>JASFAT010002098.1:0-718503 GCA_031353405.1 Baronia brevicornis
TATATATATATATATATGCTGACAGACTACGAGCAATTTTTTTATTACAATTTTACGTATATTTTTACGTATATATTAATTTTTATAATAAGGCGACATAGATGAAGTGGAAGAGAAGTCTAGAGTCTCTCAAGATGGGACTACGCTGACGGAACATGAGTGGAATAAAACACACCGATCCCGCAACCCCAACCAATGTGAGAAGCAGGGATACGCCATGAGTTTCATTCGGTATTAGGAGTCTGATATACCCTCTATTCACAGAGTTTAATTATTTCTACCGTTAAAAAAGGTTGAAAAAGGTAATTGCTCTCTGTGCCCGGCTTGTGATAATGTGTGCTCGCCCTTAACTGGAATGGTTACATTGGTTTATGTTGGCCAAGTCCGTCGCCAGGAACTAACTCTGAGTTTTAAACCAGAATCAATAAGTATACTATAATTATTTTATATTTAAATAAGCGTATATTATTATTATTTTACATAAACAAAAATTTAAATAATTTAAATCAAAATTATTAAGAATTTAAAAAAGTCAAAATTATTTTTATTTTATTGTATCTATAAAGTTATTGGTGAGTTAAGGCTTTTCAAGAAGGTTCGAACCCCAGAGTCCCTCTGCTTTGATATTGCCATATTTCCGAAAAGGTTTTAGCCTATCAACTTAACGGATTACGGATTACGGATTAAATGGAAAACAAATTAATTTTTTTTGTCATTTCCTAAATCAATTGAAGTCAATTCGTTAATACAAGGAATCCTTTATTTCTTACCCTGTTTTTGTCACACCATTAAATGACTTACCGTACACATTACTTCTGCTTTTTTCAGAAGGATAGGATTTAGTTTGCTAAGAAAACTTATGCCAACATTCTTCATGTCTAATATGTATCTCTGTGACGCATTTTTATCAAAATTTAAACAATATTCTTCAAGCTAAAAAAAATATATATATATTTTAATTTGAGATGTAAATAGTATAATAGTATCGAAAATCACGGGAATCGCGGGAGCGGGGCTATTCAATGCTGGGATCAAGGGATATGCAGCCTCTGCCTCGTAATAAATCCAATCTGTTTGCTTATCTTGGAGTGCCCATAATATTAAGTAAGGCAGTGGTCCATCGAGCAGTGAAATATTACCTTTATATTTTTTTTTGCGGCGCCTCTGGCGTAGAGGATGTCTATGGACGGCGGTGATCGCTCACCACCAGGTGAATGCAGATCATCTGGTGGTGAGCGATCACCGCTCGTTTGCCGTCTCTGCCATAGAAAAAACCTTTATATTTATAGTGATAAAAATGGTGAAGTATTAATAATTGTTTTATTTCTCTGAATTAATTATTGTAGATTAAATATTATAATATGTAACATATCATTATCATGTGACACATCATTAACACTTATTTTCTAAATTTGTACGCAAAAAAGCGAATACGTAGTAAACTACAAAATGAAAACTTGCCACCTGAGCGAAAAAACTTTTAAGATTTCTGAAAAAATTGTCTCTGATCACTCAAAAACAGTCAATTTTAGCGCTGTACAATTTTTTTGTTCGTATAAGCTGTGAGACACAGACCATTCGTGGTGTTTTTTCTGATCCGAATACGCAGATAAATTTTTGTTAAGATGTATGAGCGTTTTCGCTTTTTTTGCGTCGATATGTGGGTTTGATTTTTGTAGGTGCCGATGTCGTATTGATTCTGAAATACCACTGAAGTAGCTGGTAGGAAGGCAGGTTTTAGCTATGGGTTTTTTTTTACTAAAATGGACCTTTACACTAAAAATAAATGTAGCGTTTGACTAATAAACTGTAATTTATTATGCATACGAAGTATGCTTACTGAAAATAAAAGTTAAAATTAAAATAAACCCATAATTGTGTTGTTATGCAGTCGTAAAGTTATTATAATAATAAAGACTTGAACGGCTCGAATTGGGAAGACTTTACGGTCTTACAGAATATCGTCTTAAATGCCAGCATTTTAAAGTGTTGTAACTATTTTGCATTTTCTTATGACAGGCATAGTAACATTTTCTTAATGAAATGGTAAAATTAAAATACCTTTTATAGTAAAGACTAGCAATAAAAGTATGTGGTTAGTGGCTATAGGCTGTAATACTATATATGTAGCTTGAGTGTTAACAGTTTTTTTTACTAAAGTTAACCTTTACACTAAAAATAAATGTACCGTTTGACAAATGAACTGTAATTTATTATGTTTAAGTAGTAAATAGTTTGAATTTGAACAGCTGCTTAAATTATGATAATGATGAAATAAAATTCTGGATATTTACCATAAAGAATATATTAATGGAGTCAGGCGTTACTTTGCGGAAATCCATCACTATGTGGATAATCAAAAGTTTTACTTAGCTAAGATCCGCGACAAGCAAAACAATAACAGAAAATTTATAATGTGTGTTTTGTGTGCTGATTTATTTGGAACTTAAACCAAAAACTTTACGAAAATCGGCCATCAATTCTCCACCCACCAACCACTATACACAACACCAACCACACATTACCACTCTTCCACCTTGTAAACGACACGTGTTTCCCCCAACAAGAGGCATCTTCAGGTATAGTAAACTCTACGGAAGACAGCCTAAGAGTGGATAAAGGATATATATATATATATATATATATATATATATATATATATATATATATATATATATATATACAATGGATATATATTAGATACTTACCATAAAGCAATACCTAAAATAACTCAAAAAAGTAAATTTATCAGTGCTTTCTGCCACAAACTGGGACACTATTACTCTCGACTGGTCAATAGGACATAAATTTGGAAGTGGTATATGCATACTGAAAATAAAAATTAAAATAAAAATAAATCTATAATATTGATATTACGCAGTTGTACTCGTAATCATAATGACTCGACCGGCTCGAATAGAGAACACTTTAGGGTCTTACAGAATATCGTCTTAAAGTCCCAGCATTTTACAGTGTTACCGTATTTCATTAGACAATTGCTGGGAGGCTCAATTTCTTTCTCCTTCCTTTATTTTCTACTTTCCCTCCATTAGTTCCTTTACCGTTCCATGAAATCATTTCAACCTAAGCATATAATAAACATAAGCATAGGCCCAAGCAAGGCTAAGCATTTGTGAGGCCTATGTCAATAGCCAGCGTTGTTTACCATCAGGTGATCGGCTTCATTTATATAAAAAAGTATTTATTTATATAAAAATAAAGAAATATGTTTATGGAGTCAGGCGTTTTTTCTAACAGCCCATATATTTCCCACTGCTAAGCACGGGCCTCTCCATTTCTGGAGGAACGGACGTTAACTCAACACGCTTGTCCGATGCGGATTGGCGGAGTTACCAGACTCGAAATAAATATTTATAATCCATACATATATTTATTCCGATGTGGGGATCGAACCCGATACCATTGACTCCTTTCGAGGAGGGCCTCGCCACTGAGCCAATTGGTCGTCGGCGTCAGCCAACGCCCAGCCCAGTCGCCACTGGGTCAGGCGTTATTTTGCGGAAATCCATTATAAAGATTGACTGTCAAACTTACTAACCATTACCAAATAATAATAAACGCGAACACAATAACGAAAACAATATATACTCTTGAGGATATCTCGTGTCGAAACGAAAAGCGTTGTTGAAAATAGACATGTCGTTTTAAAACTGAATTTTATATTAAAAACTCTCGAAGTCTAGAAGTGTGAATTTTATAAAAAAACTTACACAGAAGCATACATGTCATCAAATTCGTCGATTCTCCAATTTAGTGCGAGTTCAGGTATCATACATTTAGTTGTTAGGTACTTATCTATTCTTGTCTTAGTGGCCTCTGTAGATCCCTTAGCTAATATATAAAATCTCTCTAAAATATTGAAATCTAAAAATTTGAACAAGTCTTGTTTTCAATCAATTTTATTTACTTTTAAAAGTTACTTTGAAATTCATCATAATTTTGATTACATTGAAAAAATGTCTGCGATAAAAAAACACAGACCAATTTTTAGATCAGTAAACAAATTGAATGTTTAATTCAATTTAAGGTTAGAGCTCGTTATGCAAATTTGTTTAATTTAAATGTCGACCACATGTCCAACTATCGTGTTAATATGCAGTTATCTGTTTGAGTAATTATTGTATAAAATTTGTTTACACTTAATAACTTGATATATAGTCATACATATGCCATTAATACTAAGAATAAAATTTTTTAATAAAGAATATTTGTTTATTTATTAAATGTTTCTATACCATTACTTGTACAAAGGTGGATTAATTGCTGGAATGCATTCTCTACCACTCAATCTTTGGGATAGTAGTAAAAACAAATAATATTAAATTTTGACACCATATTCATAAAAATACATACATATAATATGTATGTATGTATTTCTATTTCAACGAAAAAAAACGAAAACACTATATATGACAAATATATCAGAAAAAAATATTGTATTTAATTTTCTGAGTCTTACAGAACTACGAACAATAGAACATTTTGTACAGCGTTGAAACTGACTGTTTTTGAGCGTTCAGATACAATTTCTTCTATAATATAATATAAATAATTTATAATCTCTTTTTTTTACCAAGTTCTTTTATAATATAATGTAAATATATTAATTAATAATATAATAGAAATACTTTATCATCATCAGTACTGGTGATACAAACAAAAAAAAAAATCGTGAAAAAATTATCTTACTTAAGTATTTGTAAGCTTCACTAAGATGATCTTGCTTTTGGCACCATTCACCTACGGCACTTATACTTTCTTTAATCCTATTTACATCAGTAATTCCGTATAGTTCGCGAATTTTTTTTATGTCATTTTCTGTTATTATAATCAAAGTATGACTAGGTATATCATCCATTTTCTCTAAAATCATAACACATAAATAGCATAAGAAATTATTAAAAAAAAAAGAAAAACAAATCAAATTACTAAATAAGAAAATCCTTTTTTATTCGTTGTATTCTAGATTTATTGTAAATTAATATTTAACCGGATGAACAACAACAAGTTTGTGATTAATCCAATATTTACAGAAATTAATAGTTACGAAACATCAAAAAAATATATCATTTTGTACTTCAATTTTATGAAATTATCACATGTAGGTATTATATGTACCTATTGGCATCATTATACCTTAAAAATTAATCATTATTCCTCACACGAAGTTACTACTTTTGTAGTTTTAGAGTAGTTACATATGTATATATATCCTATTTTACGAAATAATAAATTGTTGATTTATTGAAGATACTAAAAGCACTCTAAATATACATATTTTTTTCACAAATACGTAATAAAAAATATTAAATAAATCTGAAATACTTACCTGTGGTCAGGCCAGTGACTTACGTCGTTTACGTGATTTTACTGTAATCCAAATGGAGCTGAGGTATCGTGCAACATGTTTTAAATCGTAAGTTTTAGTAATTTGCATGAAAGAGAAGGGATGGTGCGTGATTTTGGTATCAATGAGGATAATATAAATTTATTCTAATTTAATAATTTATTTGCAGTTTACATGCATTAAAATACAATATATATAGACGACCAATTAGCTCAGTGGCGGAGCTCGCTGCCCGCGGAGTCAATGGTCGCGGATTCGATCCCCGCATCGGAATAAATATATGTATGGATTACAAATATTTATTCCGAGTCTGGTAACCCCGCCATTCCGCATAGGACAAGCGTGGTGGGTTTAATGTCTGTTCCTCCAGAAATGGAGAGGCCCGTGCTCAGCAGTGTGACATATATGAGCTCTTAAAAAATACATATAAATTGAAGTCAATAAAGTAATCTTTTTAACTTAAAAGTTGAGCTGCACCTACGCGTATATCTCAAGCCTCGTCTGCATCGAGTGGGTCACATCCTGCAATAATTAATTGGACAACCCAAATGGCGCAGTGGGGAACAGTTAATTTTCTATGTCAAGCGTCATTAGTGTTCGATTTCTGCATCAGAATAAATAGTGTTTGGATAACCTTCATCTATTTTAGAACTATGACTTCTTGCTTTTGGAAGGTAAAGAATATATATTTGCAAAATACTGAAATAATTTTTAGAAAGTGGTGTTATTTAATTAATAGTTTATTTTTACTGTCGTTAAAATTATAAGGATTTACAAAAGTCTCTGAAGTTCTCCTATGAATAATGATTTTAGTTGACCTCTTTGCTTGTAGCAGATATAAATTTTGCTATATATTAAGGACTCTTGAAAATGATTTATCTTTTAGGTGTTGGCTAGACAATTTTTTATTTTACTTTCACTATCATAATATCGTCTGAAGGGTCTTTACTTCTTGCTATATTAAGCGGGACTAAATTATTTAGATTAAATCATATAAGATAATATTAGTGAATTATTTGAATGATGAAAACTTAAATTATTGATTAAAAAGGTGATTTAATCAAAACAATTAATGACATTGATTTTATTGTCATTTTTTCACCTTTGATTTATTTTAACAGCCCATATATATCCCACTGCTGAGCACGGGCCTCTCCATTTCTGGGGGAACAGACGTTAACCCACCGCGTTTACCCTATGCGGATTAGTGGGGTTACCAGTCCCAAATAAATATTTGTAATCCATACATATATTTATTCCGATGCGGGGATCGAACCTGCGACCGTTGACTTCGTGGGTGGAGGGCCCCGCCACTGATCTAATTGGTCCTAAAAATATATATAAATTATTAATTTTAAAATATATTAAAATTAAAACATTAAAATTTATTATAAGTTGTGCTCTGAGAGATTACTTTGAATAAGTTCTGCTGCTGAATTCCAAAATTTTCGTTGCTATTATCTAGAAGAATGGCAATCCAGTACGGTGCATTTTTCTCTTAACTTCTTTTCACGCACCACGTGCAGAGTTTTCAGTGGTGTTTCCATACCAATGACATTGAAACCTTCAAAAAATAAGACTAAATTTTGCTCAAAGGCCGATATCACTCTTTTAATGCCCATATTTTAGATGTCTATGGGTGGCGTTGATTGCTTTCCATCAGGCGACACTCTTGCCGATTTGCTTTCCTTTCGAATTAAAAACAAAGATGATCTTAAAAGTCACGTTTACACGAAAATCTAAACAAAAACAATAAAACACTCTTATCTAATTCAGTAAAGTGTTGCAATAAATGTTAGGGCGATGTAATTGCGATTAAGCCGGATGAAACAGCGGTTCATTTCCAGCGGGCTCGTAACATTATTCTGGGGGGAAAGAACGTTCCGTCTCGCAATTCACTTGTACACCTTTTAAGGAACAAGTCGCTTCTGATTTGAAATATAGTGGAATTAAAATCATAAGAAAGAATAAGTATTGTATGATTATTTTAATAAGTATTGTAGGTAAGTATGATATCGGATTATTTTAATAAGTATTGTAAGCATGATTTGGGCTTATTTTTATAAGTATTGTAAGTGTGATGTCGGATAATTTTAATAAGTATTGTAGGTAAGTATGATATCGGATTATTTTAATAAGTATTGTAAATATGATGTGGGATTATTTTAATTTGTATTGTAAGTGTGATGTTGGATTGTGTTTATGGTTTTTATTCCATTTATATGGTGTTTTTGCAATATTTATTGATGCGCAGGGCATTGGGCAGACTGGACGCATGAAGGGGCAGATAGGGTTAAATGACGCTTCTTAAAGGAGGCCTATGACAAGCATTTGATTACCGTAGGCTGTTGATTATAAAGATGATATTTTTTTGCGGAAAAGATAGGCAAACGATAATCTGAATGTAAGCAATTAATACACCCATTAACATTGGCAATACTAAGGTCACTGTAGATCTATTGCCTTGGGAAGGGAAGAAGAATTTAATGGGAGCTTCGGAAATACAGTCATTTGATCGTCCACCGTATTTTGTTACTTTGCAATAATAAAACAGTAAAATAGAAAATAATATTAAGATAAAGAATTTTCATAAACATATTATTATATCTAATTTATCTAAAAAATTTATTTCTTATATTTAGAGGTGGTTAGGGAAGCCAAACATTCTTCCTTACAGTAATATTTAAGGTAAGAAAATTGCAAAAGTAACGTTCCTTTGAGCACATTAACAAAGCAAATGCAGCAATAAACCTTCAAAATGGCGTCGCTTCGTAATTTAATATTTAGCTCTGTAATAAAATATTTTCCTTGTTATTACTATTCACAGGAGTTTCATTGCCTTTAAAATAAACGCTTTATGACATGGGATTATTAAATTTATATATGTGCCTACTTTAAATTTTATCTCCACTATAAGTGTGAATGGCGATCATGGTGTGCGTTTTTTCCGAAACCTTATTCCACGCACCACCATCACTCTGAGGAACGAGCTACATTCAAGAGTATTTTCGAACTAATACGATATAAGAACCTTCAAAAATCAAGCCTACTCATATTTCAAAGCCTGTAATGCATATGGTGTTGTGGATGTCTATAGGCGGCGTTGATTTCTTTCCATCAGCCGACACACTCGCTTGTTTATCATCTAAACCTCTGATCGTATCTCTTAAAAAATTACTTTTTCGTTTAATCAAATCCAAGTAACCAGAGCCAACCACAACCGTAATCCGAATGTATAGAATTGCGAATCGAATTGGTTTTTATTACTCAGATAGAGATTGCTGCTTATCCACTGGTATTTGTTCCGATAATCGTTTCACACATAATGGTCCTATACAATGCCGGTTACCATACAGAAGAATTATCACTTTATATAACGCAATAATTTGAATTTAATTCCTTCTTAATTTAATTATTAAGAACATCGTAAGTTTGAGAAGCATTTGAAATAAATAAAATAAGCTTTAATATGTTTAAGTCAAAGTGTAAATTTTAATAAAAATAAAGTTTGAATCACCGGATAAAGGATGACTAAATAATATAAAACTTTTTGCATTTATTTTTATAATTTTATTATAATAAAAATATTTTAGTTTAATCATTATTAGATTAATTTGATTGGTTAGCAAGAATTCTATACTAGTTATATATAATAGCTAGTCTTCTTAAAGGAAAAAGTAACTGTCAAATAGCATGGCCTACATTTGACAATTAGAAAGATGTTGAGAGTTTTTAATGGGAAAGGAAAACAAATGAACTAGCGAAGTGAGTTGTCTGTACGAAAACAACTGATGCTGCCATAGCGATTTACAATAGATACCATGCAGAAGCGTTGCCAATATTTAAGAAATGTGTAGAGGATTGTTTTTTAAAGGTTGCCACTCATATGAATTGGTGTGATACTTAAAATTTATTGTGAAAGATACCAAATTGACAGATAAAAGATTTGACTGTTTTATTTTTTTTAATCTTATTTCTGCATTCACTCTCTATATAAAATGAAACTATGCCAAATCTCACAATCCTCTGTGAGCGTAATGTTTTTGAAAATGTGTACAAAGTTTTTCTTCACGTGTTAAAAATAGATCATGATGACCTAAAATGAGAATCTATTATATTAATAGATGTTAGAAATCTAAATCTCACATTTTCTGTGCAGTCGATACTTACATACAGGGAATCTCTTAATATATGCATATCTGTATATATGTCTTAATGTATGCATATCTGTCTATCAACTCAGTTTGTTTCAGTCTAAAGGACAGATCCACTTATTACTTAACTTCACGTACTACTTAAAAAATTCCAGCCGTTTATTTATAACGTTGCTTGGCACTGTTCCATAACCAGTGTTATTGGAGTCTGTTCAAATTATATAGTATTCATTTCACTACTCACTAACTTTGTCCTACATACATACATTAAATTAACTTTTAAAAAGACACACACATGTGTTTAGTTCTGAATCGTATTACTTTTGCTTAAAAAAATATTACTCTAAATCTCTGAATCTCTGGGTAATATAATCTAGCTTTCAAATAAAATTATTTATTCTATCGTTGTTTTTGATCTAATTGATAGATTGATTTTTTGATGATGATATTTTTTTATAAAATAGCTGATTCAAACTAGAAGAACAGCTACAGTTCTCGGGAGTAAGGCTATTAAATATTTATATTAATTAATACAGTCACAATCATGTTAAAATGTACGGACATGCAATGAACTATTGTATTATAAATTTAACTGACTATGATATAAATGATTTGTCTACTATAATTCCCTCAAATCGTTATTTACAAAAATGAAATCACAAAATTATTGTTATCCGTCTTTTTTATATTTCTAATTTTTTAAATTAATTTTATGTGTTCAATTTTAGAGTATTTCATTATTACAAAAGTAACCATATTGTCAAAATGAAACCATGGTGTGCGCAAATTTAAAGAGGTATAGTCTGGGCGTTGTTAAGTTTATATAGTATTCTTTAAGACTGTAACTTGTTTTTGTGCCTAATAAATAAATAAATAAATGACAAATGACGACCCGTTGGCACAGTGGCGGGGCCTCCGTAAACGGAGTCAATGATCGCGGATTCGATACCCACATCAGGATAAATATTTATATGTGCTTATGTATGTATAGCCTTCTATACACATGTCGTTGTATTAGAATTAATATCATTATTTAATTATTTTATGCAACAGATAAAACTAATTTTATATTCATTTTGGCGCCATCTGTTAGCAGATTATATAAGTATAATGTTGGTTATTATAAAATAATTACAATAATTGTAATTTCTGTAAAATAAATTATTTAGGATTATCTTAAATTCTTATATGTAATTTGAATATTGATTTAAATTACATATAAGATATTTTAATAGCTGTATTTTAAGAATTGTTTTGCAGTAATTTCATTTATTTCTTAAAAATATATTGATGCTATGCTAAATCAAATCTATTTCTAAATTATTTGTTCATTGTATATTGTCTTTGCCTTATTGATTTTGTGCGTAAAGCCGAAACTTAGTCGACGGGGATTCATTCTATAATAATTGGAACCACCGTCGACACCAAAGTATAACTATATATTTATATTGAAATTGGTTGTTGCTCCGCCAATCCGTATGGGACTAGCGTGGGGAGTTAATGTCTATTTCTTCAGAAATGCGGAGGCCCGTGCTCGTGTTTTATTCTAAAAACATATTTATTTTTAATCCATATATGTATGTTCGTCTGCCGAGCATGGAGAGGGGAGGCCACTTCTGGTGTCCATTTCTGACACTAACTAAACTTTTCCAAGGCGGTTTGGTAGGACTCTCAGACTCGGACTAAATACCTGTTCGCAATGTATATATTTATACTGATACCGGAATTGAACCCGCGACCATTGATCTCGAAAACGGTGTCACCGACCTAGTTAGTTTGTTATTAAAAACTAATAAATAAACACTCACACGTAAACAGTTTTATAAACGCTCAGAATTGTACAACTTCAAGAACATGTATGTATTAAAATAGTGATATTTTTTTATAATAAACTATAAGTTCAGTATAAGTGAAATAGTAATTAAAACTCAAAACAACGTGTGTCTGCCTTAAATTTTCGCAATTATCTCTCGAGTATGATAAACTTCTCTTGTTAAATGCATCCAAAGTTTGACTAGACGGAAGCTACAGTTTGAAACTCATGTCCATTGTGAGAATACCTCAAGTTCCGCTAAGATGTTTTTGTGCCAGATACAGAAATGAGGAATAAGAGAGAGAACTTGAATAAGGAAACAATAGTGAAAATTTTCCAAATTAGTCTGGATACAATGCACTAGGAACGTATTACGTTAGTAACGACTTTATTATATAGCATTGCGGAGGGATGTGTCATCTTTTATCGGTTTTACCATATGCACTATTTGGAATTGTTTGAAATAAGTCTTGCCAACACAACTCACCATCTCAATGAATGGTGACTCTGTAGGGTGCGTTTACACATGGAACCAGCAGGTAGCAGCAGATACTTCCGAGATACGACATTGAAACCTTCAAAGCTAAAGCCTACTCATATCTTAAAGGCTGGCAACGCATTTGTACTTCCTGCAGTGTAGCGGGTGTCTATGGGCGGCGTTGATTGCTCTCCATCATTCGACACGCTTGCTCGCTCAATCGACAATATAACAAGAATCTACTATATATCTCTATTAATATAGTAGATTCTCATTTAGGTCATCATCGTCTGTTTATAATACGTGAAGAAAAAACTTTTTCAACACATTTTCAAAAACATTACGCACACAGAGGATTGTGAGATTTGGCATACTAAAATTTTGTATGGAAAGTGAATGCAGCAATAAGATTAAAAAAATTAATATATGTTTATTAAGTAAAACTGTGTTGTTTCTGAAATAAAATAAGAGCACTCCGTTCCCAATCCGCTCACCATGCATGAATTTTACGGTAACACTCCTAGTTTTGAGAAATGAAGAAAGCGATTGTATGTATTAATGATATTTTTAGAAGACAACTTACCTAGCGTAGATTTAATTGCACGCCAAATTATGCAAAAGGTCGTAGATGCCATTATGAACTTTTCAAATATAAATATGGTCAGGGAGTATCTTAGCCTAGCTACTTGTCCGGTACTTATGGTATTGGTACACGGGTACGCGACCCCGGCCTCTCGAGCTACTACCGTATCACTCCTCATCTTCCGTTGCGGTAGTATCATATCCCTATCATCCTGTCTAAATCCATATTTTCTTTCCACTGCCTTTTCCTTTCTTCTATATCCTTTTCCCTTCCTCTCCACGGTCTGTCGTGCTTAGGATGCGTGGCTAGGGGCTGATTATATGTAAATATAAATATTTGTTTAATTTTGACCAAACATTAACTATTTAATATTTTCATAGTTATGATAATGTTTAATAATTAATTATGACGTTTTATATAAGACTCATGACTAAAATTCGTACTTCCATAATTTTCATTGAAATAAATTGACTAAGAATTGATATTTGAATAGACATGAACTGAAAAAAAAATCTGAAACAAACCCTTAAGCAACTCTTGTAGTATACCTAATCTACAAATTTAACGTCACCAAGGGAGTAATGAAAAGGGTAGTGTTTGCAGTCTCCCTGGTGAAATTCATTCGTACTGAATAAATTAGGTAGATAGGGGACAAAACTTAGGGACATATCCTTCCGGGTTAATAAATTGCAAAATTTACGTCTGCGTCAAATTGCATAGAGAACTTGTTATATTTTCTTGTTGAGGTTTTCGTCAGCAATTCTCCACTTCCCAACCACTATCAACAGGATCAAATACACTCCACCACTTTTCCACAGTGTACACGACACGTGTTTCACCAAAACACTAGGCACTATCAGATATAGTAGTCTCTACGAAAGACAACCGTTAAGTGACTGTTGTCGTCAGTAGTAGTTGGGAGGTGGAGAGTTGCTGACGACCGTTTTACAGTAAGAATTAGTTTAAGTTCTCCATACATTCACTTCTTCCAGTAAAATACACATTATTATTTTTCTATTTTTGTTTGCTTGTCGCGGATCTTAGCTAAATAAAAATTCTGACTTTCCACATTAATTATGTTTCTAAGGTTGCTTATAAGTGCTTCTCCGATTTTTATTTTCAACTAAAATTATACCATTGGTAAATGCAGAATTTGGAAGAAGCATTCATTTTGCACTGACGGATAATCAAGTTTTGCAGTGTGTCTAGAATAAATACTACTTTGCTCCTTCTAACATGTCACTGTACCCGAATTAGCTTAAAACAACGACATAAAAAGTATATTATTAAAAATTAAATTAAAATTTCATAAGTGTTGAAATTTCGTTACCCTGTGGGTTTTTTTTTCACTGCCCATTGTTTGTTGAGGGGAAAATTCTATGTTGAATGTTATTTTAATAAATTTATCGGTAATTGTCTAGCTAAAAACATAAAGAAGGTTCTCTTTTACATGTATAATACTTTTTTTGTTGAATAACAACAGAGCAAAATGCTGCTTAACGGTCCATACGTGAGTAGCTTTCACTCTTTTAGTTTAAGCTTTATAAACTCCACAGGGACGACCGATTGGCTCAGTGGTGGGGACCACGGAGTCAATGTTCGTGGGTTCCATCTTCGCACATCGGAATAAATATATATAATTTATTCCGAGTCTTATAACCCCGCTAATCCACATTGGACAAGGGTGGTAGGATAACGTTCGTCCCTCCAGAAACGGAGCACTAGTGGGACATATATGGGCTGTAAAAAAAATCTGCTTACTCCTACGTCTGTCTCTTTGAAAAAACTGCATTTATTCCAGGTTCAATAAACATAATAATAAATTTTCAGTATTACTTTACTCTCTGTGTTTATTATTCCACCCAACAATAATCTGAAATCCCAAAGGGGCAAAAATCGTTTGTACCATAAAGAGAAATGTTTCAGGCTGACATCCTTCGACGTGTAATATCGAAGTCTCTTCCACTATTGTGTGTTATCAACCATTTTCACGCGACGAATCAGCTTTATAGAACAGGCCTCGGATGTTTTTATGTGCCAAGTTTCAGTTCCTTTATTGAAAGTGTATCCCTTTTTGTTATTGCGCGTCCTAAATGTTCTTTACACTTTCGCCCGAAACTGTTGTGTTTGGAAAGCGCATGTTGGCTTTAACGAAACAATATAAATCAAATATGTTCTTAAATATTGAGCGAGAAAATATAATTAAATTTTACAATATATTTTTATTTAAAAATGGGTCATTTAAAGATGTCAACACACATGCCAAAAATATTTAGACATAAGCCAAGGATAAATTGTAAGTGAAAATTTTTAACAATAAGGTTTTTGCTGCTACATTTTATTTTATTTTTCATCAAATCACGGGGATTACAACTGTGACTTTTCGGAGGTAAATTTTTTTAAAAAAGCCATTTAAATTCGTCAAAATAAATGTAAAAGTTGAATACCACACGAATAAGGTTTTAATTTTTCCTACGCTATATTTTTTATATTATTTGTATATATTTTATATACGGCTATTAAAATAAAATATAAATATTTTAATACAAAACGATTTGTTTTTTACGATTGGATATATTTTATAGCAGTCTAGCAATTCTAATTTCGTGAAAATAAATACGTATTCATAGTTAAATTATATAGGAGTACAACTACGACTTTTATGCTATTTTTTGCAAATTTGATCAAAATAATTAGATACTAACTACATTAATGGCTCTGTGGTGAAGAAAAAAAGTTAACGATTGCGGGTATAACTTCCGCAGCCAAATAATTATATGTACATAAATATGGCCCGCAGTTATTTATTCCGAGTCTGGGCTTCCCGCTAATCCACCTTGCATAAGCGTGGTGGGTTAATTCTCAGTACCAGTACAGTAGACCACATATGGGCTGTAAAATGGTGATATAAACTACATGATTGCAAATCTTATTTTTTAAATACCAGCATTTCACTTAAGCGATTTTAGTTTTATTAAAGTTAAATATCATTCTGCCTTTTTCAATGCTAGTTTTTAATGTCAACCGTTCCATTGTACATTACATCACTATGGTATAATAATTTCGTGAAATGATTAGAAATAAATTCGCCGGAGAAAATTATCTTTTTCTTTATGGGATAGGAATGCAAACGAGCAGGCGTGTCACCTGATGGAAAGCAATCATCGCCGCCCATAGGCATACGCACAGACAGTGCGTAAGCGTTGTCGACCTTTAAGGAAAGTGTCATTATGGGATTGGGAATGGGGGGGAGAGAAAGGGCGTTGGGTCTCCCAAACTCAACCGCTCACCGCACGAAGCGTGGTAACTAAGCTACCCCTTAGATGCCGGTTTTCTGCGGGAGTGTATTACTTCCCTGGGCGAGCCGGCCCATTCATGCTACAGACAAATACTATGCCATTCTTGACAAAGCATTCGTCTGCAGCGTGGCTCTACCACTATGAAATATCTCATATCATAATCTCTAGGTCATAACTCTTTGAGTTATCAAAAAAATATGGGATAGGGAGGCGAACGAGAAAGTGTATCGCCTGTTGGAAATCAATCAACGCCGCTCATAGACATCTTTAACACCCCAGGAATTGCAAATGTGTTGCAAGGCTTTGTGATAAGAGTAAGCTTGTTTTTAAAGGTTTCATTGTCTGGTTATCCAGGGCTAGCTACATTTGTTGGACTGACACACATTAGAGTGGAAAACTGAAATGGAGACCTCAGCTTAGCAAACGTAGTATGGGACGCCTTCTGGGTACATGGAGCAATGATCAGGGTGGGGCTGCTGGGAGAAACTGAATGCGTATAGTCAAAAATCGGGCTAGTTCGTGAGCTATAAAGTAGACCTATGCTTAACTGATTATTTTAAAAATAAAAAATAGCCCAAAGCTACTTCTTCTTCTTCTTTCAATATCACCACTCCATTTTCAATATTTTTCGTACACTTTGTTTACTAAACTTAATATGAGATAGGAGTTTATTTATGAAAGGTCTTTTACCGCCCACTGAATAAAGTAATAGCCTATTTATTTTAACGGTCAATATATTTTATATTGCTGTATTGATACCACTTTGCGTAGCTGTTGTTTGACCTGGTACCTTAAACTCCGTAAAGCCTTATTATTAATATTAGGTTTTTAATAGATGTTTGAATACGTTATACTAAAAACGTTTGGAGAATGATCGTTCTAACTCCTTTCATTCATTATAGTATTAAGTACAATATGTGAATATACAAGATTGAGTAATGTAATGAATGAAAGCAGTTAGAAGAATCACTCTCAATACTACACGTTTAAGGGTATGAGTAAAGAACAATATTATCCTATTATACTATATAATATACAAATAGAATACCTTATATAGGCTTGGACGCCTACGGCTTAGAAACCCTCGGAAAACGTATCGAACATACGAGTTCGAAATGTGCGCATATAAACGTATGGTCTCTATTAGCTGGACTCAAAAAGTGGCTAATGAGTAGGTTCTCCGACAAGTCAAAAAAAAACGTAAACTTTTGCAGACCATCAAAGGTAGAAAAGTTACATGACAGGTACAAGTTGTTGTAACTGATCATGATAGTAAAAGTACAGGGCAAAAGACAAGAGCACACGGAAGTCTTGGCTACGTAATATCAGGGAGTGGACCGGGATAGCGAGTGCTCCAGAACTGTTGCACTTCACAAAGGAGGAGGACAGTTGTGTTGAATTAACTGCTAACCTCCCCAAGTCGGAAAGGCAATCTTAGAAGAAGATTATCATCATCATCTACGGCAGTCTAATTGGCGCATCACCTTATATGATCTGCAGCTACATGTATCCAGTTTCTGTCAGCTACTTTGCGTAACACATCGCACCATCTCGCTGGAAGGGGTGTAGGGGGGGGGGCGTTTCACACTACATTTGCCAAGACACGGTCTCCACTCCACAACTCATTAATTATGTTATAGCTTGCATATATCTTTCATTGCTGACTCATTCATTTTTTCTTTATTGTTGTTTGTTTGTCACTTCTACTAATATATTATTTATGACCTCTTCACATAAATGTTTACTGACAACAGTCTATATTTCAATACTATTTTTTGTAGCAGTATATGATTATATTTATTACATTATTATATAAAATTATTTATGCTTAGGAATAAAACTTTCACGAATCTTACTAGCGTATAAATTTGACAAGATTCTACGAGTTTCTATGTGATTTATAAAAGTGTATGTAAGCGCACGATATATTATCAATACGAAAAGTGGTGCATATTCCAAAGTTTTATTGCTTCTAAACTTGTTTGAGATAGCACAATTTTATGAAAAATGAATATGCTTTCATACTTACGTTACACACATATAACACTGTAACTTGGAAAGAAAATTTTAATTTAAAATTTGAAAAAGAGTATAAATTTTCATAACATATAATAATTTCATATTTATAAAATTGGTTATATATTTATTCTGATAGAGCTTTTTAAATATAAAGTATTACTTATTTTTTTATCTGAGGAATTCATATTTTTTTATGGGATAGGAAGGCAAACGTCACCTGAGGGAAAGCATTTAACGCAACGATGGAAAGTGTCATTATGGGAAAGGAAAGATAGGGGAAGGGGTAGAGGGAGGGAGAGGGTGTTGGGCCTCTGGAACTCGGCCGCTCACCGTACGAAGCGCGGTAGGTACTCAGACGCCGCTTTTCTGCGGTAGTGTGGTACTTCCCCGAGCGAGCCGGCCCATTCATGCTACAGACAAATATTATGCCATTCTTGACAAAGTATTCGTCTGCAGCGTGGCTATACCACTATTAAAATATTTATTTACAAAACACAAATATTTATTTAGTTAGTAGTATTACTTAATTATTAGGATCGAATATATTGGATGTTATATTGGTTGGCTCGGCCACGTGGAGAGAATGGGGGAGGATCGCGCAGTCAAGAGAGCGTATGTGGGTCGCCCAACTGGACGACGTCCTGTGGGGCACCCCAGGTACCGCTGGAGAGACATGATCGAAGATTACTTGCGCAACCTTCAAGTCTGTAACTGGCAGGAAGTGGCGCAGGACAGGGCAAAGTGGCGTAAGATCTGTTCGGAGGCCAAGATCCATTTTGGGTCGCTACGCCAACAAAGTTAGTTATATTGGATGTTAACAAATAAATTAATGTATAATTCAACAGGGATTGACATCAGAGTCTGATAAAATCTTAAAATAAAATTTAAAATCTTGATACAGTCTTAAACTTGTTTTCAGTAAGGAATGTTTAAAACATGAACATTTATTCAAGCGGAAGCAATTCATAACATTTTCAAGTTCTTTTGAACTCTTAGGAACTATTTTAAATCACATATAAGTCTATAATTTTAAATAAGATTTTAGATCAAATTTATAATAAATATTCTGTCATCAGAGATGACAATAGAAACAAGTGTGATTTGTTAGATGATTTATATCTTAATTATTAAATAATAAGACATTTATCGTGACAGGTAGCTCTAGCTTTTGGTTTACTCGATATATGTTATTTAGTCCTGTTTCATAATTCATTAGCACATTCGATTCACTGCGCGTTATATTATCAGTGTGATGAGGTTCCTATTCCACCAGTCATGCATAATCAACTGTTAATAGCATTCCACTATTGAATTTAGATATTTTCTAAGCGGATACCACGTAGGGTTCTCTCGAATAACTAAATAATAACTGCTTCCATCATTGGGATGTGGAGGCGTAAACTTATGTGTTGTGTTTATGGTTAACTAATATAATTTTAATCACGACCAATCGGCGCAGTAACGGGGACACGGATTTAATGGTCGTGGGTTCGATCTCCGCATCGGAATAAATATATGTATGGCCTACAGATATTTATTCTGGTAACCCCGCCAATCCGTTCTTAAATGACGTGGTGGATCAATATCCGGTCCTCCATAAATGGGGAGGCCCCTGCTCAGCAGTGGGAGATTTAGTCTATGAAAAAAATATCTAATCTTAAGGTTTTATAATAAATATTAGCTGGTAATATTATCAATAATACGTGACTCGATGTATTTTAATTATTCGATTTCTTTCACTTTCAGCCCCAATATTGATATAAGAGCGCAGTATTAGTTAATACAGCACTATGTGTGCCTGTCGGTGATCTAATCTTGACAAACCAGGTAATAATCTATTACTAAATAATATTGTGGTTCTGTGCTAAGTGACAAGTGGATAGTGTAAGAATACTACATATTTGATACTGATATTAAGAAATCCATGTAAAAAGTGCTTACCCTATACCAATACTCTTTAAGGCTTTTTATAAATTTTGTCCTTTGTACTCTTTTTAATTCCAAAATGCTTCTTTCCATTGCATTATGGCAAGAAAAGCTTTTACTTTTTCACTATACACTATACACGTTGCTTTAATGATAAGCAAATGATAATATTTATGTAATAGAGCTTGCATACGTCTTACTGTATTATTTCGGAGGTACGCCATACAAAAGAGAAAAGTCGTACGACAGGTTAACAATAAATTATTATAAGTTACACGGCCTTTATCACAAGTGGCAGCATGCTCCCACCCTCGGCTTCGTAAGATAATTTATAAGAGTCATTTCTGACATTAACCTGTTTCATATTTCATTTGTACACTCAATTTTTCACTACGGTTGTGTTATTTTACGCCATCTTAGCTTTAAATTTTAATATGAGTAATTGGTTTAGTGGCAGGGCTGCCGCCTACGGGGTCAATGGCCGCGGGTACGATCCCAGTATAAGGATAAATATATAATAAAAGGTACCTATGATGTCGCGTATTTCTATGGGCGGCGTTGATTGTTATCCATCAGACGACAAGCTTGCTCGTTTGCCCTTCTATCCCATAAAAGATAAAGATTGAAAATTAAGATTAAATTAGAATTAGAAAAAAATATATATCTTATTATCATCACCATGAATAGCCTGCGGCAGTGCACTTTTCCTTGGTTTCACGCATCCAGTGAAGTCGCAATCCTTTATCTACTACACCTTAAAATGTGTAAAACTTTATCGTAGCATTTCTCGTTTCAGATCAAAAATAGCTTTTGCCCCCAGTAAGTAGCCGAGTAACTTACAGAAAGCTTCAAATAATCCATCAAAATATCAATTTCCTGGCTCACGTTTATAAGGTGTGAAAATGAGGTTCTTAGGAAGAGGTAAAATATATATTTTATATTCATAACACGTTTTCAACATTGCGTTTTTTCAAGAAATCACTCTAGGCGTACGTGTTTAGAAGAATAATCTTTTTATATATTATACAAAAACGAATGTTTGTATATTTTTCTTCAATATATGCTTGTCGTATGAAACTCTTCTAAGTCTGGCTAGTCTGTATATCTATTAAATTATTTGTCTTTATTTAAAGCACAAGTACATACAACTTACAGTTCCAACAAACATTTCTATTGTTGTAGAATATATGTTTTAATAATATATGTTATAATAAATAAAATAATAATAATAAAATCAATTTAATGTTATCTATTTCAATATTGATATACGATAATAAAACATATTATTCCAATAGAATTCTCAGACAAACTTTCTTATATAGATCTTAAAAAAAACTTCCACACACCTTGAAAGATGACGAATTGATGTGGAAAGATAGTCCTTGGAGCATTGGCAAGTTTTTATTTTTTGATAGTGGTTAGATAATCTTAACGTATTCATCGGAAAATGGAGGACACAATGCAGGTAAAAAAAATCTTACACACACCTTGAAAGATGACAAATTGATGCGGAAAGATAGTCCTCGGAGCATTGGCAAGCTTCTATTTTTTGATAGTGACGAGATAATCTTGACGTATTCATCGGAAAATGGAGTATGGGAGACTTGAAATGTGAACTGTAATCCATACAATTAGTTTGTTGCGGTAATCGAAGCCTTAACCATTGACTCCGAAAGTGGTAACTTTACTGCTAAGCCAATTTGTTCATTCAAGAGCAGTATAGATACTCATTTTTATTTAGCCTGAAGATAATTTTCCTTATCAAAATTGTAGAACACTACATACTATTATCCCAATATATTTCTGAGAAAAACGTTCTTTTTTTAAAGGTGTGTGTAAGATTTTTTTGCCTTGGGAAGCTTTTATTTTTTTATAGTAGCGAAATAATCTTGATAATAGCGTATTTATCGGAAAATGGAGGATAGAAGACTTGAAATGTGAACTGTAATCCATACAATTAGCTTGATGTGGTAATCGAACCCTTAACCATGACTCCGGAAGTGGTAACTCCATCGTTAAGAGGACGAACAAGTTGGCTTACAGTATAGAAACTCATTATTACTTACCCTGAACATAATTTTGCTCTAAATTGTAAAACACTTCACTTTAATTATGCAGTCGAGCGTTCACAAGAAATAATGCGCTCCTCCATAAGTTATTGAGGAGCGGGTGAGACTATACGTATAATAAATTGCATCTACCTCGTAAGCAGTACACGTACTGCAGTTTTATTACCAGTTCATTTATTACCATTCATTAACCTCTAACATTGTTCGATAAGATATTTGCTCTAACAATGTATTGTGCATGCATATAAACATACATATATACATTTGCATTAACTCCATTGTATTATATGTAACATACCGCGTTACACTAAAATGCTACCACGTCATGCTGATATTCTGTTAAGATATGATATATCTGGTCAAGCTAACCAATGATGTTGAAATGAACCATGGCTCTACCACTATCAGATTCAGGTATTTATGCTAATGTCTGAAGGAATGAATATTAACCATTCCATGAGAGGATCAGTCTTTTTCTAACCGAGTCAAAATTTGTACTGAGCCAAGGTCCTTTAATTTTCTGCAGAATGTACTTTGTATGCTACAAAATCCACATTGTATCCTTTTATATCATAGAGAGGATGGATGAAAGACGATAAGTAAAAGAAATTTACGTTGCGGATGTGGTTGGAAGGGTTGATAAGGGAGGACCAAGAAAACATACCTCGTCAAAATTGGCTAATTTTTTGGAAAAGAGAGGTGAAGAGTACTTTTAATCGGAGAATTTACATGAAGAGAGTGATGAGTGTGGCAAAAGCAAAAAAGAGGTGCCTATATTGTAATAGGTGGGGATCTGTGGTCTCTATCTAGGCGTATTCCTAGTATTTAATTATTAATCGGACAACCGATTGGTTAAGTGGCGGGGCCTTCCACCCACCGTGTCAATGGTCGCGGGTTCGATTCCCGCGTCGGAACAAATATATATATGGATTTATAAATATTTATTCAGAGTCTGGTAACCCCCCCCAAATCCGCATTTTCGTTCCTGCCCTTTCCTTTCTTCTCTATTCTTTCCCTTCCTCTCCGCCACTCCACGGTCTCCCATGCCAAAGGATGCGTGGCTAAGGGCGAGCTTAGTCGCAAGCGTGCCGACCGTCCCAGGATCGGGCTCCCCCGGGTACTATGGAGCCTTACCTCAGCATGCAGGTCTCTGCTGGGGCTGACCTACATCCTCCCTTGCAGCTCGTGGGATTCACTAAGACGAACGAAGAACAAATAAACGTCAACCTTTCAATCTTTCTAACCCGTTCCACCAATAAGTGATGGGACACCGAGACTCGAATTAAATATCTACAGGTCATACGTATATGTAATTATTTATTTCATTACTGCGTTCCGTAATTTTATTGCTTATTCATAATAAAATAAAGTAATAGATACGTTTCAAAAAATTTATAACATCATTTAAAAATATATACAAACAATAGGATAACTATATACAATATTATGAAAACGGATGAGCTGAAACAATAAATCTGTACCAACACAGAAAATATAAATCAAATCTAAAAGCAGAAATAAAACACTCACATCCGCAACACGTTTTTGCAATTAAAAAGGGCAAAGCAAAAAATAAACCATTCGAATTGTTTGTTAACTTTGAAATCTGAAAAATATTTGTCCTTCTACGGATAATTTCATTGGTGCTAAATTAATAAAGGGTCGACAAATTTTGTATTGGTCTCCGGGACTTGTTTTCAATTTAAAACTCTGCGTTTTAAATTTTTATATAAAAATCTTACATATTTTGTTTTACAAAAGTATTTAGGTAACATGACAGGTAGAATATTAAAAAAAAAATAGCTATGACAATTTGTTTAAATATTATTTTTTTCAATATTCTTATAAAATATGTATATTGCATTCTATTTTCAAAACCACTATCCAAAAATAAACTTTAAGCAATAAATAAATATTTGGCTTTCTATGGTAATAAGTTAAGTCAAAAAAAAAATGAGTGAAAGAGCCCAATAGAGACGGCTCGCTCGGAGAAGTACCACATTCTCACAGAATAGCGACGTCAAGTGGTACCTCTTTTCATATGGTGACACGGCATACAATTTCTCGTTCCTTTGATTCTTTCTCCCTCTCCCATTATATTCCTTCTTTCTCTACCTTTATTATCCTTTCCTTAAGGTATGTAACGCATCTGTAGTGTGTCGAACGAGTCACCTGGTGGTTACTCACCATCCGACGACTAGCATGTTTGTTTGCTAATCGCTTCAAAAAAATAGGTGTGTATAGTTATTTATTCTTAATGTAGAATGTCGACTTTGTTTTTAACCCTTTGCCTTTTTATGTATCGGTGTGTCCTGTGATTTCAGGCGGTGGTGTATATTGGTGAAAGTTGACTACTTGAGTTATATGGAGGCCTTTGAGTCGGCGGTTGTTGTATCATAAGAAACATAAAATGTTTTAAAAGTATTGAATTTTTATGTATGTTGCTAAAAAAGTAGTTCATAATATAAAACACACCTCGAGAATAAAATTTAAGTTTTATTATATGTTAAATCAAAAAAGCTATTATATTTGGAAAGTGTCAATAAAAACTACGTGAAATGAATTTTTACGTTACTTAGCTCCGTGATTGGTATATAAATCAATCCCACGTACATTTTATGACAAAACAAAGAGCCCTTTTATAGAAAAAGGAAACCATTGTATTGAATTTTACAGCTTTTATCGCTCGTTTCGATAGTTGAAATTGTTTTCCTCAAAAATAATCAGTACTTAGTTTACGTGTTAAAGCCTCTTTAATATACAAACCTTCATCCAATCCGATGAATGTATGTCGAATGATCTATTGCTATGTCAATCAATCAGTAAGCCCTTTAACCTGGACCTTTTCCTACATTCAAGTTATAAATTATTCATATTATGTCTCAGCCTATGGTGCCCCCTGTCAAAGGCGTCCTCTAACATTTTCTAATATTTTTCATCTTCAGCGTCCTATAATTCATACATGCTGCGTCATTTAATTTTAATCATTATAACATACATATATTATTAACTTAAAATGTCTTGTTACTTTGGTCTAGTTTTACTTGTAACTTACTGTTTTCTAAATACAAAGTAAATAAAAGGAACTTTTCCCGCTAACTTGAATCAGTGACGTTGTGTTTTTATTTCATTATCGTAATCTTATATTATTGTCAGTTATATTGTTTAATTATGGTTGTGTATTATACAATATAGTTCGATTAAGGCATATAAGTGAGGTAATATGAAATAAATGTGTGAATCGTGACTTTTTAAGTTGACTGAAAAAGTCCATAGAAGCTTTTGGTAAAATAGTCACCATTTTATCAAGACGTAACGTGACAAGCTGACATTTCAAAAGATTTGATATTATTGTATTTTACTTGACACTAGCATAATATTTATAACTAAGTGTCATCAAAAAAAAGAGAAGTAAATAAAACATTTCGTCTTTAAAACAATAGTCTATCAGTAAGCCACAAGAAGTATGACGGTAGTATTTATAACTTATACTTCTTATTATTATATAGTATTTATAACTTATAGAATTTCGACTATTATACTTACAGGCGAACAAGCAAGAGTAGTTCATCCCCGTGAAGCTTGTGACTTCATACCAGCTTCAAGCTTAAAGCTTAATTGACTTAGTGGCGGGGCTAAAGATCGCGGATTCCATCCCCGCATCGGGACAAATATATGTATACCTACAGGTACTTATTCATCTTACTCATTCCCAATGACTGTACCTTTGACAGTCGTGATGGGTTAGTGTCCATTCCTTTAGAAATGACGAGGCCCCGTGCACTGAAGTGGGAAATATATGAGCATTAAAAATATATTAAAAGTGTTAAATAAGTTATTTCACGAACATGTTCACACGTTATTTTACGGTTGGATTTGTGTTGTCAAATATAGTCGATATCTAAAGAACACACAATTACGTTTCAAGATCTCAAATAATGAAATAATTTCACTTTTTCGTATAACGAAAGTTTCAACTAATATCAATATCATACTTTTTCAAAAAATGATAGTTTCAGAATTTTAAAACAAAGTTTCGAATTCGAGTCGAGTTTAAAATTGAAACAACAGTGGGATGCTTTATTTTTTATTAAACTCATTCTTGTCCAAGGAAACTAATCACGAGAAAATATGTATGTCTTACATTTTATTTGATATTAACGTTTGACAAATAGGTTAAGATTAAAGATGTCATACATCATTTAGTTTCATTAATTATATTTACATATATACAAAAATATTTACATTGTTATTTACACTTACATTTTAGTTATAAAATAGAAACAAAATTCTTAATGTTTTAAAAGTACTCTGAAATATAGACAATTCCAACTAAAACGTCGATATAAAGTCATCGTATTAAAAGTGACATGTATATTGTAGACACGTTATGTATTAAAAATCTACGTATTAACATGATCCAGCATTTCTGGTAGTGCATTGTATGCGACCATGTTACCAAATGTGCTTTTTGGCTCTTTCTTTGTTACTATAGCTACGATTTCCTCCTCAGGAGGGGGTGGTGGAAAGTCTGAATTAGTGTCAACAGTTGATGATATATCATCTACACTTAGGACTACTTCTCTATTGTCGATTTCGATTCTACTACGTTCTATTATGGAACTATCTTCCATAATACTGTACAAATTTTCTGATTTACTTTTGTTATACATTTGTCAAGAACTCATATAAAATGGATCATTAATATTTACTTCATCGTTGACAACGTTATTTTTCTGAGACCATTCCTTTTGCTGATGTTTGATTCTATAAATGATTTCATCATGAATAACACCAAAACACATAGCAGTTAATGCCAATCCCGTTAATGTGTACACAGAACAAAACCACAAAGTCGTGGAATTAATAGTATAATATCTTACACCATGAATAGTGGTGTAATTCATTCCAGGTATTATGCTACCAAATCCAATTGTACTTAGAGCCATAAAACAAAAATAAAAACCATCTATGACACTCATATTGTCTATATTAAAAAGAATGATGGCGCCCAAAGAAATGTAAATAAATATTGCCGCAAGGCACAGTAAAACCGGGGCTAAAATACTCAGTCCATGCATTGACAGTTTTGAATCGGTATCCGGCCAACTTATGATATCATCCTTGGCTGTACTAGTAGTGGGTCGTTCCGAAGTTGATGAATCTTTTTGGCTTTCGGATTTTAGTACGTAACACTCTTCAGTGGGAGTTTTACTAGTGTTTTGACTATTTAACATTTCTTCTTGCTGTCTTCTTAGCTTCATCCTTCTTTCTTTTTCAGCCATTCTCCTCTCATCGTAGCAGCAATAACCACAATTTGAGCATAAACAACAACACAGTGCTCTACTAAATACACTTCGAGCCATTTTAGATAGAAGTGAGCCCACGCTTGAAAGGTATACAAGTGTTAGTGGTATACCGATAATAGCGTAGACAATTGTGACACCTTTTCCCAGTATTGTTTTTGGCGCAATATTACCGTAACCTGTAAAATGAAAACAAATTTCTTACTTACATTTTAAATTTTAATATCCCAAAAGAGCACAGTCAAATTGGCGAAACCTTACCTATTGTGGTCAGGACAGTTAGTGAGTAGAAAAAGGCAAGCGCTAAATTCCATTCATGCTCCTCATAATGATTACTAAGATCACTGCTACCAAATTCTCCCAAGGCCATTTCTCTATAACTGACGCCATATTGTGACGCCATTTCAGTTGTCACTCGTTGAATAAGTTCATTTTGAAATTTCAAAATTTCTTGGGCAGCTAGACGTGTCCAATTTTCTCTGTATAAAATATTGAGAGATACTGTTATTTCCCAGATATTTTCCACCGTTTTACTCCTCGCATCCCAGAAATAATTTGAAGACAATGATAAATTTCTAAAATCATTACTGTTATCCTCGATTTCTTTTTTATCCGTATTATTTTGATCGATTAAGTTTACTTTTTGTCTATCTGGTAATAATCGCGGGCGTGCAGCAATATCTGCGTCGCCTTCAATAGTTAAAAATATGATGGAACCCAAAAAGGTATAGGCTAATAAAATTATAAATATCACCATATTAGTGAGAGACCCAATTATAAACTGTTTTCTTCTATATTTGGTTGTCTTGAAACAAAAGCAACAAATAACTTTTTGTCGGGTACTGTGTGCTTTTTTTCTACTATTCGATGTCATGGAATCCACATCTTGACATTTATCGAGGAGGATTTCTCCATTAATATTTATTGTTGGTTTGGATGGTGTGTACTGTTCAAAGCGATTAACTGCTTCTTTTCCCAATACAACGTGACTTATTTCCATTTTTTAGTTAGTTAGTTTCGACTTCTATGTGACTTCATTGTGAGTGATTGTTCTTCACAACTTGTACCTGAAACAAAAAAAATGTGATTATCTTTTGAAAATTTTCACAAAATAGGTAATAATGGGGAACTTATATACTAAATGGATTTTGTAATTTTTAACAATGTGTTTTGGCAGCGAAAAATGAAGACAAACAACAATGAATGAATGTGATTTGATATATTTATGATTTTTGCCTTTTTTTTACGTAATCAATGACTCGTAACCGTGCACTGTTTCCACAGAAATTGGTTTTTATTTCTTAAGTAGACGTTGAAGTCCGTCTAATGGTATTTGCTTTCGCTGTCACCGTGTACGATACCCATGAAAAAAATGGGGTGACACTCTTCTATGCCGAAAACCAAACTGTGTTAATCATTTTATTCGAGACAAAAACTATAATATATACTAATATTATAAATGCAATTAGTGTATTTATTCCTGAACAAAAAAGATTCGTAAATTCTTATTTATATATAAATTAGTTATTTAAACATATTTGTGGAATATAAAATTGTAGAGAACGTTTTATACGCTTGTTTAAAGTACCTAGTCTTTTTGTAAAATATCGTCCTTTCCTTTCATTGTTTCCCCTACATTTCAGTGCACTTTATTGCTCATAAAACAAGATGCATGCATGCCCTGCTCGTATAGATTTACTGCGTCGACATAATTTAAGTGTTAGTGCGATGTGATAAACTTGTCACATTGTAATGTTCTCCGCTACATTCCAACACTATACATACATATTAGTGTTACGCGCTTGGGAAAGTATGTTTTGTAAATATTGCAATGACTGCTTGACTTGACAGCAGCTTAGAATATCTGACTTCTAGGCAAAGGGTTCTGGCTGGTAGTTGGCATGCATACCTCGGAAGGACTTTTAACTAAAATAATACAATGATGGCTGCCACATACGTAAATCTGTTAACTTGTCTGTCCGGGCTTGTTTTTCGCATATAATCATTCTTTATTTTATCTTTTTAACTTACTTACTACCTTTGTAACTTACTTACTATCTTTGTAACTTACATACTACCTTTGTTACTTACTTATTATCTTTGTAACTTACTTCCTACCTTTGTTACTAACTTACTATCTTTGTTATTTACTTACTACTTTTGTTACTTACTTACTACTGTAAGAGGTAGTATCTTAACTGTGAAGTGATGCAACAGGAGTCTGGTTTTATACTCTTTTTTCTATACCAAGTGGACCTATTATATATACAACTGATGAATGGCGGGAGAAAAGCTCGGGGTGCGGGAGACGCGGTTGTGCCTGCACGTGTGCAGCAACAAAGCGCGTTCCACGAATGCGGAGAATCAAGGCGCATTCCACGAATGCGGCGTAACAAAGCGCATTCCGCAAGTGCGTAGTAACAAAGCTTGTTCCGCGAATTTGTTCTTGAAATGTATATTCTGTAGTAGGTAGCTACACTACCTTTGTAACTTATTTTCTACCTTTGTTACTTACTATCTTTGTAGCTTAAATGTTACGTAAACATAATCGAAGGTTCTCTTGGCTATGACTACTATATACTTCTGGGCAAAGGGTTCTGGCTGATAGTTGGCAAATCTCGGAAGGATTTTTAACTAAAATAATAACACAACGATGGCTGCCAAATGCGTAAACCTGTTAACTTGTTTCTCCGAGCTTGTTTTTCTCATATAATCATTCTTTATTTAACTTTGTAACTTAAATGTTACGTAAACATAACTGAACGTTCTCTTGGCTATGATTGAGACTATAAAGTTGGATCTATATACATTGCCATGCTGTCAAGTATGAGAAAAAAATGTAAAAAAGAGGATACCTATCGAGTGTCTTACACTTTTTCTTCTTCGTTGAGAGAAACCTCATTACTAAATGGTGGTAAAAGCAGGGAAATGTAATGTAATTGCTTATGTCAAAAAAACAAGATATTGAATTTGAACTATATTACAATATGTATTCATATCACTGCATATGATAACATAAACATTTTCTTTCCGTTTTGTAGCAACGTAATGCATGCTACATAACGGGTTATGTATAGGTATGTATCATATGATATATAAAAGTGATGCAGAACAAACTCCTATATGTGTTTCCAAACTAGTCATCCGATTGCGACGAAACTTATGTATGGTTAAAACAGTTCTTTAAATAGTACAACTAATTATATTACAATACAGGGCACGGGAGTTCTTAGACATTATAAAACAATTCATGTGTTTTCTGCGTATGGAAAAAAATGATTTCCTTCATTATTTAAGGTATCGTAAATGCACTGATCCTATTAATCTGCCTTCGATGAGCGTAAGTGGTTATTGTCCATTATAGAAATAAATAGTCAGAGTTATATATATATATATATATATATATATATATATATATATATATATATATATATATATATATATATATATATATATATATATATATATATATATATATATATATATATATATATATATATATCTCAAGACATTATTTAAAACTGTGTATCGGGTAATTATAAAAAGTAAGCACACAAAATAAAATACAAAATTTAGGCAGCAATCATTCTAAGAAAGAACAGTTTGAATCTACAATAGAATTTATTTATACAAAATGAGAAACTAAGCCCCACTTCATAAAGCTTTTGTAACCTTTTTTTCCCGAGAAAAGCGTTTACTCATCTTTGCACGAAGGTCGTTTCAGGCAATTTCTTTTGTGAGTGTATGTTGACATTTCGCTGAGCTATATTCTCAGTAGACAAATAAGAGGCGATTATTTTGAGTATCGTGTACTTCTCTGTTTTCGTAATTTTTAGTATCCCGTTTTCTGATTTCGTAATCATCATACGTAATTACTTTGCTTGTAAAATTTATTATAATGCTATATATAAATGCGGGCTTTTATTAAGTCAGGCTTTGTATAACTTATATAGCCTGATTTGTTATATATTGAAAAGCATGTATTGAAATCACTCGTAACTTCTTCAATAGGATGAAACGTGTCCTTTGTAATCGCAGCCTCAAACTTCCCTTGCGAATTAAAATGCTCCACTGTTACATCTGGCCCGTTCTTCTATACGGATGTGAGGCTTGGACGCTTAAATAAGACCTCAGAAAACGTATAGAAGCGTTCGAAATGTGGGCATGTAGATGGATGCTCGCTATTAGCTGCCCAATGACGAGGTTGTCTGACAAGTCAAGCAAAAACGTGAACTTTTGCAAACCGTCAAAGATAAAACCGTCAAAGTTGCTTACCTGGGTCATATCATGAGACATGATACAAGTTGCTGCTATACAACTAATCATGATGGGAAAAATAACGGGCAAAAGACAAGTTGGTTGATAAAAAAAGTCTTGGCTTCGTAATATAATGGAGTGGACCAGGATAGTGAGTGCTCCAGATTTGCTGCAACTCGCGAAGGAGGGGGAAAGTTGTGCTGAATTGGCTGCCAACCTTCGTAAGTCGGAGAGGCACTCTTAGAAGAAGAAGATAGCCTGATTTTGGAAATTCGTATGAAATATACATATGTGCAGAAACCCGTTATGTCTCATGAGAAGTAGGTACCTAATATCTCTAACTGCGACTCCATCCATAACTATCGCGTAAAAGGGTCGTAAAGTGGAATCGTTCGATGGATTTCATTGCCTAAACAATATCTGTCCTATAAAATAACAATGTTATAACAAAAATAAATTTAGCTGCCATTCATCCTTTATACCACTCCCTAAAGAGGTAAAATTGCTGTTTATTTGTTATCGTATGGAGGATAGTTATGTATATTACAATCGTACAATAAATAGCAATTTACAGTGTAATTCTTGTAAAGGGAAACACACACATACACACATACATACAATCATATATATATACAATCATATATATATATACACATACATATATATACACACTGACTCACGAGAAAATAAATAATAAAAGAAAAAATAATAAATCACCTTTCTGTCTCATCCTTATGAACAGGACTTCAAAATTTGTCGCACTTTGACTTAAATGAATTTATTTGTGGCTTTTGTAATGTCAAGAGGAATATCGTTTCAGAGCTTTATAGCCGTTAAGGTTTAGAGATAAAGCGAGTGCGGTGTGAAAGAGTAAGAAGTTTTAGATTATGAATACAATAAAAAACAAAAATACAAAACATATCGTAAGATTATATCGATGATCCTTCACGGTGTACCTTTTTTAAAATATACGTATATGTTACGTTCAAATACCGAAAATGGTTATTGAGCGAAAAACAGCTCACAACGCGTTGTGGTCACTGTAAAACATACACATCGTGAAATTCGTGTTGTGGCTCTTATGAAAACGCTCAGGACGCATTGTCGCAATCATAAAAAGACAACATAGATAAAACACATCGTGGTTATCATGTTAGGTGATAAATGGTGGTAAATTGTTCCACATTTACATTGGACAGTAGTAGACGGCCGGTCATCTGGGTGATGGAGATGGGACCTATTAACTGAACTACTTTGTAGCGCGTAGTCCGATAGATGGATGATAGATCTTACAACCGAGCTTGGGTTGACCTAACAATTTAAAATGAGCAAAGTCTAAATTAATTCAATTATAATGAATATTTCTTTACAAACTTATTTAGCGCCTTTTCTCTACAAAATTACCATAAGTCTATTGTTGAACTACTTGATTATTAAATATTGACTAAAGATAAATACTTTGGTTGATTTAAAGTAATTTCAATGTACAATATAACAATTAATTTTGAAATTACTTAAGCAAATTTGTCAGGAAACCCCAGCTTTATCGAAGTAACGGTAACTTTGTTAACTGGTTATACAACTTCCGTTACCTCTTTTGTATATAATTTCTCAAAATTGAGTTGTTCATTTTACAAAGTAATGGCGGAAATATAATTATAGGGGTGTTTTTGATTTTTATCGAGTTTATTATAATTTGAATGACGTGCCAAAAGAGTCAAGTAGAAATTGCGTCGTTCTAAATTTTTTTTATATATTTACGCCTATCCCCCGCAGGGGTTGACAGAGACCACAGAGCTTCATCCGCAATAGACTAATTATATTTTCTGGAAAACCGACAACAGCTGCAACAGCGACTAGATGAAACGACGTTGTAGACATCTGAGAATGATTTCAATGTGGTAATAGTCCAAAAAAAGGTAAATGGTTTCGCAGAGTACCACCACTCTGGGGAACTAACTACCATGTATAAGAGTGAAAAAAAAGTAGAAAATGATGATATTTGTATTCGTAGCGGATTTTGCAGTTTTGGTATTCCACGGTAAAAATTATTATTTATCGAACAATCTATATCCAAGTGACTATATTTTGAAGCATTTGACGTCAGTTCGGAATACCGTTGTGGAGTATGCTAAGCATGAATAAATAATTTTTTATGCTCTCGTTTAGCTCACCATACTGGATTTTCAAATCCAGATTTGAATTTTAAATTTAAATAGGATAGAGTAGTGCTCAGATTTTTGGATATTTGTGATTGGCCTCTTTATACCCTCTTAAGAGATAAATTGTTCGAAATGAAATATAAAAATCTAAGAGAAGGTTTCATTTTATTTTCTCTAATAATCGTATAACTAGATGGAAAGTTATTGGTAACACGTTATAAGCATTTGCAAAACCATAGGCATTTGCAAAACCATTTGTAACATCAACATCACCTTTGTGATGTTGATGTTACAAATGACCCTTTTTTATTTTTTAAAACACTTAGTCTTTAAGATTTTCTGCGCTAAATTAATTTCATTAGTTCAGAAAATCTTAAAGACTACTAATAAATTGATAAACAATTTTAACCCTTTTCTTTCATATATCATTATCAACAGCATGCAGTACTCTATTGCCGAAAATAGGCCTCTCCAAAACGTGCCATTTAGCCCGATCTTCGGTTTGACACATTCAGTTCCTACTACCCACTCAGCGCAGATCGTGGTACTATCTAGTTAGGGACGTCGCATACTATCGTTGCCTTTCATATAATATGATACGGTAATTTAATCTTATAATTTTTTTGCAGCCCTATATTTTCTCTAACCTTCTAAAATTAAACTTTTGCCAAAATGGTTGCTATTCATAGCTAAAGTTGACACATCACATATTACAAATTTGTACGTACGTACTACTAAAATAGAATGTCAACTCACGTATAAAATGGTATGTAGTTTCAAAACATTTCGCGAACATTCAAGGGCAATCAGTCAACTTGTATCTTTTGTACAATTCGTTTTTCTTTCCAACCTACCTGGTAACACAGCAGTGAAAAAGAGTAATGGCTGTGAAAATATAGTTAGTGAGGTAGGAAATAACTTTATACCTTTTACGCCATGTAACAAGGGATAGTTTCGCATACGCAAACCGTCAGATGGGGATCGGAAAGGATTGCTTTAAATAAACTTGCAGCTGAGATAGTGTTGAACTTGTTTTCAGTTATATATTGGCACAATTTCTAGTTTGTCGGTTGAAATTGTGAACTGAGAGTTATGGAAACTTATTATTTTTATTTTATCTTTTTTTTTCAATCGCAAATTTTTTCCACAATCCATAAATGACTGAGAATGGGCTTCTCGATTTTTCGAAGGAATAGCAGTAATATATATATATATATATATATATATATATATATATATATATATATATATATATATATATATATATATATATATATATATATATATATATATATATATATATATATATATATATATATATATACATATATATATATTACTTTCACTACTTTTGTTTTTATTTTCAAGAAAACTACATCGCGAAACAGTAGTAGAAGAACGATATTTAACAGAAATTCGACAAAAAAAAATTTAGTCTATCAAAAAAATTCAATGAATTAAAATTGGAAAATGAATTGAAAATTCTTCTCTCTTTTGCCTGCTCTTAGAAAAGAAAAAAAACCTTTATTATTTCTATTAGGTAAACCCTAATATAATAGAAAGTACAACTTGATTACTGTTTTGTGTATTAAATTAAAATTTTATGTAAATATGAAGGAGTACTGGTTATGTTATTGTTAGATCGCACAGAGGTTACGTAGGAAAAAGTAGATTTTGAGTTGCATCAAATTGGCCACATCTGGTCTGGGTGCCTCGCCAATCCGCCTTGGACAAGAGTGGTGGCTAAGATCTATTCTTTTAGAAATAGAGCGGTCCAGGCCCAGCAGCGGGTTCTACATAAGATTTGACTAAAAATATAAAATTTAATTGAAAATGTCGAAGTTTTATTCTAAGCTTCACTAGCTAGCACACGTGATTCGTGCTGATATTTTATCGCCAGCAATATAGTCGGCTAACTGACAATAACGTATTGTGAAAACGTCGGGGCCATGCCTCGACATGGCGAGAGAATAAAGCTTACCGAATGTCACTCGCTCCTGTAATGCAATTCACTTTGTGCGAATTGATGTGAAATATGTTTTTTACTTTATTTGTTAGTGGACTATTTTTTAAGTCCATTGAAATATTTTTTTACAGTCTATGTTTTGTATTTTTTTACGGGGATATGAATGTAAATCGTTTTAATAAATTACTAACTAACAAATAGTTAATCTTTATCATCATTACCGGACAAAAAGTTCATATCTTGTAAGAAATTGCTTTGTTTTTTTTTTCTTTTCAATTACTATAAAAAGTAAAAGTAAGACTTATAAATATTTTACGGCATAAAACGGTGTTTTCATTGCGTCCCCGACTCGCTCAAGATTTTTTCCAACAACAGCTTAATTTAGAACAATGAGGTGAATGAATATAATTGTTTGAATAAATAACTTATATTTATTTCGAATAACTTTTTTTCAAATGGTATATACGCAATAAGTTCTTTAGCATTTATTTATTATATTTGTTTAATGGGATTGGAGGGCAAATAAGCAAGAAGAAGAACGCTGCCCATAGACCTCCGTGACACCATAGCTATTACAGAAGCATTGCCAAACCTTATGCTATATGTAGGCTCGTTGTACGTACTACTAAATCCTTTATTTATTCAATTGTTAGTATAGATAATATAATATTAATAGCAGAACGACCTAATTAAAGCAGTGGCGGAGTTAATACTTTATTACTGCTGTCGGAGGCATGATTTCGGGTTCGATTCCCGCATCGAAATAAATAATTATATTATCTACTGTTGGTAACCCGAGGCATGACTTGTCTAACGTCCGGCATCGAAAGCGAACCACACTGTTTTCAGACCTACCTTACCTTTCTATTATATCAAATCAGTGCAATAATTTTAAATTAAATAATTACAAAAAATACAGTTTACAACAAACGGTTACCAACATGTACAGTAATTTTTATTCATTTACGAGTTTAAATATCTTACCAATTCGTCTTGGACAAGCGTGGCGAATCAATATCTATTCCTCCAGTAACAGGAGGGGCCGTGCCTAACAGTGGGACATATATGACTGTATAAAAACTAGATATTATGTATACACAGTGACGACCAATTGGCTCAGTGACGTGGCCCTCCGCCCGCGCAGTAAATGGTCGCGGGTTCGACCTCCATCGGAATAAATATATGTATAGATTACAAATATTTATTCTGAGTCTGGTTACCCCCGCCAATCCGCATTGGACAAGCGTGGTGGGTTAATGTCCGTTCTTCCAGAAATGGAGATGCTCAGCAGTGGGATATATATGGGCTGTTAAAAAAAATGTACAGTAAAGAAGTACATTTAACTTTATCTGCATTGCATTATTGTTTAACCCGAATTCGTAGTGCAAATTCATGGTTAATTTAAATTTGTCGTAAACAACTTCGAATTACGATTGCATTAAGAGATTCGTTTTACTATCCCAACTGTAGCAAACCGTTGGTTTCCACCCCTTTTCTTCAGCCGTTTGTAACATAATTGCTTTCGAAAAGTCCGCCGGGAATTGATGGATTGTTTCCCACAAGTTTGTCTTGAGCAAATTGTTAATTATGGTAATTTCGCTTGCCAAGCGGCGTCGGCTCGATGGGGATTAAGTGGTTCGTCGTACCATCTATTACAGACAAGTGATCACGGGAATTTATTTGTACTATACAAATATAATGCTTTACCTTTAAATGTTTTAGGTTAGACAATTTTTATTTTAAGCAATTCTCATTTTACTTTAACTACAGAAAAAATATTGGACACTCCTTTTATTTACAATATCATTGTTTGGTTTCCAAAATTAATATTGTAATTTTTTTAAACGAATGAGTTTGCAAATTGACGACGGATCAGTTGTCTGACGCTTGCGGAGTCAAGGGTTGCGGGTTCGATCCGCCATTTGGATAAATATATGGCATATATTTATTGCGTGTCTGCTCATCCCTGCCAATACGTTTTGAATAAGTGTAGTGAGTTTATGTCCGTTCTTCTAGGGATGCGGAGGCCTGTTCTGAAGAGTGGGACATAAATAAACTGTGAATAACAATTCTCGATTTTCGATCAATTTTTATCAATTTTAGAAAATGTACTGAAATTTCCATACAGCCAAAACTTTTGTTCTTTAGTAGCTCGAGCATACACCAATACCTCGCTTTGCGTCGTTTCGTTTTACGTTTCTTCGAAGTTACGTCGCTGCTTAGTTAGTACTAATTTTCACTGTGCATTTTTAAATTTTTCAGTTTGCGTTGTTTTGGGTTCGAGTCTTTAATTTTTTTCTTGAAATTTTCTTTTTTTTTTTCTAAAAGATGGCAACACTTTTGTTTGAAAAAAAAAGCTGTTCAGCAAACATTGGACCATTTTTTATGTAAAAGAAAGCCGACTTACGACAACAGCCACTATGGACTCATCGGACAGTGATTAATTTTAATTATGTTTTTCATAAATTAATTGAATAGTTTATTTTGTTTTAATTGAATACGTTTTTTTTTGTTTTTTGTATGTATGTAATAAAATTTTATATTATGTTTGTTTTTTAAATGTTTACTTTGTTCAATTTTCTTTTTAAAAGGTAGTATTTTCGTAACCCTGGAACCTATCTTCGATCTTTACATGGTTTGCTATAGAAAATCTTAATTCACTTTGCGTCGTTACAATTTGCGTGGTGTTTTTTTGGAACGTAACCACGCCGCAAAGTAAGGTATTGGTGTATTTGCTTGTCATGTATAAATAAATTAATTAAACAACATCGAATAAATTAAATTACAGTACACTGTTCATATTCAAATGATTGTACATATATAATATGTATGTAAATACTTTTACTTTGTAACCCATTTTAGAATTTCTTATTTCTGAAAAAAAAAATATTTTCACTATCTACGTCGGGTAGTGTTAAGAATTTTGGATCATTAATAATGTCATCAGACGTAAATCTGTGACATATTAAACATATAAATTTTCTTTTGGAGGCACTTCTATGTCTTCAAAAACAGTAAATTACCAAGTATTTCTTATCCACCCCTACGTCTCCCGATAAGAACGCCCGGGAACTGGTACGAACATTAATCACGTGCCTTTGGGTTTATTCATTTCTTACTTATGTCTCACAAGAAAATAATTGAATTTAATTAGATATAACTTGATTATATTTGACGATCAGAAGTTTTCTTTTAAAGTATTACACGACTTAGTAAGAACCAAATCGACAATTTTACTGTTTATATATGTATGTGTGTATGTATATATTGTGTATGTATGTGTGTATAAGTATATATGTTATGTATGTATGTACTTATTTATGTGTATTTATGTTTATATTCTAAATTTGATTAATGACCGAATCGGAAGGTCTCAGCACGAGTCTACCTAATAAGACCTACTATGCTCCATCCAAGTTCAACTGTAAATTGTCACAAATAAAATAAAATAAATAAATAATAAATATCCGAATCACAAAAAATCTTTTATACAATGTCCAAATTAAAATTGTATAAATTATTCTCAATTTTCATAACGAATGTTACCAAATATTCCTATACGCATTGTTGATGCATTGCCTGATAGCACGGCTCTAAATTGAGTATTAGCGATTGATATTACAATGTCCAGCTCTAAACCTTCGCAATAAGAGCTTTACCAAATGGCGGCCTACTATAGACTCAATGCAACACACTTTTCGATGTGGTATGAAAATTTGCCCGACACACAATTTTCACTCCTCTATGTTTTGATATAGATGCTAAAATGAGTTAATTTTCGTTGGGTACTCATAATTCACGATGCTATTGAATTTAATCCTCAGAGAGCTTGTTAACTGTTCAAATAAAATTCCAGAGAAGATATTCCTACTTCACAATGTTTATTGCATTATTTTAATATTTAAAGTGAGTCCATTTAAAAATCCTTGCAACAAAGGACATCCTTAAATTTAAGATACCACTTAAAGTTAAGGAAGATTTCTACTGCTTTATTAGAAAGTATTTTTAATAAATAAAAACATAATACATTAAAAGATATTTAACAAAATTTTATGCAGATTAAAGTTTTTATATCTCTATCAAATTATCAAATTTGACCTTTTGAGGCTAATACCTACAATAGAAGCCCATAATTTTCTTTTTATTTTTATTTGTTAATGAAAAAAATATCTTCAGTATATATAAAATGTTTCAAAATGTAAACGTTACCGGAGTTAAAAATATTTTATAAAAATTGTAAAATACATTTATCACAATTTATTTTTCCAAATCTAAACTCTGTAATGCAACACGTAATTTAATAATTTATTTAAAACACTAAAATAAAATAATAATTGAATTTGGGTATTAAATATTTAATAACCCTAATTTTAACTTTCCTACTATAATTTTAATGATAACTTAATATTAAAACTATTACAATTGAGTATTAAAATAGCTCTCTGCTAGACAAGGTATTATTTTAACACAATAGAGGCTAAATTTCAATAACCTCTTATAGATTTGTGAATTCTAAAAGCTATTGAAAGTTAACGCTTTTATGCGGGTTTTTTCATCATTTGTCTATGTGAACGTTTATTTGTATAGCTTATACAACGAGTTTATCAAATCTTCGTTAAATAAAAACATATAAATGTATTTTAATATTTTTATTAATCCTAATCAATTACCATAACAAAAGTTATTCTAATACGGCAATATACTATACATTATATACTTACATATATACATACATATAATAGTAACGCATATGGAGTGGCATATAACATATCTAATATATAATTATATTAATTTACATTTTTACCAATGTTGAACAAGAGGCCTTCCGATTTCTAGGGGAATGAATTCCATGAATACATCGTGCTCTTAAAAAGCGATTGAGACAAGGATAGTGGTGTGTTATCCAAACTTTCTAACGATGCCAAAACGTGAACACTGAGAGTCTTTCTGCTATACAAGCTGAGACACTCAGAGAGCTACATTTGGAGCAAAATCAGTGACATAGTTCTTTGAGTAAGCAAAATTAAATCGTTTATGGTCATAAATTAATTATTTTAATACCATAAGTGTATTTAGATCTCTATGTATCTATACGTGTATGTGTAGAGTTGACATTATAAGCAAGTAAATAAATAATTAATAAAATTTGTACGCCATAAGTGGCCATGTGATGGAGCTTTTAAACGTCTTTTTTCATCTTGTTACATCTCACATTATGCAAATAAATTATTATTTAGTGGCAATGGACTGGCCACATTTTTGGAGAACCGATATCCGTGTGAGTTTGCGAATGGACTGCGACTGAGTAGGACAAATCCCGGCTAAATGGAGCGATAATAATCGCAAGGCGGCTGGTAAAAACTCGATTTAGTAGCCGAAGATTGGAAAAGGTGGCGTATGTGTAATTTTTTTATGGGGTAGAAAAACAAACGGGCAGGGATGTCACCTGATGGAAAGCAATCAACGCCGCCCATAGACTTCCGCAGCGCCATAGGCAGTGCGGAAGCGTTTAAGGCGCTTTCCTTAAAGTCGACCTTTAAGGAAAGTGTCATTATGAGAATTGGAATGGGATAGGAAGAGAGGAGGGTGTTGGGCTTCCGGAACTCGGCTGCTCACCGTACGAAGCGCTGTAGGTAAGCTACCACTCAGACGCTGGTTTTCTGCGGGAGTGTGGTACTTCCCCGGGCGAGCCGACCCATTCCTGCTATAGACAAATATGCCATTCTAGACAAAGTATTTGTGTGCAACGCAGCTCTAGACTATTAAAATATAATGTAGTAAACATACGTATGTTGTAAACATAGGGATGTATTGTGTAATTGATGCATATAGTGCAGCAATGGATTTACGCTGGCTGATAATGATTAAAGTTTGCTTTTCAACGTCCTGATATATCATGAAATTTTTTTTTATATATTCACGCCTATGCCGCAGGGGTTGGCAGTGACCACAGAGCTCCATCCGCTGCTATTCATCGCAGCGAAACAGCTCGTCATTGGTCGCTTTTCGCCCTCGTGAGAATCAGGACGTTATCATGAATATGATGTCATGAAATACTCTTGATTATTCTTAAAATAGACTCAACGATATGCACTATAGTAAAGCAAATAAATTACGCAAGCTTTCATATTACTAACAACCAAAAAACAAGTGGTTTGTATGCGGGTAGTTTTTCCTCAATATTTTATTCCTCTTAACATAATTTTCTTTCTCGGAACGGTTCGTTTTTTCACCTGGAAAATAACATACTGTCGATTTAATAATAAATTATCGAATATTGCTTCCATTTGTAGTTCACGCAAACAGTTTCTTTTAGCTTCTTATATTGTATTATATTCTGTAGCAAAAAATAGTAATCTAAACAGGAAAAGATATTTTAATAGTATAGGAAGGCAAACGAGCAAACGTGTCGCCTAATGGAAAGCAATGACTACTACCCGAGGACATCTACAATACTATAAACATTGCAGAAGCGATGCCGGCCTTTGAAAAATATATAAGCTTGTTTTGATGGTTCCAATGTCGTATTGGTTCGAAAATAGCGCTGAAGGGTTTCACAGATTGGTAGACCCTATATAGAAATTACGGAATAATGCACTGTGATATTACATATAGAGCGGGAGTAAGGGAAGAACGGTAATAACATCTCAACCGGCCCAAGTCAATCTCATCTGCACGCGCATCCGCGGCGGTACTCAAGTGGATACCGGTTGCTCCCTGCTAGATAACAGATGAGGCTCTGGCTATCGAGCAATGGCGATATAACCATACACCCGACCGGCAAAACCGGTCAGAAGAGGCTTCAGAGAGCCTTCGAGACTAAATAACTTCAAAATATGTCTGGTGTAGAAGGCAACGGGAAACCACTGCAATAAATTCCTAAGAAAATCACCATGAAAGTCACGTAGAGAGCAGCGAGTTAAACGAACCGCTGAGTGAAGTGTGGTGATCGCGATCTTCAGACACGAAGGATCGACCAGAGAGAGAAAGAGATATTATATATATTTTTTAAAGAATAGGGTGGAAAATGACCAAGCGTGTTGCCTGATGGAAAGCAGTCAACGCCGTCCATAGACATCTTCAATACCATAAGCATTGCAAACTTTTTGAGATATGAGTAGACGTATTTTTAAAACTTCCAATGTCTTATAGGTTCGGAAACACAGCTGAAGGTAGCTAGTTTCACAGAGTGGTGGAGCGTATAAAGAAATTACAGCAATAACATACTGAACTTTTTAATATTTTCATTTAGGTTGTTAACAATCTATATATGTTGTAATATACTTACGTTAACACTGATAGTGTATATTCAAAGCTTCAGTGATACTGTCATCAGACAATGGCTGATAAATATGTCCTTTGCGGCGACGCGTATTGAATCAAACACAATAGGGCTCGAATGTATCGATTCGATAGGAATTGTTTGTAATCGAAATACCGATACACTTGTGTAGAGTCGTTCTAAATTATTATGTTATATATCGTTTCAAACACCTTGAAATAAGTTACGTTAAAATGATTACAGTAATACCAATCACAATTAGAACAGTTTTCTTATGCTCCATTATTTTATCTGTACTACAATTTTGGTCCATATGAACTAATTTGTATTTATTTATATGTCGTCTCTATAATTAAAATCTATAAATATTACTAAAAAATTTATAGGCCGGCGACTCAGATAGATAAAGCTTTCTTTATCGTCAGCTAGTCTTCATTTCGAAAGACTCAGGTAGGTATTGTGGGTATGTTTATATGTGTGCAAGTGCGTTGTCACAAGTTAATAAGTTGATTTAACAATATCTATATTGTAATGTCAAAAGAAATAATAAAATTTTTGTCGACCGATAGGCTCAGTGGCGGGGTCCTCTTTATTCCGAGTCTGGCAACCGCCAATCCCCATTTCCGTTCCTGTCCTTTCCTTTCTTCTCTATCTTCCTTTATTCTCTATTCTTCTCTATCTCTCTCTATCCTCCTATCAAAGGATGCGTGGCTAAGGGCAAGCTTAGTCACTAGCGTGCCGACCGTCCCGGGATTGGGCTCCCCCGGTGCCTTACCTCACCATGCAGGGCTCTGCTGGGGCTGACCTCCATCCTCCCTTGCGGCTCGTGGGATTCACTAAGACGAATTTAATATACCTAGTTTGTTGAAAAAATGTCGGCGACGTGGTTCGCCACCCGTCACATCCTGATTCTCACGAGGGCGAGAAACGACCAATGGAGAGCCGTTTCGCTGCGATGAAATGGTAGCGGATGGAGCTCTGTGGTCTTTGCCGACCCCATGCGGGGGATAGGCGTGAATATATAAAATAAAAATAAATAAAAAAGAAGTTAGAGAATATTCCAAAATTATATGAATTGCTACCGCTATTTAAGTGGAAAGCGTTTGTTTTCCTCAATATTATATAAGACTTTAGTGCCAATTTTCTTTGTTTCCCTGTTTCTATCGTTAATAATTTCACCTGAAAAAGAAAACAACCTACTATAGAGACTGTAAATTATGCAAATAGGGATATGAGAGGGGATGAAGGGCAATTGATGAGTAAAGTAATAATTGATGAATTAATATTGATTTACGAGAAGTAAAGAAAAAGATAAAGGATGGAGAAAGGAATTAGACCCCTGGAACCCAGCACTCCCCAACAAGGAACGCGGGATATAGTAAAACGCTACCACTTACATGCCAATATTCTGTGAGGGTTTGTTATTTCCTTGGTCAAAACGATCCATACTTACTATAATACTATGGCTCTAACATAAAATGTAAACAAGATTTTTTGGAAAAGCAAAATCAACGAAATAAAAATGGACAAAGAAAGTTTTAAAACAGATTGTTAAGGCATTCGTGTTAAAATTATCTTTAATCAGTGCTACTTACGTATTTCATCAATTTAAAAAGTAACAACTTCTAAAGTAGATACTAAACAAAAGAATAAATCAGGTGAAGAAAAGTTTAAGTGAAGTTGGCTGAAGAGGAATTGAAAAATAAAATTATGCCCGAAGTTCGTGTTCCACGTCTTTTCCATTACAAAAATCTCTTAGCAAAAGAAACTTTAATGAATAAATCTTAGAAACAAATTTTTAATTTTACTAAAATTTCAATGTCAAATTTTAAACATCATTTGAAATATTATGACGTATTATGATACAAAATTAACCTAATTAAAATCCATAAAAATGAGTTGTAGTGCACTTAAACTATTTAGATATTAGATTTATATATTATATTAGAATTATACTTAATGTAATAATTAATAATAAACAAATTACACTGCAATTATACACGAGAGATAATTATACGTCAGACATTTTACTTGAATGACAGTATGTAGGTATGTTCATGGCTCATTTATTTAGTGTTTTATAGTAAGTTGGCAGAGCTTCGACTAGACGCAAAAATGATTACGCTTAGTCATCAAGGTCTCCCATCTACATTTAAACACCAGTTTAGTTTCCGATTTTTTCTGACGACGTCTGCAATGAAAATATATCATCTACCTTTTTAAATATTTTCAAACCAATTTTAAGATTTTATGCTGCAACAAATTGCAAAAAATGCAGCTACGTAACGATCCTAAGTAAATTATCAATTTGGCTATCCAGTGTCTGCCAATAAACCTATGCAAATCGATGCTAAAGACATAATCATCATATCTGTAACTACTATAGCGTGCCTTCCGTATTGATACGGCGACAGACGGGATCTTTAGGGGGGTTTATCTTCGATAATAATGACATTCTTCCAAGTGAAATTAATTTATTTTTCTATTCACTGTACATTTATATTTTATTCACACTTTATCAATATTATTTACTTGTGGCGATATGTTACATCCGACACGTCGATCAAATCTTATAGTTTTTCTAAAACATTTTTTTTATATTTTAAATTTTAAAATTACGAATGTAAAAAGAAGTAATATAATATAAAAACTTTTATTATATTCGAGTAAAAACTTTTTATATATTTGTGATACATTTATTAATGTATCACTACAGTACTCATCGGTTGTCGATAATCAAACAAATGTGTTCATTTTGTTAACTTAATAAACGATATCAGTGACTTTGACATTGAAAACTCCGAGCATAGGCCTCCGAATGCGTGTAGCTGAAGATCGGACTATGTGGTGCTCCTCAGAGGAGGCTTTTATCCACCAGTGGATTACAATTCTATGTTAATATTATTTAAATGAAAGGCTTTACAAGTTTCTTTATTACAGACACGATATATTTATATAACAAAACCGAATAAACCCGCTAAATCACAAAAGTACATATCATTCGAAGTAATCACTAAAATTTAATTTGGATGAGATTGACGTCCAGTCTGAAGAGATCATTATCGAAGCGGTTCTTAATGGTCCTGATCGAGTGCTGTAATGTATTACAGTATTTTCTCCATTCAGTTTGGACATCTTCAATCGCTTTGAGATCTTGATCGATTGATTACACAGAAAGTTTCTGGATTATTTCGAGAAAAGAATTATTGAATCGTCCTCTTTTCTAATGGGCGTCGCTGTGTATGTAGCTTTTTATTTGTCTGTAAGGATTTTTAATGTAATCTTATTTGAACAGTGTCATCAAACATAAGAAATAAGGCTCATTCTCATACTCTCACAATATGTTCTCATTATTTTAGAAATTTAAATGTATCTTCCTCAATCTGCAACATTAGATACTAAACATACCAAATAAGAAATATACCTGGTGTGTTTAGTATCTCATATTTAATTATGTGTGTCTTTAGTATGTAATGTTTATTTATTACTTTGATTGCTGGATGTTTAATTAGTCAATTTGACTTTAATCCGTTAAAACAGGTATAGCAACTATGGATTTCCTCCAGAAACGGAGAGGCCCATGTCTAGCAGTGGGACATATATGGATGTGAAAAAAAATATTGAATTATTAGAAAAAAAAGAGCGGGGAGGGAAATGAACTGGTATCTGTATATTTTTTATATTTCTATTAAAAACCAACATATATTTTTTTTATATTTATATAGCAATGAAATCGTGAATGAGTCAAATTGAGTCGCTCCGGCAGTCAAGAGTAAAACTTCTTTCTCTGAAATTTCATGTGGATACATGGGTATAAATTTAAAAATGAGAAGAAGAAACTGAAAATGAATACAACACCAGTGAGCCATTTAACAGTTTACCCTGTCGTGGGAATAGAACACAAAGCCTTTGACTAAGGAAACTTCTTGCTTATCTTAAAATTATTGCCTTGATGAAAAACAATTGTATGAATTACGTATTTCGTATACACTTAATTAAGTCTAGACACTAAAACTTTTAAAAGCAGACATAGATATGAGATTAAGAATTCTTGTATTTTTATACAATGTTCATTGTTGTTTACATTTATATTGCACAGTACAGTCGCAAAAGTTTGTTGTTTTCAAAAGTATGATATTACTAGAAGCATTTGTAGTGCTAAAAGTAAATTGCATGTAAGCTTATTGCATATTATTCCTTACCGTTTTATATTTACAGTCCAGCTCACAATCTAAGTTACATAATTTTATACAACTTGTTTTGTGGTTTAGCAAGATAAAATCCCAGGTTAGACAGTAAAATTATGTATTATATTTGTGTATGTTTGTAAATAATATTATATAATACTATAACAGCAAACATCAAGCCAGGTTTAAAACACAAGTCCTGAACTTTGTTAGATTATAAGATAGTTTATTTTTGATGAAATATCGATCGCTTACACCTTTATACCTTCTAGTTATTCGATTAATAAACAAAATATATATATATATATATATATACATATATATATATATATATATATATATATATATATATATATATATATATATATATATATATATATATATATATATATATATATATATATATATATATATATATATTAGGTGTACAAATAAGTTTCCGCGGTTTGTCAAAAGATGGCCCCACCAGAAGGTTATGGAGAAATTGTCAGATGTAAAACGTAATATCCCAAGTTTAGTCATCTGGCAACACCATAACCTTAAAGTACTAGTGATTCCGTATCAGCATCACGTAATTTTTTTCGTGCAAAAATGTCAGGTTTTATTCCGAATAAGCATCATTTGCGGGAACTTTTGATTTACTTCTTTAATGTGAAAAAATCTGCAGCTGAGGCGCATCGATTGCTTCTAGAAGCATATGGTGAAGCTGCTTTAAGTGAGAGAAGTTGTCAGGAATGGTTTCAAAAGTTTAAGAACGGTGAGTTTGATGTTAAAGACAAAGAACGCAGTGGAAGGCCGAAAGTGTACGAAGACATGGAATTAGAAGTACTATTGGAGGAAGATTCGTCCCAAACGCAAAAAGAACTTGCACTTACTCTACAAGTGACTCAACAAGCAATTTCACATCGTTTAAAATCGTTAGGAATGATTCAAAAACAAGGAAATTGGGTTCCATATGAACTAAAGCCGAGAGACGTTGAACGCCGATTATGCATGAGTGAAATGCTGCTTGCCAGGAATAAAAAAAGAGTTTTTTGCATCGTATAGTCACTGGTGACGAAAAATGGATTCACTACGATAATCCAAAGAAGAGAAAGTCATGGGTTAAGCCCGGCGAACCATCAACATCGACAGCTAAGCCGAATATTCATGGAAAAAAACTCATGCTGTGTATTTGGTGGGATCAGCTTGGTGTCGTGTATTATGAATTGCTGAAACCAAGCGAAACCATTACTGGAGCTCTCTACCGAACACAATTGATGAGATTGAGTCGGGCACTTAAGGAAAAACGCGCCCATTACTACTCCAGACACGACAAAATTATTCTTTTACACGATAATGCTCGTCCACATGTTGCGGCGCCGGTAAAAACATACTTGGAAACACTCAACTGGGAAGTTTTACCCCACCCGCCGTATTCACCAGACTTAGCCCCTTCTGATTATCACCTGTTCCGGTCGATGGCACATGGTCTGTCTGAGCAGCGCTTCACATCATATGAAGACACCAAAAATTGGGTAGATTTGTGGATAGCGTCAAAAGATGAAGAGTTTTTTCGACGGGGTATCCGAATGTTGCCAGAAAGATGGGGAAAAGTAGTGGCAAATGATGGAAAATACTTTGAATAAAACGTAATGTACTTTTCCTTTACAATAAATTCCTAATTTTTTATAAAAAACTGCGGAAACTTATTTGTACACCTAATATATATATATATATATATATATATATATATATATATATATATATATATATATATATATATATATATAATACTGTAGAAAATGCTCGTGATATAGTTTAGACCTTTGGAATCCTTGCATTACTACTAGCCCATTACCGCGCCTAATGCAATTTCTATCGTGTTAGCGAGGTCCCAAGATACAAAAAATCTCCAATTTCACAAGTCTCGTTTATTCATTTCTATTTCTTATTTTTTTTTCGATCTCCGCAAGAATTGGATGCGTTTAGTCCAATTGTGTTGTAGGCAGTGCACCTTCGAGGTGGCCTATGTCTAGCAGTAGACACGGCAGTCTACTGCTGATGAGACATAGGCTGATGATCATGAAACTTAATTTTTTTAAAGAAATATTTGTTAATTTTTTATATATTAAAGCGTTGAAACTGACTGTTTTTGAATAAGCATACATTTGTCTCGGAAATCTCAATACATATATATATCAACTATATAAATTAAACATATATAAAATTTGAGACTTCTGAGATAAATGTATGATTATTCATACAAAGGAAAATATTTTTTTTAGGTATAATTTTTTATTTATTTATTATATGTATGTGCCGTTTTGATCGATGACTTGTTGCCATCTTGTGGGTAGTGCCATGATCCCATTCCTGTAGAAATTTTAATATTTTTGATTAAAAAAATCTGACAGGTAGTGTTCACAGTGTTCTTTTGAGGTTAGCTTTATGGTTCCTAAAGAGTTTTGCAATGACCGCTTGAACCACAGTTGTGTATATATATATATATATATATATATATATATATATATATATATATATATATATATATATATAATTTTTTTTCTTTTTCACTGCTGAACTTTCAGCCGTGATTTTTATATAATATTAAAACATTTTAAAACTGCTATTACCAGCTTTCTATTTTATATAAGCCTCAAAAACTTCCACTAACTGTGTTGCGGTTTTCAATCAGAAGACAGAAGTAACAGACCCAACTCACCGAAACTTTTCCTTAAATTGTTTTGTAAATATCTCGCAATATGTTTACCGGCGCGTTTCTCAAATAATACATCTTCATTGCTGCGAATTTTTCCTCTTGTAAGGATTTTGTGAACAAGTAGCAATTTATATGACAGTTAATATAAAGAAAAGGTTCACGAAATGTGTTAATTTCATATAACTTTGCATTATGTAATAGGTAGAAGGAACATCATTCAGAACATTATGGTTATATATTTTTTTTTTATTTATTCTTAATATACATTTTAAGTACAAAGGTGATCTTAATACCAGAAGGCATTCTCTGCCAGTCAACAAAACAAAGTATATATATATATATATATATATATATATATATATATATATATATATATATATATATATATTATATCTCTCTATATAGTATATATATCTATCTATCGTTTGTGCGTTGTCAGAGTGGGCCGTTGTATGTCCGAGTCAAGGTGCCGATGATACTCCAACAACGCAAAGGGGTTGGGACGACATGCGATTGGGATTTTTGAAGGTGCCAATGTCGTATCGGTTCGGAAAAAGCGCCGAAGGTAGATGGTTCCATAAAGTGGTGGTGCATGGAAAGAAGTTACAGGAGAAGCACAACGTAGCGGATGGCTACTCATCCAGATTGTGGGGATAAAACTTTTATTTACGGCGACTACGGTTGTGGAATTCAGTGGCAGGAATTATTCCAAACAATTCTTCGGAGCATTTTTTAACGCTTTTACTATAGGGGGTCCCACAGTAAAAGCGGTAAAAAATGCTTAAAGATCAGATATCCCTCTATCGTGCTAGATTTCCGCAAGATACCGCTGGAGCGTTCAAATCAAGTTAATTGTCCATCAGTTAACTCAAATGAAATAAATATATAATAAAATAAATATTTGTTTAAAAAATATGTATTTTTAGTTCTATTCATTTTAATTTTGATGAAGAGTATGTTTATTTTTATCCCTTATTACAAAGCCGATACATTTCCTACTGATAGGGCCTCCTGAGGGGATGGACATTAATCCACTACTCTTATCCAAGATGGTTTGATAAGCCAACAAGACTTAAAGTTAAGATAAGATAAATAGTTCGTGAACAGATTGTGAGCCAATTAGGTTTTTTATGTTTATTTATATTTTATAATATAATTTAGCACAATATTGTTCTGCAGTAAGCCTTTTTTAATTGAGGAAAATACAAGAAAACGAAAACAAACTAAAAATATCTGCTAATTAAAATGAGATCTGAGTAAACAAATTAATTAATGCTAGACAAGGTTAATTAGTAAAAACAAAGAATTATTGGTCTACGGATATTTCTTTTATTCCAATGCGAATTATTGGGTACGAGGTGAAAAGGCAATTTTAGCACGTTTAGTTGTATGGTTATCGGGTCGGCAATTTGCAAGCCGTCGCTGATTCGGATGCCCTTTGACAAGCAAATTACGGTGCCGGCTTGGGGATTATGCGAGTATTAGATTTGTACGTATTATAATGTATTCTCTACATTTCAAATTTACTGAGCACTGAGAGAACATTTCCCATTATTGACTTTACTTGAACGTAGAAAAGACACATGTTGAAATATTCAGTTCTAACGAATATAAGTATTTATATTGATACGTTAACAAAATACTTTATACCGCTTTTAAAGCCAAGTATGCGTACGGACATAATATCACACTCCATATTAGGTTTATCTAAAATTTATATGAAAAAGAATTGCAGAAATACTCTGAAATTTCAATCACTGCACACACCTTTACAATTTCTTTTAAAATAAAGTTGTTTTACACATCTGTTTCTGATTTAATTGATTTTATATAATAAAGGTCTTTTAAATAAAAAAGAAAGGTCGGCAAACTACTAAGTGGGTATGATAAAGAACTACTGCCTCCGATTGATATCTACAACATGCTGTAGTGCTTGCATGTAGAAAATATGTTAAGGAGAGGGAAGGGGAAGGGAAGGGGAGAGAGAGTGGTAGAGATAGAGGGTAGTTGGGCCGACGATGTTCTACCATCTACCAAATGGGATATAAGATATTAAGTTATTTTAACAATGTTTACGCGACTTTTAATGTTCAGTATTAAAGGATTCAACTATCTTTACTTGACTAATAGTGGTAGAGCCGCGTTGCAGACGAACACTTTGTGAAGAATAGCATTATATTTGTCTGTAGCATGAATGGACCGGCTCGCCCGGGGATTTACCACACTCCCGCAGAAAACCGACGTCTGTGTGGTAGCTTAATTAGCGCGCTTCGTACGGTGAGCGGCTGAGTTCTGGCCCAAAACTATTCAACTCAGGTGCAAGACCCTCCCCCTCGCCACTCCTCCACTGGCCCTCCACCAGCCCTCCACCTCCTTATCCCCTTCCCCTCCCCTCCCACTCCCTCCCTTCTCCTTCTCACTACCATAGTGACAATTTCCTTAAAGGTCGGCAACGCTTCCGCTCTGCTTATGTCGCTGCGGATGTCTATGGGCGGCGTTGATCGCTTTCCATCCGGTGACACGCCTGCTCGTTTTCCTTCCTATCCGTTCAAGATTATCTCGTAAGATTCAAAAATCTTTAAACTATTATTATTTTTAATTTATAATTTAATAGTATTTAATAATTCTTTCTTGTATTTGATACATCTTTATTCAAAATAAACTATCGTTGGATAATTTTTTATTTAAAATCCCTTTAATTACAGAAATGTATATAGTTTTAGTCATTATTACATGTTCGCACATTGTTAGACACCATATTATCAAAGATAAAAGCGGTCCCCTATCGATCGCCTGAAACTCAATTTGATTGTACTATTCAAACAAAGAGCCCAAGCACTTTAACAATTTCTCAGTAAATTCAAGTTTAAGTGGCGTGACAAACTTGGAACAACTTATGCGGCAATTTCTCTTGCATCGAACTTTAACGAATAACTAGTATGTTCTTGTTAGCAGTCAAAGACAATGTAGGTAAACTTATTGATTTCGCTATCTGTAATTTTAACTAAACGTTTTATATTAAATAATACCTAATAATCAAAATTTTGCATTTTAAGCACTCGCACCTAAATTACCATTTGTAACTATTTTAATGTTTAATATAGAATACTAGCGATGTTAAGATATGAATAGAGCTCTTGTTCTTACTAAGCTCAATAGTACCAAGAAGAAAGCAAATGTCCACAAATGTCTAAGAAGAAAGCAGTACAAGCGGCGCGTGAAGCATGGTCTAATCGACCCGTCAGGCCGGCGTGTTAGAAGAGTCAAGTAAATTTAAGCGCAATGATACCAAAACAGGTACAGAAAAATTTAGTATTTTAATCGTGATTACATTTGAACTCCTTAGCTTAGCATGTAAATATTACCAACTCTACGATTACCAAATATACGAGGGTCTTTGTCTACCATAAGATTATTGATGTGATGTGCTGTAATGAAAGTGTGGTTGTAACCCTTCCATCCGCACTCGTTTATTGCGTTCTAAGGTTTCCTTCTTAATGCCATGTCCAAAGTATAGAAAGGCGCGACGAGTGAACAAAGAAGTAGAATAGAATAGAAAAACTTTATTTCTGACACCTTTTTTTACAATAACTAAAATTAAAACCTTAATAATATTATATATACAAATAAAAACACAAAACAAAAAGAAAATAATTTTAATCTAACGAGTGTCATAAAATGGTTCTTGCTCAGCATATGCCGGGCGCTCTATAGGAGCACCCGGCGCTGTTTTTCAGCAAGAACCAACGTGGTCAGATCGCAGACCACAGTGACGACATTCATACTGACACACTCGTACATACAAATTAAACCATATATATAACTACTCATACTCATATACACATACACATACACATAAATATTTAAGTCAATATTTTAAATACGTATTATAAAGACAATGCAAAATTCCATTACAAGATGCATCTTAACAAGAATATTTGAAAAATCTAGTTGCTTTGTGTTTTTAATATATGTAAATTATTAGGTGTTATCAGTGAGGGATCAATTTAAAATAATTTAATATAAACTATGATTTCGCAGATTTGTAAACTTATTTGTGTATCTATATGATCGAGAAATTTGTACTCATAGTAACCGTTGCTATAAAAAAAAAAAGAATCATCGTAACACACATGTTATTTTGTGAATAAGTGTACTTCTAGTGCTTGCGTGAGTGGATGTGGGTGATGTAAGAATCTTTCATGCAAGCAATAATAAATATATTATACGAACACATAGGGAAGGAACACAAAAATATTCATCATTATACATTGGTATGCTTGGTTTGTATTTTTACTACACTTATAAAGTTCTAAATAAATTCTTATAATTTTAATTTGCTTGGTTTAACCTTTAGGTCATTTCTTAACTGTCAGTTTGGCAAATCTTGAAATCGAGAAAAGTTGACATTAAGTAAAAAAGGTTTCTCTTGTTATTCAAATGAGTGGAAGAGCGGGAGCGCCGAGAATGATATTGACTTTTGAACCGTAGACAACTTTGTAACTTTTTGTCTGAAATTACGTATTCAGGCCTGCAACGCTCGTGGAGATGATGATAATTACGGACCGTTTTTAGAAGTTGAATTTTAAAGTATTAGTATTTTAAAGACTATGGTATAAGAGCGGCGTAAGGAGATCATGCTTGAAGTTTCTCTGGTGGATAGAATTCGGAATGAAGAAATTCGCTGGAGAACCAGAGTCAGCGACATAGTTCTTTACGTTAACACACTGAAGTGGAAATGGGCTGGAAACGTTTGTTGGATAACCCACAATAGTTGGAGTAGACGAGTGCTGGAGTGGAGACCGCGACTCGGCAAACATAGTGTGGGACGCCTAAATAGAACGACAGAGACTGGTTGCGTGTAGTGGTGTACATTCCTCCAAAAGTAGTGATGTTTGTGTCCAGTAGTGAGACATAGATGGGTTCTGACAAAAAATGCTTTCGGTAGATAATCTTAGTAGGTACCTACCTAGGTAATTAGTCACAGTACTAAATCGGCGACCCGAGATCTTAACGAAGCTTCTTCAAATAAAACTCTTGTCTTGTTTTATTCTTATACATAAACACATATATATGTATACCATTATTTTAACAGGATATATCACTGATAGGTGTACGGAAGGACGAGATGTTCTACTTTGTTCTTATCTTATATATCGATCAATAATAATAATAAACATAATACATACATACATACATACATACATACATATCGTCACGCTTGTCTCCCGTAGGGGTAGGCAGAGACAAAAAGATCTCCATCTGCTGCGATCTCGGCATACTTCCCTTGCTTCCTCCACACTCATTATTCTCCTCATGTAAGCCCGCCGGTTAAATGTACTCTTGACCTGGCCTTTCTTAAAAACTTCAACAATTTAGTCAAAGTATGTTTTCAGTGGTCTTCCCCTACCGACCCTTCCATACACATTCGTAAATTTCTTTTGTCAATTGTCTTCCACCCATCCTCTCTATATGCCCAAATCAGATAAGCATCTCTTTTCTCAACTTTCAATAAACATAATCAGAAAAAAAATTACGATATAAATTTAATAAAAAAAGGTTTAATATATTCAAATAAATGTTTTTATAAGTTGAAATACATTAATCAATGTATCACTACCGCACAGTGCGTATTTGCTGCGGGTTTCTGCGGCTTCCTGCGGTTACTTTATAAAGTATGGTTTAAAATCCAAATAAATTGCATCAATTCCGAACAGTTTCGGCGCTCAATTTACTTAGACATATTCCTGAGAGTGTTCCAGGGGATCAAACAGAACGTCGATCGAGATAGGCAAATACGTTATTTGGCTATATGCCAAATCGTCAAATTGAAGTTCAGAGAACAGCTTTTCTTGAGACATGCAAAACTAAATTGATACGTTAAAAGTCATGTCAAGTTTAAAAAAGTGCTTTTGATACTTTCGTGTGTCTATCTATATAATTCATATGTGGAAAAAAGACCCAAATGGAAAAGATCTAACTGTCTCAACGGCGATGTTTCTACTTTCGCAGTCATTGTTTGTAGGTCATATTCTCGGATTGGGATAAATATTTTATTTTTATTTTATTTATTAACAAAATCCAAAGAACTTATACTACATTATTAAAAATATTCACATATCTTACTACCAATTAAGGATTTATATTATCTATACAAATATTATTTAAATTTAACTTAACGAAAAAAGAACTAAAGTTACCGACATAGCTTTTCGAATTAGCAAACTAAAGTGGCAATGGGCTGGCTAGGTCACGTTTGTCGGAGATCCGACAATCGTTGAAGTATCGGTAAACGTAGTGTGGGACGCACCCCGGCTAGATGGTGCGATGATCTACGCAGGACTGGCAGAAATTGGATGCGTTGAAGCCGAAGATCGGGATAGGTGGTGCTTCTTCGGGGAGGCCTATGTCCAGTAGTGTACTGCCGCATTAGTTGAAACGAAAATTTTTACATTAACCTAAAGCAGATGTTACACTTAACTTTCAATTTGCGTTTCATATGTAAATAAATGAATAATGCAGTATGTGTGTATGTGTGTGTGAGAGAGAGAGAGAGTAAATATATGTCCTTCTTTTAAACTATATAATATAAACTACATATCATTTTACTATTTTCAAGGAGTTATATGTATATATACGTATGACTTATAGGTATTTATTTCGAGGAGTAGTTATTAGTATATCCTACCTATTCCATTAGCACTAGCAAAGCGAGGTAGTGTCTATTCCTCTAGAAATAAGAAGGGCCGTGCTCAGATGTGCAATCTATGGGCTATAAAAAAAACTTATGTTAATCTTCTTTTATAAACGAGGAAGTATAAAATAGATAAAGGTCTACATTGTGTGCCCATCTACACAGTACAATAGAATTAATTTGATTAATAAAAAACAATTTACGATCTCCAATTCAATCGCCAAACGTGGAATTTGAAGGGATTATAGCAATACAATGGTGAGTATGAATAATTGTACATTATGATTCCTTATTTCGTGTGTACTATTATACAATGAAATATAAAGTATGTTTGAGCTCCCTCTTACATCAAATTAATAATTTAATAAGTTTATAATTCAATAAATAAAATAAAATAATCATAATAGCCTCAAGCATAAACTTACAAATATAACTATACTATTTACTTACATACAGAAAAATTTACTTTTTAAATGTTTGTATAATTTTTACATATTTTGAAACAAATATTTTTAATAGATGTATGTGGGAAGCTTTTTGTTGACATTTTTATTAACTTGTATTATACTTAACTAACTTCCTTTTGTGATAAAACTTTTTAAAAGTAGGATTTTAAAGAATTTTATTTGTTATATATCTTAATCACAAGTTTATGACTTATTGGAGTTTGTATATTTTTGTTGTATGTTGTTGTAATTCTGATAAAATGTATAATTTTATTTTTTTAATACACAGGTAAAATTTTGTAGTTACTAAATAAATTCTTATCTTCTCTGAGGTCTGTTTTAATTTTTTGTGAACATAAATACGTCACATATAGCCAATTATTTTAGTTATTTTAATTGGCTATAGTCTTTGGCAAATAGCCATTATTTTAATAGGCTACAGAATGGAATGGAAAAACTACAGTTATTATACTATACTAAATTGGCTGTGAAATTTACTAGTCGGAGAGGCACTCTAAGAAGAAGAATATAAATACACAAATGATAAGGACACACTCAGATATTAGTACTTTCTGCACTGTACAAATACTATATTTTAATATTAACATTTCAGATATTTAACGAAAAATTCACAAAAAAAATGAAAAGAACAAACACAACCATAGTAGAAATAAATGTATTATTTCTCTTATTTTTACTTACAAAAGTTATATTTTCCATCATTATAATAGTTATAACATTGTTTTTTATTCACATGTATATCAAATTTTATTTTAAAACGTTTATTATTATAGTTTTTATCTACGTAAAATCATAAAAAAAGGTTCTCTTTTACATAAATATATAAGATTTTAAGGAAGGTTTTCATTAAACAATAAAAAAAAAAATGATAAGGAATTTTCTAGAACACCAATTTTGCAAACCTTGATATTAGTTTATTATTATATAGTGCACCTATAATGAATTAATTGAAAACGTTTCTAACAGGAAGGTGAGCAGGAAACGTTTCTGAAAACACGGTCGGTGGCTTGCAAATATTTACCAACCCGGAGCGGTGCTACCGGTCGGCTTGTTGACCGGGATTACCCATGTTTACCCAGGATCTATAATGATGAGCCCCTACGTGGGTAGTAAAACGTTTATTTTTATTCTACTCTGAGTTAAAGTCGAATAAAATGCAACTTTCACATACATTGCACTCACTTCGATTTATTAAAATATATTATTTGAAGTTTGAGTGTATATCGTTTCGAAAAAGCACCAATAAATAGCTCACTTGATACATCTCAGGCTTACCTTCTGTACTTTGTGAGTTCGTATATTTTATTGGACTATCGATGTAAACTATTCCTTAGCGCAAGCACTATAAGTTTAGTTAGAATGGGTTAGCAAGAATTCTAATAATATTGAAAACATTGTTAGTCTTCTTTAAAAAAATAGATATAAAATTACAGTTTAATAGGTACGAAACTAATACTTCGGAGATGGTACATTTCGCTAAATATACATTTTTGTATACTAATAAACAAACATTATATGGGTTTGCAATTTCTTGGACGGATTATTGTCCTGTCCTTTTGAACAGTAACCGTTCTCATGAAAGATTTTCAAATTTTGAACGTTGGGGGTAAGCGAGAATTCCGACTCCTTACTTGAGAACAGTACTATATTTCAAGATAATATGAAAAGTTCGAGGTAGTCAAGGACCGTGGGATACGTAACCTAACCTTTCAAACTGAAATCCAGGCAGTTCGGGTCAGGTCCGAACACTGATATTTGGTCCCTGCTCGTAAGTTAGAGATCATTTGTGTGTAGTGCATAAATTTATTTATTGCATTTTTTTAAGAACAAAACAGCTAATTATGTCGTCAAAATAGATGTGATCTGAGTAAAAGTGATTTATAAATAATTGAATATTAATTTCCGTTAGGAATATTTCGTGACTAGCCTTTGTGACGTAAATATTTCCATCCAGGTAGAGTTTACCTTTGTTTACAATTTTCAATTCAATTATGATATTCTTCCCCCAAAGTAACAATGAAGCAAAATGTTGAAAGATTAAAGTTAATTAATACGCTGTCAAATGGAGAAGGCCAGACTAAAACAGCCGCCATCACTTTATTTTACAGATAGGAATAAATTTGCTTAATTAAGGCTTCTAAAGGGAGCAATAAAGTTAAATGAGACACTGATAAAATCCGGCACCGATTTTATTTAATATTTGGACTTGTATAAAATAAAATTAGGGTAGACCCCTATACAAATCACTTTATTCTACAATATTATCATCTATCTATTAGGTCTTACAGGAATAAATTCATCCTTAGTGACATGATTTTTTTTTCCTAAAGGAAATATAAAAAAGTATAGGACAGAAAGGCAAACGACCAAGTAAATCACCGTATGGTACCTAATAATCACCTTGCACACCAAGAGTACCGTAAATGCATCGCCTATTTTGGGTAAGGATGTCAATAATTGGAGGGGAAATCAATTTAATTGAACACGGCTAACTAAATATATATATATATTTAGTTTAGGTTGGCTATATGAAGCGCGCTCACTAAGCTGACTGCTGTTTATGCTAACAGCCAGTTAGTAAAAAAAATACACAAACAGGTTGTGACATTGAAAACTCTAATATCCGACTTATAAAAGCCCTAATCAAAAACTTATCTTATTTATAAGAACAGTCCAACACTGATGGGGCGGGTGATATGTCGTGTGCAGAGGCCAGTGTAGTTGGGACCATTTCCGAGGCATGCTTCTACACCCTTCTAAAAAAAGATGTAGATAAATCGCATTAGTGGAAGCGTCGTTGGAAGTATAAAGAACCACCTGGATGTGCCAACCATCCACCACCGTGAGATTCAGTCGTAGTTTTCTGACACGTATGGTGCAACTGTGGAAATATCTACCAACTGTGGTTTTCCTAAACCACATGGGAGTATTTAAGAGACGTGAGTATCTTCACGAAAGTCCGGTAAAGCATTTGTATCGCCTCCGGCCTTACAGATAGATGTCTATGGGCGGCATCAAATCGTTTGCAATGTTAACTTTATGTCTTTTCTTTATAGCAGAACAGACAAAGACATAACTTTTGACCAAAAAATACTTTTAGGGCAAATTTTCTAACATTAAATATTTAATTTTTTTCAGGGTTGTTTTCGCTACTGGCAACAGATATTAATACGTCGTGATTTCTATCTTCCATCAGACCTTTGATATTAACCATTTCTTAGTACATGCATTATAAGCTTAGTTGGAATGATTGACAGATTTATAGTTAAATAAAAAAAATTAAAGGATTAAAATTAAAGAATAAAAATATATTTTCCCAACATTGTAAGCTAATTATAATAATACAAAACGTCTCATATATATTAATAATGAAGGAGATACAAAAATGGGAAATTGTGATTTTAGTCTGAATAATATAGCCATTGATATAAGCACGGAGAATGACAATGTATACACGTTTTATGATCCACATTCCACTGACATCATATCAAGGTCCTTATTCACGCTAAATAAGTAACGATATACGATGTTGGGTACAGCTTCGCACTCGTAAACCCTCTTGTGCCTAATTTCATGGTAATACGCGGACCGAATTTTTTTTCGCCCACATTTATAAATAGAACATATACTCTTGATGTTTATGATTCTTTGTAATATATAAAAATCAACGTAAAAATATAAGAATAGGATTTTATTGTTGCTAAAGGAATAGATTAGCTGACGATGGCTTAGTGTCGAAGTTACTGTCTTCAAAGTCATTGGTAGATAGTTCGTTTTCCGCATCCATATAAATATTTTTAATCTGAGTACCCCACTAATCCACCGTGGACAAACGTGGTAACGTTTTTTTTTTTCAGAAATTCAAAGGACACTTAAAGTAGGATTAATTACCTTAGATCGCTGATGTGGTGCTTCAGGGTATGGAACTGTTTGTTCCAAGCACTGTGGTACCTATTGGAGGCAAAACTAAGCCCTGGTTTAACCACTCCTGCAAAATGGCGTTTCGGCAAAAGCAGGAGGCGTTTCAGGCTTGGGTTAAAGCAAAGGCAAAGAAAGATCCTTCCGAATGGCAGCTTAGAAAAAAGTATAACTTTGTCTCCAGATCCTTCAAAAGAGCTATTGCCAGAGCAAAATCTGAGTACGTTGCAGAAATCGGTCAGAGACTAGTTCGCCTTCCCTCAGGATCTCGAGCGTTCTGGTCTCTCACAAAAGCCGTGCAAGGGAATTTCTGTCAGCCATCATTTTCACCTTTGCGCAGGGCGGATGACTCGTTGGCCCACACTGCAAAGGAGAAAGCCGATCTTCTGGGCTCTCTTTTTGCATCGAACTCGACTCTTGATGACAGAGAAAGACCACCGCCAACCATCCTCCGGTGTGAGTGCTTTATGCCAGAAATCCGATTTACTCAAAACTCGGTGCGTAAAGCACTCTTTTTTCTAGACATCAATAAGTCGAGTGGGCCAGATGGCGTCCCCCCAATTGTGCTAAAGATATGTGCTCCAGAGTTGGCTCCAGTTCTCACGCGCCTCTTCCGGCACTCTTATAACTCAGGCATGGTCCCGGTCTCATGGAAGACAGCCTTAATACACCCAATCCCAAAAAAAGGTGACCGCTCTGATCCAGCTAACTACAGGCCAATTACCATCACCTCTTTGTTCTCCAAAATAATGGAATCTGTTATTAACTGCCAGCTCTTATGGTATCTTGAGGAACATCAGCTGATTAGTGACCGTCAATGCGGATTTCGTCAGGGACCCTTAGCTGGTGATCTTCTCACTTATTTGACATACCGATGGGCAGAAGCGGTGGAGAGCAAAAGGGAAGCCTTAGCAGTAAGCCTGGATATAGCTAAGGCCTTCTATCGGGTGTGGCACAAGGCTCTTCTAGCTAAACTTCCGTGCTATGGGTTGCCCGATAAATTATGCAAATGGATCACCAGCTTCCTCACGGATCGGAGCATAAAAGTCGTTTTAGACGGTTTTTGCTCGGATTTGAAGCCCGTGAATGCTAGTGTTCCGCAAGGCTGTGTGCTTTCACCTACTTTGTTTCTTCTGCATATCAACGATATGTTACAAATTAGTAGCAAGCGCTGTTTTGCAGATGACACCATGCGTGATGCCTTATACTCCGGCCGTGCTAACATTTCTCGGGCACATGCCGGATGAGTGTCGGAACAAACTTGTGTCTGAAGTACAGACCTCATTAGACCAGGTCTCGAATTGGGGTCAGCCTTAACTTAATCGAATTCAACCCCAAAAAGACACAAAGTTTGCGCGTTTTCTAACAAAAAAATTCCCTTTGTCGTATTCCTCGCTTTAGAGACACTGCCCTTAATCTTAAGCCGTATATCGGAATCCTTGGCGTTGACATATCGTATGACGTCCAGTTCCGCGGCCATCTGGAAGAAAAGGCCAAGCTGGCCTCGAAAAAGCTGGGTGTGCTCAGTAGAGCGAGACAGTATTTCACATCTGGCCATTGCCTCCAACTGTACAAGGCACAAGTCAGGCCACACATGGAATACTGTTCTCACCTCTGGGCCGGGACTCCCCAGTATCAACTTCTTTCATTTGATCGCATTCAAAGTCGTGCGATCCGAATCGTTGATGACCAAGATCTCACCGATCGGCTTGATTCTCTAGCGCTGCGGAGAGATGTCTCATCTCTCAGCATTATTTACCACTTCTATCATGCTCCGAGGAATTGTTTGGAATAATTCCCGCCGCCGAATTCCACAACCGCACAACTCGCCGTAAAGAAAAATTTCATCCCCACCATCTGGATGAGTGGCGATCGACTACGGTGCGTTTCTCCCGTAACTTCTTCAGTTTGTGGAATCAGCTACCCTCGGTCAGTCTTTCCGAACCGCTACAACATTGGAACCTTCAAAAAATAAGCCTATACATACCTAAAAGGCCGGCAACGCTTCCGCGACTCCTGCGGTATCGCGGTTGTCCATGGGCGGCGTTGATTGCTTTCCATCAGTCGACACGCTTGCTCGTTTGCCCTCCTATCCCATAAAAGAAGGATTCTGCAAAATAAAAGAAATAGTTACATTAAGAATAGTAGAAGAGGAAGAGTTTTTACCCTTACCTTCTGAATGGGTAGCTATCTAGTATATCTTTCTCGTTCTAGTTCATCTTTATGTCTTTCCCGAAATTTCTTTCCATGCACTATCACTCTATAGAACCGTCTACTTTTAGCGGTATTTTTGAATCGATACATTTTTTGAAAACTTTATAAAACAAGCATAAATACCTATTTCTTAAAAATCAGTAACACTTGTGTAAGGCCTATGGTATTGTAAAGTCTATGAGCGCCATTGAATGCTTTCCATTAAGCGATACGCTTGCTCATTGGTGTTCCTGTTCTGCAATTATTTTTTTATAATTAGGGCATATTATTTAACATATTTCGATTGCATCATTGAACTGAAGTGTAATGAAATACATGCGTTTATCATGATTTTTTTAATTTGAGTGTAAAATGCCATTGCGAATGTTGGTAGAACAGACTGCTGTCTATTTTACCAAATATGTAAGCTTAATAAATAGCTTGTTACAAAGAATTGAATCAAGACGTAACGTGACAAGCTATTTATTTATACCTTACATTTTAAGATACTTGTGAATAATTTCACTTGATACTGGCATATCTAATTGCCATTAACAAAGAAAAAAAATACTAACCGTATCGCTAGAGTTCTCATTTGAAGAAGCACTTTCATTTGCCCAATTAACTTCTTATTTATTCTCTTATTTTGTTTCCGACTTACGTTTTATTCTTAAGAGAAAAATAGTGTTGATAAGCTAATTGTAAAAGAAAAATGGAACGTTCGAATATATGTATGTATCATGCTAGATGAGTGAACATTTCAAAATTTTTTCATTGAAAAAAATGTGGCTAAGTATTATAGTTAATCTGCTAATTGATATATGAGCAATATAATATTCTTTTATTAATACTTTTAGTTAGTACCATACTTGAACGTTTTTAGTTTAGAATAAATGCTGCAATTAAGCTGATGATGAACTTACTAAAATTCAGAAAACGAAAATTGCATCATCGCCTTATATATGGTCACCATAATCATAAAACGCAAACTATTAACTATACATTAAGGATCTTGGCAAATTAGTGTCTTCGTATTTCTTTGATAATTAAAATGGAATCCGATATCGAATGAAAATCCCTCAATATGGAAAATTATTTCCTTTCAGCTAAGCTTTATTCAATTATACCCGGCCTTGTGTTTGATATTAAATTTACCTTTATATACTCGTATGTAAGGGTCGTCTAAATGAAGGGAAATGTTAACACTAACCGCAGGGCTGTCACAAAAAATATTACAGTTAGGTTTAAGATATTTTTATATTTTTTTCACAGCCCATATAATATGTTCCATTGCTGGGCACGGACCTTACCATTTATGGAGGAATGGAAACTAGCACAATACGCTTGTTAAATAGCAAGGATATTAACCCTGGTAATAAATAACTGTAGGCTAAACATATTTATCTCAATGCAGGGATCAAAGTCGTGACTGTTGACCAAAAGTGATATCTTCATTACTGAGATAAGAATGTTATGGTAGAACGCTATGGTAATCAAGAAATATAAGTCATATAAAATTTTCATAAATACTATTTCTTAAATTTCGGCATAAAAACTACCAAATAATATATTGTATTAAGGCCTAAATCCATCATAACAAAATTTTCTGTCCTGGTCTTCAGATTAGCCCAGTATTTCTACGTACCCTGTTATTGCTCAGTGCAATTTGTTTTTAATTTAATAGTGAAATAATTCGTTTTTAGATTAAAATATCTTTATTATAAATCTTTCGAGTTATTAAGTTTAAATACTTATAACAAAAAGTCATATTATGATTAAAAAAGTCAGTAATAACTTGTCACTCTATAGAACAGTCTATAGAGTCCGTATATATCCGTCCGTGCAACCAATATAAATGGAAACGGGCAAGGGTCTCATACTTCTAGTTTTTCGACACTTATAATAGAGATTTAAATGGTGGATGGGCAAACGAGCATGCGGGTCACCTGGTGGTAAGCTATCACCGCCGCCCATAGATATCCTTTAACGAACACATACGATATTTTCTTGAATGCCGTATTCAAAAATCATGTCGTATTCAAAAATGTAAAATTAACGTAAAATTTCCCTCGCACTTTTTCCTATATGATGAATAAAAAATCAATTTTGTAACTTAAATCCCCGAAAAATAAATTATTTGATTAAAAAAAGTCTAAGTTTATTTTGTTTTTGAATGTTGTCTAATTATGGTATGTGCCTTGAAATCCATCTGAATTACCTTGAATGCTTAGTATAATTTTGCGCAGTAAATTATAATTGGATCACACGTTCGCTTGAACGATGACGATCTACGGATGTTCTGAAAGAAAAATAAATATGTGATTTAGGTGTATGGACCAAGTTTAATCACTTTGTAAGTGAGAACTTACTAAATAGACGCTTCCATTTAAAAATCTCTTTGTGCAATCGATTATAAAGTTTGATTGCTGCCTTGGCTGTTTCAGCTTCAGCGATCCTTTTCGGGTTCGCGTTTGATCAAGTTTATGAACGATCATAAAAGGTTCGTGAAAATCAAATAAGTTTCCCAACAATGAATAAACTTTTCATATAAAGAGCTTCGAATATCGCCATAGATTTTAAATTGTATTCTCAAGCAAATGTTCCGGAAAATCGAGGAAAACAAAACACCTTTATATTCATTATATTTATTTAAAACCCGATGAACTTCATTTCACGTACAATTTAATTAATTCTAATTAACGAAAATGATATCTCATAATAGACTTATTTTCTCCTGGTTTGTTAGTTAAAAATGACAGTTTTAAGGGGTTTTGGCCCTCGGAACTCAACCACTTACCGGACGAAGCGTGGTAGCTAAGCTACCACTCAGACGCCAGTTTTCTGCGGAAGTGTGGTACTTCCCCGGGCGAACCGGCCCATTCATGCTACACACAAATAATATGACATTCTTGTGTGTATATATATATATATATATATATATATATATATATATATATATATATATATACATACATATATATATATATATATATATATATATAAAACCATAGCACCCTAAACTTGAGTGTTAAAAAGGGCGGACTTAATACCTTCAGGCATTTTCTGCCACTTGACCCAGTATAGGCCTTTATTTTTATGAATCGTCATTAGCTTGTGGCTGACCATTGCAAGACCCTCCCTCCTCCAAAGCACCTCCCCTTCCATGTCTCTAAAAGGCGCGTCACCGAACTTCAAATACAAATAAAATGAATTTAAATAATAAACAATATGACCTTAATTAATGTCGTAAAAGCCCAAATTCTTTCAATTTAAATAGAGTCATAAATCTGATAAGATAACGATTATTACTTAAAACCATCCAAGCTACCAGGAATCTTATTATAACGTAACTTTGTTGTTTAAACAATATGTAAGCTCTATTTCTTAAACCTCTTATAATGAAACCTATATCCCAGTATATTTAGAGCGGTAAATTTTGAATTTTCAAATTTTGCATTAAGCTGCTTATCTTCTAAGCAATAAGATATATTTTTGATTAATCTCAAACTTCATAACACTACAATTTTAGATTTCAACACTGCCCCTGCAAATGAAACCTACAGCATAAACATGAGTGGGCTGGCACTTGGCAAGGTTTTAGCACTACTCTCTGAAGTGTATTTTAAGCTTTAATATTAGCATATACCGTGATATATAGGGCTAATAAATCACTGTTCTCTCTTTTTCTGTAACACTTATTCAATGTTGTTATACTCTCCAATAGAAGTCAAGCTGAGGTCTTGACTTCAGTTGACGGGCCCTAGAAACTCTACAAGTCCCTCTTCTGGTGTTCTAATAATTATTTCACCGTTTCAACAGGGTTTGAAGACCCAGAAGCAACCTATATCGCTGAGTTAACGTCATCGTCGGCAGTATGCAACTTGCGCGACTTCTTTACTAATATCATTGTGATATGAAATCATATAATGACGCGTTATATTTTAAACTCCGTCAGTGTTTACATAGTTATAGTTTGTATCGATCTAGTTTTACCTTTTCAGGCATTTAAAAACAATAATGCTGAGTTTGGTCGTATAATAATAACACCGCTTACAAGTTTTGCTGTCCCGCAAACAACAGACACAAAGGTAACAATGGCCGAGATTGCGCTGATTCTATAATCCAATCACGGACTCCGAATCGCCTACCAACAAAACCCGACCCTCATCTTGCGAATTTAATTGCTAATCATCCGAAAACGATGGTATTCGAGATTAAATACGCCCGCATTATTTGTCTCCAGGTACGCAAAATCAATGAGTTACTGTTGTATAAATGGAGTCCATAACAATGGACGCGAAGATTCAGTGAATACACTTGATTAATTTTCGATTCGGGCATTTTTTATCTAGTTGGCAGGATCATTTTTTTTCTGTTACTGCGCCATTTGTCGAAACTGCGGGAAACGCTATCACATGCTACCGTAGTTCCGATGCTGACCCTAACAGGGGCCGGAGCGCAAACTTAGAATGAAGTTGGAGTTCTCTAATTCCTCCCTACGTAAGGGGGAGTGGATACCAGGACCAACCATAACCAAACCAGGCTCCCTGGTCGAGTAATTCATTTGGCAACTTATTATTATTGAAAAATGCAAAAGTTTTCTAAAATGAATGTTATTAATTAGGGCTTAAGTACTACTACGACATTGTTTATCACCGTCCTCGGCAACCTGACCTGGCAAGAATTCTTGTCACCTTCTAACTGACCTAATAATTGATATAAAAATACGGTTCACATAATTGCTAAAGGGTAAAATCGAACCCACAACGTTAAATTGTAAACAAAATCATTTCTAATTAAGTAATTTCTATTATAATTTTATATAATAATTTATTATATTATAATTTCAATATAATTCTTCGCTCATAGTAATATATTAGAGTCGTTTTGCAGGTAGTTTTTGTTCATATGTAGGTTATCATTAAGTCGTCCATACTACATTAGTACCATTTTTTATGGGATAGGATGGCAAACGAGCAGGCGTGTCACCGGATGGAAAGCAATCAACGCCGCCCATAGACATCCGCAGCCCATATTTAAATAAAATTAAATAGGCTTTATTATTTTGCTTTGTTAGATGATCGATGTGATTTTAATGTCCAACTAATCTCCTTTTCCCATCTCATTCCACCCCTCCCTGACCGATTCTCCCTCATCCATAAAAATGAGACTTTCATGTTTTACACGTAAACATAAAGGCTTGCTTGCAATCTTTACGAGGAACAAACGATTATTTCACTCTCGTTCTTTAAGCAGTTATAAAACATCACACCAGTTTAATAGAGCAATAAACGCCAGGTTTTATAGCTCTTGCGACGCGGATATTTATACACTATCCTCTTACTAGCCCAGCAATGGGTGCGGATAACAAGGTCGTAAGGGAAGACCATAATTAAGGGGGTACATTTTATTCTTCTCACCGATGACTGACGTCGTAAAAGAAGCGGCTTCCTCGTACACACTTAAAATGTTAAGTAGTTTGTTGTGGTTATTATAGTATTTTATGAGTAAGCTATTATTTATAATTGTAGTATTTATAGTAGGACATAACTTTAGCTTATCTTTTCAACCAGATAGACCAGGCTCTGATGTTATTAATGGAGTCAGGCGTCACTTTGCGGAAATCCATCACATGGACAGTCAAAAGTTTTACTTAGCTAAGATCCGCGACAAGCAAAACAATAACAGAAAATTAATAATGTGTGTTCTTCCGTCGGGCTTAGTGGATTTATTTGGAACTTAAACCAAAAACTTACCGAAAATCGGCCATCAACTCTCCACCCACCAACCACGATACACAACGCCAAACACACACTATCCCATCCACACTTTTCCATCTTGTACACGACACGTGTTTCGCCCCAACACGAGGCATCTTCAGGTATAGTAGACTCTACGGAAGACAACCGAAAAGTTTTTGGTTTAAGTTCCAAATAAATCCACTAAACCCAACGGAAGAACACACATTATTAATTTTCTGTTATTGTTTTGCTTGTCGCAGATCTTAGCTAAGTAAAACTTTTGACTATCCATATAGTGATGGATTTCCGCAAAGTAACGCCTGACTCCATTAATAATACCACATGTGTATTTAAATTTTTATTTTGTAATTACGTTCTGGTTTTTATCCACCACGACAATCTCGACATAACGTTTTCCACGAGTTGTCGCTGGTTAACCAGAACGGAAGTTGATAGGCCAAGTCGTAATCGATGTGTATCTATCACTTCCAGGGTCTCACCTGCACATTTTACCTGCGGGGTTGATTCCACCTGCGGTATTAATTCTACTTTCTGCATGCGGTTTTCTTCTTTGAGCGTCAATTAACTCAGTGATAGACAATTAAGAGTCCTAGCGCATCCTTTACGATCGCTGAAGGCGATTACCGTTGTCGGAGTTCCGGCGCAACGCTGACCATCACGCAGGCCGCCCACCGCTGACAACTTGCAGGGGAGTGTTAGTCCGCTTACGTAGTAAAATCAGATTGGCTGTTTACCCACGACCTACAAATTAGTGGCTCACCTACTTGATTCTTTTTATTTTTTATGTAAAAAACATTTCTTTATACTGATAACACCGTGGTTTTATTTGACAAAACCCAAGTAGGTGTTTCACAAATTCACGCAACTCCAGAGAAGGGCAGGCGCCGGAGGAGCCCCGGCAGAAGCAGTTCTTTAAGAAATCCCGGGACTCCCCTTTGGCGCTGATGGCGGCCGTCGTGAAGTTTTAGTCGGTCGACGTGCAAACGCCGGAGTCCGACATAACCCGCTGTCACCGCCAGAACGGTAGGGTATCCGTAACGGATTTCCCCTCGTAAAAAAGGCTCTAATGATTGATGAGAGCTGATGCATTACAACCATTTTATTTAGAGCTAGAGTAAAATAACAATGATGGGTTGTAGTTGTTCGAAGAGGGGTTTTCGCAAATCTTAACCTTTTGGCAAGACCTTATGTAGAGCCAACACATAATAAAGAGATGTTCATGTATGATTATAGTATAATTATTCTTCTAAATTAAATTAAGAAAGTAAAATCATTGTTAGCTTAGATGACAATAACGGATTCGAATTCTTCTGTTTTTTATTTCTCGATTACTATATTCTATTGTTGTGAGAATAGATTATAATCTTTAATCTTAATAATATTTAGAATACTATAGAATATTATATATTAAAGTACTTCTGTATTCGGGTTTCGTGTTTTTCTTTACCGCAGTAAGCGTACATATATTCATAATTAAGGTTGTTTATAAATGTTATTTTCGAAAGTACGGGTATTAAGTTTCAAAGATACACTACTTGCGTTTTTAAGGAGTATAAATGTATATTTTACAATGTTAGTACACGATAGACCTAAGTTTATATATTATATAATATAATATAATGAATTCTAACGTGTATAAGTGAGTGATTTTGCAAATGAAAATCCTAATGCATTTTAGGTTTAACAAATTGTGTTGAAATGAAAGCTATGTTACCATTACGCCATAATGTTCGAGAAAATATAATAGTGATATTAATATCAAAAGGTCATCGTCATAACCATTTCTGAAATTGTGTCGTATCCGCAATACGTTTGTCTCGCTTTATGAATTTTGAAATTTAAATTTTCATTTTGATATTTGAATTTTGAAATTATAATTAAATTAATACATAAATCACCATTCTCATGTTTTTCGAAATCATCGTAACCAATTGAAATTATTATGAAACTATTTCAAACAATTTCTGTCTTAAAAAGAACTTTACACGGACTTTAAAAGAGAATTCGAACTAATCATCTGCAGTAGCCTCGTGGGTCATTGCAAACTCACACCAGTCGATTTGGCTTATCTCCAACGGACATTAATGTCCTAATAATATTTCTTTAAATTTGAAACTTCAGGAAGTGAGGGCGGAATATTACAAATACAGACGTAGACCTACTTTAGTGCCAAGTTTTGTGTCTAGGCTTGCAGAAGTCATTTTATGCGCCTATTTTTAAATATTTTTTATATTGCTTTTGTCTACAAACCTCATAACTATTTTATATAATTTTAACGACCATATACGGGAGCTTAATTTTGTCAGCTGTGATTATATAAGAGTTATTTACTGTATGATTTAAAACTAATACAGAAAGTTGTGAATAGCACAATACAAAATAGACACGTTATTTAAAATAAACAAAACTTATATTCACTCTAAATATTTAATTAAGTTTTGAAAGAATAATAAAGAATCAGTAGAAAAGTTAGATGAAACAGATAAACAAAAAAAAATTTCATTCATTACTTCCAGGATTATTTTATTGGTGTACTGCTTATTTCTTCATTAAGTCGTGTGTTATATAATGTTTTTAAATAGGCGACTTTTTAATTGGAATGGTCTGTCGTCACAGCAATCAGTTATATGTGCTGTAAAAAATGGGAACAAATACTGTAAGACGTCCTACAAGCACAACTCCACACGCGACGTACCGTAGCCTGACTGATAAAATTTAATCCGCGACTTACAACTCCTCTCCAAAACGTGAGGATTACGGTAACACCTCTTATTTCTAAGACAATCCGATGTTCAGCAGTGGATTGGTACTGATGTATTGATATGTAATTTTTTTTATGGGATGAAAGGCAAATGAACAGGCGTGTCATCTGATGAAAAGCAATCAACGCCGCCCATAGACATTCGCAACGGATTTAAGGCTGGTCTTTAAGGATTGTTTTTTTTAGATTTCAACATCGTATCGGTTCAGAAACACACACACACAGGTAGCTGGTAAATAATATTTATATATCAGAAAGAGAAATGTGAATTTAAAGTTTTTAATTATATTTGTTATTTAAAGAACACTTTCGTGTTTGAAGTCAGTAACATGATGTAGCTAATTTTAGAGTTAACATCATCTCAAAAGCCATTTCCGCTCCACACACAGCACGGAATGAATATAACATGAAGGAAGATTGTTTCTCAAAATGAGGCATTGTCTTGGGTCGACAATGCGATGGCCTGGTTTATTTCGATTTATTTCCGCGTAAATGCTTTTTTATTTCTCGAGCACGCGCTACAAAATTTATAACAAGAAGTTATAAGAAGAAGATCGATACGAAATGATAAGGCGATTATTTAATTAAAATATTATTTTATATTAATATAAAAACTAACTCTTTAATTCTTTACAAAAATGTAATTGCATAACAACTATGATAGCTTAATCCCATATAACAAGATGCATTGCAGATACATTGCATCTGGTATTGTTTACCTTAGGAATTAAAAATAATGGGAAGGAAAGAACTAAGTATTAGAAAAAGGGAAGTAAACGAAGATTTTGCTTTACGAATTTCTGTGAGAAGTGAAGTAGTGTGGAAGTATCGAAGTAAAGAATATTCTTTTAAGGCGTGGTACCACCATTAATACCCAGCCCACTCGTGTATGGCTCAATCAATATTAAAGTTTTATTTTAGAAACGAAACGAACGACTGACTGACTGAAGATGACAAACTATTGTTTGTGATAAAACGTGAAATAAAACTGGCTGTTTTATTTACTGGGTGCTGGCTTGTAAGACTGCTGTATATGTAATATATTTAAAATACAACTACAAAAGCCATTAAACACGAACTCAGCACTCATAGTTACACTCTAAGTCGGAAACACTTGAGACCCCGGTCGACTTCCAACCAGTCTAAAATAAGCTGAAGGCTAACAATATTCACATTAAAACCAGACGAATGTCTTCAAGACTAAATGCTGTGTTCGATTTAAGAATTAGGGGCCATCCATAAATTATGTCATAGGAATTTTATGATTTTTTGATTCCCTGTCGTCTTTGTCCCGCATTGTCTCATTTGCGTAGCCTTCTCGTTTGTGTGACGTCACATATGCAATTTTCAAATTTTCATTATATTAAATTATAACACCGCTTCCAAAATTATTTATTTATATATTTTCTTAAATATTTTAAGTTATTTGTTAAATTTAAAAATTAGGCAGTGTAGAAAAATAAGAAAAAAATAATCAAAAACTTATATATATATATATATATATATATATATATATATATATATATATATATATATATATATATATATATATATATATATATATTCATTAATTTTTTATGGTATTTCAGTACAATGAAAAATTAAATATAAATATTACCTAAGTAATTTTAAACAAAAATCGCCAAGTAGTAAGAAAATCTCCACGAGTATTACTCAAATAAATAAATAAAATAAGCGTCGATAAGGGGTGCTCCGTTCATAAATACGAAATTTGGCGTATGCGTTCGAACGCGAAAGCATTGAGATTAATATTCGTGCAAATTGTGAATTGTTGAATCGACATTGAAAGAACAATTCAACAATGAAAGCTGGAACGAGTATCTATAAATCAGTCTGTAGTGCAACCCCCACAAAGGCTGTAAACAAATAGGGCACTTAATCTCGGTTTAATGTATCGTTACGATCGGCAAAATAGGTTCCCTTGAACAAATGGCACGGAAAAGGGTTTTGGTTACCTTTACGGTGGTAACAAATAACGAGCGAATGGAGTCGCGTAATCGATATCTTGTGTCTTTAATTTCGATTGCAGCTTACCAACGCAATCGGTGTGAACATGTGCAAACATTACGAAAGAAATACCTTAGTAATATTGAATTTATTTCTTTAATTCATATATACCTTTACTTAATCACTTAGCTTTATGATTTAACTTGTTTTTATATATTTATTTTTATTAATGGGATGGAATAGAGAGTAATCAACGCCATCTAGTGGCCTTAGTGTTGCAGATACTTATATATTTGTAAAATATCACATAGATATACGTTTTCTGAAAAAGTATTTAAAAAGGTAAATGACGGCGACGTGATTCGTTATGTTACGTCCTGATTCTCACGAGGGCGAAAACAACTAATGGAGAACGGTTTCGCTGCGATGAATGGCAGCGGTTGGAGCTCTGTTGTCTCTGCCAAACCCTGCGGTGGATAGGCGTGAATATATAAATAAATAAAAAAAAATTTATTAATTTTTTTTGCGAAAAAGTTTATTAATTTAACCTGCCATTTAGCGGCTAGTTTATATTATCGTCACTGGATCTAATCATTCGATTGACTTTGTTAGTCAGCAAATTGTCAGCCTCCTAATCCCAATTCCTTACAACGCAGTTGTAAAAGTATCAGAGCTGGTGAAAACTTTAAAAAAGATTTTTTCCGAAATTTATTCCACCTTAATTCAAGGCATTTCTGACATAATTGAGCCCACAGAAGATACAAAATGAGCGCAAAATAGTAAAGTAATTCTGAACATATGTACGTATATAAGACTTGTATATCTAATTGCTATGCCTACGATGTGAAGGTTCAATTTGTTTATTTTATATTTTTATACATTTCCTTTTACTTCTAGTCCTTTTAAATGAACGATCTTATTTTTATTGTTAAAAAATTGTTCAACTAAAAAAACACCTCCACTTTCGGCACAAGAACGCAATGCGTAAGTTCAACCCTCACACTGACTTTATCATCTCATTTCCATCCTTTTATAAGTCCTTATCTGGTTTCGCCATTTTCGAATATTTAATGCAGGAGTCCCAAATTGAAACACACTTTACAATACGACCCTAAAGCGGCAAACCTTTTCGAAAGCTTTAACAGCTTAGTTTATTAAATTATTGCCAATGTTTTGATGCTATTTATTAAATCGATAGCTCCGCAATAGGTAGACTTAATACATTAGTCAACTAAAAATAGATCTTTAAATTAAGATTACTTGTGCTATAATCAATAATTTCGCTTTTACGGTACGGTACGCTACGTTTCCATAGAAATTAGAGGCTACGCCACGCAGTTACATGTTTCGGAAACTAACCCACCGTTATTACATAGGGGGTTCCCCGGTTTCGGGTTTTCACCTAAGTGTGCAGTTTTAGACTCAGCACTCGATACCGATATTTTTGAAAAGGAGAAAGTAGTTTTTAATTTCAATATACATCAAAGAAAGAAAAATTGTGTAAGTATGAAAATGAATTTCCTATATTAAAATTTATTTTTTGTAGCTTGTTCCGACGCTTATACACGGTAGTGAAAGTTGGGTTTGGCAGAAGAAGCATGAAAGCAGACTGAATGCGGTGGAAATGAGAGCATTAAGAAGTATGTGTGGTGTAACCTTGAATGATAGAATAAGAAATGAAGATATAAGAGAGCGATGTGGAGTAAAAGAAGGTGTTGGGACAAAAGTAGAAAAAGGGATGCTGGACATATAGAGAGGATGGATGAAAGACGACTGGCAAAAGAAATTTACCTTGCGTATGTGGATGGATGGGCTGGAAGAGGAAGACCACGAAAAACGTACCTTGACCAGATTGCTAAACTTTTTGAAGGCCAGGTCAAGAGTACCCTCAACCGGCGGGCTTGCATGAGGAGAATAACGAGTGTGGAGGAAGCAAGGGAAGTATGCCGAGATCGTAGCAGATGGAGATCTGTGGTCTCTGCCTACCCTTACGGGAGACGGGCGTGACGATATGTATGTATATATATACATACAGTATGTAAAATTTATTTTTTCATCATAATCTTTAATTTTTGTTGACATTCTTCTTTTGCAACATGTGTTTACGCACTACACTACTTTCCACAGTGCCCTATCCCTGATCTTTCTAATCCAGAATGTTCAGGCGTGAGTTATTATGTTATCGGATCATCTGTCGTTGTTACCATTACCGAACTATAATCGCTGTATGATTGGGAATATGATCAAGTGGGGGTAGTAGCATATATATATATATATATATATATATATATATATATATATATATGTATATGTATATATATATATATATATATATATATATATATATATATATATATATATATATATATATATATATATATATATATATATACTTAGAAAAGTATAAAAAAAGTTACAGGTCCCCAGTTCTTTCGGTTATAGTAACCTATATAACACTTGCAACTATAACAATAGATAATAAGACTACAATTTAACACTCAATATAAATGAAATGTAAGAATCGGTAAAGTATGCACAGAAAAATGGCTTTGAGGACAACTTGACGTCCATTTGTTTTCCATTCTGTTCCAGTTTTTCCAGCTTTAGCCGTATTTGCGTCACGAACAGAGCTATCTTTTTTGTTCAACTCGAACCCATTTCCATTTTTCATGTTGATTTCGCGAATGCATTTAGCGCGTTATGGTGCAAATCAATAATGTACTGAATTTGATAAATTGTTTTTTTTTTTGTTCACCAATTTATTGTTGGTAGATGATTTGTTGATAGCTTGTTGAAAGAATATTTTATATGTCCTTAGGTTTCATTTTACAACTTATAATTTTAACTTATATGATAATTAAACTTTACAATGAGGATTATTCAGGCATTTCCCCATGAATGACGGTGGTTATTATATATATATATATATATATATATATATATATATATATATATATATATATATATATATATATATATATATATATATATATATATATATATATATATATATTTCAAAAATTTAATTTACAGCAAAGGACAATGGCTCAGCAACATGCCGTCCGAGACGAAGGTCTCGGAAAGCGCTAGTTTTCCGCCATTCCTTATTTCTCAAGATGGAGAAAGGAAACGAGGGCCAGATTGTCGCTTTAATGAACAAAAAAATAAAACTATAACTTAAATTAAAGATTGAATTAAATTATATTAAGTAGTTAATTATATTATGTAAAATTTATAGTAAATTAATATAACACTGAATGAAGAAATCATTGAGTTTTAGCTCTTTCCTGTTGGAACAATGTTTTTTTTGTATTTCAGCTTAAAATTATTTTAACTTAGTTTCGGTCTTAAAGGAGGAGGTAGACAATTCCAGATTCATGTTGCGATGACCCAAAAACATTCTGTGTAACGAACTACCTTGTATCTCAGAATCATTAGCTTAGTTTAAGCATTATATCAATTATTATCGTCAGTGTATTTTACGAGTCAGTATGCAAAATCAAACATTATATTTTATATCAAAATTATGTTATATATCATATAAAATGATATTTCACTAAACTTTGAAAAAGTACCCTCATAAATCTATGAGAAAAAATACTTTATCAAACAGATGTTGCAATTGGACCCAAGAGTTCAAGATTCGAATTGCGTAAAGAATGTATTTACTTATGGTCTCCAAATACTAACTTTTTTAACTTTGTTGCTAACTTTCAGCGAGTTATTTTGAAGATGATATCTAAATAATAATGATTGATAGCCTATACACATATAATATTATATATGTGTATAGGCTACCAATCATAGTGTTATCATTCACCAATACAATAATATAACAGCCCACTACTGGACATCGGTTTACCTCAAAATGAGGGGTGTTGACATAATTCTTACGCTTACGCCTTATGCGGATTGAAGTTAGGAGATGATTTTTTACTATTCAGGTTGACTGATATTTACTCCCATACGTTAGTCGACTTTTACGATACTCGCGGGAAAAATGGGGATGTCTTATCCTACGCCGAGCTCTACAGGGCATAATATATTAGAACTAAGAATCTATTTTCACAAGACATTTGTACTCAATAATATTAATATGGAAATGTGCTGATATAATAGCATTCATTTGGGCTGAACAGAGTTTATAACGCTCCGCCAAGTTTCCTTTTTGCCTATGCTTTTATACGAAAATCAACCATTATGCATAACTGTGGTACAGAGAATTAAAGTTGTGCATAAATAATATACGAAAACGTGTTCATTTTTCATTATTTTTTTTTTCATTTCTCAACATTACTTTTGTCCTATTACGTTATGTATACTAGATTTTTTTTTATTGGATAGGAAGGCAAATGAGCAGGCGTGTCACCTGATGAAAAGCTATCAACGCCGCCCATAGATATCCGCAGCGCCATAGGCAGTGCGGAACCGTTGCCGATCTTTGAGGAAAGTGTCATTATTGGAGTGGGTGAGGAGGGGAGAGGGGGGGGGGAAGGGAGGGGAGGGGATGTTGGGCCTCCGGAACTCTTGTTCACCGTACGAAGCGCGGTAGCTATGCTATCACTCAGACACCGGTTTTCTGCCCGAGTGTGGTAACTCCCTGGACGTGCCGGCCCATTCATGCTACAGACAAATATTGTGCTATTCTTGATAAAGTATTTGTCTGCAGCGTGGCTCTACCACTATAAAATTAGATACAGTTTTTTTAAGTTTTGCAAATAAAAATAAAGTGTTGAAGGCCAGTGAAATGTAACCTGAGATACATGCTCATCCCTGGTTCAGACGTTAGCCTGCTATAATAGAATAACATAAAGACTGTCAACAAAGAGTTTATCAACTAGCCAACTCTGTGTATCGACAATAAGAGTGTATAAAGAGTTAAGTTTGTGGTTTTGTTTGAATACATTGGAATGTTGTGTAAAGGGCTTTCGGTTTAACAAAGATAGCGTGTTGTTTCCAACTTCCATTACAGTGCTGTGTTGTGGTGACTTACGCTAACCCTTTGAAAGAGGTGTTGCGATCACAAAATCCCTCATCGTAATTAAACTATGATATTCTATTTTGTTACCGCTTGAATTCAGGATCGTTATTTAAGTTTTGAACATTGGTATTTGCGTAGCCCTGCCTTGAACTATTAGCACTCCAACTATCTCATATGTATTAATTGTAAAATATTTGACATAAACTGTCATAAGCTGCTTTTATATGAAAAATGTAGAGAAACAAGCAAGCGGTTATCTAATATCAAGCAATCATCGCTATATGGTGAATAATGGGAGGAAATATATTTTATGATAAAAGAAGGAGGTAAAGAAAGGAAATAAGTTGGAAATAAAATAAATCTCCCTATCACTGTGTCGCTGTATGAAATGTAGTCACAGTGTAAAATGTTACCTGTTAACACTGAATTCTTTAAAAATGTGACATTTCTTCTGTCGAGCCAATGCATTCATACATGATTTTACCACTATTAGGACTTTCGTTAGAGGCTAAATGATTTATTTGCTAACTGTAACCTACCATCCAAACCGACAACCAATTGACTCAGTAGCGAGGCCCTCTGCCCGCGGAGTCAATGGCCGCGGGATCAATCGTCGTATCGGAATTAATATATATATGGATTACAAATATTTTATTTCGAGTCTGGTAACTCCATCAATCCGCATTAGACAGGCGTGATAGGTTAACTTCCGATCCTCCAAAAATGGAGAAGCCCGTGCTCAGCTGTGGGACACAAATGGGCTGTTAAAAAAAACGCGTTATAATTGCTACCCGTTAGCATTTTTCTTTTATTTTAATAGAAAAGACTATCGATGTTCTACTATTACTAGAGTTCTTGTTAATCATTCCAACTAAGCTTATATTGCTTATGCCAGGAAAATATGGTTTAGCCCGTGTTCGGGTGGCAAACAACGGGCAGTCTCGCCGCCCGACATATAAAACACCATATGTGTCCCCAACGCAGAGTTGGAGAGCCTCATCTCCACTCCAACTCTGTGATTGGACCCTTGGTAGGGACAGCACCGTTGGAACTGCGATAGCATGTGTCAGCGTTTCCCGCAGTTTCGACAAATGGCGTAGAGAGATTATAAAAATAGGAAAATATGGTTTACATCAATAGTTCTGATGATAGAATCGAACTGACGACCTAAGGTACATTCCTAAGAGTTGAGATTTTATTGCAGAAAAATAAAATATTAATATAAATTCAGTTTTATTGTTACCTCGGAAGAAGCCCATTTGCTACAAGTATCCCCAATTCAATAAATATGTTGTTGCTGCTCATAAATATTGGCAAATTGTCCATTCCGATTCGGTAGGTCAGAGTTATATGCGAGCAATACTGACCCATTTATAGTGCCCCTAACGGCGCAATGCTTTTTACCCTTTGTGACAAATAGGCTTTTGAAGGCGCCGTACAACGCCGTTTCCACAAAATTCATGTAAACTTTCGCTGTATTCATGGCGGTCGGGATACCTTTATCCTGATTTTAAAAAGTATATGTTTTTTTTTATTCAAAAAGCCCGAAGCAGTCAAAATACATTATTATGTAAAAATATTTTATATATTTTAGATATTAACAAAAAGAGACATTTTACTTACTTAACTCTTTGGTTTTCATTTTATGTTTGAGAAGATGAAATAGTGTATGTGTCTGAAACTAAGGGTATGTGATTATATATTAAACACACATATATGTATTATCATGATATTATTTGGTATTATTGTATAATATTATACATGAATTTATCCAAAACCCATGGTACAATATGAATCCGCCAGGATGCTAGTGATTGAGATGAAAAATATTTTTCCGAATAATGTTTTTTTTCAATATTTCCACACTATATTACAAATACGCAACCTTAACGGAAGGCAACCCCTGCCAATGCAAGAAACCTTCAGTTTTCATCAACGGCCCAGACGATTTTTAGCACCATCTTTGCATTTTAAACATAATATAAGGAGACATAATAAAGAGTTTCCTCCCATAATGACACTCCTCAAAGGCCGGCAACGCTTCTGCACTGCTTATGGCAATGCGGATGTCTATGGGGGGCGTTGATTGCTTTCCATCAGGTGACACGCCCGCTCGTTTGCCTTCTTATCCCATAAAATAAATTTCCAATCGATTAAACTCAAAATCCTACTACAAGACTCAAATAACAATAGCAATAATTGTATCGCATCGACCGCCAGATAAAACACGAATTCAATTTTGTTAGTTCATTAAACTCGTTTGACTTTAACTCATGTTGAAGTTCATTGAAATTCGTGGTCATGTCCCTTTAGTATAAATTGTTAGCGTGCTACGTAATTTCATGATTAATAACAATAAAAATATGGATGTATAAGAACTTTATCTTGAGTATAAGATTAGTTTTTGTAAAGACTGTGTAAAACATTGAGGTTAAATCACTTTGACTGCTACTAAATATATTATTTTTTATATTTTAAATATTTATATTTAACACATTAATGGCAACATACGTCTTTTCTCAATTCAATGAAATACAAACTTGCTATAATAATAAAATACTGCATATGTATGTTATAGAACTATGATTTATTAGCTCTTATAAGTCGATTTATTTTATTTTAAAAGTAAATTATTTAACAGGCGTGAGACTTTATGGTTACGAATCTTCGACTTTTGAACGCAAAGATTCTGCATTCGATTCAAGTTTTTTGTCCCCAACTTGTCGGGATAGAGTTATTTGTACCGCTGTCTCTTATATTCCATGTAATACAATACATACGTATCAGACCGTTTTTACTGTAAATCTTTATGTTCTTCACACAATCCGCAATATTACACAAGATTTTCTCTAAAACGATGTACCAAGTCATCACAAAACAACTTATTTCAGTAATTCAAGTAGCAAAGCGTAATTCCGTATTAGGTGTAGGTACTGGAAAATTCATAAACGCAGGTCTATGCTGAACTTAATTATGCAATTTGAAACTTTAATGTGTAATTAATGCAAATTCCAAGGGGTCTGATATTATAAAGGACTGAACAGGTACAATATTTATACTAAAGGCTTTATACGGCTTGTGTAAACTAAAGGCCGTTATGCATTCTCTTGAAACTTTACACGTTAGCCGTAACGCTATGAAAGTTTGTAGTCTAAATGAAGATTAAAGTGCATTTACTTTTAGATGAAAACATATGTCACCAACTCAGTGAAGAAAATGTGAACGTGGCTTTAGGTAAATTCCTCTGGCTTTGTTCAATTTGCACGGTTTTGTTTTAAATCTTAGTTTACCTACATTTACGCACATTAAACGTCCTAATGTGGATTGAGACGTAATAAATGTAAGCTTAGATTATGATATCTTAAACTACTAATTCCTCTTCCATAGAGCATTCGACAAGTCAGCAAATCAGACACACACACAAATGTACTGCAAAGAAGTTAATCTATTGTAAAATAATTATGATTTTTCTTTTATTTACGAGTACATACGTACATATTATATTCTTGAAATACATTGATCTACTCTTGCTTTTACTTGCTACATTTGATTAAATATTTATTTTGCACTGCGCTTCATCTGTTGAAGATTAAAAACTGGAAACCTAACAACTCCTGCCTCAAAGACCCTTCCCTCATCTTCCAATCTTTCTCAAAAACTGGCAATGTATCTCCATTACACTTATATCACTAACCATAAGTAAGTAAGTGAGATTTGAGAAAAAGGTTTTGAGGTGACTTGTTCTTTTACCTTCTATTTAATAAACAGTAATCTCGTCTAATTTTTCTCTCATTACTCGTTCATAAATATTCAAATATTTAAAATAAAATACGCCATTTAGCGCACGTTCAATTAAAATATTAGAAATGAATAATTTTCCAGTAAACAAGCCAAACACGTTTATCAAATATCAACACCGTTTAAATTATAGTTAAAAGACAAACAAATAGGGTTGGCAACTACTCTGAACAAGTTTAAACTGCTATAAGTATCTATCTATAATATTAACCCGAAAAGTTAAGAAGAGATAACCTTAAATGAGGATTCAGCTATTAAAACTTATACACCTACCTCCGTTCGCAATATTTCAGGATCAATTTTAAAAGGTATAAACTAACCTGTCAATTATTCTTGTAATAAATTCTCACCCATAATATAAGGTAGGTATTTTTCATTATTTCTGGTTTCAAACAAAAGCATATTGTAGATTGGAATTGTTTATAACATTCAACGTCGATATTCTGTTAGAGTGTGGTATTAATGGGGTTGGAGAACCATTTGCAGCCTTGTACGGCTCTACTACTATTGAATCAAGTATTTTTCATTGAGTGGAACTAAAAAGAGTTACTTTTACGATTATAAATTAATCAAAAATACAAATATTTTTTTTTACCTTTTATTTTTCTGCTTTGAGAGATTCTAGACCCGAAACGCAGACCAAATGAAAGTTGAAGAGTCAGAAAAAATGTTGACATCGAAAAGCTCGTGACTGATCCTAACTAAATTGGAGGCAGAAACGTTTATAAACTCCATTTACTCGGGCATTTAGAGAGGATGTGAGAAGACCGCCAAAAAAAGTATGCAACCATCATGTTAATGTCTAGTCAATCATCCCAGGTGTCATTGGAGCGATACAGTGATCGATGTAATTTATACTAACTGCAAGTAATAGTGTTTTTTTATGAGATAGGAGAGCAAACGAGCAAGCATTTCGCCTGATGGAAAGCAATCAACGCCGCCCATAGACTCCGTGACATTTCATACATCACGGCAGCTTTGTCTGTTTTTAAAGGTCGTGTCTACATGTTACAGACCAAGAAAAACTTTGTTGTACCAATTGAGTAAATAATTAATTAAGACTATCATTATCAGCCCAAGGTAGCCTCATCTAAGGCGCCCCTTAGATGAGGCTACCTTTTACCTTACTTAGTCCGATCTTCGGCTACATGGATCCAGTCTCTGCCAGCCGATTTACGCAGATCGTCGATTTATCTAGCATTCCACACAACGTTTGCCGGTCGTGGCTTCCACTCCAGCAATCGTCTACTCCAACCGTTGTTGGTTTTCCGACAAACGTGTTCAGCCCATTGCCAGTTCAGTTTGCTAACTTGAAGAACTATTTCAATGATTGGATCAAAATATCCAGTCATTGAAATAGTTCTACTACGACGACGAGTACTCGGCTATGCCACAAATGTCCTCCACATTTCTAATTACCAATCAAAATTTGTGTATCTAAAAAATAATGTAAACAACCGGCGTTATTTATTTTATTCATTCTTAAAGCGGGTATACCAACTCATAATCATGGCACCGACAAACATCTTAATATCGTCCTGTTTTAATCAAGTTGCGTTGGTTGCGAGTGGGAGTGGGAGTGGGAGTGGGGAGGGAAAAACGGTGTACGTCATTAACCGGGATCTCATGGCACTACGCCGGTTAGAAACTCTAAAAGCTCGGGCTGTCGCAATGTGTACAGATGAGCACGATAAGGGATATTATTTGCATTTACCGCCTTCATGTTTTGGAAACGTGATCGTTTAGCGTAATTACTTATTACTTTCTTTCATTATGTACTTCTCTTTCATGCTCAAAAAAAAAGCTCAAACATGTCCAAGGGATCAAAAGGTCATGATTGTGTATTATTTAATATACAAATACTTTTTATTTTATTTTATCCAATGTTTTATTAAACAAGATTTTCTATCATTAACCATTTTTGAAAAAAATCTTGTTGAGTTAGTAAAAAATCTAAAGTTATTAAAATCTATTATACATAAGCATCTTACTTTATTAATGATAGTGCCACACTAGGATACTCTATAACACATAAATAACATGAATAAATATTCAGATTGTTATATCAATATCTATAACCGTGCAAGAATGGAATCCGCGAGCCGGGTCTGAGGGTGGACACGTTACTATTTTTTTCGTTACTATTTGTATAACATTACGAAATTGTCGTTTGCATTCATGGCCGCTTTCATCCCATATTTAAAGATAGTGAGAAATAAAAACAAACCTGATTTTCAAATTTTACGAAGACAAAAAGAATCAAAGGCTAGAAATAAATTATGAGATTTGAGAATTTTCTAGAAAAAATGTTTTAAAATTATTTAAAAAAAAAATTACTATCTAAAACAAAATATGCGATGTGTATGGAAATAATCAAGTTAACGAAGTTGCGAACACACAATTCGTTACCATACGAAGAACATGTTAAGTGGGGAAAATCTAAACAGAATTTAAAGTGATACGTGTATAAACTGAATTAAGCTCCCACATACTAAACGTGGCTTGAATAACTTAACCTACTTAATCTAGTTAAAATCTAGGCAGCTTGCGTTGAAATCAATTAGTGGAATCAATCGCTCTTGCCTTGAACTGGCTTTGGCGAAAAGCATTTCTCGTCTGCCCCAGGCTGTAAGACATTGCAATATTGTTGATAGCGTTCAATTAGGCATTAAATTAATGTTTGACATTAATTTAATGCCTTGTTTTCTATCATACGAAGCAATATCACTTAATTAACAAGGACACACTGTAATGATAGTGTAGCGTCATGCTATAATTTGAAACCTTAATATGATATTTACTAACAATAGTCCATATAAATTTAAATTATACATATAAAAGTTCTTAATCATACGAGGAATACGCGAATCAGCCAACCAATAAGATTGCTTGATTTAAAGCAATCTAATTTTTTTAACAGTCCATATATGTTCCACTGCTGAGCACGAGCCTCTCCATTTCTGGAGGAACGGACGTTTACCCACCACGCTTGTCCAATGCGGATTGGTGGAGAAATATTTTTTTTTAATTTAATAATTTTTGGATAATTCCTTCTGCTTTTTCGTAAGGTTTATTGCCGCTTACTAAAAAAATATATTACTTTTTACTTGCAAAGATACAACCATTTAAATTATTTTATTATTTCGCGTGGTTTTCATGCACGCTTCATCGGGTACAACTCATGGCAGCGCTTGTTCATGACATGTTCAGCTTCGACCTCAACTAAGCGCTTAGGCACAATTCACATTTTGTTACTAGCAGTATTCGTAATTGATGGAAGTTTCATGGATGGCTATAAATATTTCAAATAAATAGGAAATAAATAGAAACATAGGAAATAAAAATATTAATAAAATATAATATACTTTAATAAAGAATATACCATAAAACAAAGAAACAAAGTTTATTAATTTTTTTGTGTGGTGAATTATGTTCATCTATCAAATTTTATTTTAGTAATATAAAAATGTACATCACATAAATCATCATTGGCCGATCCGTTCACTAGCGAACTAGTTTACCATAGTGGTTCAGGTCGAGATCTCAATCTGAGGGATCCTTGGATAGATCCTAGCCTATTTCCGACTGCCTTGGTGCATCTTCCATCGATTCAGTAGGTTTTTATGTCAGAAGCAGCCTTTGTTACCGAATTTCATATTCATTGTTGCTCCTTTCCACAACTCCTGGGCTACCTACTCCTGAACTGTGAATACTTCCGACTTTGTTGTAAAACCTTATTATGCCATTCAACAAAAAACTTAGATTTAACATTCACACATTAATGAACTCTTTCAAAACCATTTATTTTTGGTGTATAATTAGATTGTTTTATTTATTTTATTGAAAGAAAGTATAATGTAATATAATAATAACTTACACATGAGCCCAATAAATTTAATTGGTTTTTCCTGTGCCCAAATTCTTCTTACGTTAACTAAATAACTTAATAATCTTATAATATATAAATCATTTTATTCACAAACTAATAAATCTATATAATATTATCCGTTTGAAATATTTTGAAATAAATGACAATCTAAATATGTTCTAACATTACTTCATATATAGATAATAAAATTCAATAAGGTATCTTATACTTCAAGAAATAAAATCTGCTTAATATAGATCGCAAATCGTTGCAAATTTTATTGATATGGTTTTTACTATCGATCATACTCGTATATGCGTTATATTTATGTATTTTTTTCTGATCTAAATAGTCTTGTGGGAGATCTATGTTTAGCAGAGAACTTCCGAAGGCTGATGACGATAAAACATCAAACACATTTTTTAAAATCTGAGAATAAAACTCAAGTAATGAAAAAAAAAAAAACAGTAGACTGCCATAGCTGTGGGATTACAAGAAGTTTTTCACGTTATAATGAAAACAGTTATTTATTAGTAGTTAGTAATTAATTTTAATGTTTGTTTATAAAAGTCAGCACGTATTTATTTTGCTATAAAACTGAAGCCATTTAAATAGCTTACAGTAAAATTTCCTTTTCCTCCGTCTGTGAATTTCAAATAATAAATAACACTTAATGTTCTTATTTTATGAATACCCAATTTCTTCAACCACGCCTTTTATTACTAGCTCAAGTTCAAACCCCTTTTAATTTTATGGTAAATAAAGCAATTACGTACAATTAACACGCCGGCAAATACTAATACCCTAACAACGCAATTTAGTGATGATTATTTCACAATTAGAAATCTTATGAATTATGCATATATAATGATAGTATAAAATGTACTTTCTAGGATTTCGGCATTTGGGCGTGTCCTAGATAATTGTATTTTTAACATATTACAATAAAGATAATATTTTTTTTTCACAGCTCAAATAGCACACTGCCCGACTGGCCTCCTTATATCCAAAGGAATGGATATTAACTCACCACGCTCGTTCAAAATGGATTGATGGAAAATATATATCTGCACTTATAATAAATATGCATGTCGTCAGCCTAATTATCAGATTTCGTAAGTCCATACGAGTAAGTTTTACATAAACAATTGACTTTCATAATTTGAGAAATTTTTAATAAACCATCCTTTTTTTTTGTAAAAAAAGAGGTATTTTTTTTAGGTAAATCAATTGTATTTCATCAAATACAGTATTGAAAATTAACCATTAGATGGCAGCATACATCAAAGTAACGCCTGACTCCATTAATAACCATTAGATGGCATCAAAAGTGGAAAGTGAGGAAAAATGTTTTTTGAAATTATGAATTCTGATAATAAGATTGATGATATACATTTTTATATACATAACTTACAGTTGTAGTTACGACTCAAAGGATGAGTTTACTAAACAAAGTAAAAAAAATCATATACGCTGAACTGGTACTAGTTTTGGAATACTATGGCTCTTAAAATCTTTATTTTTTTTCCAGTTTTCCTTGTCGTAACGTCTCTTCTCACCTTCAAATCGAGACTAATTAGCTAATAACCCATAGAGACCATTCAAACCAAAATTTTTTCTCGCAAGATACGACTTATGCTTTTTCCAAGATACGAATATTTAATGAATGTTTATTGTAACCCATTTTTAATATTTATTAATATTATTAATGTTGTAGTAATAAAGCAATTGAAAAAAATATATATAAAAATAATAATAATAGCAAGATTTGTAATATTTTTTAAAATTTCAAGATTATAAATATAGTACTTGTGTATTACACTTAAACTAATAAAAAAGAAATGAGTTTGTTTTTGAGCAAAGAACAATTTGAGTTCCGAAAATTGAAACACAAATGTAGCTGTGTTTTATATAAGTTACACAGCATTGTGCACATCATTTTTAAAGTTTTACCTGCCTCAGATGGAGGGTAATGTTTTTCGATTGTGTATTGATGGGTTTTAACATTAAACTTGTCATTAGATTCATCGTGTTTAAATATGGCGCTAACAATTTACGAAAAGAGGGAGAGGGAATTACAGTTGATACTAACAATATGGAGATAACAATATAGTAAAGATAAAAATGTAGACAAATAAAGATTTGGGCCTTTGTCTCTCAATTCTCTTCGTACAAAGCGTAATAGCAAAGCTACTTCTTACTCAGAAGTCAATTTTCCAAACGTGCCAGTTCATTCATGCTAGAGATAAATAAGCTAAAACACTTTATGTACTTTTGAAATTTAGTTGGTCATCTTTTGAATTCTCCTGTCGTATGTAAATCATGTTCGCTTGTTGCATTTAATGATGATGATATGAATGGCCTGCGTTGAACAAGCTTGATAGATTATCTGTTCTTAGAGAAATCAAAAGAACCAAGCTTGCAGCCGAGGGTTATACATATTTTCTATACATATTGTATATGGGCTGTGAAAAAGTGTGTAATAAAGTAGTTTTTATTTTTTTTTTAATATAATGTGTTAAATATTTAATATGAAAACATTAATCTTGAAAATGAAAAAATTTAATCTTTTGTGTTATTGAGGCAGTGATCTAACAAAATTTAGAGAGATCCCGAAATCCAAAATATATTTTATGTAAAAAATTTCATCAGCACCGGGACCCTTCGAGTCCGTTTACATTAATCATCTGCGGGAGGGAAATTCAAGATAAATTTTCTCCGATATTGGGAGAAATTTGTAAAAGGGGTCAGACAACAGCTTGCATTGTAATCGAAATGGTCCATGATCGCGAGGTATTGTTGTGAATTCGGCCAACTTCCCAACACCAATTGAAAGAAATTTCCTTTCAAGCTTTTCTCCAACTTTTAGCCATTACAATCTATTGAGTAAAGGATACTATGAAACTCTGAATATTTAATGTTATAAAACATCTATTTTTGAAAGCAATGTAATTTTTTTACTAAAGATTATGTTTAAAAAATAAATTATAATACACCCAAAACTGTGTGTAATCATCTCGTTCTTTAACTACCTCTCTATTGGCACTCAATTCGGAATAAACATTCCTATCTCTAGCGAGATGAGATAGTTTAAAAACACATGTTATTCTTATCCAACACGTTTTTTTTTTTTTCACAACTTTACCCACTATCACATCGTAAAAATTTGTATATGTTACTCTTATATATACACCTTAAATATAAAATGATTGATCTACATTTATAATTATTGACTCCTTATATATTCAAAACGAAAAGTAATATAATTTTATTCAAACAAAACCATGGCTTTGTCTTTATTTTTCCGATATTATTTTGACATCCTGGAGGATCTGTTTGATCTTCGCTTACAATCAGAAAGAAATATTTATTTACAATTCAATAGCCAGTATTTGCAGTGAATACATACAGCCGGTATTAATATGTCTGTAAATATAAAGAAAACTAATTTGATAAAAGCATAAAATAGAGAAATTTTTATATTTCAAAGAATTAAGCAAAAAATTTTATAAATCTAAGCTAATAATATGAAAAACATCTTAAGTACTTCAGTTAAAACTATAAGTTGACTAACGACGATTAACGTGTTTTAATATGTAAATGAAATTTATGCGCTACGTATATTTACATTAAGTCGCTATGAAGACAACTTTTTTTGATTTTTTCTAGTGGATATGAGTCTGAAAGAAATCCGTCAAAGAAATAATCACCCACATAGCTCAGACGAGCCAGCCCATTTATGAAACAGGCAAGCATGTGTCAAAAAATTGACCTTTTAAAGAAATAATATTACATTAAACTAGTAATTAATAAATATTGTAACCGACGTAACTTTCCGAATTGAAACTTTAGTAAAGGACTAAGAATCGCAGGTTCATCTAATTAAAATGAGATCAGATTTGCGGAAACGTGTTATGGTACACTTCCTGGCTAGCTAGAGCGATGATCTAATCAAGAAGGCTGCGGCAATGTAAGGCATAAAATGATAGGTAGATGCGTGCGCCCAAGATAGACTGAGAGTCTAATGTGTGTCATAATGTATCCGATAAAGCTATAAAAACCAATATATTGCTACTAGCAATAACATGATCGAATCACGATGGCACGCTTCAGAGGAGTTTTCAGCATTAGATAGTCGAATGACGATTGTTATAGTATCAATATTTCATATATGCACTACAAAACTTATATTACGTGCTTGAACGCTAGTCGAAAACAAGAATATGCGACTATTTATCTAATATCTCAATTAATTATTGTTATTAAAGTTTTATTTTAATATATAAAGTCACGTATATACATAAATGTTTTGTAAGTACATAAATGTCTTGTAAGAACAAGATATCGAAATCAATAACTTTATTATACCATAAATCGAGATAGCAAATCGGAGTAACATATTGGGTGCAAATTCTAGTATGATGTTTGACCGGTCGACTATTAATTTCTACCGAGTCAGCCGTATGATCACTAAATTACGCCTAATCCCTGTAAATCACGAGGTGGTTAGCTTATGGTTCTGTATATCTGAAACCCTTTTCAACTGAAACAAATTCGATTATAATATTCTCAAGCTAGTAGATATAATTTACTTGATTTATTAATTGTTTATAAAAATTAATCACATTTTTGTCTATGATTTTTTATATTGCAGGCATTTGGCGATTAATGCAATTAGAATGGGCTATCTCATTTGAAGAAGCAGGTACCACTGTCATATCAGAACGGCTCTGGCAAATGCTTACTGAACAAAAGTGCTTTGTTCTGTAAGCGTTCGGCGACAGAAGATCAACGCATTCGTCTCCGACCTGACCTCTTCTATCCCTAGCATTTCATTCATCCATCAGTACAGTCAAAACTCTTATGTATAAACCTTTCTTGAAATAAAGTATCATTAACCATAAATACACCAATAGGCTCAGTGGCGGGGCCCTCCGCCCGCGGAGTCAAATATATGTATGGATTACAAATATTTATTCCAAGTCTATTACCCTGCCAATTTGCATCGGACAAGCGTGGTGGGTTAAAGTACGTTTCTCTAGAAATGGAAAGGTCCGTATCCGTGGGACATATATGGACTGGTAAAAAAAAAACAAATACAAATAATCACCTATATATAAGACCTAGAGAGAAAATTGGAAATTCGAGATTTAAGTCAAGAGAGCCTTCTAACTGGTCGATTTTCGGTTAGTGACTCCAAGTTTCGTTGAAACGATACGATGAAAGCAATTTGATTGATATTAACGAATGATGGAAACCGTACCGTGAGCTATCTTGTAGGCAAAAGCAAAGATACACTTTGAATAGTTGAACTAGTTAGAAACCTAGTAGATGTCTAGGATAATTAATAAAACTGACTAATAACTTATGTTGGAGCAAAGCAATTTCTACGATGATATTTTGACCGGTCCCCTATTAATTTATGTCAAGTCAGCCATTAAATCACTAAATTGGTTCTAATACTTGTGAATAATAGAATTGTGAACCTACGGTTATATCTATTTGTCAAGGACCCATTTTAAATGGTAATTACCTTTCATAGTTGAAAAGAATTAATAATTTAAAAATTTATTCACTTTCTAATTCTGGTTTGGCTGTTTCTATAGGGTACCTAGTGGTACATGGAAAGATGTTTCGGGATTAATGCACTGTACTGGATCGTTATTCATTCAAATGGGGGATGAAGCTTTTCTTTCTGGCGTGTTGTGTTGTAATAGAATTCAGCGGCCGGAATGATTGCGAGCAATTTCTCAGAGCTCTCATCAGAGCTTGAAAAAGATTGAAATATCCGTTCGATGAGATATGAAAGAAAAATCTGGAAGGTTCGGAAAGATCTAGAAATATTCGAAAAAGTTTAGACAATACTTTCAAATGAATATATAGCTTAAACTAAAATTATTGGTAAAGTATCGGGAAAGAAATTTGAAAATCAAAGCTCTCCATGAGAGTAAAGAAAAACGGTGTGGACTCTTGCTTGCTACCCTGTTTGTCTTACAGTTGTCAAACATAGATTTTTAACAAAATAATAAAAAATAAAATCCAAACCTATAAACGTGCAATGGAAAGGAACATCTTAAACACGAAGAAAAGTGCAAAAATATCCGAAAAAAGACTAATGTTCTGGATGCACTCCGTGTTGGAGGTTGTACTTGTGGTTGTACTTACAAGGCCTAGCACTTAAAATGAAAGTGGGCCTTGGGAAGATGGACCAACTTTGTGACTAAATTGGCAGGCCTAAGTGGCAAGAAGGGCCGTAACCAAAGTAGCTTAAAGTAATATTAGTTGTGTAATTTTTTAAATTTATTTAAAATAATTGTAAAGTAGGTCAAAGAAATAAAGGCTTTTATTATTTTTTACTATAACGGAAAAGAAATATTATTTATAATAAAAAATAACATGTATATTAGAAGTTAAAATAATGAATATTGAAAGGTGTTGCCAGTATATCAATCAATCAAATTTTTATAAACAAAATACGATTTTTTCACGTGTATCATTAACGCCTAGCAATTTAACATAAGCTTGTTTGTTATATGAAAACCAAAATATCGTCTTTGATTTCTCGTTATTTTTGTGACTTTCCAAGCCGTCTATTTGATCCTCGTTTAAAAACAAAAGGCAGCATTTATTTGCAAATCAAAAGCCAATAGTGGCCCGGATCTATTGATCCGTCAGGCTCGCGAATGTAGTAACCTAATATGATTATATTGAAGGTGAAAAAAATTAATAAAATAAACTTGAGAATATGTTTCGAGCTACGACAATGTTTTAAAAAATAAGATAAAATAATTTTATGAAATAGGCAAAAAGCATTTCAAGAAGGACAAGATTATGGGATCCGGAGGAAAGGGATCCTTATTCTTTTTTCCTTATATTATTCTTATTTTCCATTTAATCCTTCCCCTCGTACTATTATCGTCCTTATCGTAAATAAAGAGAAATTTACAATATGTGAAATATAAGAGAAATACGAGGTAAATTTACAAAAATAAATTTCAATAAAAGTCAAATTCTAGTCCTAGCAAAACAATATGAGGTTACAAGAGGAGACAAGAATTAGTTTATATATAATTTAAGTATTGACACTTTATTATTTCTGCGACACAAAAATTATATTGAACCAATGGCTTTCAGCGATAGGTTTACTCAATATACTGCGCTCAAATTAAAATATTCTTCTTTTGTTATAATTAATTTTTACTTGTATTTTTTGTGTACCGTTAAATATATAACATTACATTCCAAATTTTAAAATTTCTTTGTTTTGTCAATAGCAAGGGACTAAAATTTTAGATGAATTCCAATTTGTATTAATGATTTTTATTTATTTAAATATATAAATATAATAATTCTATTTATATAAAAATTTTTAGAATTATTATAATAAAAAATAAAACTGTTAACCAAGCACGGTACTGAATAATATCAAATAATTTGAAAAAGAATTTCGTAATGGAAAGAAAATATTCAAAATAGGTTCACGCAAATCGTTTTCTCGCAAAAACAAAAGACTACGATCTAAGTTTAGTTGTGTATCTTACGAGACATCTATTTTTATTGTTTTCACGATCGATTCGATTTTCTCTTACTGAAAATCATTCGATTTATTTATTAACTAAATGTGTAATTCTGTGCGTTATTTTAGATATTTATCAACATTATAGCACAATGAAGTGGCAATGGGCTGGTTATGTTATTAGGAGAACCGACAAACGCTGGACAAACGCTGTATTAGACAAATACTGGAAGAGACCCTGTCTTGACAAACGTAGTGTGTGACGCCCCCATGCTAGATGGAGTGACGATCTGCGCAGGGCGGCTAGTAGAAGACTGCTCCAAACTATTAGATATATAAGTAAAGATATACATAAAATTGTTTTACTAATTTTAATATACGTTCAGAAGCTTATAATGTATCCCAAAAAAATTTTTTTATTGTTTAAATCACCTCTGTTTCTCTCTCTCTCTCTCTCTCTCTCTCTCTCTGTATTTTTCTGTATGTGTTCATACCCGAAACGTAGCAGTGGTTTGTCCAAAAAATCTTATACAAACAAAGAAACAAATCCCAAAAACTGCACACAATGCAATAAGAAAAAGTCTGCTCTTTCTAAAAAGGATTCTTGTAGTACCTTTGGTCAAGTACTATACTCCTGCCTGTGACAAACTTCTGAGTATTGACTTTCCTATTGAACTTCAATCGTTGAGCATAGAAAGTTAGACGTCCGTCCTCTCTTTTAAGTTCCACTCGCCACTCCCTCCACCCATCGAAGTAATACAATGTCACAAACTATGATAGTTTAAAATTTGTGCATGAAATAATTATCTGAGGATTAAACTTGAAACATTTGACCTGAGTCTCAAATAATCCAACTAAGGTAATAAAATAATTTACACTATCACGGAGTTATTTTATTTTTTGTATTATATCATTTTACTTTATATATTAGGGTTATCCAAATCTGCTTCAAAAAGCTATACAAAACATTGCCCAATTTTGCAACGCGTCGTAAAAGGAGTGATTAAGGATATTACTACAGACACAGCGTTCTAGATCGTAATTTTCGGGGTTGCACATTGTTCCATCAGCTTAAAACTGGGGCGAAAAACTAGGCAAATTATAAAACTTAGTATACCACTATAATAAGCATTACAAAGACACTAAAGAAAAATTTATTGATTAACATTACTTTCGATAGTTTTATTATTCAATTTTGTTTATATATAAATCGATTTAATTGATTTTTGCTTTATATGTAGATGATTTAAAGACATTTTTTTAACATTTAGACACTACTTTGTGGAAATCCATTATTATGTGAACAGTCAGAATTCCGCGACAAGCAAACGCAAGCAGAAAAATAATGTGTATTTTTTACTGGAGGAAGTTTGGAATAACATAGAACATAAACTAAATTTTACCGAAAAACGGCCGTCAGGAACTCTCCACCTCCCAACCACTGTCACCAACACCAATAACATCAAACACAATTTTCCATAATTCAGACGACACGCGTGTCGTTTTAACACTAGGCATCATTAGGCATAGTTGACTCTACGGAAGACAACCCTTAAATGACCCTTGAAAATAAAAAAGTAAATATTCTGATAATTCACATAATTTATGTATAATTTTTTAACTATAACGACAAGCATTACAATTAGAAGGAAAAGATACATTTCAAGATTACGTATATATGAACAGTTTTGATCGCTTTCCATAAAGTGACACACTTGCTTACATTTCCATAACAATGGAAATGCTTAAAGAGTATGTTTTCTTTATAAAGTCTCTCTTGTTTATCTACTTTTTAATTATTATAGTTTTTATTATTGCAAATGACGCTCTTACCAACTATGAATAAATTAAGCGATAATGGATGCATCTAACTATAAATGTCGAGTCTCCAGCCAGTTTAATGTCTTCGATCGTTAAGGGTTGTGCACTTGGCAAGAATAAGCAGTTCTTTGCTGTAAAGTTTTAAAGTTATAATCCAAATCCAATACCTAAATGACCTGAGAAATCTCTTCATTTACAGACAATGATAACATGTGATGAAAATTTAATAATGGAGAAGTACCACACCTTCACAGATATTGGTGTCAGATAGTAGCATTTTACTGTCTTACAACATTTATAACGGTAAGTCCAGGGATCTAGTTTCCTTTCAGATCTAGCGACAAACGAAGAGCCGTTTCGCTACGATGAATGTGACTTCTTCCCTCTCGCTTTACTACTATAACGTGCCTGTCGTACTGCTACGGTGACACACGGGATCTTTATTTATATTATAATTTATTTATTGATATTAATTTATTCTTGCGATTCATTGTACATTTATATCTTATTCATGTTATACTTTATCGCGCAGAAAACTATACGAGTGTCTCAATGATCATATACAGGTAAAATTATTTTCTTTCTTAAAGAAAAGGTAAGAAAACGATTATGCGGGTCACCTGATAGTAAATAATCACCACAATAGCTGTAACAACATAGCCATCTGTAAGATTTAAAATAAAATTAGAATAGTGGAAGAGGAAGTGGGAAGAAATGGTAAAGGAACAAAAAGAAGGAAAAAGGAAACAAGCTTTCTGTTCTCATAGCTTATGAAACCATGCAGGAAGTAGTTTTCTTCTTGTAAGGAAAGGTTTTTTTTATTGGATAGGAAGGCAAACGAGCAGGCGTGTCACCTGATGGAAAGCAATCAACGCTGTGCATAGACTGCAGGCAGTGCAGAAGCGTTGCCGGCCTTTACGCAAAGTGTAGGCTTGATTTTTGAAGGTTCCAATGTCGTATCGATTCGAAAACACCGCTAGAGGAAGCTGGTTCTACAGGGTAATGGTATGTGGAAAGAAGTTTTTGGAAAAACTCACCGTACTGAATCGCCACTAGTGAGGTGGATTAGCGAATATATGCAGTTGATATATTTTTCCACAGTCAGTAAATACGTTCTCATGATTACATTGTATTTTACAATCAGTATTTTATGTTTCACAACTTACCTAACGAAAATAGTTTGTCCATGAGCAAAATTTCACAATAAAACACCTTTTAAATTATTTACCATTACTAAATTCAGGCCATACATATTTATTTATACATATAATTTAGTTTATTTAATTAATGCTTCCATTTTCCGCTTTGAGGAATTTAGTTATTACTTAAAGCGGAAAACATACGTACCATAAGTGAGTTACCATAATTGTCACAACCGTATCCGCAAGCCATCCCGACGACTGTCATTAAACTGGGAACTGCATTAAGCGGAGAAGTTGGACAATTAAATTCTCAGCTGCGGTCGTTTAAACCTACAGCCAACGAATGCTCAATACAGGCTATATAAGATAGACCCCAGCTTGATTTCAAGTGAGGCGTGGATTAAATCTGAAGCTTTTATCAAAAAAACTCTTGTCTCTTATTGAATGTTTTTTATTTTTATTACCCACACTGCGTGCCAATTAATTGTTTTTTTATTAAAAAAACAATTGCTTTAGCAATGCCTATGTTATTGCAGATCTTTATGGACAGCGTTGATTGCTTACCATTAGACTAAATGCTTGCTCGTTTGTCTTATATAACGTATAGTGTACCGCCCGATAAGGTACATGAAGATCAGATAAAAACGGGTAGGTACACTTCACTATGAGCACAACACCAGAAACAGGGCAGGCAAGTGAAAGAAAAATATATTTAAAACATAAAGTCTATAACTGAATATTCCTACAAGAGTAGATCGTATATATTAATGTCACAGGGCAATGCTTATATTATCCGCCACCCGTCACCACCTGATTCCCACGAGGGCAATAAACGACGAACGGAGAGCCGTTTTGCTACGATGAATCTGAGAGGAAGGATGGATGAGTGTGAAGGAAGCAAGGAAGGGGTGTCGGGATTGTAGCGGATGGAGATCTGTGATCTCTGCCTAACCCTACAGGAAGACAGGCGTGACTGTAGTATGTCCGTATATATGTATGTTATATCATAATTTCAAGTTTATCTATCTAAGTCTTTCTCCTTTTTTTATTTGAAACCATCTATATTTTAATGTTAGCGTTAAACGAGCAAACGTATCGCCTAATGGAAAGTAATCAGAACCACCAACAGACATCTGGAACACCAGATTTTTTGCCAGACTTGCTGTCATTGCAAACATTTAGCCTTTAAGGTCGATGAAGACTTTTTAAAAGTTCCAATTTTGTATCAATTCTCGATCGCAAATATCAATAACTAGAGTAGCTAAGTAAAGGTGTAGCTAGGTAAACGTATATAGAATTAAACAAAGAAGAAACAGAGATTGGATAAATTAAAATTACTTTAAGTATAATTTATTTTCAAATATAATATTTTAGTAAATTCTTGATTTCTTTGCCTTGAACTCTCGTTATGGATGTCGAACTTATTATTTTTAATATAATATTTTTCCAAATGACATAATGAACATAGGCTATTATATTTTGCAAAGGTCGACAATGCGTCTATAATACCTATAGTGTTGTAAATGTTTTTGATTGCATTTCACCCATCATATCATCATCTTCATAACATTATATTCTTATAAAGTAGAACGTCCAAATTTTAAAATTTCTGTCCGTTTCGTAACTTTTAAATTACCCTGGTGTAACTCATTCTTGAGTTTATCCATTCCATACATCATTCATCCATAATCAAATATTCATCTTTAATTTGTAAAAAAAAAGCATGGTTCTCGTGAAATAATATGTTACAATAAGAGGATAAAGCTAAAAGGAAATTAGAAAAGGCAAAATTGATTATCGCCGCGCACAAAGGAAAGGAGGTAATTGAAATATTGGGCTTAAAGCGAACATTTTCCCCTGTTGAAACCGTTTAATGTAATAAGGTCTGATGAGCTTCACTTCACTCGAGTTATTTGTATAATTAACAAATACTCAATTTCGATTGAGACATCATTACAAACTTCGAACTAAATGTTCGAAGGACCAGGACCAAAAACGTATTTACATATTTTACACGATTATCTGCATCTGCATCTGCGGTGTGTCTACCGCCCTTCCGCCAGATGAAGTGATGATCAGTGCAGGATGATCGTAAGATACCTAAATGAGTATAGGCAAAAAATAAGTTTGGTAGGTTGCCTCAGAAAAAACCGTTTAAGGGACAGTTGTTTATGGACAGTGTTGATAACTTTCCATCAGATGACACGCTTGCTCGTTTGCCTTCCTATGAGAAAAGCAGTAGCTAGCCTAACTTAATATTTATGCTATGTTATGTATTTATTTGTGTACACTTATTACATATGTACGAGTATGTACCTACAGCCAAATTCAATGCATGTAAATTAAAACGATCGAATCGGTACGATTTAGCACGGACCAGTCTAGTGAGATCTACTGGGCTCCATTCAATTTCACTTCATAACTGTCATTAATAAAATAAATAAATGAATACTTATTTACGTGCTCATCGAATTAAACTTTGTTTTGATCTTCTAAACAAGAGTTTCGTTTGCCTTCTTATGAGAAAAGCAGTAGCTAGCCTAACTTAATATTTATATTATGTTATGTATTTATTTGTGTACACTTATATACATATGTACGAGTATGTACCTACAGCCAAATTCAATGCATGTAAATTAAAACGATCGAATCGGTACGATTTAACACGGGCCAGTCTAGTGAGATCTACTGGGCTCCATTCAATTTCACTTCATAACTGTCATTAATAAAATAAATAAATGAATACTTATTTACGTGCTCATCGAATTAAACTTTGTTTTGATCTTCTAAACAAGAGTTTCGTTCGCTGATTTCGTTCTTATAGGGTTTCTAGCGAGTTATCAACACAAAAATATATAAATAAAACTACACACTAACTCATGTTTATATTATACAAATAAAACTAAACACTTTCACCACCTTGCCATTTTTCTAAGAGCCCTCAGGCAGTGCGTTTGAGTTCTATGATAACTTTTAATTGATCTTTATTGTATGTTACCGTGATGGGATGAAAACAGAAAGTAAATATGAATAAAAAATGGTTGGCAAATTTTGATATTGAGGTTTCCCGCGCAGAACGAGAAAACACAATTTTTATTTATGGGACAGGAAAGCAAACGAGCAGGCGTGTTACCTGATGGAAAGCAATCAACCCCGCCCATAGCAGCACCATAGGCGATGCGGAAGCGTTGCCGACCTTTAAGGAAAGTGACATTATGGGAGTGGGAGTAAGTGTGGGAGGGGGGAGGGGTTGTCGGGTCTCCGGAACTCAGGCCGCTCATCATACGAAGCGCGGTAGCTAAGCTACCACTCAAACACCGGTTTTCTGCGGAGAGTGTGGTACTTCCCAGGGCGAGCCGGCCCATTCATACTACAGACAAATGATATGCCATTCTTGACAAAGTAAAAGATTCTTATTCACCATATTTCATTTACCGTACCGAACGAAAGACCCGTAAGATATGTTTTAGATCCTTTAAAGCAATAAACGTGTTAACTATAACCAAGGCTGCGTACCATACGTACACTAAAGCAAATAAACACGCAAAGCTTAATGGCAATGCGAGTATAAATTTAATTAAGTTTCCACGCAGCGAGCACTAGTCGCATTACTTAACCTACTTACTCAAATTGCTATCAGGCCGGTTTGTGTTGAAATCAATTTGCGCAATCTACGTTTTGTGAACGGCGCCCGCGTGAATGTTAGTTCGCACTTTAATATCAAACGGTATGTTTGAGTGTTTTACATCCACAACCCGACGCGTCCGGGTGAAATACAGCGCTTTAATCACGCATGCGCCATAACGATGATGTTGGTATTTGTAAATATTCAGTATAAACTGTTGTTCTTAATTCTCTTTTTTTATAAGATAACACGGCGAACAAGCAAGCGTATTCCCTGATGGAAAGCAAGCAGCGCTGCCCATAAATATCTGCAAACCATATGCATTACAGAATCGTTACTGGGTAACGATTCTGTAATGCAAATCTAGTCTAGTGGAGAGGAGCGTAGCCTGAATCGAGACATCTCGGTCTACGATTGCAATCCCATAAATCCCCGCGATAAAATGTTTTACATCAAAAATATAATAAAATTAAACATATTTACTAACAATTGTAGTAAAAGTAGATTTGAATTTTGCCGGCGATACCCAGCTCTACAATTCGATATTCTTTATAGTTTACAATCATGTTAATTAAGATAATTTTTACTATATTTAATTTATTTATTAAATTTGCATTTTGTTTTACAGAAATATAAGTTCTGTAAAAAAAAGAAAAATTTTGCCCTAAATTTGCCGCTCCTAAAATCTGCCACCAGGTTCCAGCCTACTCAGCCTGCTGGTAAATCCGCCACTGCCTAGCCCAATATTTGGCTGTTCTTTCTTCCCAACACATATTAACTAGTGTAGTTAATATGTTTTGGGAAGAAAAAACTTTGTACCCCTTTTTAAGCATTTTGTGTGCACGGAGAAATGTGAGGTGTGACACTTAAAATTTATACGGAGAAGGATGTAGAAAAAATTAAAAATAAAAAACTGGACGTTAGTAAGTGTAATCCATTCCGATGACAATGGCGTACGACAATAAAAAAAACTAAGTAGAAAAAATATTGAGGTTATATCTTATAAGAGTACATAGAAAACATTTCATATTACTTTTGTGTAAAATGATGAAGCGACGCAATCTCCGGATTTAGGAAGCATCGGTAAACCCCACGTGCGCCATTTACTTGGATCTCGGCCGGATTGTTTGGCTACACATAAAATGAAGCAATACATATCAATGTTTTATCTGTTCTCTTTATTTTTAATATAAATAAAAATAATCAATACTATGATATATTTAAAAAATATATGATTGTATTGTAGTGAAGCTCTGTTGTTTTTCTAACTAAATATTATATTTATTTATCACGATGCGGTTATAGAATTCGAAATGGATAACTTCGTCATTGACCAAATAACTGGTCTTATAGTAAAGTAATTTATTTTTAAGCTCATCTTCTTATGCTTGAGTTTTGTGGTTATTAAGTATTTTTACAATTGACAAATCATAGTTCAGAATCTGTAATAATACTACGCTTCTTCAATCAAACAAGATTTATATGGACAGTCAAAAGTTTTACTTAGCTAAGATCCGCGACAAGCAAAACAATAACAGAAAATTAATAATGTGTGTTTTTTCGTTGGGTTAAGTGGATTTATTTGGAACTTAAACCAAAAACTTACCGAAAATCGGCCATCAACTCTCCACCCACCAACCACTATACACAACACCAAACACACATTATTACTTTTCCATCTTGTAAACGACACGTGTTTCGCCCCACCACGAGGCATCTTCAGGTATAGTAGACTCTACGGAAGACAACAGAAAAGTTGGAACACTTTTCGTTTGTCTCCTCACCATCTCTGATTATAAAGGCACGAGCTTTTCAATATCAGCATTCTTCACGAAAAACATAATAAAATATTTAAAAAGTCTCTACTAGAAAAAGTTTCTAAGTATAAAAACATGTAACTGCCAGTAAAATACCATCAATTGTGCAATTTGAACTGGACATCGTCGGAAAATAAGTTACGTGATCAGAATATCATACGATATCAGAATATCATAGCCGCGTATTCGGTAAACCTAAATCTCTTTGATTTCGGAATATACATGTCACTACTCCTTTCAACGCGTTTCACGGTTGAGCGTTTTGTAGGCCTATTCGTGTATTACCCTATGTCAAAATAAAATCGTCTAATAAACTTACTGAAATCAGGGAATCTTAGGGTAAAATTAAAAGCGTTATTTTTAAGCCTATATCATTGAATGGATATAACATTAGTATGTGTTCCTAAAGGCGGATGGAATGGGCAGAGAAAGAAAATGAAAAAGTGTGTTTCTCGTTGATGTCTCATTGCGTAAAGGAGTCGATTTAACGTATACACAATACTCATTGTTGGCAAAGGCACCAACGTCACCGATTCCTTTGCGTAGAAGGATTGTCGTTTAGTAAAAAAGCGGAGGAAACATATGGCGTTGTTACGCGTAGTAACAATTAGATTTAAACAGTTATATTGTTTAATTGTTGTGATTTATTGTACAAAAAAGAAGTTCTCCGACAATTCAAGCAAAAGCGAAAACTTTTGCAGACTGTCAAATGTAAAAAAGTTGCTCACCTGGGTCATATCATGAGACATGACAGGTACAAGTTGCTTAGCGTTTGCTGAAGCGTAGGAGCGTTGTGCTGAAATGGCTGCCAATCTATGTATACAAAATATACATATATGTTTATTCATTGTTTTTCCAAAATCAAAATTGAACAAAAATACTTCGTGCTCCTAAAATATTTTAGGGCAAGGAAAACCTTTGTGATCAACATTTCATATCTTTCTTAGTTCGGATTAAGGAAGGAGGTTATGAAAGAATATAAAATTTCGTATACATTATTCATTTGCTTTTTTATGTTTTTCACTTAATAAAAACGCCTTAATACTAAAATGGTGGTATCATCAAAATATGGTAAACTTTATATGGTTTTTATATTATAGCAAGTTCATATGCAGCCTTTTGTAACGTATATATATATATATATATATATATATATATTTTAAAAATTATAATATTAAAATAAAACGTCTAATAATATCCTAAATTTGGTGATACCAACTTTATTATAAAATTACGTACAATTTCAGAAACCAATATTGTAATTGTATTTTAATTTTTTAATTGGCTAGATAATACGACAATCTATGCAGGATGTCTGATTAAGGCTCGCGTGTAGCCGATGATTAAACTAGATGACGTGCCTTGAGGGTGACCTATGTGCGACAGGGAACTGCTGGAAAGTGTATTCGAGTTTAATACGCTACAAAATTTCATGACTGTTTTTTAATTTTGTCTCTTTTTTAACACTGGAAATTTTTAAAAATACACACACTAGACTACAAAAAAGGTCGCGATCAGAAAACTACACAAGCCTGCAAAAGTGATGAATTTTCAAAAAAATAAAACTGTATTTGTAGTTACACGCTGGTGAAATTGAATTTGGCTCGTACAGTAACACAATTTTAGAGAAGCGCATTTAATATCTAGCTACCTATCTGAAATATTTTTCAGGGTATATAGTGTTTGAAGTGATTCGTAATTTATAAAATAAATGTATAAAAATGTAATCATTTTTTAACTTATGGCTATGAGGCTTGGACACTAACGCTTGCGCACTAAAGGAAGAGAACAAGCTTTTAGTTACAGAACGAAAAATCCTTCGTAAGTTCCTGGGCCCAACAAAAAAAAAAGATTGCACCGATTATGTTTTCTCGACCACGAGGAGGAGGAATCGAATGGAGGAGGATTGGGAAGTTAAAAGAGCGCATGCGGGTCGCCCAACTGGACGCCGTCCTGCGGGGCGCCCCAAGTACCGCTGGAGAGACATGAGGAGGAGGAGTTTGACTTACGCAACCTTCAGATCAATAACCGGCAGGAGGTAACGCAGTACAGGGCTTGGTGACGAAAATTCTTTACAGAGACCAACATTCATTTTAGATCTCTGAGTCAGTGAAGTTTTTTTTGTTATAATTTAATATACTTTATTTTTTCATTAAAAAAGAAGTCAAAGAAACAATTCAAATTAAGCCAAAAGAAAATGTGGTCACATCGGTAGATCTAAGTTAGTTCAACCCCTAACTAATTTGTTATGTATACTATATATATATATATATATATATATATATATATATATATATATATATATATATATATATATATATATATATATATATATATATATATATATATATATATATATATATATATATATATATATATATATATATATATATATATATATATATACTAGCATAAACGAAAACAAATGATCTTTGTAAAGTTATAAATCCAGTTCTTAAAGTAGTAAGTTAATGATACTAGTGAGTGAAATAACGGAAACGCCTGAAGAGGAACTACTAAACACTAATTAGTTCTACAAGGTGTTAATCGAGGTGTCTGCAGACACGTAACCTTTCCTTCCGTTAAATCAACGCCGAGAAATTCCATTTAGCCGTTTACAGAAAAGGTCAAGATATAGTGTGGGCAGTCCTTGAATTGATATAACTCAAACTTAACGTCCTATTATTATACGTATTAATGACAACGTGAACGCCCAACGGTAATGTTTGCTTTCAAAACCAGAAATCACGGATTCGAATACTTTATAAGAATGAATATTTGTATAGCCTACAGGTATTTATTTTGAGTCTAGATATATGTGCTTGCTATGTCTTTAATGGCATTCATGACAAAGAAACGTAGTATGGTTATCGGTGTAAAGCGTTTTTATTTTATTTTTATTAATAATTGTAAATTTCAATTATTAAGAAATTAATCATGGCTATGGTATAAGAAGGCTATGGGAGGTTGGAAACAATGTCTTTATAAATAATAAAAACTTATATGTAAACCCTGAAATAAAACCCGTCAGCCAACATGAGTTACCGCAATTCCCTTCAATTTTGACGGAGAGCAATGTCCAGAAGGTCTGTTCCAGCTCTATTAACGATAGCGATTGCTTCCGTAGACAAGTGTACTTTGTCTCGTATTAATTACCTTATTTATACAAGTTACAACGAAAATTTATTTCTGGTCTTATTCAGTCTTGGTCAGTCAGTTCTTGATCAGAATTATATCTGGTCGATCCTTCATGTTTGAAGGTCGCAATTACAAGACTTCACCCAGCGATTCGTTAGGCTCTTCCATTTTATGACAAACTCGCTATTTTCTTTGCGACTTTCATGGTGATTTTCTTGGGAATTTAGTGCAGCGATTTCCCGTTGCCTTCTGTACCAGACATTTTTTTTCCAATAAAATGTCTGGTGCCGGTTTTTCGGTCGAGTGTATGGTTATACTGCCATTGCTCCTTAGGCAGAGCCTCGTCTGTTATCTAGCAGGGAGCACGGTTGCTCCCGCTTGGACACCGCCGTGGAAGCGCGTGCAGGTGAGGTTGACTTTGCCTGGTTAAGATGTTATTACCGTTCTCTCTTTACTTAAAACTATATACATATACGTTTATGTAAATCCGGTCCAAACCGGAATATTAAAACATTATAACTGTTGTCCAGCAAAGGTAATTCACATTTTTTTTATAATAGGGTTGCCGGCATTAAGTGACCAAACATGCCAGTTATTTTTTATGTTACGACGATAGAAATATATAAAAAAAAACCTTTGAATAGTAAAATGACCTTCAAGGATGTGTTCAGCTTACGTATTCAAAATACGTTCTGCGTTCATGCAAATGGGTTTCACACAAAAAAGGGACCGAGAACCAACCTCAGCTTCATATCTTTCACGACATTTGTTTTTACTATCGTCCATATTGACTTAATTCTCTTTCAAAGAAAGTCAATGCATTCGTTATTTGAAAGTTTATACGAGCTATGACAGTAAAAATTAAGATATATTTTCATTACCGTCCGAGAACTTTGGCTACACACATCAACTTTAATAGCTGCCACGCGTAGATCATCGCTCGATGTAGCGCAAATAATTTTTGCCATAATGTGGTCTTCATCAATTTTTTAATAACGTAGTTTACTACACTTTCTATTTATAAATTTTATTTTATATGTATGTTTATGTAATATATATATATATATATATATATATATATATATATATATATATATATATATATATATATATATATATATACATATATATATATATACATTTGTTAATGTATCACTACAGTATGTACGTATGTACATCTATTATAGTTTGATACTGTATATATAATGATTTTCCTATTTATATTGTACCTAATTTTGAAAAATCTTTTACATCCACATAAAGGATGATTGGCAGGTAATACCGGAAGACATTAAGTCCGCCTTTGTACTAAAATGAATACAAAAAGAATAAATTAATAAATAGAATAAAACACTTTAGTTAATTTGAGAACTTTTTTCTCCTAATTTATAAATATAAAATAGGTTCTATATATATTATAATTATATTATAGTATAAATTGAGTGAGTAATGAATTTCTATTTTGCTTCTTAATTCTTGTTTTATATTTTATGTGTTACAACATAATAAAAAAGACATGTACGTGTAGTAGTAATTTATTATAAATTATGCATAATGGATGGGTCTCAAGAGTACGCTAAACCTTATTATTATCTATATTTCGATATCAAAAACTATTTTTTACATAAATTACAGGGAAACTCAACATAAACTCACGTGTTGAATGTCCATCCGAGTAATAAACCAATTGAGTGCTGTTAATGACGTTTATGCCTGTTAAAGCTCTATTTGGATTTTTAATTAACGGAAAAAGCAATCAAAACAGAAATCGCTTACCGTGAAATCTGAGCTTATGAAGCCTCATTAAAATTTCAGCGTAACGATTTCCGATTACTCGAACTTATTTATAAGATTCTTATTTAAAAAAAAACTAAAATATTTTAAGATCGGGAAAAAAATTCTTGGTATTTAATATTTTTTTTTTTTATATATTCACGCCTATCCCCCGCAGGGGTTGGCAGAGACCACAGAGTTCCATCCGCTGCCATTCATCGCAGCGAAACAGCTCGTCATTGGTCGCTTTTCGCCCTCGTGAGAATCAGGACGTGACGGGTGGCGAATCACGTCGCCGTCATTTTCGACAAATTAGGTAGGATGGAGGTCAGCCCCAGCAATATTTAATATTAATTAATGTAATTTAATGTACAAATTTAAATAAAATACATTTAATCACAAATAAATGCCATAAACACAAAAGAGCAGAAAACTTTAGATCTAAAGTAATGGTGGATCTTACAGAAAATAAGATAGTTGTAATGGCGATGGATAGGACATATGACAAGGAACAGTAGGATAAAATGGACGAAAATTATAACTGAGTGGCAACCAAGTGATGGTTAAAGAAAAAGAGGCAGACAAAGAGATAGATAGTATAGAATAGACTTTAAGGTTATTGGAGGGACAATCTGGTACAGACAAGCATGGAATAGAGAAAAGTGGAAACAGTTGGAAGAGGCCTATGTGTCACTGGACACCTTATATACTAAATCTTTCCGTTAATATATTAACATAATTTACAACGTTTGTATGTAATAGTATTAGCAATATTTTTATATACCCACGCCTATCCCCCGCAGGGGGTGGCAGAGACCACAGCGTTCCATCCGCTACTATTTATCGCAGCGATACGGCTCGTCGTTAGTCGCTTTTCGCCCTCGTGAGAATCAGGACGTGACGGGTGGCGAACCACGTCGCTGTCATTTTCAACAAATTAGGTATATTAAATTCGTCTTAGTGAATCCCACGAGCCGCAAGGGAGGATGAAGGTCAGCCCCAGAAGAGCCCTGCATGTTGAGGTAAGGCACCATAGTACCCGGGAGAGCCGGAGAGTAATAAATGCTTAATAATTATAAAATGCCATAAACATGCTACGCAGTTTCCGATACAAAATTAGTCCAGTCCATTCTTTACGTGATCGTCATACGAGACGACTAACAAAGTAAATACTAATCGACAGGCAGCAGTGTGTAGTAGTATGACTACTAGCGTAATAGCGTCAATGAAAAATAGACACCAAACTCTGATCCCTAATCCGCCTATATTTTGATACAAACCTTTTTTACAAACTGTATTACATCTGGGATATGACGTTAGTAGTTAATAGACCACTTAAATGGTATAAGCGGCAATGGCCTCCCAGGTTATGCGATCCGCTTGCTCTCTCGCTTCGCAAATTGATATCCACTATTAGACCATTAATTAAATAGTCTAACATGAAAATTACGGCTTATAACAATTGCTGAAGTTATGGTAATTCCTACTTTAGAATGTCTCTTTAAATGTAGAAGAAAAAACTATGAAGTTTACATAAGATTTTTTAAGGGACACAAAGACTAACCAGCAAGCGTGTTGCTTCATGCATCTAATATCTACATCCATAGAAATCGCAGAAACGTTGCCAAATTTTTAAAATGTATGAGCTTGTTTTCGAAATAACCAACGTTGCACGGACAACAAATGTAAGGAAGACGATCTTATATAGGTACATATTTTTTTGTATACACATTATATAATAATTAAAGATAATTATTACAGCCAATGAATGGCTGAGCACAGGCCACCCCTTTTCTGAAGGACCGGAAATGAACCTAACACGCTTTTAGATGCGGATTGACGGTGTAACCGGACTCCTAATAAACAGTTGTAGGCTATAAATATATATAACTATGCGGTGATTCAACTCGCGACCGTTTACTCCATAGAAGTCAGCCTCCTCACTGAGCCAACTAGCCGTCCAATATTAAAATTATTCAAATTTATTTTTGGTGACGTTATAGAAGGTATACCGACCTTTGAAGTTTGATAAAAAGTTTTAAAGTCTAGTGCCGTAAAACTTCAAAATACCGATGAAAGTGGTTGTACAGAGTGGCGATAGTGAAAAGTGTTGAGAGAAACTCACCATATTTAAATGCTCATCCAGATGGTAAGTATGGAGTTTTCTGAGGACTATAGTTAACTTTGTTTTGTTTTATAATTCTATAATTGTGTTTAACTTTTTGCTATCTTCTTTTATTAACTGATACAAATTATGTATTTCTTCCATTCTTGCGTATAAACTTAAGTCAACAATTCTGAGATTTCTTAAAATAAAAAGCTTACCACTCAGTGTACGAAGAGTACGTATTGAACCGTAAACAGTAAGTAGTTATTATTTTAAAATGTACATAAACATATTTATATATTTTTGTATAAAAAGTTTGATAACTAAAATATACAAAAATATTTACGACAATATAAACAGTAAATTTATAGTACGAAACATGTAATTTTATATTGATAGTCAATAGATTCGAGTGTAGGTATTCCTAACTTTATATGTTTACTAGTAGATTGAACAGCTTGTTAAATTTAATTGGCAATGTTATAAGATGATTGGACTTTATAATAGAAATACGTACAAATTACGCCTTGAAATAAAGATTATAATAAACACAAAAATATAATATATCTTATTTACTGTAATAATTATTTTATGTGTTAAATATAACTGAAGTATACGTATACTACAAACATCAACATTCGTGATACCCTTACGAATGACGACCACTTTTGCATTCTGCTGCGTTTGCACGATTCAGGATCACGTCTTGGAGATTAACCACACTACGTGGAAATAGAGGGGGTTACAGCTCCCCCGGTCTCCGACTGCAACTTATAGAAATAGCGGCATGAGCTGATTTTCACGTTAGCTCTATCGCATCAATGTCGCATCTGTCTTGTCTATCGGAGACGGTGATCACTTACCGTTTAGTGACATGAAATACATCAAATTCGTCGAGCACCTGTACTCTCTCTGCTCTGCATTTTTTCGAACTATACTTTCTAATAGTAATCAAAAAAGCTTAATATCTTACTACTGACCACCTGTTTCTTCTCAAAAGGTTTAGATTGCAATTGACGGCGGTACTCCACTCTGAATTTGCACACAAATATTTTCAAGTAACAAAGATGTAAAAAAAATTCTTTGCATTTATAGTGCTACACTAGGCTACTCTTTGTTATAGGTTTTAGAAATAGCAGGAACATATATATAACATAAATATAATCAGACTTGAATTAAATGTCTGGTGGGATTCAAACCCAGGACTATTTGCTTAAAAGACTTTACATGCAGATTCACAGTCGTGACCATATGTTTTCTTCTCAGTTTGTAATAAATTATGACTTTTCAACTAGTGTCAGAGTGAAGGCGGCGTTTTAGGAAACGTAGTATAGGACACCCCCGTGTAGATGGAGCTGCGATCTGTACAGGGCGACTGGCAGAAACTGGATGTATACACCCAAGATCTGGCTCGATGGCGTATTTTGGGAAGGCCCGCAGTAGATTGCCGCAGTCAAAATTACAACTGTATTTATTAAAACCATTTTTTTAATTTTTTTATATGGAATAAGTAAGCAAACATTCGCAGTGACATTGGTATTGCAGAAGCGTTGCCGATTTTGAAGAAAAATGTTTTTTTTTTATGGGATAGGAGGGCAAACGAGCAAGTGTGTCGCCTGATGGACAGGAGTCGCGGAAGCGTTAAATGTAGGCGTGTTTTTTGAAGGTTCCAATATTTTATAGTTTAGCAAACTTAATCTACAATTCATCCGTTTAACAAATATTCGCCGAGTAACGCATTGTATCAAAATGTTCTGTTTTGTTTAAGTTCTGTTATAGCCGAGCAAATATATTAAGCTCATTTCTCTATTATTCGCAGCACGCTATTCGTTGTTATGTTCCTTCCATTGTTCCTTGATTCCTCGATTTCCTGTTTGGTGTAACATTATATTGCAAGCTAGAATTTTCCTGCTATATTTGTAAACATTTAATAAATCATTGTACACAAAGAAACAAAATCTAACCTACAAACTTTTCAAATAATACACTTCGATATCTTTTTTATAATTATATAAAAATATAAAATATTATATAATATATTATATAAAACATATATAAGTCCATATATATCTCACAGCATAGCATGGATCCACCCGGATTCTGGGGAATTGTAGTTAACCCACAATGCCTTTCACAGAGGATAAGCGGGATATCATATCAGGCATATATAGATTAATAAAGTCAGACGTTACTTTGCGGAAACCCATTATGTGGACAGTCAAAGTCAAATTCATACAAATACAGCAGACTCTACAGAAGACAACCATTAAGTCTTTTTCAGTTAAATCGGTTATTTATTAAGGCATATATATATATATATATATATATATATATATATATATATATATATATATATATATATATATATATATATATATATATATATATATATATATATATATATATATATATTATTAAAATAATATATTAATATTCATATATTCTTTATTGAAACCAAAACAGTGTCATCATTGTTTTGGTTTACAATAAAGACTATATCTATCTATCTCGAAAAACCACTAAATTGAACTAGTTCCTTAGAGTGGAATAGGAATACTTATAGGATACAAGCTTCTTAAAATTTTATTAAGAGCACGATTGGCAGTCATCTAGAATCTCACGGGATATTATTATACGGACGTTATTTATTTGAACGACTTACGTTACTTTCACGTGGGCTAATGTTCATGAATTATGGAACGAGGGTATTTCAAAGCTTCCCGTCTGAGTGGCTTAAATCTGAGCTTGCTATTCAAGTAGGCTGCATTTATGAAACAGGTGCATCTAGGTTACCTTTATATGCAGAAGTAACTGTTATAGTGGTTGCAATATTATATATTATTAATATATACAAACCAAATCCTCTGATCTTTTATTTTCCCTTTGCGTTTATGCTTTGAGCATCTGCTGGCCCAACCCAAAGTAATTGGAGAGACTAAGGCTCACCGACTTCGTTGGATGGGCTACGTTGAGAGGATGGGGGAGGATCGCGCAGTCAAGAGAGCGTATGTGAACGTTGGACGACGTCCTGTGGGGCGCTTCAGATACCGCTGGAGAGACATGATGGGGGATGACTTGCGCAACCTTCAAATCTGCAACTGACAGGTGGCGTAAGATCTGTTTGGAGGATAAGTTCCATTTTGGGTCCCTGCGCCAACAAAGTTAGTTTATGCTTCACTTCCCTTTTTATATAAAACCATGTTTTATCTTTTCATATTTTAAAGGTTTCGCTTTTTAGATAATTTCAAATGTCAATGTTATGTTTATTTATAAAGTTGACAAAAATATATCTTGCTTTTGTTGATTTTTACTCGCATCATGAATGGATCGGCTCGAATACAATCACATAAAACGTCTGATGTAGTTAGTAGCTAGCAATACCTTTCTAAAACGCGGCGTTGACTGTATACATATAATAAAAATACATTATATAATAGTATCCCATAAATATGTAGAGTCATATGCCAATCTCTTTTCCATTTCTTCCATAAACAAAGTGTTATAATTTAAAATTAGTTTATTTACATTAAGATGGAAAACCTAATTTGACTGCATCTTATTAATAATTTTCCGCCCGACTTTTCAATATACATTTGGCTTTTTATTCTTCATAAAATAAATGTACACGTTATTATTTCCGTCACAATCTCTTCAGCAATCAATAAACCGAAGTGAAATTACGAAGTGTGATAGTTTTTTCGTTACTTTAAGCGAAAACTTTAGGGTCATGTGGGATGACCTGCTGAAACAAGCATCGTCAATCAATCACAGACGACGGAGGTATTTACGTACGTGCCGAACTACTCTAGAGATGTTACTGGGCTGGACAACTTTGACAGTTACTAAGTTTCTACTTTTTGCACGTTACAGATTTAATGGGAAAAAAATTCTATAGGGTTCTCTTTAATAAATATATAACTGTATACAATAATAAAAAAAATGCCTCTAAACAGGTTTATAATAAGTTTATTAATTATTGACACTGATTATATCCGTGAAATGGCAATAAAAACTAACTCAAATCCAATTGTTGTAGGTTTTTAGATCACGTGTATGTAAAAACCGTTAACAGTTGGAGTGACAGGTTTGACATTTGTTGTCGGTGATGTGGGACGTCTTTCGAATAGGTGGAAAAAAAATCTGCAAACGAATACAGAGATTGAGCTAGAAGGCATGCCAAAATGGAAGTCTATGCCCAGTAGTGGACTTCCATAAGATGGTGATGATGATATTTTTATTTATTTATTTGAGTACATAAACAATGCCATAACTATATATTAGGACTTTTCCCGCCAACATACATCAGTGACGTTGTGTTTTTATTTCATTTTCATAATCTTATATCATTATCAGTTATATTGTTTAAATGTGGTGGCGTATTATGCAATATATCTCGATTAAGGTGTATAAGTGAAGTGATATGGAATTAATGCGTGTGTCGTTACTTTTTAAGATGACTGAAAAAGTCCATAGACGGGTTTAGTAAAATAGCCACCATTTTATCAAGATGTACAGTGATAAGTTGACGTGGAACATTTCATGAGATTGGACATTATTGTATTTTACTTGACACTGGCATAATAGTTGTAACTAATTGCATAAAAAATTAAAGAAAGAAGAAAAGAAAAACTATATATTAAACTATAAACAACAAAATATAATGATAATAATAATATGATAATGAATAAGAAACGTTTACTTAATGCCAAAAGGCATTATCTACCAGTTGACATTCAGGCAAAATACAGAAAAATATTAAGAAGTTTGTACAGCTAGGTAAAATAAATACTGTCACTTATATGAAAGACACCTGATATAAATAGAAGATATCATTATAACTCAACAATATAATAATTACTAATCACTATGTACTTGTAGTAATCTCTATGTAAATTCATCCCTATGATAAAGACTGAACACACCCGAAATTTACTTTTAAACAAAAACTTGTTTGAGGATTTTTTAATGTCATTCCGGAGTTTTACAACAGTTACGACGAAGGATTTAAAGATATATAATATAATATATTTCAATATTCTTATTATTTAATCAAGCGGCAAAATCGGAAATCTTGATATACAATCAAATCTACATTGCGCTGTAAAAAGATCTCTTTGAATACCAATCTCAATAAAGTGTAATCAGATACAAGCTTCCTTTAATTTTATTACTGCCATGGTTGCCCGCCATCTTGATTCTCCAGAGATATTAAACTGGGGTTATTTATTTTAGCGGCTTATGTTACCTTCATATGGACTAATGTTCATGAATTATGGAAGAAACGTATTCCGATTCTAAGTATTTCTCTGAGTAGCTTGAATAAGAAGTGCTCTTCTAGTAGACCGCATCTTATAGTCTGACATACGTTATTATATATTATATATTTGGCATAATTGAGTAATATTACATACATACATACATACATATCGTCACGCCTGTTTCCCGTACACATATAAGTACTACATATAAGGTGTGAAAAATGTTTTTTCACGTGGCGTATACTTTTATGTATAGACATTGGTTCTTTTTTTATAATTATCTTGGTTTTAATTTTTATAGAAAAGCTGCATGCATACTGTAATTACGGTATTAGGTTATATATCGTCTGATTATCAGCGCCCTTTTAGTCAGCGCGCATCGGCTTTCTTGTATCCCGATGGAATATATAAATGCCATAAAACATTTGATCAGTCCATCCTGTTCAGGTATCGAGGAGCAGATAGTAACAATCTACCACGCTTAAATACTTAACAAGCTAAAAGTTATTTAGAGAGATATAAACATGCTAGGCGTTCCTCTGTAAATATAATTCGTAATAAGAGACTCCGCCGTAGAACCAGTCACCGACGTATGACTTCAAGCTAGCAAAGTGATATGGCAATGGGCTTGTAACGTTAGTCAGAGAACCAACACTCGTTGGAAAGGACGTTGGGGTGAAGACCACATCTTGACAAACGAATTGTGGGACGTCCCCGGCCAGATGGAGCAACGATCTACATAGGATGGGAGAAACGGGATGCGTATGCGTCATAACAGTGATGATGTAACATGAATAGTTACATACATAGATATCGTCACGCCTGTCTCGTAGCGTAGGGGTAGGACGAGACCACAGATCTCCATCTGCTACGATCTCGGCATACTTCCCTTGCTTCCTTTGTACTCATTATTCTTCTCATGCAAGCCCGCCGGTTGAGGGTATTCTTGACCTGGCTTTTCTTAAAAAGTTCAGCAATTTGGTCAAGGTATGTTTTTCGTTGTCTTCCTCTTCCGACCCTTCTATCCATATGAATAGTTCTGGGAAAATAATTCACAAACATATTTATTCATAAGAGTATAAATAATATTTTGAATTCAAAACCTCAGAGTTGTAAGGCACGCTGATTACCAACGCAAAAAGTCTTCAAAACTACCCAAATGGGAGCGCCGTTCAAATTCTCCCAAGGCCTATTTTTATTTGTAAATTTCATCACAATTTACGTCGCCTCCGAGCCCGGTGCGGAGGAGAGGGATCAACTTTGTTAATTTTGCGGAAAGTTTTTCACTCGAGAGGTTATTACGCAGGCGCTGGGGAACTTGGTAGGTAAAAGAGCAGCAACTTATAAGATGCTTGTGAAATCGTATTTAATATGCACAAAATACTTATATGTATAAATATACATATGAACATAAGTATATATATGTGATTCCCGGAACAGTATAGAGTTACCCTCTTTCTATGGATATCGTATACAGTGATTAAAGAACGAAAATCTTAGCAATGGCTTCCCGAGAAACAAAAACTTATCTGCGATATTTAACACGTGTGCCAAATGCGTGGATTGCGGCAACACCCCTCAATTTTTATAGAGGTAAATGTCGGGTATGAACTGTTATATACTCTTCATATTGTTATCAATATTATATACAGTTATAACTAAACTTACCATTTTCTTAACTCAAAACGGGACGCCGATACTTCCATATAAATATTATAATTGTGAAAGTCTGTCTGTCTGTTACGCTTTCACTGCTTAATCAATTTTAATGAAATTTGGCATGCAGATAATTGAAGATCCGAGGTCTAACGTAGGTCTAATAGCTTTTACAGGAAGTATGATAGTTTTCCCGCAATAAACTAAATCACACACGGGCGAAGCCGCGGGCATAAACTGGTGGATCTATATATGCATATATGTATATTTACCAAGTTAAAAATGAAAATAAACACAACTTTTTAATGTTATTTAATTTGATCAATTGCAACAAGACAGTCAGTCTATAATTATTATAATAAAAAATAAATCACCAGCTTATTATTAAATTATACGAAAAATATTGTTTCAGTTTTATTTATATTCTTCAGAAGAACAAATTTGCTTTAATAAAGGTGGTTGGTGATGACTTTAAGTAAACATAAAATTCTTGTCACATTTTTTATCATCACTTTCAGAATGAAAATCTATGTTTTTGTTCAGAGTTCCACAATTTATTTATTAAAGAAAAGAGTCTTTCTCTGTGTGGATTTTTGTACGGTTCGAAAAACGGGACTATTTGCTGACCCGGAACTTTTGTTTGGAGACAATGGGACAGGTTGCCAAAAAACGGGACATATGGTCACTTTAGTTATAACTCTACTTTAAATTTTACAAATACTATACATATAGAGGGAATAGCAAATGCTCACTGGATGACAAGGACGCCTATGAAGATTTGCAGTACTAACTGCAAATCCGTTGCCTACCTTAGGATACGCATGAGAATAATAAGAGAGAAGAAGGAAGTAAGAGGAAACTAAGAAAATAAAGAAAGAAGACGTAAATTTGGTCTATATCCTTTATATGTGACGTAACAAGCGATTTCCTTACATAATATTGTATGCTAACAATCATAAACTGCGAGAAACAAAGTTATTAAGGTCGTGGATTTATCCTGTGCCACAATTAATGAAGTTTCAACTTCTTCCCGGACCGCTAAGCGATTTAGTTTGAATAACTAAAGTTTCTGTATCAAATAAATTAATATTAATTAGTTTTTGAAGCTGGCGTCGACGTTGAAAACACAGTTTATAATTAATTTTCTTTGATACTCGGTTAGCACACATGACGTAATGTCAAAACTATATTCTAATATTATAATTTCATGTTAGAGTTGCTGCGGTATATTTGTTAAATATTTGGAATCATCTGATAAGGGAGTGTAATGTTTCTAGAGACACTGCGGTGGTTTGCTACTTTGGTGAGACAAGCTATACCCAGTACTATAGAAATAAAAATAATCAATCACATCATCTACGCTATAGAATTATTAATGTGAACGATATTTTCCACTATTAGCCTAGTTCAAAAGATTTACAAAAATCCTATAAATACCAAAGTATTCTTCTTTTTTTTTAAAGTTCGCAACACTTGAATAATATCAGTAATGACAAAATTTAGGATACTTAAAATTTCTTATACATATCAAACGCGTATTGTATGTACATCTAGTTCTGGCCTTCTGAAGTTCTCCTCTATGGGGTCATATATTATTGAGTCATGATAGTAATAATGGGCTCGACTGGAAAAATATACCAAAGTCTCATAAAATATCTTCATTAAGCTATCGCTTATACTTATGTGTTTTACACGTTTCTTATTGTGAGTTTAGAGATCCGAAGGCAATTGAGGTGTTCCTTTCGTGAAATAAGTAATGGGAAGATAAAAGTAAATAAGGGAAGGCTATTATTTCGTTCTATCCTCCCATTATTTATTATTTCTCTCCTATAAACATTTGGTAAGTAAGGCATCATCCCTATCTATATATTGCGGCCGACGACGGCGACGCTGGTTGCTTACCATCATATTTATTTCACCGCTACGTTGCGAATGTGAATGGAAGGATCGGTAGGGTAACACCACGGAAAACATACCTTGACCAAATTGCTGAATTTTTAAGAAAGGTCAGGCCAATTGAGTGTAACTGGCGGGCTCGCATGAGGAGAGTAATGTGTGGAGGAAGCAAGGAAAGGATGCTGAAATCGCAGCAGATGGCGAATGTGATCTCTGCCTACCCCTACAGGAAACAGGCGTGACAATATGTATCTACGTATGTATGTACGATGCGATGCGAGGATCGAACCTTTACTACTTGCGACCATTTACTACTCTTCGAGTCAATTAGTCATCAATATTCGAAATTAAAGTAAGTTATATGTAATACGCCATATAAACTTAAAAAAGCCAATATACAAACAATTTTCTTAAATAAGTAAATGTGAAGCCAGTGAACGCATCACGTACGCTTTCTATTTCAGATTCATTACCGCCACACGTGTAGGACTCTGTCACGTTTTGCCGACTGCTAATATTGGTGGGCTACGAGTGGTTTTCTCCACAAAGTAGTTTTATTATACACATTAAATGTTATTGGAAATCTTTTGCGATTTCTTTGATATTGTTTTCATGACGAAATCGCAAAGAAACCAATTCAATGGTGGTATAGGCTAGACGACCAATTGGCTCAGTAGGAGGGTTCAATGGTCACGGGTTCGATCCCCGCATCGGAACAAGTATATGTATGGATTACTAATATTTATTCCAAGTCTGATAACCTCGCCAATCAGCATTGGACAAGAGTGGTGGGTTGATGTCCATTCCTCGAGAAATAGAGAGGCCCGTGCTCAGCAGTGGGACATAAATGAGCTGTTAAAAAAAGGCATTTAAAGTTAATGAAATCAAAGTAGAACCTTCAAAAAATAAGCCTACGCATATCAATCAATAATTGTATAACTTTGTTTTTGGTGTACAATAATGAATATATCTATCTATATCAACCGACTCAATGACCGACAACACATCTGCAGTGCCTATAAATCTGATCTTAGTTGTACATCGTTATTATTAAATAGAATTACTTTATTTTATTGGTTAAATAAATAATTATTATATTATAGAAAAAAATCCCTTCTACAAAATGAAGCATCTCAAGATTCAATCTTAATAGATATTTAATACATTTTAGCGTATATAAAGTTTAAGTGTATTTTATGCTGCTAAATACAAAAAATTACTACACAAGATCGCATGCCTCCCCTATTAGAAACTTGAATTTAAAAAATTCATTTGTTTTTATATTAAAATGAATAGTCTTTTGAACCATTAACAAACCAAATTTTTTTATGGGATAGGAGGGTAAACGAGCAAGCATGCTGCTTGATGGAAAGCAATCAACGCCTCTCATAGACAACCGCGACACTGCAGGTGTCACGGAAGCGTTGCCGGCATTTAAAACGAAAACACGCTTAGAAAGTTTAACGTGCAACATAAGTTCCCCACCCATATTCTTACAATACTTTTTTTCCTTGTAAAGTTTCATCCCAAGTTATTATACATTGCCTGAGAACCTGCATACGTGTACATGCCTAAACTTTGTTAATTTTGTGGAAAGTTACACTCAATAGCTGCTTATTATATAGACAGTTGGAAGAAAGTAGACTTTCAAAATAGATGCTATTCAAAATAAATGTTCAGATTATTTTTCTTACTTCTAAAATATAAGGGACAAAAGTCAATTGTATTTACGTGTATGTACATATGTATATTTAACAATTATAAAAATTACATTTTCCTTCCTTGTTTATTAAGCTTCATTTAAGGTTCATATCGATCCAATGGTCATTATAACCAAACCCAAAAACTTAGAATATAAGCGCAACCAAAAAGGTTGTTGCCACGAAAGACGAAGTAAATTTGAACTACCAGCCAGCTTTCAAGAGTCTTGAAAACTGAAGTGAAAAATAAAAAAGAAACAACTAAGAAAATTATTACAAAAGTTCATAAATACATCATCACATTATATTCACGAAAGAACAATTCACCTTTGAAAACTTCATTTTCAAAGAGTGGCGGCATTGTTAGAAGAATTGTTTGCGGAATCTCGATGAATAATTTGAAAGATTGATTGTATCTCAGTTGACTAACGATACAAATGTCTTTTGCAGAACAAATTTTCTTATTGAGAGCAGGCTGTAATTTATACAAAAGAACAGTAATGTTGTCAATAGCATTTGTCGCTGATTTTAACTAACTGAAAAAATTTCGCCGGCTCCAAAATACGAAACATGAATAAGTACAGTGAATATTGCTTTTCTTTTCCTATTTTATTTTTTATTTATATGCATATTCATCCGTATGTATGGGTATATATGTATGTAAATGTGTATATATGTATATTTGTGTATGAATTATATTTAGTTCAACTTAAATAGTAAATACGTTTTTAGTTAATTTTGTTTCAAGCTGCTCTATCTCCAAACCAATTTTCTCTGTTTCTCCCGCAGGTTGACTGATAGAGAATGCGCAATAGCGTTAGGTCCGATGGTTGCGAACTTTGTGCAAAACTTCAAATAAATAAATAAAATAAATATCATTACTTGTAATCGCAAAAAATCGCAACGCATTTGCAACGCCTTTGGTATGTTAAATATCTACGAGCGGCTTTGATTGATTTCCATTAGACGAAAGAAACCCGCGACATAAGAATCATTCCCATATTGTAACGTAAATATATTATAACTTGTGGTGTTGACATACATGATTGTTGTTTTTTTTTTATTTTTCACTTCAGTTTTCATGAGTTAATATTTTCACAACAATGCACTTTACAAACCTGTGTGAATACTTCAAGTATTAATTTATGTAGAATTACTTGACAGTTTAAACGTTATTTTCAAATGTAAGGCTTAGCTCCCCCAGTCTTGCTAATGACGCTGGGACACGTCAGATGGTTCATTGAACTAATTGTAACAGAAGAGTAATTACAAATAAACGTGTGACTGGCAAAACTAATGAGAACAAAAACGTCACTCCAACTTGTATTCGAGAAACAAAAACAATTAATTACACGCACCTTTAGTAAACAGCCTTTCGCGCTTGGAATGTGGTTTTACTTCAGCTTTTGTTTATCGTTTTATATTATATTATATATTGATGATGTTCATAAAACTTTGTATATTTTCGTCTGTCGTTTATTTATTTATTTATTAGGCACAAAAACAAGTTAACAATATACTTAATAATTAAACTTAACAACGCTCGGACTATAACTTTTTTAATTTGCGCACAGCATGGCTATATTTTAACAATAGGGTTAGTTATACTTATATAATAATGTAATACCGCGAAAACCGCGTCTGAATGGTAGCTTAGCTACCGCTCTTCGTACGGTGAGCGGTTGAGTTCCAGAGGCCCAACACTCCCCCTTCCACTCCCATAATGACACTCCTTAAATGTCGGCAACGCTTCCGCACTTCCGCTGCGTATATCTATGGGCGGCGTTGATTGCTTTCCATCAGGTAACACGCCTGCTCGTTTGCCTTCCTGTCCCACAAAAAGAAATATTATAAAATTGAACACATAAAATTAAACAAAAAATAAATAAAAAATGTTAATTGACTCATCAAAACAAAGGAAATAAAAATAAAATAATCAATTAGGTTATATATATGTAGGGGTTTAGTTTTAAACTTTACTCTCTTTTATTCGTGCAATTGATAAGAAACCCACAGTACACATGACTTTAGTTAGGTCACTGCAGATCTTCACTCAGGGTAAGGATATAAATAATGTTAAGATATGTAGGATATAATGGGATGGGAAGAAGAATGTTATAGGAGGAGAAGAAGGATATTAATGAAGAAGGATTAGACCACCAGAACCCTGCACTTACCATGGGAAACACAGTAAATACTATTACTTAAAGCCGATATTCTGTGAAGATCTGGTACTTTTCCGGTCGAACTGATTCTTCTATGGTACCATGGCACTACCACTAAATTCAATAACATCATCATGAATTTAAACTTTTATTATCTAAACTTAAATTAATTTCTGTTTATATTTATTTACTGATAAAACTAAAAGCGATAAACCTTTTCACATATTTTGTCCTATTTTTAAAAATATGTGTGTAAAATAATAAATGCAGTGGCAATGTTAAAATTTGCGGTTTATTATGTCCACCTGTTTCTGTCATTGCTACTCTGAGCATAACACAATTACAGAAATGCGTTTTATATTAAAATAATGTGCCGCACGCGGCAATATTTTCGCTTTACAGTTTTTTAATTTGTTGTTCTATCAGATTTTGGAATTCCATTATTTTCGATATATTATCCGTTTATATATTCGTAGTCATCAACAACAACCTGTGGTTGCGTATTCATTGTTTGTCAGCCGGTCTCCACAGATCGTCCCTCCATCAGGCCGCGTGACGTTCCACACTACATTTGCCAAGGCGCGGTCTCGACTCCAGCATCCAAACAATTATCGAGTCTTATCATACATTATCTATACACAATCATATATAAAGGTTGTTCAGTGTCAAAATTAGGATTTCAATCTTAATTACTACTTTAAAACAAGAAATATTCCACCTAAAATCTAATATAAATATGGTCTAATATTCCACCTATAAACTGATATAAATATGGTCGAATATTCCACCTATAAACCGTTATAAATATGGTCTAATATTTTACCAATAAACTGATATAAATATGGTCTAATATTCCACCTATAAACTAATATAAATATGGTCTGATATTCCACCTCTAAATTGATATAAATATGGTCTAATATTCGTTGTTAGTTATAGTTAAGGTTTTTTTGCATATTTTTAATGACAACCACCTAATTGCTTCGGCATACACATAAACTTAATTAAGTTTTATCGTTTACCGTCTTACTGTGTTGTGATGAGGTTGCATGGTGGGTGCGTGAGCGCAAATTGTGTCTGTTAACCAAATTCTGCCACTGGACACTCATTGATTCTATTTGAATACTTAAGTATGAAAATAGATAGGTGATAGGAAAATTAAAAAAAAGGGAATACACTTATGAACTAATTATTCGTACTGGCGAAGCTACCGCTTTCAGAGTTAGTAGTCGCGAGTTCGGACTCCGTATTGTGATAAATATATATTAGTATGGCCTACGAGTACAGATATTTATTCGTAAACTAAGTGCTACAACAATCGCCTTAACAAGTGCAAAGGGAGGGCTTGTGCCAAACAGTGGATCATATATGGACTGTAAAAAAATAACACACTTATTATGGAAAAAAAAATCGATTTGCATAGAAGCGTTAACAATGATAGAGTGAACGGATAATACGCTCCGCATAAATGAAATGACAGTTGGAGATTAATTCTCATTACGTGGACAGTTAAAACTTTTACTTAGCTAAGATCCGCGACAAGCAAACAACAATAGAAAATTAATAATGTGTCTTTTTCTGCTGGATGTAATGGATTTACAAGGAACTTAAATCTTACCGAAAAACGGACGTCAGCAACTCTCCACCCACCAACTACTATACACAACACCAATTACACACTATCACTTTTCCACCTTGCAAACGACACGTGTTTCGCCTTAAAACGAGACATCTTCGGGTATAATAGACTCTACTACTCTAGTTTGCAAAACATAAGTTATGCGTCCATTGAGTGAGTGCCTGGAATGTAATCTGTAATAATAACTTACCAGCGACAAGGTTTATCAGATTGTGATGTGTTTATGGATTTAGACGATTAAAGTTTGAAGTGTCGTGATTTATGAACATATAGGTTTTTAATTAACGATTTAGAAAATAGAGAAGGAATATAAGGGGAATCAGGAGAATCATATATTGACCGCTCAATCTCACCTGTTCATATTACATCCCTATAACAGACGAAGTCTTGATGAATAGTCAAGAATTACTCTACTAAAATCCAAACGAACGATTGAATAGAGGCTTCTGTGTTCGAAAGCAAATTGACTATGGTTCCTGACTTGGAAATGACCAATGTTTTCCAATTGACTTTTGTTCAAATTTATTTCTTTGATAATATATTATATAATATAATTGACCATATTCTAAGCCGTATACCATATAATTTACCATTAATTTCTACCCTTTTCTTCATGTTATTCGAGATGACTTCGGAAGAAAATACCAATAAATGAACAGGAATGGATAACCTAAAAAATAAAACCAATCTGCGAACCAAGCGTGAGAAAACTCCATTAGTGGAGTGTTACGGCTGTATTGATGTTATAAGTGGCAACTTAGTGGTTTATAGTTAACGTAAAATATATTGTACGAATTCAAGGACCTTTACTTAATAATTTATCCATATATTATAAATAAATTAATAAGAATTTCGATAGCAAAGTGTACCGTAGCCACATTGATTTATGACTAAATTCGAATAAATAAAATCAAATGTATTCTAAATGTAAGAAAAAAAACACATACAAGTTTTAGGCAAAAAAAGTATTTTTCTTCTTTATTTTTCTTTACATATTATATTTGTTGGTTAGAGTAGATAAGTTGATTAAAAAAGTTTCTATTAGTGTTTCAGAGTTCTATATCAAAATTGACATATTGTTATTTACGTGAAATTAACTGGATATTCCTCTAGTTGTCTAGCTCATATAAGTAATTTGGGTGATAAGCGATCCTGTACGGTGCGTTTTTCCCAAAACTTCTTACCAAGCTGGTTCCATCACCCAGGTATGGGTGGAACCAGCTACCTCCAGCGGTGGGCGGAACCGATACGACATTGGAACCTTCAAAAAGCAAGCCTACGTATCTTAAAAGCCAGCAAAGCTTCTGCAATACCTATAATATCTATTAGTGGCGTTGATTGCTTTCCATCAGGCGATACACTTGTTTATTTTTCTTTCTATCCCGAAAAACAAATGTTTTAAAATATTTGAAATCTTACATTTCGTTAGGCTGCGAATGAAACAATGGCGATGAGTTTTTGAAGCGAATTCACTGCGTCCACTCCCACATACATATATGTATATAATTCTCAAATATACAATATTACGATAATGAAAAAATTGCTATTAGCAGGCTTACTGCTGTTTTTGGATGTTCGTAGTAGAATAATTATTCAATGCTTACCTTTATTTATGGTGTACAATAAATATTATATCCTCTACCTACCAATCTTAAAAAACCGTAAGCTCCACTCTGCAGATTTTTGTAAAAATTATTGCTTTCGGTTATCGAATGTGATTTAAATACTTTTCATTGTTTGACGCATATCGATTTTCAAATTTAAATAATTTCCTTTCGAGTAATATATTTGCTTCAATGTACATACATATATGTATTTCATTGATGATAATAAAGATAAAGGCACCATGTTTTTTGTGAATAAAATTTCTATTACAACAAAGATATATTCTATTATCTCTTATGGTAGTCAATGATATATCTAAATTATCTGTTAAGTGTACCGGTAAGTTAAGAAATAGTATAAGTATAAAAAAATAATGACACGATAATGTAATAAATGGTCCGTTTTAGAAATAAGATAAGGAAGTAGTTATTGTATTTCAATGATGTAACCATAAAAAGTCGATAGAACGAATCTTACCGTCTATATTAACGATAATGGTTTTCCAGGCGATAGAAGTCGCTTCAAGTAAAAGTTTTTCGTGTAATAACATGGAAATAATGATTTTTATTCTTATTATAATATTATTGTTGCCTTTATATAATTTTGTCAACAAACATAAAAGGTAATGTGAACCAAATATCTCTACAATTCATATTTTGATTAACTGTACTTGCATTTTCACTCGGGTAGGACTAGTTGAAATTTAAATACGTAAGTTGAATTCCACTAAAATAACAAATCTAGTGAAAGAAAACTAAAAATTTAGTTAATAAATCTAAAATTGAGCAACAGCGATGAGTGTCAAAGCCGACAAGGTACTTGTGACACCTGTGGGGTTGCTTATGTCTATGGGCTATCTACTTCCCATCGGATGAATTGTGTATTTATTTGCTTATTATTAGCTCTTCTTTAAAATAACATTATAAAATATTACTAGGATGGAGGGTGTATATGGACAGTCAAAAGTTTTACTTAGCTAAGATCCGCGACAAACAAAACAATAACAGAAAATCAATAATGTGTGTTTTTCCGTTGGGTCTAGTGGATTATTTGGAACTTTAAACCAAAAACTTACCGAAAATCGGCCATCAACTCTCCACCCACCAACCACTATACACAACGCCAAACGGTTGGTGGGTGGAGAGTTGATGGCCGATTTTCGGTAAGTTTTTGGTTTAAAGTTCCAAATAATCCACTAGACCCAACGGAAAAACACACATTATTGATTTTCTGTTATTGTTTTGTTTGTCGCGGATCTTAGCTAAGTAAAACTTTTGACTGTCCATATAGTGATGGATTTCCGCAAAGTAACGCCTGACTCCATTAATAATGGAGGGTGTACTTCACGGCATAGAAAAGGGCAAACTTATTAGTAGATGAACAGCAGAAACGACCCGAGCAATAAAAGAAATCTGCAGTCTCTAATCCGTCTGCAAGGAGTGAGGATTGCAGCAATATATCTCATTTCTACAGGAGGACAACGTAAAAAAGTGGAGAGTAGTGGATGATAATGATTACTAGGATAAAGTCCTAATTATTTATAATGTTACAATTTAACTCTATAGTAGAAAATAATGCGTAGGACCAAAATTGTCAAAAGATACGTAACATAAAAAGGTGGGCATAAAACCTTGGGCTTAAGTAGACATGAAATTTTCGTGCTAACAATGTTAGTAAATAATTCAGCGAACAAACAAAGTATGAGGGATTAAATGAGCGCTTTTAAAAAATTCCACGACATGCTCAACGGAAAAACCACATGACGTTACTTTGTTATGCTGCTAAATGGTAATGAAAGGCATAGGGCATATACATAAAATAGAACGGAATGGTAGTCAAGATTTGATATTTTGTTTGTTTTACTCAGCAACGAAACAAAATATTTTTATAAGTAATCATCATCACCTATGTTCTCCTGAAACGCAGAAGGCATTGTAGATGCATTCATTTTCTTGGAACAATATTGAGCCGCAGTAGCTCAGTTGGCAAGACGCCTAGTACAATGGTGGACCATTGCCTAGTACAATCATTATAGGCTTAGTTAGAATGGTTAACAAGAATTCTAGTAATATTTAAAAAATAATAATGCTAGTGTTCTTTAAAAAAAAGTTAAGACGGAAGTTGGGGAAGAGGAAGGGAGAAGACTTTGCCTCCGGTTCTCAACTCTCATTGAACGATACGCCGCAGGAAAACTACATATGTTTAAGGAGTCAGTTTTCTACAAGATTGCAGTATTTCCAAAAAAAAAAATCCGAAAAAGTCGGCCCACTGATGTTACGCACACAAATTCTCAAAAAATAAATTGAAATTTTTATAAAAATAAATTGAAATTTTTATTTATCAAAAAATATTTTTTTTTATTTTTGACAGTAATTTTACATTGTACATGAATTAGCAACGTATTCCTACTTTGTTATACAATATAAAATTAAATTAACTATATTTTAAAATTTGTTCTTGAATCAGACAATATCACGAAAAATTGTGACATGAGTTATCTTACATGAGTTACATTATCCTTTTAACAATTTCATTCACTGTGAAAGAACCAATCTGTACTTTTATATGTATGTCTACTCGTTTAGGAAAGTATCATACTTTGAAAAGGCCCGACGCCTGAGTAACTTCGCGTCTATACTTTGTCTGAAACCGGACAACGTAAAGAAAATCTTCGTTTGCTACGTGCTCAATCACTGTATTTAGATAGTGTATGTTGACTTATTTAAGACAAAGGAAACCCATTTAGACGTCGCGATAGATTTTAATTTTAATTTACTATGTTCTCTCTGGTTAATACTTATAGTATTAACCAAATAGTGTATTTGAACAGTGAAATTTAAACCTCGTGATTAAACATCGCGTACTGTATTTAGACTTAATTAAATTGAATACATATATGTATTAATGTTCAAATCCATGTTGTATAATTAAGATAGATTATGCAAAATGAATTCGACAAAATCTAAAAAAGTTCTTAATCTTAATAACCCTAATGGTGCAGAGGTGAAAAAATGGCTTTCTAAGCCCATGGTTCTATCAGATTATTATCCTGTGTCAGGGTAAATATTTTTTACGATCTGCAAGTATTTATTCGGAGTCTCAGAATCCTTGTTTATTCTGGTATCAACGATCTCAGTATGGGGCATGAGTGTAACGCGTTTTATATCCTTTTTTTAAAATCCTACATTTTGAATAAAAAAATATTTCAAACAGATTCCATAAAAAAACAATAAGCTTGTTTAAGTATGTCTTTTGCTAAGGCGTCTATTATAACATATATTCCTTAACAATCAAAACTACACAAAACTGTTTTTTCAAATAAAATCTGAACTTAGTATATGTACGAGTATATGACTTTTTTACAGGTGGTATGACATGTTTTCTAAATTCACCGATATAGTTTTACAAATTAGTAAACTAAAATGAAGAGTTAACAATCACTGGAGCATATGAGTGCTGGAGTGGAGATCGCGTCTTGGTAAACGTAGTGTGGGACACCTCCCACCTAGATAGTGCGACGATCTGCGTACGCCGGCTGGTAGAAACTGGATGCGTGAAGCGGAAGATCGGGATAGGTGGTGCTTTTTGGCTGAGGTCTATGTCCAGCCGTGGGCTGCCGTAGACTGTTGATGATGTTGATGATAATGTGTTTTAACAGATTTTTTTATATAACGCCATCTTGTTTCTGTCTTGACAGGTATAACAACGCCACTTAAAATTGTTTGATATTTATATTTCTGTAAAGAAAAATATCCATTTAACCATACCTTATGATGTAAATGACATAGAGATAAGTGAATAAAATTATATCATATATCATTCCACGCATCTGCTTAATGTACAATGCTTAATTAATTTTACAGGGATTCAAGCCGAATAAAGTAGGACGAGCAAACAATTAATCATAGAGTGGGGTTATTGCACCCGAGCCGGTCGGAACAAAACATTCAAACCTCGCGGAGAATAAAGGATAACCAATGTATACGAGCGATATACATTCCGTAACATTAGTTGCCCTTGGGAAATGTGCTTATTATTGGATGCCTTATATTTTTCGTTATTGGATTTTTGTAATATATTGATGTTGTATATTTTTCATCACTACGTATGGATTTGAAATACTTTATTATAAAAATGTGAAAAATATTTCTTCAATAACATTTATGTGTGTAGTTATTATATCCAATATCAGCCCACGGCAGTTATTATTATTATATATATAAATATATATATATATATATATATATATATATATATATATATATATATATATATATATATATATATATATATATATATATATATATATATATATATATATATATATATATATATATATATATATATATATATATATATATATAATCGTGGGAATCAGGACGTAACGGGTGGCGAACGTGGTTTGTTACGTCCTGATTCCCACGAGGGCGAGAAGCGACTAATGCTTTGAAACGCTGCGATGAATGTGAGAGGAAAAATGGGATGGATGAGTATAGAGGAGGCGGGAAGGGTGTGCCGGGATCGTAGCGGATGGAGCTCTGTGGTCTCTGCTAACCCCTGCGGGGGATAGGCGTGAATATAAATATATATGTATATAGAAAAATAATTGCTAGTCTTAATTGCCATAACTATTGTAAGGGGAAAAGTAACAACATAATTTTTCACAAACAAAGTTAAAATTGTTACAATGTCAGCTTGCGTAATATCTGTTTAAGCCCCAGGTAGATAAAAAGAAAGACAAGTTCATTCGTATAAAATTTTAAAAGAATCCCAAGTAAACGCTGTCATCAGCATTTCACTTTGGGAAATTACTTTTAAATTGGTGAAAGTTAATTTTAGTTTTGGCAAGTGCTCTCATTCTGTTCTTGTCACGAGTTGAACTTGTGTAGAGGAATGTTGATGAACTCTATTATTTCTTTCCGTCCGCTCCAGAGTCGCGTATTTTGCATAGCAAGCGAGTTTATTCATAAATGACATGAATGGAGAAGTTTGAAATTTTTTTGCGCATTAATGGCACAGTCACGAAGTTACCGTTTCAGACGCAGAAATTAGTCTGAATATTTAGGATGTGGAGAAGCCAAATTGCAACAATAAGTTGCAATTTAAAAAGATAAATCACATTTTATTGGTAAGTTGTGATTGAATATCTGAAGGAGGAGAGTTTGATATCTGAAGGAGAGAAGAGGCGATACTTTGCGGAAATCTTTAACAATGATGGACTAACAAATTTACTTTGCTAAGATCCGCGAATACAAATCGGAAATAATATGCATTTGCGAAGAAATGTATCGTGTGTATAGTAAAAAATCGTGTATTTGACGTTATCGGTGTTGGTGACCATGGTGAATTGCTGGAGGATTTGCTGTCAGTCTCTATACACTTATACGCAAACCCAAATTATTATTTTTGAATTTGCGTGATTTCCAATTTGAATTCACGTCACGTCGTAGCAAAGTAACATTTAATCTTTATGATTGAATAACCTTTTTTACTCGGTAAACGAGCAAATGAGACACGTGATGGTAATCAACCATCACCTTCCAGGAACATCTTCGATATTACAGGCACCAAAAATGCGTCGCCTAAGTTAAGGTAATGATGTTCATAATGGAAGTAATGGGCGGGGAAGAAGAAAATAAATGAAGGAGAAAGGATGTAAATCCTTGCATTCACAGTGAAATGTTACAATTAGACGTCAATATTCTATGTGGGTGTGGTACTTCCCCAGTGGAGACTGGCACTTAGTGGTGGCATGGCTCTACCTCTTTTAATAAGTATTATTAAGTAATGTAAGAGTTTAGTACATTTAAGTAAGAATTTAGAAAACACATTATACCAACTATAAAAAAGTCAAATACATATACTAAGTTCATGTGTATATTTGATTGTTTGGGAATATATGTTAGAATAGACGCCTTAGCAAGAGACACTTCATATAATACACAAACGGCATTATAAACAAGCTTATTGTTTTTTTTTTACTTAATATTGCTTATTATTGTTCTTCGTGGTACCATGGCTCTACCTCTATTAATAAGCAGTTTTATTGAAAAATATTTAGGTATTTTACTTAGAATTGCATTTGGATCGAGGTCGTCCAGATTCCAGAGTACTTGTTTCGTTACCTAACACGCCGATCTCCGATGCAGGCGTAAATTGAATCGGGCAGTTTTCGATTTGCTTCCACTTCACCGCAACACAATAGTCTCATCGGAAATCAAAACTGCGACCCGGTTGAATTGTTCAATTCCTCGTGACTTGTGATTAAAACACACTAGTACTAAAATTTGAAAAGATTTTTAAGCCCTCAAAATTTTATGAAATTCTCTAAAAAAATAATTTCTACTAATACTAAATCAAAAAAGTCTAATATAGCACGTTTTCTGTTTCATTATGAGGAAGAACAAGTACAAAATGTCCTTGTCCTATTATTAAAAATTCTCCTAAAATTTGATTTCGCATATAATCCAGTCAAGTCGAAAGTTCGTCATAAATATATAACATACATTTTCACGCCTATCTCCCGTAGAGGTTGGCAGAGACCACAGACCTCCATCCGCTATGATCTCGGCACACCCTCCTTGCTTCCTTCACACTCATCTATCTATTCATCCATCCTTCCTCTCATATACATCGTAGCGAAACGGCTCTCCGTTCGTCGCTTCTCGCCTTCGTGGGAATTAGAACGTGACGGGTGGCGAACCACGTCGCCGTCATTTTTTAACAAATTAGGTATATTAAAATTCGTCGTAGTGAATCCCACGAGCGGCAAGGGAGGATAGAGGTTAGCCCTAGCAGAGCCCCGCATACTAAGGTAAGGTACTATAGTACCCTGGGGAGCCCGATCCCCGATGAATATATAACAACAACAAACAATTTATGTTACCTAAGTGTCATGCAATAAAAACTGTGAAGTTATAATATTTTATCAACGCCCTTTAATATCGGAGAAACATCCAAGAATTATATGTGAGTTCCAACCTCTGACTTAACTAATTGGTTGTTATTGCCAACAACTGTTTTGAACATAGCAAATTATCACGTTTTCAATTATCTAATGGCAGTGATATGATTATTACACACGTAAGTTTATTTTAATTATTTACCCGTAATGGGATGGGAGAAGTCTGTGAAGAAGCAAGTCCATCTATCTCAGTTAAAACACGTAGCTTCGAAGACAATAATATTTCGAGAATATTTTATAACAGACGCATACGCCAAAGGGTGTGCATCCCGTAGGTAAATGCTGGATTATGACCTGTTGATGTTTGAAAAGTGAATCGGACTCTTGCAAACATTCAAATCTCAGTCTAAACGGTAATTTGTTTTTAAAATACTAGATTCGGTGTTTTAAAACACATTCGGCCTTTAATATACTTTGTGAATGTCTTATGTCCCTTAAAGATATTGCATCCAAATTGTCACCTATACCGAAAAAAAATATTCCAATCTACCAGATTAATTAAATATGGGAGAGGACTTTTTATTATTACGCACAAAATAAAGTACTTAAAAATATATTCTGCGCAGTCGATAAATTTATTATTTATGTTGTTTGTTTATTATTTAATCTATATCTATTTATTTATCGAAAGATCTGTCGAAACTGAAGCAGCTACAAAATTTTTGGTAGATATTAGAGTAGAGAGAATTATTGAGTAATTTGGTGAAAAACTGAATTTAAAAAAAAATAGGTGAGTTTGTAAAGAAAATTTTTCATTTTTTTTTCTTGATAACCTCACCTAAAAGAGAAAATGACTATTATACTCCAGCGTCGAACAACCTGCGGCTTTCCATTGTCAAACATAGATAGAGCTACACCAAGACGCATCATATTCGGCATCACACTTTCAGCCGCCAGCGTTAATATAAGCAGAGAATGTCCCTTACTGCTTTAGGCAATACATTTTAGGACTAACTGACGGTTTTTATTTTAGTAATCGTCTACTCCAACAGCTATTGGATTTCTGGATTTCTAACAAATGTGACCAGTGCTTCTTTAGATAGATCGACTCATATATTCTTCATTGTACACCAGAAACAAAGTTATACAATAATTAAATATAATACATATTACGTGTAAACTAAATGAAGTCTTATCGATAATATCGTTTTTTTCCAGATAATCGTTGGAAGGGAACGGTGTTAAATTAGATATTTGTTGTGACATACTAACGATAGGATAATAAAATTTTACGCTCTTAATATGTAATATATAGTAAATATACATATACCTTACATCTAATATATACTTTACTCGTATATATAATATATTATGTACAAGTATATTATATATTAGACATACTTTACAAAAAATATATACATTATACTTTAGTGTATACACTTAAGCGTGCTAAACCTTGTTTGATAGTTTTTACTTTTTAGTTTGTGCTTGTTCCTATCTTCTCAGCCTATATATGTCCCACTGCTATATTATATATATATATATATATATAAAATCAAATTTTACACAACATTAATTTGGAAAATGATCGATGATCAGTAAGCCAACCTATCGTCACTTCAGTGTATTAAATTTTTAAATATAAAAACAATTACATCTAGGTCAAAGAAAGAGCGTAAAGTGGCTAACAAATATAATTAAAAAAAACATGAGAACGTTATATCAATTTCAGCATCTGCAGTATGTAAATGAGTACTATGTCGTAATTACCATATGCACGGTAATTACTAGAGCAGAGAAATTCTGCCGGGAGGAAAAAAATAGTAACCAATGCAGGCTGATGAAAATGTGACGTAAAATAGTTGCGTTTCTTAGCCGATACCATACTTTTTATATAACACGTGGAATATATTTCTCAAATAATATTTATGTGGAAAAGTCAGCGATTGTAAAACCAATTTCCACTTAATATGGTGATTAAATGCCACTTAATATGGTGAGAAAACGCCTAGTAAATATTATTTAAAAAATCTTCATTATTATTATTTAATGTAATTTCCATGGTATTATAAATGGCTGTGGGCGGCAATGATTGATTTCTATCATGCGTATCGCTCGTTTGCCTCACCATCCCATATAAACATATAATATAAGCAAAAGAATAAGTGGATTTTTCTTTTTTTATATTGCAGAGCGGGCAAACGAGCATGCAGATCATCTGGTGGGAAGCAATCAGCGCCGCCTATAGACATCCGCAACGCTGGAGGTGTCGCAGATGCGTAGCCGACGTCTAACGAACACATACACTCTTCTCTTCGATACCCCCATATCGTAATCGCGTGGGAACGTAAGTTATTTCAAATTTCCACATTTCGTGGCAGAAAACTGCGATTAAACCGCACGGTAGTTGACGGCCAGCCATCCAGTTGATGGGGATGGAACCTATTTTTGTGCCGCGTAGTGCGACGATGGAACTGTGCGGCTGGGAGGAGATTAAATAAATTTTCGAGCATTCGCCATAATAGATTCGATATAATACGCAAGTAATGATACATCTCTGCGTATAGATAAAAGATCGAGTCAATCGGAAATCCTGCTGTTGCCATCGATCCGGGACGCTCTTCTTTGGATGCGATCTAATGGAAGGAGCTGGTACATGGGAGCTTCAGCCCAGAGATGAGAGCAGTGCTACCATATGTGGTGGGTGCGAAGTACTGCGGTTCCCCTGATGGTAAGTTATTCCCAGCGTTACATCCGCAAAACTAAAGTCATTGCAGATACGATTCCTACCTCGGTTAAAAACAATAGGAGCACATGGATATAACGGAAGGAAGTTTAAGGGTTAGACTTCTGACGCTTATCGTTTTTAATGAATGCAGTGCAGGACTAAAGCTATGACTTATAAGTCGATTGTTTGCAACAATATCGTACCACTTCAATAGAGTCAGCCAATTCGTATTGCAGACTGTGACCGGTTGATAATGAAAAATCTATTCGGGGCTTTATTTTTTAAAAGATATTTGAATTTCATAATTATTCTTAGCCCTTTATAGTCTTTACGGCATTGCGGACTAAATATTACTTGGCTTCTTCCCGGATAGCTCATTTTTCATCGTAATCTCCGACACGAAGAGAGATAAGCGTTCGTGTTTAGTCTACTGGAGATATTTCATTAAAATAGAAATCTCTAAACAGTCATTTAAATTGTGATAAATTTTCTGTTAATAATATTTTTATATAGACCTTATATGTCTCACTGCTGCACATATAGCTTCCCTATTTCTAAAGGAATGGATCATATAATGATCATAAGCATAATGCTTATCCAAGAAAATATAGCGACATATACAAACTCGGAATAAATACTTGTAGGTATATTTATCCTGATACGGGAATTCGGCCTATAATATACACACAACACAACAATAGCATATAAGAAATTTAAGAAAAATGCGTGATAGTTATTTTGCGGTTTCTATAGCTGTGAATTATTCTTCTATATTTGACTATAGGATTTCCGATAGGCTCGATCTATTACGTGTTTGACGAGATAAATAATTTCCCTGCGTACCATATCCAATTTCGTATATTATAATCGCAATTGCTCTTATAATTTCACCGTCGGACCACCCATTTGTTATATTCCCATATCATAGCAATTCCATATCACCATGTGGATGGTACGCAATCCACCACTGTACAACTCAGTCGTAGTTTTCTGCCACGAACGGTATAACTATGGTACCGTGGAATGATTCAACAACTACGGTGTTTCAGAACAAGTACGATATTGGGGTATGATCGAGACCTGCGTATGTGTGCATGAAATGCCGGCAACGTATTTGTGATGCCACCGACGTTGATGTATAATACAACAGAAATCACATGCAATTAAAAAAACTGTTATTACTCCTTCCTCCTCCTCCTCTCTCCTCCTTCGTTTGAAACTAATTTAAATGTAATAGCATAGTCTTACTTCTTTATATCATCTGTTCGTTACAATACCTATTATATAACTCAAAACGACGACGATGGCGAGACGATTTCTGATAAGCATGAAGAAGATATAGTATTTAATATCTTTGTTTTATTTGATATATTAAATATCTAATATATTTAATATCTTTGTCTTAATATATTATATATATTAAATATTTAATAATAAAAGTATTTAAATATTTTTTTATTCAATCTGACCTAAGAAAAGTATTTTAGAATCCTGTTATTTACAACTAGTTCGGAATATTCATTGTACTTGGATGAATTGCCAAGGGACTCGACAATTACACTCTTAAACTTGCAGATCACATACACGTGTGCAAAAAATAACACTATGTGTAGAATATAAAATAACACTAATAAATGCATGTTGACTTTCAATTGTCCTATACTATACTTTTATCTACCAGTAAATCCATTTCAAGAGTTACTTTTTTTACATAATTATAATCTTCATGTATGTATGTGTACTCTAGTGATACATTCATAAGTGTATCGTTAATGTATTAATACTTAAAATGAAAAAGAAATAAATTGTTTTTTAATAAAATCAATAAGATTAGTTCGACTGATGTCTTTCGATAGGCATGCCACTTTTCCGACATAAGAAATTGGGATTTTTTTATATTAAGATATAAGATTATATATATTGAAATATATTATGTAAATTGATAAAGTGTGAAAAAAGTATGAATAATATATAAATGTACATTGAATAGAAAAATAAATGAATTTTAATTTGGAAGAATTTCATTTTTATTGAAGATAAAACCCCCTAAAGATTCCGTGTGTCGCCGTAAGTAGAATGGCAGGCATGCTATAGTACATATGTTTCTGAAACTATGGTTTAGTATGTCTAGTTGTGTATCGACTCGTTCTAAATAAATTTTAACTTACATTTCCAATGCAGCTCTTGTGATACAACATTAAGTTAAATATAATTTAATTAATGAGGGGCTTCAACTAATCTAGAAACTAGAGTAACTAAATTCGTGGTTACACCACGAGTAAAGTTTGATCCACGGGTAAAGTGTGATCATTTTTCAGTATAAATAACTACTCAGAAGTCGTAAATGACATTATTTGTGATCATTTTTCAGTATAAATGACTTTTTTCTAATCATTTATACTGAAAAATGATCACTAATACCTGTCACGATGTAATACTTTCCTAATAAACAAGAAAATACTACATAGTTCACTATTAAAAAAACATTACTGTTAAAAAAACTTGATAAGGATTCCATTTTTAATATTTCAATTGAAGAAATAATTTAATAATAATATAACCAACAAGCAAAAACGTTTCCATGATACTTTAAGCAGCATACGAAGCAAAGACGGCGATAAAATACAGCGATAAAATGTCCCAAAGAGATAAATCTTCCCAATTGCCATAGAAAAGTGTTCCACGAACTCAAAATAACGGAGTACTTATTTATGGCCCTAAAGGATTTAACTAGAGTATTTTAACTTCGCCATTAGCATTTAGATGTATTTTACACTTATAATGCTGTTTATTTTTTATAAAATAGCCCAACACAGAAAATAGTACAGTTGGTGTACTATCATCTATCTGATCGTTACATGTCGTTGAACATGACGGTCGTTATATTGTGGATTAATATTTCTTTAACAATAAATAAAATTATTTTTGGTAAATGTGTTTGAGTGTCGAAGAACTTATGCACCAACCCAGTATTTAAACCTATAGCCTTTAAAAAAAAGAAGACTGACAATATATCTTATTGTTAACCATTTCAAGCTACGAAACAGGTCAAATCCATAGTCCAATGGAAGATTCAAAGACGTTCAGGTCGTAAGGCTTACCGACTGAGCTATTGCTGCTCTAATTCTATTCTTTGAATAACAATCATCATGATCCCTTCATGTTTAATTTTTTTTTATATTAACTGTATAGTCCATATACGGGGTGTCTGGGGGCAAAATTATTAAATCTGACTGATCAGATATAATTTTTTCAGAAATCTTAAAAGTTTTTTGGCTTTGGTGGTAAGTTTTTATTTTGTGGTTTATTATGTTTTCGCTTTTTGTGTCGATATATACGAATAAGGTAGACTTAATACAAAAATACATTCTCTACTCGCCTACCTTAGGTGAGTAGGAAAAAGTATTGTAAAGATACAAAAATAAACATTAATCAATTTTTAAATTAACATTTAAAATAATTATTGTCATTGCATATAATAATGTAAAAATACATACTAAATATAATATAATACTGAGAAAAAAAAAGAATAAAAATAAACCAATAATAAGGGCAGAAAGGGGTATAAGGTAGAATTTAAAATAAAATTCTATAATTTAAAATTTAAAACAAAATTCGCAGTATCTTGTACGACTAATTTTCTGTACAAATTAATTCAGAATTTCTTAATAGATTGCAAATGAAAATAAATACATAAAAGTTAATTGAACTGATGAACATAATATAAAAACTACATTTTTAATTTAATTGTGGCCGTAGAACTAAAAATTAAATGAGAATAAATTTTATTTTAAGATGATGCAGTTTCATTTTTGCTTAGGCCGAGTAATATTTAATGCCATTTCGTTTGCTATAGAAGTAATAAACCCTGCTTACAACAACCAACGAAATTAAAACCGCGAGTGGATGAAAGTTTTTAATCTATTTAATTTTTAAAGGGAACTTTAATTTAATTTGTATTTAATCATTACTATGATTATTCAATTGTGGATTCATATAATGTATAAAATCCAAATAAATAAAAAATCCATCATAATAAATAAAGTTACATTATATTTTATATATTCGAAGATTTCATTTATAAATATCAAATAGATTAGTAGATTGTGAGCCCATAATAAAGGTACATTAATTTTCTTTCTACAACCCATATTTAATATGTATGTCCTACTTCTGAGCACGGGCTATTCCATGTCTGGAACAGACGTTGGACTCACAACGCTTGTCCAAGACAGGTTGTTAGACTCAAAATACCTGTAGGCCATATTTATCCTGATGCGGGAATCGAACACGCGATCATTGCGAACTATAAAGGCGATTGTTTTGCAACTAACAAATAATTTAAAAATATAAATTTATGAAAACTGAAAATATTGCACGTCTCGTATTACTAATTTGGCTTACATTATAAAACTCAAACATCTATTTAAAACAGCCGGCACGCTGTACACAGCAAACTTGTTGGCCGCCTTTCCTACTAACTTTTTTTTGGTAAAATAACACAAAATTATGCCAGTTCTTTTCTACGAATAAACTAGTAAATGAAACTTTAATAAAGTTAGTATATTTGAACTGAAAATTGCATTTCAATTATTTTTCTACTTTACATTAAAAGTTGACGAAATTTAACTTTTTTATTTGTAATGACATTGCCGGCGTCAAGCCTCTCAAAAACCTAAAAAGTTTATTTTTCCAGGAGAGATTCAGTGAATCTGTTTTGATATCAATATTAAAACTAATAAACTGCCACCGCTTCTCAGAGAAAATGGCACTCTGGAAGAAGAAAAACTAATTATTAGACTAGACAAAATATTAATTTCTACTTTTAAATAAAGTAGAAATTAATATTTTGTCTCAATCTAATTCGTTTATCGAATATCGAATATCTTTACTTTAAAGTAAAGCCTTCTTTCTGATGAAGTATTCGCCAACAGGATATTCTTATAAAATTACATATTTATAAGATATTTAAATTTATTTGTATTTAAATTCAAATTTTTGCTTAGACGGTTTATGAAGACCTTAGAAAACGTAGGCATTCGAAAATATACATCATCATCATCAAGGCATTACAGCTGCTAAAACAAGGTTACTTTCTCTTTCATAAACCTACTTTATCCAATAGTAGTTCAATTTTATTTTCGATACGTTTGAAGGGTAATGGATGCAGTGTCCTAAGATACATGAGAAATACATAAACTATACCAAGAGACCGCTTTACTAAATTGTTGTATATTAATTTATTTACTAAAAATATTTACACAATATGTACATCAGGCGGACTTAATGCCATTGGCCATTCTCTACCAGTCAACCTGCGGGCGAAATAGAGAAGCTTGGTTTGAAGGTGGTGCAGTTTGTACAAAAGAAAAATTAAAACTAATTTTATAAATTTATATACATACAATATTTATACGTCCATGTATGAAAATAATTTCAGTTTCAACCGTCATTTGAACCCAGAACCCTTGCCTTTACAGTTAGGTGCTCTACTACTGAGTCAAGTGTCTCGTCCTTCATTATGATATGACATTCTATAAAAATATTGAAGTAGTATTATTTATTTATTTATTCTCTCAGTACACATTCTAGTACAAAGGCTGACTTAATGGCGGAAGACATAGACATCTCTCTCTTTACCTTTGTCAAACCCAATAAACTAAGTGTCTGTATTTTAATGATGAAGTTTGTACTCTATTGTAAATGTACACAATAGTATTAGAGCTATACATAGTAGCACGAATGGAGGACTCCATGGGGGAAATAGGTACCGCACACTTGCAGATGATTGGCTTAAATGGTAGCATTTTACCATGTCACTGCGTTTCGTACAATGACTTTAGGGATCCGCGGGTTTAATTCCTTTCCCCTTACTTTTTCTGCTCTCATTACTTACTACTTCCCTCCTTATTATTCACATACAAACCTTAAGGTAGCCGTGGACAGTCAAAAGTTTTACTTAGCTAAGATCCGCGACAAGCAAACAACAACATAAAAATAATAATATGTGTTTTCCTGCTGGATTAAGTGGATTTATTTGGAAATTAAACCAAAAACTTACCGAAAAACGGCCAGCAACTCTCCACTCACCAACCATTATACACAACACCAAACCTACCACTACACATACTACACTTTTCCACCTTGTAAACGACACGTGTTTCACCCCAACACGAGGCATCTTCCGGTAAAGTAGACTCTACGGAAGACAACCGAAAAGACACTATTATTTTTCTGTTATTGTTTGCTTGTCGCGGATCTTAGCTAAGTAAAACTTTTGACTGTCCACATAGTGATGGATTTCCGCAAAGTAACGCCTGACTCCATTAATAGTCTTAAGGTAGCCATTTACAGCTTAGTATTGCAGATTTTAATCATCAGTACCGGCCAGTAGTAATTACCATCGAGGACCCGCTTTACTAGCCGAAAATGTATGATTGCAATGTGTAGAGAGACTTGAAATACGCTGTGGTCAGTGATGCTGTATCTTTGTCAGTGTGACAATGACCAAATGCAGAACAGCGCAGAACAAACGAACGCCGCTCGCTTTGTGAGAACTTGTAATTATCTACAGCAAGGCAGGTACTGTTTGTGAATCATTATTATTTTTTCCTGTATTGGTTCTCATATATTACAATACTGACGACCCAAAAGGTTTAGCAGCAAATTGTTGAGCTTTGTCAGCTAAACGTCGTAGTATCGAGTTCTTATCATTTCCGTTTACAATAGTTACCGCGACATAGAATCCGAGGCTACTCATAGCCTTAACGTTTTATTTTATTTATGCTGAATAAATTTTATCCTTAATTTAGATTTAATTGTACTTACAATGTAAAGTCAAGGCTACATTGGACTGTGTATTGATATGAATTATATAATGTATAATAGTTTGCATATATAAGCATAAATTTGATATTGCTAGTCTTCTTGTAAAATTAGTCCGTTTTCTAAAACAACTTTCCCCTACACGCAAACACTTGTGACATGAAATTGTAATATGAATTAAATTTATTAATTCACATGTAGGGAACATGCGAATAAATAAACTAAGTTGACAAGACATCAAATGACAGCTAAAAACCTGTTGTTTTTCTCTTTAGTACATCTTCTTTTCAATAATTAAACAAAACAAACTAAAAGATAATCCACTTAACTAAGTTTCAATCAAAAAACAAAATCCTTAACTTTGTAAATAAACAATTAAATTTTTTTTTAAAACTGCATATTCAATCTGGATTGAGGTTAAATGAGCCAAAGCTTAAAACCCGATGAAACTCGAAACTCATGCTGGTCGTCGATGGAAATATTTGATGGAAAAAATTAAAATATTCAAGAGAAGCGCGGGTTTGCCCACGAAAAGTCGGCAACGCACAAAAGACCTATGGCGCACGAAAGACCAATGGCGTTACAGATGTTTTCAAAAAGAAGTGATTACTTAAAACATGCTCGGTTGTCTACTCTGCTATAAAAAGAAATATGTTGCTATCAGAGACGCCTAAATAAGAAACAAAACAATGATATTACAATAGAAAATCTCTGTCGATGCCTCGCAATAAATCTTTGTGCATTCAGGTACATTCAGTTACAAGTATGTTATGAGTAAAGTTGCGCATACCTTTCATTCGTGGCCAGCGCGATAGGTGTCTTCCGATCGCAAAACTTTTCTAATTTTCCAATAGAACTTACACATTCCAACCTTCATTTATTCCAGCCTCACCGACTATGAGACGTGACAGCATTAAGTGTCTCTGAACTATTTGAAAACACTTTCTGTGGCATTATTGAGTTTAGGATTTTTCATTAAATCCATGTAAATTGTAGATTCATCGTGAATTTTGAAAAGGTTACTCCACTTAACAATTTATCTACAAAGCATTTTAATCTTATAATAGATTAAAATGTTTCGTAAATCTCGAAAGAAAAATTAATAACCCTGATAATAATATTATTTTTATAGTATTTATTTATTTACATATATACATACATATGTATCCATATCGTCACGCCTATCTCCCGTAGGGGTAGGCAGAGACCACAGATCTCCATCTGCTACGATCTCTGCATACTTCCTTTGTGTCCTCCACACTCATTATTCTCTTCATGCAAGCCCACCAGTTAAGTATTTATTTTAAAGCAATAATATTGTTATTAAGGGAGAAATATGTAAATAAAGAGATTAATATTATTAAAATAAGTTACAACTGAAATAAAATGAGATTCGACTAAAATGAGAGTCAACCTTACTTGCTCCTACTTTCCTGCTAAACAACAGAAAAGATTTGGTCTCATGCCGGTAAAACGTCCCTAAATATTATTTTATGCTAACCATATGTATTCCACTATTGGGCACGAGGCCTACCAATTGTGAAGAAATATACATTCATCACCTCCATACTTGTTTAAGATGGTTTCGCGGAGTATCCAGATTCGCAATAAGTAGATAGTTGGAGGCCATAATATACATATATTTTAATATAAATCTGCGACCATTGAATCCAAAAGCGATAACGCCGTCGTGCAGCAATAATATACAAATATATACTGGATTCCAGGTATTATTGTCACCAATATTTATGCAGTAATTGTGAGAAAATTGTCTAGTTTGAGAGAGCATATGATTAACAGAGGACAGCTGTTATTCTGCATAAAAGAATAGCTTACAGTCATCTTCTTTTTTTTAATTTTTCTTTTCTACATACATACATATATTCACGCCTGTCTCCCTGTAAGGTTAGGCAGAGACCACAGACCTCCATCCGCTACGATCCCGACACACCTTCCTTGCTTCCTTCATACTCATCCATCTTTTCATCCATCCTTTCTTTCACATACATCGTAACGGAACGGTTCTTCGTTTGTCGCTTCTCGCCCTCGTGGGAATCAAGACGTGACAGGTGGCGAACCACGTGGCCGTCATTTTCTAACGATTTTTCTTTTCTATAAGTGATAATTGTATTTTACCCGTTACAAACTCATCTAAATGAAGAATTTCAAGTCTTCGACAAGTTATTTAAAATTATGTCTTGTATTATGTCAAAGATTTCTTACATTCGTCTATAAGGCACTACTTAAACCTACTTACTTATTAAAGGAGGGAGCCGAGTTTGTGGGCCTTGGCACTCCGCCAATGCTTTTACCTGAAACGAACGAAAATAAATATTAGTAGATAAGCACGCAGAAAAACACTCTCCTGATTTTTACTGCGTAATTCTATTTTATTATTTTGATGAGTTAATATTAAATGGATTTACGATATAAAACTAAAAACAATATAACAAAAAATTAAAGTAAATTCTTTTTTTTTTATATCCTGTTAAATATCTTATTTAAGATATTTTTTTTCTCCCATATAAAACTAAAACTATTAATTATTTGAATTAATGAATAAATTTTAAAACTACAAGTTAATATAAGGAGAGTATGAACTAATAGTAAGAATTGAAATTGTGAGTCCCCTCTACATTCGCTATACATTCGCGCATTGTTCATCTCGTTAAGATAAAAGTTCGTATATCTATTTTTAAGGGATAGGAAACAAACGAGCAAGCGTGGTGGAAAGTAATCAACCCTACCTATACTACGCTATCATCTACAACACCACAGGTATTAGAGAAGCGTTGCCAGACATTGAGTTATATTTTGTCTTCTTATTTGTTTTTTTATGGGAACCATAAAGCAAATCTATTGTGTATGCATTTAACTTAATTTTGGCAAAAATAATAGGTTATAACTGCATTAAAACAAATAATTAATTTTGTTAATTTCATGTTGTCTACGACAATCGAAATAACTACCATAAGTGGGAAAGAGAAGTTAATCGTCACGGCTTCAACTTCCGCATCGAGATAAATACATGTATGGTATACAAGTATTTATTCCGTGTCTGGATGTCTCTCAAATCCTGTTTGGACAAGCATGGTGGGTTTATATCTATTCCCTAATAAATCTAAAGTCTTCGTACCCAGCAGTGGGGCATTTATCTATGGGCTTTAAAAATATTATTCACACTACATCACAATATTGTAAGATTTTGAAATTAATAAAAACTTGGTACTTTTAAAAAATTAAGGTGTAATATTAAAAAAAATATTATTCAATGTCAGGAATGAATTGATGAAAATGTATTAACTCATCTTAATGGTATTATTCCATGTTGTGCTACTCGGAGATTCCTTTAAAATATTACCCTTACGAGAAAACCGAGACACCACACATTCACAAGAATCATTAGCTCGTAATAATTCATATATAAGAGTAAGATGACTTACTTAAGAAAATTTTAACAGAAATATTTTCTGCTTGCTTATGAACATTTAGAGAAATTATTCAAACTTCCACCAGCCACACAGTTCCACAATTAAACTATTTATTTGCTGCAGAAATAAGTTCAATCCCTTTAACGCATAACCCCATCCACCACCGTTCGATTCAACTGTATTTTCTGCCACCAACTTTACTTATCTTATATTTTATTTTTGAACTTAAATCACAATATATCAAGTACATGAGACTATACTATATTTGACTGAGACTATAATACTACATGACTATATTTAAAAAACTGCCTCAGAAAGTATTAATTAGATCATTTATACTCAATGAAGTCCACAATCTGCTTCACAATTCTAACTATTATTTTCTTTTTAACATATTATAAACATATTTTTCTACATTCTAATTTACACATTTTACAAATTATTAAGTAAAACCTTTTTAATACAGATGAGAAACATTAATTATTAAAGATATCATCAACCCAAGATTACAAAAGCTACCAACATGTCTACACAAAACAGTCCGTGTAGGCAAATACGCTTATAAACACCAATCCAAATGTCGGGCAACAGGAGTTTTTGTGTTTACACGAGGAGCCGGAAATTGTAGCTCAAGATATGAAATAAACAGGAAAAGTCGTGATCTTTGAGCGATGATAGCAAACCTTATTTATTTTTTCATCCGCTGAACAAAGTTTCGTTGAAAGAAAAACTTGAAATGTTTCATATATTATTCATATTTCTCATTCGTCTCCTTGTGTTCAAAAATACACGAATATAAGAATGTCACGGCAGTTACAAGGAAAAGGGTTGTAGGTTATAACTGCATCAAAAAAAATATATTATTAAAATCCCTTTAATATGCAACCGCTAGGCACGGTTCTTCTCAATTCTGGAGGAATGCGAAATAAAAGGCGGAACAAGATGATTTGAAATAAATACCGTAATAATAATATATAATAAGCCGTATAAATATTTATCCCGTAGTGCGAATCAAAACCGGGACCATTCACTCCGAAAGCTAACCTCGCCACTGAGCTAGTTAGGTCAAATATATGTAATAATTTTTAATCGGTCTTGATTATGAGGATGTTGTTTATTTATTTGAGATGAAATGATGAAAAACAGTTTACTCCTCACTTTTAATAGTTTACTCATTACTTTTGTTTTTTTTTAAATTAGATAAGGTATATGCAGTGTTCATGGTTAGTTTTAACATCATCGACACTGCAACAGTGATGATTTATCATTAGGTAATCAGCTTGCTTGTTTCCACCAAAAAAAATTGAACATTATTCAATGCTGTTTTCATCCCAACTTTTACTTCTTACCAGTCAGCCTACAAATTATATTTTATAAAAAACAAATTCGAAAACGTTGAGGCCCTCAATCTTAATTTCAGTGATAGCCCTTACTAAACTTTGAGAATATATAATATATATGTAGATATAGTATTAGTACAAGTATATTTAATGTAAAGTTCAATTATTAAGCGATTTAAATATTTATTTTCTACAGATACAACGATGCACTTGATCATGTAAAAAATTATTTAATTAAATAATTATTTATTTTTTATATATGATTATTATTTATGTATACATCGTTTAAATTAATGTATATTGTAAATTGTAATAAAAATAATAATTATTATTGTTTGCAGGCAATTAAGCGTGTTGCCTAACTGAAAACACAAAACGCCGTTCAATGACATTTGCACCACTAAAGACGAACGACAGAAGTTTGGTCGGGTATACCGCTGAAGGTATTTTATTCGACACAGTAGTACCTATTATGTGTTTACTTTTTGTATTTGTCATATTATGTGTAGTGAGAATAAAGCTTTTCCTTGTGAAGACTCATGTGGTTGTGAAATTCAATGTGGAGAATTATTCCGAACACTTTCTCGGAGCACATCCCATTATAACAGTCATAATCCAAAATCGTTATAGATGTAAATGCCCCCACAATAACAAATAATCTAACTATTGAAGAGATCTTGGTACCATCGGCGATTTGAACCGCCCGATGTTGTAAGCAGTCAAGTTGTTGACTTTCAAGTCTCTCTCCATAGTATAACTCTAGCGGTACTTAGGACGAAAGACCAAGTGACGAGCTTCGGACCGCCGCAGATAGGCGCGTTTAATGACTCGATCCTCTCCTATGCGCATAACGGGGCCCAACCAGCGGAGTCTTGGTGGTTTGATATCGCCTATGATATCTGGTTTTGCCACTAATGGTTCGGTAACTCTTGATTTTTCAGGAAATCCGTCTTCCCTCCGGAGTTATATATTTACTAACTCACTCATGGGCTTACCCAGATATTAAGATAACAAATATTTTGCTTTTGCCGGTAAAAAATAGATAAACATTGATTATAAATCGTATTAATTTTTCTCCCATCTTTGTGGATAATAGAAAATTCATCTTTAGCTAACGATATCATTTATATCATTAGTAACTGTCACATTTCATCCGGGGGAAGGCAATAGTAAAGCTAGGCTTTCCTAGCACTAACATTAATCAAAACGTGACAAAGTAGTCCGGCATCTATCAGAGGCTGTCATCTAAAGTATTCATAAAGACGAGAATACGGAAATGAGAAAAATATTGAATGGAGAAACTAATTCATTTCAGCTTTACCTAAATTCTTTTGAATTCCTATTTTCGCTTATATTATGTTGGCACTAAGCAACACTGTAATACCGAGACTGGGTATCCTACCAATCTGCTTTTGTTAAGCGTGATTGATTAATACCCATTCTAGAAATAGAAAATCCCATGCCCCGCAGGAGAACATATATGGGTGTGAGAAAATATTGTACTACATCGTGAAGTAGCGACAAATTTTAAACTCATGGGTCAATGTCCGTTTTATCAGAAATGGAGGAAACCGTGCCCAGCAGTGGGATTAAGCTGTATTTTAGACTGTGATGCTGCAGGTGAATTCCTAAAAAAGAAAATTTTCAAAACACACTATGGTGTTGACAACATATTTAGCGATAGATAATCTGTATTATTGCTAAATATTTGTCTATAACGTGAATATACCAGCTTATCAGGGATGTACCAGATTTTGCAGAAAAATAGGTTTTAACTAATAACTACTCCATTGCTCTTCATTCTGTGAACGTTAAAAGGCATAACTACCTCACCTCTTCTTTTCTTCCTTCGTTCACCTTCTACAATTCCGCAAAAGATTTCCTTCAAAACAGAAAAAACGGCGACAGTAACTTCGCGAGTGACTTTTGTCCCTTTTTTTTGTGGAATAGGAGGGCAAACGAGCAAGAGTGCCGCCTCATGGAAAGCAATCAACGCCGCCCATAGACAACCGCGACACCGTATGAGTTACGGAAGCGTTGCCGGCCTTTTAGGTATGTGTAGGCTTGTTTTTCGAAGGTGCCAATGTCGTATTGTTATTTCTAACGTAGTCGTAAATAATATAAAAAATAAAATATTCGATTTAAAAGAGTTAAATATAAGTAATATAAAAAAAGGATGAAAAATAAATTTGGGCATACCGGACATAATTGACAATAAGACTTGTTCATAAGTTGACGCATGTGTAAGTCAGTATTTATTATTGATTGTCTTCTCTAAATAAACTACTTTGTATTGACTGTATTCGCTTTGAGAAGTTGTATAAATGTTAAATTCAATTTTACGGTACTCGGTTTACAGACGCCCGAATAATTTGCATTTACAAACCTGGATTTACAAGATATATTGTAGCTTTGTATTTTATAAGACCCGTTCATCAAAATTATCTTCCTAGAGAGTTTTAATGTCTTTCGACGAATCCGAAACAGAATAATTATCTTAATTGTTTTTGATTGCTGTACTTATTATGTTTTTATAATTTTTTTATATTTACTTTTAATTTTTTCTATCCACGTCTTTACGGTTACTTAATAAATATTTGTCTAGTTACCTTACATATTATACTTCAACGCGCCAACCCACTTGCCCAGTGCGGCGACTACGGGCACACCACCCATGAAGCGCACCATTCGTGTAGCCGAAGATCGGGCTAGGTGGCGCGCCTTGGGTGAGGCCTATATCCAGCAGTGGACTGCCGCGGGCTGATATTGGATATTGGATTACATATTAAAGATGTAATAAAAATACTTGATTATAACTTATTAGTTGAAATAAATGAATATTTTTAATGTGATCAGATATACTTTATTAGAAGGATACGGCCTTCGCTGTATAACTATTCCATCAACAAGAGTTGGAGTAGACTGCAATCATCCTAGTTTTATTTAATATCCTCTCTCTGTGTGTGTGCATGTGTGCATACGTGCACACGTGTACCGTACCACATCTGTATCATTGGACAAGAAAGGGGTCGATTGGCCAAATGTCTTCTGTGTTTTCGAAAACATGTAAAGTTCATAGAAATATATCCAACACAGTTGACGCTTCTGGTTGTTTTCAGATAATATCACCGTAGATGAATCACCACGGAGAACATGATTTACCGCAGCCCACTATTAAATATTGGCCTCATTTCCAGGACCTATATATACACACAATTACAACAAACCTAACTTTATATGTTATAATATTAATTAAATCAAATATCACTGAATGAAACCATTACATTTCAATATTATTTTAACAAAAAAATTAAATGTACTTAGCTGTGTAATTTTTGGTGAACAAAGGTAAATGCATTGTCCAGCGGAATCTTCACCGCCAACTTATTAAAAATTTCAGAGCTTGTTTGACTTCAATTAGAACCTAAATAAATTTCTCTTTTATTTATTTTAACAATTTCAGTTGAACCATTGACTTTATGATGAAATGGACTTTATGAACTGAAACGGCACGTATTGTTGAAGAATTCATGAAAATTAAAATTAATTTACATAATAAATTACGTTTATTACAGTAAAATAAGCAAACTTATAACAAAAATTTTGGAAATTTATAAATAAAATTGATTTCATCAAAAAAAATTAGCAAAGTTTTACCATTAAAAGAATCTTGTCAACTATTTTATATAGTTACGTTGATTATCGCTTGTATTTAAAAAACATGGCAACATGAAAGTCCATTGACAAGCAGAATCAAATCTAATATATTTACATCGCTTGACTTATCAATCAATGAAATCAGTAATATCTCTGTTAAGCTTAGTCTGTAAGAATCAGGCTTTCGTAGCACAAGCATTATTTAGCTTAGTTGGAATGATTATCAAAAGTTCTATTATTAGTACAAAATTTGCTAGTCTTAAAATTAACATTAATAGTATGCAGTAATTCATTACTGAATATAATAGAGCCTTTGAGAGTTGTGTAAGTTTCTTTTTTGAAAGCAAGCTTTTTTATTAAAAATTAACCCTACCACCTAAAATAGTGAAAAATTAATTATTAAGGGCCTATACACATACGTCTTTTCAATACCGAGTCTGGGTGTCTCAGCCATCGATCTGTCTTGAATACACATAATGAGTTAATATCTCGAGACCCTATGCCCAGCAGTAGATCATATATATATTTTTATCGGATAGGAGGGCAACTGACCAAGCGTCCTGATGGAAAGCAATTAACCCCGCCCATAGACGTCTGCGACACAGGATCACGGAACCGTTGCTGGCCTTTACGGTATGTGTAAGCTTGTTTTTTGAAGGTGCCAATATATTGATTGTAAGAAAATACTGCATCGCACTATAATCAGAAAGCAAAGCCTAACTGACCTATACTTTAAGCTATGTTCTACACTGGGAAAGACCTAGTATGTGATGTTGAAATGTAGACGCGTTAAAAATGTATGTCTGTCAGGAGGAAAGTCGCATAGTGACGTTACTTTTTTATTCATTGCTTTTAGGAGCCGTATTGTGTGGCGAACTGTACACTAGTGGAACACAATGTAAATTTTATAAATATTTTAGCCACAAGGAGAAAAGCCATTGGCCAATTGACAATTTTTACTTTATGTTCTGTTATAAAACATAAAGTAGGATTTAGATTGTAGCAGAAAATATTTTGAAACGGCAGGAAAATACATACGCGGTTATATCACAATAACTTTTATTTTTATGACAGTAAAGAATATTAATATTTATTCCGAGTCAAGTAACCCCGCCAATCCGCATTGGAGAAGCGTGGTGGGTTAACGTCCGTTAACGTATGTAATGGTAATCCAATCGTCACCGAGCATAACAAGTGAGGTTGCCTCATTACATCTTGCTGTTTTCTAGACACCATGGAACTAAACATGTTGCGCACGTTTCAATTTAGATAGTTCAGAAATAATGATGTTAGGTGAATATGCTCGAAATAAAATAATCGAATCTTAAGTAAATACTAGTGATTAGTAATAATACGAATTACGCCTTAAATATTATATTAAGTAGGATATTAATACTTATTTGAATTTTTTCATAAGTAGAAGTGTAGTATCTTATTACAGGTCAATTCAAATCTTATTAATTTTTTTCTTTTTTCAATCGTAATATTAGTTCACACTCTTTATATACACATACGAGTATCTAATAAACCTAAAGAACTATTTTAAAAATAACTCAACACACATACACGCACGCACACACACGCACGCACGCACACATAGAAACACACGCACGTACGTACGCACTCGCGCTCGCACGCCAACTCCTACATTCTTGCGGGAAGGGAGTGGATGAAAATCAGCGCTACAGAGGATTCTCATCCCCTGTTAGTAAAAGCGGAGCCACTTCCTTTGCCTAGGATAAGATTATAATATTTTATTTATTAATAGTTAAGTATCATGTATGTTTGATATAAGGCTATTTTTATCTTATTCAGGCAAATAAAATATTTTTATTTTATTATTATTATTACATAATTATGTATCTTGTTCAAATTTTAGATAGTTAATAAAATACTTTTTTATTCATCCACTCAAGTTCAAACAAACTATTTGAAAGTAGTGTTTTTTTTAAATGTTAATTCATTAATTAATTTTTGCTTCATATGGGAGAAAATGGTCTTTTCTATATAAAGCACGATATAATAATAGCAATTGACTTTATATTTTTATATTACTTGTTTCTTCACAATCCATATTTAGTAAAATAGACGCCCTAAATCCTTCGGAATACTGTTACAAAGTATAAATTACAAAACATTACACAATTTATATTTTTTCCAACGAACTTTTACGCTTCTAGATTCATTCAGTCGTAACGTCTATAAAGTTAGTCATACCTTTCATTACTTGCCATCGAACCACCTGGAATATTCATCTCGCCTCCCAGCAACTTTTCTAATTTTCCAATAAAACTTAAACATTCCAATCGGAAGTTTCGTTCCGGTCACGATAATGGGAAAACGTGACGGTAATTAAAATCTATGGAACGACTTCGAGTATTTTTCAAAGATTTTAATAAAGTTTATTACTATACTCGTATACATTTACAGGCATTTATTAAATGTAATTTATTCTTAAATAAGTTATTGAATATTGATAAATTTTCCTTGGAACTGTGGCGTGCCTGCCGCACTGCTTCGGCGACACTCGGGATCTTTAGGGGGCTTCTTCAAATAAAATTCTTCCAAATGATATTTATTTATTCTTGCATTTCATCATACATTTATATATTAACTAGATTTGCCCGCGGCTTCGCTCGCGTGGAATTTGGTCTGCCACATTAAATTACGTGACTGATCATTATAAATAAATATATTTTTTTTTTACTTGTGGTTTACAATTTTGGTCATAGTGGCTTCCACATAAAAAGTAAAAGATATATGCTGTCGCGGACTTTTATTTATAACTATTCAAGACAAACAATCCTACGGTACATCAACTTTATGTAACTCTAATGGCTTAGGCAGCGTACGCCACGATAGCTCTCAGAGGCCAGATTTTTTTCCGACTAAATTGACATGTATATTACGACCAAAATTACATAAAATCATTATGAAATTGTAACCTATATGTTGTTCTATATGTATAACCTATATTACTGTAAAGTTTCATTCAAATCCGTTCAGTAGTTTTTTCGTGAAAGAGTAACAAGCATAGATCCACTCACAACCTTTCACATTTATAATATTAGAAGGATATCTTATTCAAACTTTTCACTTTAAATTTTATATCTCTTTAACTTTAAATTTAATATACATATATATTATAATTTCAATGTTTTGTGCCGGACGGGTGACATGTCTATTCAAGAGACGTCAGAACTAATTTAAATTCTCAATTTCTTTTTCATTTTTAAATTTGAATATTACGTATGTAAAAAAAAGTAATATAATATAAAAGTTTTTAATGCATAAGTGATACATTTATGAATGTATCACTACAGAATCGACAAATACTGGAGTATGCGAGTTCATGAGTTGAGACCGCGTCGGAGTAACTGTAGTATTAGACCATCCTGTACCACCTGATAGAAAGCAATCAACGCCGCCCATAGACATCTACAACACCGTAGGCATCACAAATGCTTTGCCGGCCTTTAAGATATAAGTAGGCGCGTTTTTTCGAAGATTCCAATTTCATATCAGTTCGGAAATATCGCTGAAGGTAGCTGGTTTCATAGAGCAATGGTGCGTGGAATGGAGTTTCAGGGAAAACGCATAAGTGATAAATGCGTGAAGATGTTTTGTACTTTTGTATTAGATATGAGTTAATTTTGTTATTATTTTTCGTTTATATACATTTTTTTTTCTCCACAACTTTCAGCCTGTTTTAATGCTAATTACGAGACTGAGCCAAGTAAATTAGTATGAATATATTTTAAGTTGTAGTATTATATAATATATTATGAGATGTATTTTCTTCAATTTGCAAAAAATTCCTTACTATGCGTATGTAGTATGTGGATATACACTATATCACACGTCACAGAAAACCAGAAAAAAGTTAAATTATATCAACTTCACTTTTGGGAAAAGTGAAGTTCAAAAGAAGTATCTATATGTCCACAAAAAGCTAGCAATGCATCTGTCTGCCTCTTACCACTTACCATCCACCCACCACTTACCATCAGGTGATCAGATGCTAGGTTTCCTGCACTATTATAATAAAGTGCATTTATATTTATCATTCTGCACTTTATCATATTTAATATCTTGAAAGTTCAGTTTTAAATATATATCCAAGTGATAGTAAGACCGAGGTCAGTTTAAGTCTTGTTAGTTAAACTTTGAATCCTCACAAAGTATAATATATGGTCATCAGACTTGGAAAACTTTAGCTACGTGCCCGTCGAGATGTTTTTGTGGTTTCCAAGTTAAGAAATGATTTGAAGACGTGGCTGTGCAGCGAGTTATAAAGCGCATAAAAGAAAAATAACAAAAACTGCTGCCGATCTAATTGTCTCGGTGGCGAAGCTATTGCTTATGGAGTCAATGGTAGCGAACTCGATTCCCCCATCGGGATTAATATATGTGTGGCCTGCAATCTTCATTCATTTAAAAGATTTATGGGATAAGACGAAAAGATATATGGGTTGTGAAAAATAAATTATTTAAATAGTTTTATCTTTTGCTAGTTTTTGTGTAAAGATTGTTATATTGATTGAAACTGAGTGTTGCATATTTTTTTATGATAACCCTTACAAATTTTTAAACTTAACTGTGAAACTATCCAGTGACTGAAAATATCAAGTTTTTAACTTTTATTAATGGCAAATATGTAAAAGACCGACCGTAAACGATTTTATCTGGGGAAGGTCACAGGGATAAAGCTGCCCTTCTTAATACGGACATCAATCAAATTGTGACAAAATAGCGGCCACATCCGCAAGATACCGTCGAGAAGGGACTTAATGACTTACGCCTTACCTATGTTATATAACTAAAAGTTTTCTGAATATTAAATATTTTACCTATATATTACATACATACATACATATTGTCACTCCTGTTTCCCATTGGGGCAGGCAGAGAACACAGATCTCCATCCATCACGATCCCAGCACACCTTTCCTGCTTCCTCTACCTTTCATCCATCCATCCTCTCACAATTATCGTAGCAAAATGGTTCTCCGTTAGTCGCTTCTCGCCGTCGCGAGAATCAGGGACGTGACGGGTGGCGAACCACGTTACCGTCATTTTAACAAATTAGGTTTATTATAATTTGTCATAGTGAATCCCACGAGCCGCAAGGGAAGATGGAGATCAGCCCCAGCAGAGCCCCGCATACTGAGGTAAGGCACTATAGTACCCGTGGGTGCCCGATCCGGTACGGTCGGCACGCTTGCGACTAAGTACGCCCCTAGCCACGTATACATTGGCACGGCGAACTGTGGATTGGCGGAGAGGAAGGGAAAAGGATAGAGAAGAAAGGAAAAGGTAGGGGAAAAAAAGATAAATTTAGACAGGAAGATAGGGATATAATACTACCGCAACGTTAGATAAGGAGTGCTATAGTAGTAGTTCGGGAGGATATGGTATTATTATGGTATTGGTACTCGGGGTCGAGTACCCGTGTACCAATACCACACAGGTGGCTAGGCAAAGATACTCTTATATATTAAATATAAATAAATGAAATCAAATCTAATAATAAGAGGTACATAAGTACACGAGATAATGCCTGTACAGCTATTATTCTATGCGCAAATTATGATAAAATGGATTCAAGAAAACGCAAACATACAAATGGTGCATCCTATGCTTTGCCAAAAATGGGCCAGTAACGCGGAAAAGTACCAAACCCTCACAAATATCAGCATTAAGTTCCTTTTTTACCGGGTTTCTTACAGTAAATGCAGTATAGTGTCCGACTCCGTTATTATTTGTGTACTTCCTTCGTCCTTTCCAATTAAATCATCCTTCTTCTCTCTTTTGATCTATTATACGCAGTTTTAGTTAAAAAAATAAATCTGTCTATCTAAAATCCTTAGTATCGAAGATGTCAATGAAGATGTAACCATCAGATCAGCTTACTCTTTTACTTACTTGACGTATCCAGGTTTCAGCCGCTCTGCACAGATCGTCGCTTCATTTTGACGGAGATGTCCCACATTACTTTCTCGAGATGCGGTTTCTACTCTAGCACTCGCTTCCTCAAACGGTTTTCAGTTCACCATTAAACATTATCAGTTGAAAGCTATATCAGCGATTTTATTTTCACGGCATAACAAAAAAGAAACATAATTTGCATTGGAAAACAATAGTCGTATATGACACTGTACCACATGATGTATTGGATGGGAGTGGATATCCTGTAAAACATGATTGATAACTTGATCCCTTACACCGGATATGAGTGCTCGATAAATTAAATTCTGAAATTTTGATGGAAACGTACAAAACTTTTATTGTTTGTTTATCAATATAACACGCGTAACACTGTTTATACAATTTCAAATTTTTAAAAGCTGATATTTTGCCGACATAAAAAATAACATTTAAATAATATCACAATTGTACATTTTTGATTCGTTGATAGCAATTAGGTATACCCTTATTTCAGTCTCAAGTAAACTAATTGACGTGTATCTAAAAATATCTATTTGTAGATACTTTATTTTAATAAAATAGCTGCCGCTCTAGCTTTGTAACTTATAAAGCTAAAGCATTTTATGTTGCCACAGACCCCTCACAAGGCTTCCTCACATTGGATACAATATGAATACAGGAATGTCAACGAAAAACACCCAAACTCTCAAGTATCTATATATTTTTAAACATACTAACAAAGCGTACTTAGATACACAAATAAAATTAAGTGATTTTATAAAATATATATTAAGCGAAAGCAAAATAATGTTGTACATTTCAGACGAAACAAAATGATGTGAAATCGTATTAACCATCAAAGGGAATATCATGTGTAGTAGTTAAGAGAGACGATAATATTCGGGTCTCGGAGAATACATTAGCTTTGTAACTGAGTAGACAAACATTTAAGACGTAAACTTCATTACTTATGTTACGAAGCCTTTTATTAATCTAAAACCAGCGACGACCTAAATAGCTTACTATTTTGGCAGCATCGATTCTCACATCAGAACAAATATGACTTCAAAAAACAAGCCTACCCGTATCTCAAAGGCCGCAGATGCCTATGGGCTGCGTGAATTGTTTTTCATCAATCAACACGCTTGCTCATTTGCTTCCCTATCCCATAAAAAATTTACACACGATAATTTATTATATTTATTCCGAGTCAGGATGTCTCACCGTTCCACTTCAGATAAACGTGGTGGATCAATGTCTTTTCCCCTAGTAAATCGGGAGTCCGAAATCAGATCAAACGGAATCAGGTCCCAATTTAATGGTATATAATACTAATTGCTTTACCTTCACACTCAACATTGAAACGTGTTTTTAAAAATATATATAAAAAATTTAACACAGCTGTCTTGTATTCACCACTTGCACCTCTGTCTTCATCATCTACAAAAATATCTTAATTGTTAAAAATTAGATATTAAAATTTGGCTAAATATTGCCTCAAATTGATTCTAGAGAAAAAGAAAATTTTTAAATTGATTAGTAAATAATCAATTTTAAAAAGAAACTGAATGAAAATACTAAATAAATATTTCTGAATATATAAATGTAATTAATTAATTGGAAGTAGGTTAGTTTCACCGTAATTAATTTCGGTAAAAGGGCATTGTTCTTAATTATTTGTCGCTTAAAAGGGTCAACTTACGTATATCAAACTGGAGAACTGATGGAAAAATAGTGTTTGTGAAATAAACGCATATATTTTTTGCTATGCTACCATGGCTCCGTCACTAAAAAATCGGTTATTTATTCATACCAAATGTTCCCATTTCAAGAGTACAATCGGAAATATTTTTCCTGTAACAGTTTCTCATGAGGAGAGCTCCAAAGAACGGAAATCCCACAGCTTAATACATTTCTCATTCTTTACACATAATATGCTAAGATGACACGTTAAATCATGTTGTTTACGATCTCGGAATATAATAAACATTCTTTCACATTTTCCCTCTATGTACGTTTTGCATATAATGACAACAAATGTATGTCCATAATTCTATTGTAGCATTACAGCAGGTGTAGAACTTCTTCTAGAATGTTTTTTTTTATGGAATTGATAGGTAAAGGAGCAAGAAGGTCAGCTGATAAACATGGACATCCACAATACTAAGGCCTTTGCAGGTGTGGTGTTTACAGAGTCCGTAATATAGCGAATTGGCAAGAGAAGAAGCCCCCTTCTTCTTCCCTTCCCGATTCGCTCTTCTTTAAGAGAAAGGACGGTTTTAATGATATATCTTTAATTCAGATTTAACTTGTAATCCAAAGCCGTAGTAGTTTCCATTGTTAGTTTATCCGTCTGTATGTTTAAGGAAAATGGAAATAGTAATATAAGATAGAAGATACGAAAAGAAAATGTACGCGAAACATCAATAAATCTGTTGAGGACGCAATCCGCATCGACATAAGGGTCGTGGTGAGTGACGACGGTTGTTCGTCTCAGCCCCGCTTCGTAACCTGCGGTTCCCACGGCTGCGTGGAATGCGCGACACAATTTAGTGGAGACCACTTAACGTCGACTGTTGAGGACGTAATTCACGTCGACATAATGGTTCGTGGTGAGTGACGATGGTTGCCCGTCTCAGCCCCCGCTTCGTTGCACCTGCAGTTCCCATGGCCGCATGGAATCAGCGAGAACAGTTTGGTCGAGACACTCATCGAGACGAGTACACTCGACGTTAAGATTTAGTTAACAATTTGACCAGTTTGGTCGAGACACTCAGCGAAACGAGTACACTCGACATTAAGATTTAGTTAACATTTTGGTTGAGAATTAATTGAGTGCATAAAACTAGTAACTCTGTAAATCCTGTAAACTTTATTATCTTCCAATTGAACCTGTTACTTTGACTTTGTATATTATATTTTAAACTGATTATATTGACAATTTATTACACTACTGACTCCATAGTTTCATTTATACAGTCCACATACTCGACAGCCTGATTCTTCACAGTCGGATATAGAATCAGTACTTAACAATCTGGTCCATCGGGTCGGATCTTAGAATCAGTGCAGAGACAGTAATTAATATTTTGGTCCTTCGAGTCGAATCTAGAATCAGTGCGGAGTCAGTAGCGAACTGTTTATTAAAATCAGTGAATATGTATATGAAGATAAGAAGCACGAAGAAAGCCGCAGCAGCAGAGGCTCGTGTCTGCGAGGAGGCATCAGCACCACTATCTGAGGTACCACTTGCACCTTTACTATCGACCTCTAACAATTCGAACGATAATGTAGTGTGTCCACGGGGACAGATAGATTCCGATGCCGTGACTAGCGAACATATAGCTACGTTGCCACGTCCCGCACGTAGTAATAGGTCATCGAGTAGGAGTCTAAAATCACATCGTTCGAACGCTAGTATTCGTTCAGCGCGAATTCGATTAGAGGCGCAGGAGAAATTAGCCGAGATAGCGAGGAAACAATTGGAAGTAGAGGCAGAGCTAGTGCGAGAACGTATGCACGTTGAGTTAGCCGCGATATCAGACTCTGAGACTGAATCGGAAGAGGATGGTAGTACGATGTTTAGGGCGAAACAGTGGTTGGACGGGGTTAGGCCAGTAGAACTGTCGCAAGTTGATACAGTGAGGCGCGAGGAGGCCGGTACTAGTGAAGTTTTTCACGGCCCGCGTGCCAATGGCAGACCGGACAACCAATTGTATCGGGGACCCGAAATGCGCCATCTTCCGCGATCTCCGTCTCCGCGTAGCGAAAGGGTAGATCGCAAGCGCTCTACTCCTCCACAACGGGTGCAAGGTAGAGAGAGTCCGAATAGGGTAATGTTAGCCGATATGGCGATCGAAAGACTCGCGAACGCCATTGAAAAAATCTCGACACGCAGACTGCCAACTCTACAAGAACTAGAGTTGCCGATTTTCAGTGGGGCACCATCCGAATGGTTGCCATTCAAAGCCGCGATGCGCGAGTCCACGAATTCGTATGGCTTTTCCCCAGCAGAAAACCTAGCTAGGCTCAGAACGTGTCTACGGGGGGAGGCCAAAGAGGCCGTGGCTGCGCTTTTGTATACCGCCGCGAATCCGTTAACTATAATGCAGACTTTAGAACAAAGTTATGGTAGGCCGGAGATTATAGTAGACAAAGCCATGGCGGACATTCGCAGATTGCCGCGAGTAGGGTCGTCCGCCACGGAACTAAATTCATTCGCGGTAAAAATACAAAATATTGTGTGCGTGTTGACGAATATAGATCGGAAAGGATATTTATACAATCCGATGTTAACAAGAGAGGTGTTAGATAAGATTAGCCCACATCTACTTTCGCGATGGTGTGATTATGCCCATGAAAATCAAACTGACGAGCCAGAGATAGTGACTCTGTCAAAATTCTTGATGCGAGAAGCCGATAGAGCGTTACGCTTCACGTACACGCCCACTCCTACTATGCCAGTGCGAAACATTTTAAATAGTGATAGAAGTAACCTGTCAAAGTCGCGACGTAGTACTGCCGTTGTGTGTGTGGCGACTGAACAGAATATAGTTCAAGCTTGTTTGTGTTGCAACAACGGTGGGCACGGTGTAAAACAGTGTTTTAAATTTAAAAGTTTGGGCGTAGAGGATAGATGGAAGTGGGTAAAAGAGACACGTGTATGTTTTAAGTGCTTTAGTCGCAAACACAGGCGTAACAGGTGCTCGGCAAAGCCATGTAATAAGTGTGATCGAGGGCATCACTCTTTATTACACGACGATGATGAAAGTAAACGAAAAGGAACGTCTTCGTCATCAACGAGATCGGAAACCGAGGAAGTGGTCATGTCGGCCACCGCGGTTCTTAACGCACAGAACGTGTTATTAAAGGTGCGTCCGCTTACGTTGACGGGGCCCAGCGGTAGCGTCGATGTGTATGCGCTATTGGACGAGGGGTCGACCGTAACGTTACTGGACGACAGCGTCGCGAGCGCAATAGGTTTAGTAGGGCCAGTGTCAGCCTTACGCATACGGGGTGTCGGTTCGAGTCCGTATGAAACGAATAGCAGAATCGCTAATGTGCGTGTTCGCGGAAAAGGTTGCAATAGAGCGCACAACATTAAGGTGCGAACCGTATCTGAGCTTGCGCTCGCACCACAGGCGCTAAATATAAATTATATGAGATACAAACATTTGCGCAATCTCCCGAAGGAGGATTTGTGTATGACAGAGGTCAGGCCGCAGATGTTAGTAGGGTCCGATAACTGGGAGTTGATAGTGACCCGAAAACTGCTAGTAGGCAAACGAGGTGAACCGGCTGCGTCGCTAACGCGACTAGGGTGGACTGTGCATGGCACCGTACCACGTGTCATAGAGTCCAATGCAGACGAAATCGTGTTGCATATTAGAGCGCAGGAGCAAATGAGCGTGGTTACGTCGTCGAATACTGTAAGGGAACTTACACATGTTAATGAACAGCCGTGTTTGACCCTAACTGGATGGAGTTGTAGTCGAGCGCGCGTAATCGATCATGTTCCCATCGACTTACGTGCGTATCAACCTACGGAACTAGGAGGGAAAGACAGTTGTGTAGGAAAGACACTGGGGCTTATTTGGACAGCAGAGACCAACGTTTTAGGTTTCAACACGTCGTTGAGTAGAGTTCCTCGGGAGGTAAAGGAATTTAATCGACTGCCCACAAAGAGAAAAGCACTCAGCGCTATTCTGTCTATATTTGATCCGTTAGGTTTAGTCAGCCCGTTTACCATCACGGGAAAAATGTTGATGCAGACCCTGTGTAGGAGACAACTCGAATGGGATAAAGAGCTCTCCTACGATGATGTTGAGCACTTCCACAAGTGGTTGCAGAGCATGCGGGATATAGCGGCTCTGCGACTGTCCAGGTGTTATGATAAAACGGGGGGAGTCGTAGACAGGGAACTGCACATTTTTAGGGTCGTGAGTGAGTTAGCGTATCCAGCGTTCCTCAATGGAGTCGAGGGCACATGGTCAGTGGAGCGCGATACACCAAGTGAGGATACGGAAATAGTGTATTGCGCAACCACGGTATCGAACTGGTTAACCAATGCGGTAAGGTTATCGACACACGACCGACTTGTGAGAATTATCGCGCGCGTTTTATTTTTCATTAATAAGTGTAAAAAGAGAGCTAAGCACTTAACTGCCGAACACCTGGTACGCGCGGATAACATTCTAGCGAGACAAATACGAACCAACGCTTTCGCCGAGGAATTACGTAGGCTAGAAAAATGTTTGTCATTACGTAGGGATGGTAGGCTACGAGAAGTAAGCGCGGTGGAGATACCTACCTCAGCGAAACAGCCTATTTTATTGAACGAACGACATAGCATAATACGGTTGTTATTAGTACGGTATAAGTATGCGAATAAGGAACGCGTCGTCAACGATAGTAGGCAATGTTTTAGGATAGTTAGGTTGAGGTCGATGGTATGCAGTGTGACTTTAGGATGTACTTGGTGCACGGTGCGCCGAGCGAGACCGAGCCAGTCTCACTTTGGTGACTCAGCCAACGGGCGGTTGGAGCTCTACGTGCGACCTCTTTCACACTGTGGTGTGGACTACTTTGGCCTCATGGTAGTCATTGTGAGGCGACGACGAGAGAAGCGGTGGGGCTCGTTATTCACATGCCTCGCCACTCAGCGGTACCGAACCGAGTGGAGGTTTAACGCGTCGGGCGCTCTGCACCAAGGAGGTATATGGGAGCGCCTGGTGCGCTCCGTGAAGAACGCTCCGAAGGCAACGTTAGAAAGTCAGCAGCCCAGGGAAGAGGTTCTGCTGATGGTACTTTTCGAGGCCGAGTTAACGATAAATGCAAGACCACTGACCTATGTTCCGGTCAGGCTAGAGCATCCCGAAGCACTTACTCCAAACCATTTCCTACTTAGCTCGTCAACGGCCTTGCCTTACACGGAGCCGTGCGAGGCAGCCACGAAGAAAACGTGGCGCGCAGTTCAAGGTCTAGCGGAGCAATTTTGGAAGCGGTGTGTCAAGGAATACCTGCCTACCTTGCTCCCACGAGATGCCAGATCTAGAAACTGTCCAGACTTACGACCTGGACAGCTTGTAGTTGTGATTGACCTACAGATGCCTTGGAACGTATGGCCTAAGGGCGAGAATTTGAGAACGTATCCGGATCCCACAGTGTGGTCCACACCGTTGACATCAGGACTAAGGGAGGAGTCTTTAGAAGATCGGCGACGCGGCTGGCGTTGTTGGAGATGGAAGAGGCTCGCAGTGCTACGCCGGGGGGAGACTGTTGAGGACGCAATCCGCATCGACATAAGGGTCGTGGTGAGTGACGACGGTTGTTCGTCTCAGCCCCGCTTCGTAACCTGCGGTTCCCACGGCTGCGTGGAATGCGCGACACAATTTAGTGGAGACCACTTAACGTCGACTGTTGAGGACGTAATTCACGTCGACATAATGGTTCGTGGTGAGTGACGATGGTTGCCCGTCTCAGCCCCCGCTTCGTTGCACCTGCAGTTCCCATGGCCGCATGGAATCAGCGAGAACAGTTTGGTCGAGACACTCATCGAGACGAGTACACTCGACGTTAAGATTTAGTTAACAATTTGACCAGTTTGGTCGAGACACTCAGCGAAACGAGTACACTCGACATTAAGATTTAGTTAACATTTTGGTTGAGAATTAATTGAGTGCATAAAACTAGTAACTCTGTAAATCCTGTAAACTTTATTATCTTCCAATTGAACCTGTTACTTTGACTTTGTATATTATATTTTAAACTGATTATATTGACAATTTATTACACTACTGACTCCATAGTTTCATTTATACAGTCCACATACTCGACAGCCTGATTCTTCACAGTCGGATATAGAACAGTACTTAACAATCTGGTCCATCGGGTCGGATCTTAGAATCAGTGCAGAGACAGTAATTAATAAAATCCTTAGAGATTTTTTTACGTTGTACGTATCTTTTTATCATCAGCATCATCAAGAACAGCTTGCGGCAGTCTTCTGTTGGATATAGGCTTACGCCACGACGCACAACCTATCCCAATTTGTGGCTAAATGCTTCCAACTTCGCTAACCGCCCTGCGTGGATCTTCATTTCACCAAACCAGGGGAGCGACCCACACTACGCCTCCACTCCAGCACTCGTTTAATCTAGCGACGGTTATTGGTTGCCCGAAAAACGTGTCCGGACGATTGCCACTTGAGAATAATATGAAGATGGTTTTAATTTGTTTACTTTTTATATGACTTATTTGATATATTTTTTTATGGGATAGGAAGGCAAACTAGCAGGCGTGTCACCTGAAGGAAAGCAATCAACGCCGCCCATAGACTTCCGCAGCTCCGTAGGCAGTGAGAAAGCGTTGACGACCTTAAAGAAACTCTCATTATGAGATCGGGAATGGGAGGGGGAGGGGGTAGGGGAAGAGGGGATGTTGGGTCTCCGGAACTCGGCCGCTCACAGTACGAAGCGCGGTAGGTAAGCTACCACTCAGACGCCGGTTTTCTGCGGGAGTGTGGTACCTACTTCCCCAGGCGAGCCGGCCCATTCATGCTACAGACAAATATTATGCCATTAAAAATTATTCATTCTTCCATATTTAAAATATATAAATAATTGTAAATAATTAATTAAATGAAATAAATGGATGTAATATATATTATTTTTTTACACGTCTTCGGGAATAAAATTACCGAAGGCGAAATTCATTGCCGATAACGCTAATCAGACCTCAGTCCGAAAAAGAAATGTTAGTTATCTATCTATTCAGTCGTAATCCTAAGCCCGTATACGAGTATATATTGTTATCTTGGAAAATGGCCAAATTGTACGAGTTTTGTTCGCGATCCCTAATGAGGTTTCTTTGTTTATTCTGAAATCTACATCGACCCGAGAAGAATTCTTCTAATTTTACCCCAGGGTAATTTCTTTTTTTTTCAATGAAGCAACATTTCCACAATCTCTAAAGACAGCCATTAAATATATTTTATATAATATATTAATTTAGAGGCGCAATTGTATTTATGATGGCTAAACATTTTTCTCAGCGTATTAAAAATTATTCCTTTTAAAAGCTTTATCTCAAACCTCGTACGATACCCACGAGACAAAATAGAGTAGCCCTATTCTGTGCTGGAAATTACACCGCAAAATCTCTTGAGCCATGTAGGTCAATGTAATTTATTTACTTTATTTAACTTTAAATATGTCTTATAATTTTATTAAATATAAGCATGAATAATGTTTAATTTGTTTATTCTGTTTTATGATATAGGAGGGCAAACGAACGAGCGTATCGCATGATAGAAAGCAATTAACGCCGCCCATAGACATCTGCATCTTGACGACCAATTGGCTCAGTAGCGGGGCACCTCGCCGTCCACGGAGTCAATGGTCGCGGGTTCGATCCCCGCATCGGAATAAATCTAGGCTTACAGATATTTATTCCGGGTCTGGTAACCCCGTCAATCCATATTTGACGTCCGTTCCTCCAGAAATGGGGAGGCTCGTCCTATGCAATGGGATATATGTATAAGGGTTGCGAAAAAAAGGGACATCTGCGACACCACAGGAATCGCGGAAGCGTTGCCGCCCTTCAAGGTATGTGTAGGCTTTAAGGTTGTTTTTTGGAGGTGCCAATGTCGTCTCATTTCAGAAATACCACTGAAGTTATCTGGTTCTACAGGTTGATGGTGCGTGGTTAGAAGCTTGCATTTTTATTGCATGGGAAGTCAAACAAGCGTATCACCAGATGGAAAGCAACGTCACCCTTAAGCAACTACAACACCATGAGTGTTACAAAAGCAATGCTACCGTTTGGTACCCATTTTAAAAGATTCCAATCTGGTATCGGGTTAGAAATACCACTGAACTAAATAATGAAGAAGTTACCGTAAAAACGCACTACTCTGTGTAGTGCAGTGTGTTTTACCGGTGAAAATGTTGCCAGTTATCTACATAGTAGGGATGAAACTCTTTTGTGATGAGTTTTGCGGTAGTGGAATTTAGCAGTAGGAATTGTTCGGATCAATTCTTCCGAACAATGTTAAACTTTTGTCTTATAAATGAGTTACGCAGTGCACACAGTCCTTTTCCATTTTTATTTAACTTTATAAGTTAAAACTAACACGTCTTCACAAAAGTATCAAGTATCTTTCTAGACGTTGTTTCAGACACGAGAGCTTCAGATTTGAAACTCTTGGACTGGTGCCAACTTTGTCCTCGGCCAGAGCAAATTATTCGCACTCGAAACTTGTATTGATATATAATTTATGTTGTATATTTTTTGTGTAATATTAAGTTTTGAGATATTACACCGATTCAGCAATATCAGCAGCAGCAGAAGGAGCCTGCGGCAGTTCAATGTGGGACATGGATCAAATTTGCGCTTCCAAGCCTGATCTTTGGCTTTACGTCAGATCGTCAATCCTTTTGGTTGGCGGGTGTACTACTCTATGTTTGCCAAGAAGCGATTTCCAATCCAGTAATCGTCTACTCAAGTGGTTGTCAGTTGCCGAGCCCCTTGCCACATCAGTTTCCAAACTCGAATAATCATCATCAAGGCAATACAGTCGCGGGTGAAGGTTAGCCTGATTCAGTAAATTTCAGTCGGATTATAGTTTGGCTTTTTCCTCCAGCCCCTCACACCGTTTGCCTTTAAGTCGTCCTCGAATCCATCTCTTCTTCTTCCATGCCTTCTACGACCATTTGTTTTAGTTTGCTGTCGCAAAGTGAATAAATAATGAATCGGAATCAAATCAACCGCAGAAAGTCTCAGCACAGATTTATTCATAGCTTTCTGGGTGACTCTAAGTTTGTAAAGTAAACTATCAGTATTTATAATATTATAGTATTTTATATTGTTATTTAAAAAAAGAATATGAATGTTAAAATAAGGCCTTGTTTTCATATTTTTCACTTACTACACTGGCTAGTTGAAACGATTAAAAACGATTCTAGCAAACTTAACACCATTACTAGTTTTAATATATTAGGTTGGAGAAAAAGAAGTTCATTATTTTCTGGGTAGTAGTCTCAGATGGCTGTACCTTCAAAAAACAAGCCTATACATACGTAAAAGGCCGGCAACGCTTCCGCGACTCCTGCGGTGTCGCGGTTGTCTATAGGCGGCGTTGATTGCTTTGCATCAGGCGACACGCTTGCTCGTCCTATCCCATAAAAAAAAGTATTTGATATCTCGTAAAGTATCGATCGAACAACTTCAAGTTTATGCTCGTTGTCAAGGTGACTTTTCACACCAAAAAAACTCTTTTGCTGTTTTTAGTTTGTTCCATTTAGTTGTGAGTTACAGGGTGTTAACAATGGAAGTCAATAAAGAGAAAATTATATTGAGCTTTGAATATTTGTAGAAAAACACCAAGCTTACAAAAATATACGTGTACAAACAAACCTTTTATGTTGGCATGTTAAGGAAACTGCGTCGATATGTAACGTCCGCCTTCACAATCAAGCGACGAGGCGAACAAAGCACGCTAACATATGAACTCTAATAACAAATATTTTCCTTATCCAACAGTTAATATCATATAATGACGAAAATCAAACGACACAGAAAAAGAAGAAAAGAGAGACGGAGATAAATAATGAGCTTTTTCCGGGAATAATTGATTTCTTTTTATCGTTTTTCACTTTATAGTGTTTTATCAGATATGAGAAGTTGTATGCAAAACCGATCAAATATCCTAAGTTAGAATTGGATAACTTAGTTTTTGAGTAACGTAATTATCAGAATCAGTCAGAATGAAGAATAAGGGAAATAAATTTAAAAGAAGATTTTTTTAGCGAACTGTAAATAATAACACTAAGCTATATGAAGTATTGCGTTATTGTAAATGCATTGACTATATTAGTGTAAGATGTAAATAATGAGAAGGAAAGAGAGGAATATTTCCAGAAATTCCAGGAAATAATTCCAGAGGAACAGGAGAAGAGGAAGATGTTAATCTTCCGACTCTCAACGTTCATCGAACGAAGTCCAGTTCTTCGCAGATGTTGGTTTTGTACAGTTTTAGTATACTTTTGTAGGTTTTAATATCAGCCTTTGTTATCAAAGAAAATCTGCCTAAAAAATTGTGAAAAATGCTTAAAGTGTAAAATTGGAAAATTCGCCTATACCGTGCCCATACTACATAAAAGTTTCATTCGAACATTATTATATTTGGTTTAACATTTTAAAAAAACAAATTTAATATGTTTCTGTAACCTTTAATCCTAAGATTATAGTAACACGTTTCTATACTCTTTTTACGTGTGTTTAAAACCATTTATATTTTAAAAAATAGAGCCAAATTTTGTAATATTTTTGGAATGCAGCCAACGCTAATCTTAAAGTGGGGATAATGTTATACATATTATTAATATTTCATTTATGCTCGAAGTCTATTTATTCATATTGTCTATTTGAATAAAATTTTGTTTGTTTTTGCTAATTTTAACGAAATTGTTGTAACCTTATGTAATCTAAGTGTCTGTACAACTTTAAAGTTATCAAGCGTCATTATAGGCTACAATATCTGCTATCTAGATTAAATACATAAGATACATTCCCTCCCAAATCGTTATATATTTAATGAAATAGTTTCTTTGGATATAATTGGAAGATGAATAGATGCAGTGCCATCGATATACTTATGTAGAGATATAGATATACACAATTTCTAAAAAAGGAAACATGTAATATTTTTAATAGTACATACTAGGTTTCTTGATAACCATTCTAATTTAATAACGATTGTGTTATAAAATGGTTCATAAGTTCATAATTTCAACGCTTCCGCGACTCTTGCAGTGTCGCGGTTGTCTATGGCTGGCGTTGATTGCTTTCCATCAGGCGACACGCTTGCTTATTTGCCCTCCTATCCCATAAAAAAAAATTCCAATGGAAGATATGAACTTACAACCTCAGGTCAGGTCTTTTTCAGTTGAGCTATTATTGCTATTATAGTTGAAAAATTTACTTAGATATAGAATTAGAAACAAAATTGTATTTTCATTTAATTTCATTATTACTCGATTATGAAATTAAGTGGAAAAACATAATTTTGTTTCAAATTCAAAGTCCGTACGTCATTTAAAACAACATATTAATCCTCGTACACGACACCGGTATAGTATGATTGATGAGAAAAATTCTTTAAAAAAAAGTGATTTATACATGGCACTCTCCGGGTTGTTTCAAGTGTGTTAAGTGTTGTCATAAATATATTTTTTTTCTTTAGTATTCGCTTCAATTATTAATAATACTCTTTAGTTATAGAACTTTATCAATAATATAATTAAAAATAATTATTTTCCAACATGGATATATGCTACCTGAACTCCAAAAAATCCCGGAAAAGTATACATTTCAAACTTGTTTAACTATTAAATTAAACTCAATTAAAATTAATAAGAAAATTAATTTTGGTTATAGACTTTAAATAAAAATAAATTTTATAAGGTTTTACTATTAGCTTTAATATCAAATGAAGTACCTGAATAATATGTAGAATAGAACTGAATGATTGATTAGCAAATAAGACAATTTAGTAATATTTGACTAAATTCCGGAAATACTGGAATTTCCGCTATTGATTTTTGAAAAAAGGGTCACATTATAATAGCATGTTCCATGTTCATAAAAACAATATACCTACCTACTCCGATTACTAGCAATGACAAAAACTAAGAAACGAAAAAATTAAAGTGATAAAAAAATCCCATGCGATTTTGATAAATACTTGATTATTGAAACCTGAGTAGCTGAAGGCAAGCAAGTAAATAAACATATTGATCAAAACTCTCTGTCAGATAGAGCACCTTTACCATATACACGTATATTTCCTGTGTGGCCTCAAGACTGCATTGTCAACTGAATGTATAGTAATTGGAAGTAGCCTACTGTCGCATTTCGAACACAATCGTAACGTTCCTAAGAAAATCACTCCATCGTATTTGCAATTCAATTTATCACTAACTTAATCCAGGTCTGCAGTAGGTATATCGTCTATTTTATGTGTGTCATAAAAATGGACATTATACGTGTACGTCTAAAGTTCTTTTGTTAGAATTGTTATTTACATATATTTCACATTTAACTTGGTATATACAAGTAGTATAGCAAGTATTCAATTATTTAGATAAAGGGGGACTCATACGGCACTCTTGTCTGAGTCCTGCTATATGTATATAATTCTATAGATTTGTGAATTCCGTTGTAGTAACTTGGACACACAATAGATACAAGTACAAAATAATATTTTATTTATTTAAGGACACCAATAACTGATACATTGTATAAAAATAAACAAAAATACAAATGAGAAATAAATGTTGTTTTTGGAAGTTAGAAAAAATTAAAGTAACTAAAATGTGTACCAACGAGTACAGAAACGCTATTTTTTGTTTAATTTAAAAGAATTTATTTTCAAATAAATAATTTAGAATTTGAAACTCAAAATATGCTACGGGCTTTTTTTGCGATCGCTTATCTACCTGTAATAAACCTTGCCCTAATATAAATCTGTCAAACGCACCGAGTGTCACAAATCATTATTACTCCGAAATGGAATCTTTGACAAGTAGTACATTAATAAAATTGATGATGAAAATGTTATATTGTACAAGATCTAACTTTTTTAAAAAACCAAACAACTAACTTACTTAACTTTTTACAAACGATAATGCGAATAACCTAGTGGTAGATAAAGCGATCACCATCTAGACATCGCACCGTCGGAGACATCTCAGATGTGTTGTCGGCCTTTTGTAAACACGCTCGCGTCCTTAATTTTTTATATCGTACATATTTGGGAACACCACAAGTAGTAAATCGATTCACAGTTGCACAGTTCGTGGCAGAAAACTGTGACTAAATCGCACGGTGATTGACTGACAGCCATCCAGGTGTGGGGATAGTTGCTATTTTTGTAGCACGTAGTCCGAAGGTGTAACTATGCGGATGGTGGCAGGTTAAACAACTTTTTCACGAGCAGCCGAGCTGAATCAGGATTAGTCCGCTGCAGAAAGTGCCTCTTCGTCTTTTTCTACTTTCGGTCCCTTTGAGTAGCATAGATTGACAGTTAATTTGGGGCAACTAAATCTATGTTTAACGAGGCAAAACAGTCCAGCAGTAAACACTTTCCTTATCCATTCTCTGATATTAAGTGGTAAGATTGGACGTGCTGATCAATTATGATAAACAAAGAAAATTATATATATATATATATATATATATATATATATATATATATATATATATATATATATATATATATATATATATATATATATATATATATATATATATATATATATATATATAATATATATAATTTTCTTTGATGTGTGGACACACATGTGTGTCCCACTGCTGTACAAAATCACCCGATATGGAGAGAAATTGATTATAACCTGCTTTGATTGTGCAAGAAAGTAGATACATGGGCAATCAAACTTAATATAAATATCTGTGGACCATTTATAAAATACATATATTTACAAAAACACAGGATTTAAATTTACAATTATTGCCTCCAAAGTAGTAGCTTCGTCACTAAGCCAATTAGGTCATATTAAAAAGTTTCGGTAGTATTCAAAAAATAAGACATATAATTTTGTAATTGTGCTGATTTACATTGATTCTCGAATGTTAGAAATATACAAGACTCTAAAAATATTTAGAGGTTTTTTACAAAAATACTTTTGAAATTTCCTCACCTAGTTTTTGATATAACATTTTTATTAAGAACACTTATAATAGTAGTGCTAATTGACTGTTTTTTATTCACTTACTGCTAACAGGACTATGCAAAATCTAATTACAGCGACGAGCAACTCTATTAATTTTGTACGAAACCCACTGAACCACGAAGGAGTTTCCATTATGTTCAATAAATAAGTTACAAAAGGTTAAATTGGAATTCCAAAGCCTTTCAAGTTATGTTGCGCTTTCAACAATCAAGGATTAGATAGAGTAGAAACTCTATACTATATAAAACAGCATGCAAAAAAGAATAAATGCCTGAAAACAATCCAAAAATTTTTTGATGAGGTTTAACACTTAACAATATAATTAAATCACAAACCTTAATTACACGTTATAATGAAATAAAATGTTTATATTAACATATTTTGTAGGTAAATCTAATAACAACAAGATTATCGAAATTTCGAAGCTGCCTAACTTGGTCAGGCTTTTCGGAATAGAGGCCTCTCGATTGTCAAAGTCAATATTCTAGGTGCAACGTTCGAAGGCTGTTGCTTCGCTTTAAGAACTTCGCTAAGTGAGCAATATAGCAGCTTTTAAAATAGAAAATCGCTGACTAGCGGATAGGTCGATGGGTCGCAGGATAAACCACGGACAAGGCGGCTCGGTATCGACCTCCATGATGCTCTCTTGTCAGTCCATTCAGTTTGTTTAGTTATGTCACTTACAATCTAGATTAATCAACAATCAGAGTAGCTTGCTTTCAAATCCGTAGCCATTCTTTTCTTAATGACATTTGTGACGTGCACAATTTTACAGAACCCTAAAGTGCAACGTTTGTTTGATCGGTCTGATTATTTTTATAGCAGATCAGGCAAACGAGCATGCGGCTCATCTGGTGGTAAGCGATCACCGCCGCCCACGACATCCACAACACCGGAGGCGTCGCAGAACCGTTGCCGGCCTTTTGTCAGGTTTTTATCCGTCAGATATGACCTGCCCGTGTTTGTAAAAGTTATAAAACCAAATCATTATTTTTAAATAGACTGGCATCGCTACTGACGCTATGAGTTCTAAAATGAATTTTAATAGAACTCATCAGAACAATAAATTATTACACAGTGCGACTTAAAAAAGTTTTACCATAATAATTCACATAACAATATCAAATTAAATAACATAAGCTTATAGTACTAATGATTCACAGACGTGTGTATTTGTGAAACTGTATTCCTATCTTCCTTGGTTTTCGTGACTGTCTTTCTAGTTCACTTGTGCTTTAAAATAATTTAGGCACATCATTAGGAAAGAGTTCAGAGGCCATTAAGGTTCTTCTAGGGAGGGTAGATAGTGTAAAATCTTGTGATAGAAGGCTGACGCGAAGGTAGGTCAAATAATCGAAATACTTCAGATTTTCAGATTCAGACAAAAGAGCGATTTGCACTAAGACAAAGTCACCTACCATTGCAGCTCACGATCCTAAGGTATTAGAGAATGGACGAGAACAATAAAATACACTTAAATTAGAAACAAACATTTGAGTTACTCAAATAATTAATTCTAAACGACAACACTATTACAAATATATCCAGCAAATTTCAATAACAGTAGAGAAAGGAAATTAAATTAGATTTATGTGGACAGTCAAAAGCTAAGATCCGCGAATTCACTTTTCAGTTGTTTTCCGTAGAGTCTACTATACCTGAAGATGCCCCATGTTGGGGCGAAACACGTGTCGTTTACAAGGTGGAAAAGTGGTAGTTTGTGTTTGGTGGGTGAGAATTGTTGGCCGATTTTCGGTAAGTTTTTGTATTGAGTTCCAAATAAATCCGCTTCATCCAGCAGAAAAACACACATTATTAATTTTCTGTTATTGTTTTGCTTGTCACGGATCTTAGCTAAGTAAAACTTTTGACTGCCCACATAGTGTTGGATTTCCGCAAAGTAACGCCTGACTACCTGACGCCTGACGCCATTAATAAATTAGATTTTATAATTTTGAGAAGGGTTGTAAAACCAACTTTCAGACTGATGATCAGTTGAAAGTGCATACTTGTATCTAATTTTCGCTCATAACGTTATAGTTGTGTCGTGGTATTTCGTATAAGCTTTTACAAAGCATTCTTGCTTGTATTAATATGCTACAAAGTGACGGGAATGAAGGCTGGTGGTAAAATTGAAGTACCGCTAACTATGTTTTAAAGCTTTTCATTTAATTTTCAAACCAGTATAATGTGATTAGTGCATAGCATAAAAAATAAAATTAAAAAGCAAATCTGAATCATATTTATAAAGTACTAGCTGCCCGCTCCGGCTTCGCACGTGTGGAGTGCCTAATGAAAAAAAATTGGATAACATCTAAAAACGCCAAACGTTCAGAGGTAATTGATATGTTTGACCGCTTGTTTTGTCATCTCTCGCCCGAAGTCGTCGGTATGGATTCTTCCGGAGCCGTAGTAGCCTTCAGAAGTTCGCATTCTATTTGCCTCCAAACGCTGCCTCCGCTCTTTTTCAGTCTCATTGTCTCGAAGATTATGAACTCGGCTTGCATTACGCGTACATCGACCGATATTTTGACGTCTCACGGGTGGCATATTCTTATCACCATTAACCTCGTCAATGAAAACGAAACCTCAAAGGAAGGAACAGCACGAAGCACAGAAACAAAGTTTTACTTTTGTAAAAAAAAAGAAATGGTAATTGAATATGAATAAATGTCAATCTATCAATGCTAACATTTATTATTTTGTTATTCATAGTTTCATTTGTTAATTTTAGAAATGCCGCCATCTATTAGTTATATTGCGATTTAAAATGACGGAAAAGAGAAAATTGTTTGTTTTTACATCTTTCCGTTCAATTTTTTGAAAATTTCTTTTATAGTGTGTGAAAGTCCCATTTGGGTTCTACGGACTAGTCTACTATACATAGATACTTTCCATTATAATATAAATTATTATACAATATTTTATAAATAAATAATTTAATAAATAAAAATAAAGTAAATGGATTTTCGAACATGTAAGTTCATATGTAACTTAAAAGAAATAATCTAAAACAGCTACGGGAGGCAAAGAAGCTTCATTTTCGTCAATACACGCATAACGTGACGACTATGGAAAAACTGTCCATAAAAGAGAGGGACCGAAGCCCATAAATGAAATTAACATTAATTTATCTGCGCAGTTTATTATTAAATCTAGAAATATATAATATTAATCTCCAAGATATTATCTCCGCGATATTCTTTGTTTTATTTTGTCAAGAAACTGGAACCACTAAGATGAAAGATCAATTTCCGTTCGTCTTGCCGCTGTGTAAATCGAGGCGGCTGGCTTGTTTACAAAGGATTGTTACTCCGGCCATATTCATCATTTTGTATAGGGGCTCGGTAAACACTCAAAGTAATTATATTGAAAGTGATAAATTTCTTCGCGGTTTTTCACATGGCTTTTATGATAATACGTAAAAGACGTCTAGATGGCACTTTTCCAATTAAAGTTTTTGTCGGAATGGTTCTCTGATGAAATACAATAATCTTAGGCCGTAATGATACAATCTGTATACATTAATTAATTTTAAAAAGTTTAGTAGAAGTGAGCATAGTTATAAATATTTCTCTCTGAGTCCTAAGTCCCCTGGTGGGGCTTAGGGCAGACACGACGTTTCTCCATCTCAACCTGTCGGAAGCCATACGCTCACTTCGCTCCAGGATAGGCCCATCTTCACCACTTCGGTCATCAGTAACAGTACGCCGCGAAGTTTGTTTTGAGCGCCCACAATTTCTTTTCCCCTGCGGGTTCCATTCGAGGGCTTGTTTTGGGGATATGACCGGCGTGGCGCCGAAGAGGATGATATCCATCTCCATTTTTGTCGACGTATCTGGACATCTATTGGGTCCTCTTTGTTGATTCTTCTCAGCTCTTCGTTGGAGATCATGTTATCCGGCATACTTTTAAGTATAATTATAAATAAAAACATTAACGAATATCCTCAGTGCCATGGCTGCGGCAGCTGTGGCTGAAAACGGCAAACGATGTGAATATACATTTTAAATTTTATTTATTTATTTATTATATTATACATTACATTATTATACGGTACATTATTTGTCCCAGTGAAAGTTTCATTTGCGACGTTAAAGGTTGAAGTAATAGGCACAAGAAGGCCAAAAACAACCAAACAACCGAGGTCCCCCGGTTAATATATACTTTTATAAATTCATACACAATGCCGACAAAATTATTTCACTCCTTTACAAAGATGATTCTGACCCTATGCAATGACAACCTAATTGAAAATGAAGTTGCCGTAATTCCACCCTGGTCAGGCGGATTCACCGCACGGGAATAAATGGGTGGCCTTTTTTAACCCAAGGGAAATCCTTTATGGATACCCTTATATGGGGTACCGGAGAGTTACGTCGAACTCCTTATACCTAAAACTCCTGGGTGTTTCCACGTCACTCACATCAGAGTCCGTAACTTGAAAGACGTTGAATACCTTGGTGTATTAAAATTAAATGGGGTAGCCTTATTCTATACCGGAAATCATACACAAACTTAATAAATATACTAATATTTCTTTCAATTTCAAAATTTTGCATTTTATTAAACTGTTATAGTGTTAATAAAATTTTGAACTTGTCCAGATTGGCTATTTTATTTTCAAAGGCCACATTACCCATTTCAATAATTTTTATCGTAACTTTCTTACAATATGTCATAAGTTGTAACATTCAGAACGGTTAGAGTCAGTTTAATATTAATTACCTTATTGGGCAACAATTTGGCAAGCTTCGGTCTCAATTTTAGTAGTAAAACAGTTGATATTTTGTTTTAAAAATATTAATAATAGTAAAAAAGGTACTATTTAATTTAAGAATATTTGCAAGAAACGAACTCGGAAACTAATTTTGCCTAATTTCAGACAGAAAGCAATTTGTGCCTAATGTCAGTCATAACACGATATTGGAGTATTTCAGGGTTTCTAGAAAGGATAATAAAGTTTTATGGTTCACGAGATGTCGTCCACGATTTCGTTAGGGTTCCTAAACATAAGTTTATATAAGTCCATTGCATGGCATAGGCCTAATCAATCAATGCGTGCTACCTAGGCCTAGTAAATATTAGAACATTTCTACAGTGTCTGCAGAAATATACAATCACAACAATCAACACAAATAAAGATTTTGTTCTTAACGTGAAATATAAATGAAAAAAAATACACTTAACATTCAATAACATCATCAATTAATAATAATTATGTATGCTAGGTCATCCATTTTCCTCTAAAATAGTAGAGGAGGACGATGGCTTCCGTGGAGCAACTTGTGAGCAAGTGTTGCTTTCGAAGACCGGTTTTAAGGCTAAGATCTCTTTTTATTTATCCTCCTTTATTTTTTTATTTTTTTTTAATTTTATTATATTTAATTCTGAATAACTTTTTATTCTGGTTGTCTATTCTATCTGTATTAACTCCTTGCGCTACAATGACGAGTTAAACTCGTCATGAATTTTTAATGTCTATCTGCCCAGTGACGAGCTGTACTCGTCATCAAAATAAAAATATACATAGAATATTTAAATATGCGTGACGTGCTTAAACATGTTTAAACATGTTTAAAAACACAATATTTGTTAATACGTACTCTTCGATAACGGTATGGCTAGATATTTCTCTCTTTTTAAGGCATCAATTTGCTTCTTTATATCTCTTTATTTATGCAATGATTGACTCAAATTAAATGGTGCATTATTGCAACATTTTTCCTAATTAAATCGAAGCGCAAGGGGTTAAGATTAATTAATTCTAAACAAACAAAACAAATATTAGTTTGTGTATCAATCAATATCAATATCAGGCCGCGGCTGAACATAGGCCTCACTTAAGGCGCGCCACCTAGCCCGATCTTCAGCTTCACTTTTTGTCTATCAATACTAACTCATAATTGAAAAAATTAAATAAAAAAGTACCTACGGACATTCTTTTACCACTATTCTTTTTCGTCAGAATTGCGTAATGGAACTGTAATAGAAGCTTGATTGTTAACAGACTGACTTTAACAAATGAAATTTAATTTTTTTTTTGGAAGAGACAAAGGATTTGAATCATCTCTTAATAGCCTGTGTACTTCAACAACTTCCATAATAATGTTATGCTGTGTACGCTTTACTAAATTAAGTTTTGTAGTTGGTATTTCATGTAGAAGCCGAGAAACGTGCGCATTAACCGCAAACTGCGCAGTTTAGTTGACAACACATACAATAACTTCTCGTAGAACACAGCGTGATAGCTATGCTGGGATCATATCATGAGGATATTCCGCACCGCGTAGCTTGTGTCGCGTTGTAATTTATTACAAATAAACCCCCAGGTTTCATGCACCGGGCAACTTTAATTATATTCTCTTGTCTTCAGTCTTTCTAATTACATCTAACGTGCTGAACTAAAACGTCTTCGTGCAGTTTCATTAATTTTCATGAACTAAATCAAGTACGTACTAAAGAAAATATGATGTCGTGACCATTTTAAATACTTACACGTTTAGAGACATGTGTAATGTAATAAACCGAGGAATTGTGATACATAGTTATGGTACACTGGGTAGAAACTCTTACAACCTGAGATTTTTCATGAGCATCGTACGAAGCTATATTGTAAATCTCTGAATGGGCAGTAGCATCTACATGAGCTATAAAATCAAATCAGCGATCACCAATCGTCCTGCAACACGCAAATTATGGAAAGATCACTCTATAGTACCGATGTTGCCTATTACGTTATAAAGTGTCATAATCATCATAAAATCAACCTGCAGCCGTCCACTGCGGCATATGGGCCTTTCCTAGCGTAACACATAGCCCAGTCTACTACAATACTTCATGTATCTACATTCTGCTAGCCACCTTGCATTTCATCACTCCATCTGATCGGTGGGTGTCCCACACTTTGTTTGCCAACTCGCAGTCTCCACTGTAGCACTCGTCTCTCCAACGATTATCAGTTTATAGACTAATGTGAATGACTAATTGGTTTAGTACCAAGACTACCGCTACGGAATCAATGGTCGCGGTTCTGATCCCCGCATCGGAATAAATATATGCATCGATTTATAAATATTTATTTTGAGTCTGGTAACCCCCCAAATCTGCAATTCCTTTCCTTTCTACTCTCTATCCTTTCTCTTCCTCTCCGCCAATCCACGGTCTGCCGTGCCAATGCGTGGATAAGGGCGAGCTTAGTCGCAAGCGTGCCGACCGTTTCAGGATCGGACTGTCCCGGGTACTATGGTGCTTTACCTCAGCATGCCTCAAGGCTCTGCTGGGGCTGACCTCCATCCTCCCTTGCGGCTTGTGGGATTCACTAAGGCGAATTATAATATACCTAATTTGTTGAAGAATGACGGCGACATGGTTGGCCACCCATCACGTCCTGATTCTCTCGAGGACGAAAAACGACTAATGGAGAGCCGTTTCGCTGCAATAAATGTGAGACAAAGAATGGATGAAAGGATGGATGAGTGTGGAGGAGGCGGGAAGGGTATGCCGGGATCGTAGCGGATGGAGTATGTATGGCCTACAGGTCCAAGTCTAGTTACCCCATCGTTCCATATTAGACAAGGCCCGTGTCTAGCAGTGAGGCATAAATGTGATGTGTAAAAAGACTAACGCGACCAACCCATTACCACTTTACTACAATAACTTAAATGATTATCTCGGTAACTTTAGCTGGTCACGTTTGATGGAGAACAAACAATTTAGGATTGAGAAAACATATTTTTTTTTAATATATTTTTTTTAAGTTAAAAAGCTTCTTTATTTCATAATTTTTGGCAATTTTCGCAGTCAACTATATATCACAAAGTTAGGCTATCGCATATTCTCAAGGGTACACTTCTTTGAGAAGAAATATGGGCCACTCATTTCTACAATGCGTTTATGGTACAGATTGAGGGAAATTAAATACGAACTTTCATATATAACATTTCATCCACAATAAGCAAACAAGCGACAACGACGACCGATTGGCTCAGTGGCCGAAGCCTCCTGCCCTCGGAGTCAATGGTTGCGGGTTCGATTCCCGCATCGGAATAAATATATGTATGACCTACAGATCTGTACGAGTCTGGTAACGTCGCCAATCCGCTCTGGATAAGCGTGGAGGGTTAAAGATCATTCCTCCAGAAATGGAGAGGCCCGTGCCCAGCAGTGGGACATATATGGGGGTGAAAAAAAAACAAACACGATTAGTCAGGGACGTTGTTTCCTATTTTTCTTCTAACAAAATATCACCATCAGCTTCTAGCGATGTTTATAGTAGCATTGGTCAAATCTCCCTCGAGACCTCCCTGAAATATTGATTATATGGGTTTTGCTTTTCACCAAAGCGTCGCTTAAATTTCACTTTTTCATTCCTCATTCCATTTTTTATCAGCCTCGGCGACAGCGGGGGAACACTTAGGATAGTTGAAAGGACGCTATATATAAATGGAGAAATATATATCACACACAATATCTTCTCCAAAAAGGCGACAGTATTAAGGATAGATACATTCATTTATCATAGTGGTTTACCACTTAGTTCACGTTGAAGGGAAAAACGTTATCGAAAAAATCTGTTACATTAAGTATGTGAATACAGTATATGTACTTCTAGTAGATTTATGGTTGTTTTTTTCAAGGATCTTCACTTAATGTTAGTTAATTCTTTATTAGGAAGGAAAATAGGAATGAAAAGAAAATAAGCAATCAATGCTTCCCGTAGAGATTTGCAAAAACACACGAATTACAAAAGCATCACTGCTCTTTAAGACAAATGTAATACTCTAGAAACTGATTGTGCGTAGCTGAAAATCGGTTTAGGTTGAGTACCTTAGGACAGGCCTTAGGTCAATGGTGAATTGATACTAGCTGAAAATGTTTATGAATCTAATGTTATATACTTATGACTGTAAAATACAGTCAGTCAGGGAGTTTGCCAGCCGCCTGTGCGCTAGTCATGGCATTGGTACGCGGGTACGTATCTTCCGTTGCGGTAGTATCATATCCCTATCATCCTATCTACATCCATCTTCTGTTTCCCCTGCCCTTTCCTTTCTTCTCTACGCTTTCACACCCATGCCGTACCGATGGATCCCGGGACGGTCGGCACGCTTGCGACTAAGCTCGCCCCTAGCCACGCATTCATTGGCACAGCAGACCGTGGTTTGGCGGAGCGGAAGGGAAAGGATGAAGAAGAAAGGAAAGGGCAGGGAAGGAGTTGCGGATTGGGGGGGTTACCAGACTCGGAATAAATATTTATAAATCCATACATATATTTATTCCGATGAGGGGATCGAACCCGCGACCATTGACTCCGCGGGCGGAGGGCCACGCCACTGATCCAAACGGTCGTTTTTAGTTTATTTCCATTTTAAATTTTATTTTTACGACAATAACGCATTTGTGTTTTTAAACATATCATTACAGTATGTACAGTAAAAAAGTGTACGCAATAAACCTGCTAATGTCCTGTATATACATTAAATTGTGGATGAGTTCTGTAAACATATATGAAAATATGAAAAAATGAGTTTAATTATACCCTTGTCAAAAAACAGTGGTCAACCAGCGATAAGAGCGGCGACACGGCGCGCAATGATGTGATGGGGCACAAGGGGACGATACATCCCCGTACATGCGATTGCAAATATTAATGTATGCTGAACGTATTACACGGGGCAAGATTAAACCACATTCACGTATATAATTTCGTTGCTTTTTCCTTACTATGCACACAATTTTTGAATTTACTATACGCTTTCTAAAATCAAATAGAGCTACACCATTTCTTCAGAATATCGTACGATGACAATCTTCATCATCATAATCATCATCAAGGCATTACAGCCGCGGGTGGGCCTTACCTTGTTCAGAAAATTTTTCCAGTCGGATCTTCGTTTAGCTTTTTCCTTCCATCCCTTCTCACCGAGTGCCTTTAAGTCGAACGATGACAATAGGTGTAAATTTTTCCAAAGACCATAACTCTATGAGACCGGCAAATTTCAGCTTAATTTTCAAATCGATACAACATTAAAAGTTCTACAAAAATAATCCTACACATTCCTTAAAGTCCAACAACGCTTACGCAATGCTCTGTCAATCTACATATAATAATTTATTAATACTCTTGTAAATACTAAATTAAATATTTTAGATTTACTTCTTAATTACTTTCTTAATAATTTTAAAACCCTAAACTTAATAAATAACTTTCTAATCTGAATCCAAAATTTCTAAAGATAATTAAAAGTTAAGCAATTAGTGAACTTGACATTTTCAAGTTAAATTTAATTTGACGTCCAACATTGACCATTGTTACGATACGATAGCTAAATATTGTCGAAAATTATATAGCGACTAACAATCTTAAAATAGAGGATGCCTAGAAGATCGTGGAAAGTGAAGAACATCATGTGAGAAAGCTGACCCTAGTTTTAACCGGAATATAAGTTAAGTCGAAGAAGAATCTAATTCGTTGTAAGTTTTCAGACATTACAATTTTTTTAAGTAATAGGCTGTTTCTCATGTTGTCCTTTATGACTTGAAAGATTTCACATAGTCACAATTAGATTAACACTTGCTTGGTATTTTTTCTATTATAAAAATTTATATATTTTTGACGACATTTCTGTGTTATTTCCGTGAAAAAATAAAGAACAAATAAAACGTGTAGAACAAACGTCAAACTAGAAAGAAAAATATATGGCAGGCAGTTGAACGGTCACAATCGCCAATCTGTCAAACCCTCTTCGCACACCAGTTGACGCAGGCCAACGTAAACGAAATTCAAATAATGCAATCGATTCGATTTGTGTTCCTCTTATGCATTAGGCGCAGGCCACACCAGGAGCAAAACGAGACGAAGTTAAGTTCGCTCTGCGTCTTTTCGTAATTCGATTAACACCACATGGTTCACGACGACGAAACGAAGTATGCAAAGACGCGAGTCAGCTTTGTTTCGCTTTGTTTCGGGTGTGACCCGCACCTTACACTAACGTTGAACACGGGTCGCCATTTTAGAGAGGCGTTTAATAAAAATGTCGCCCTGCTGTCAAATTTAATATCATGATATTAGCAAATCAATACATTCATATAAAAAAATATTTGAAATGTCCCATATTTGGGTGTCCCTAAAATGTAGCTGAGCAGTGGCTCTTTTGTATTGAACACTTGACAGAGTGACAATTGAGTGACAGAACACTTTCTTTTATTTATTTTTAAAAATTTCATATTTGTAAATGTAATTTCTTATCTAATTTTAATATATAGTAGTATATATAATAGTATATTTGCCAAACAATATACCAAATGCCCAAACAATAGGCGCTAATTTCAAAGGAAAAGTTAATGAGTAGCAAGTGAATGAGTTTGTATATTTGGGTTCATTCAACTACTGGTAGTAGCAGCTGGCAGCTGGTAATCAGGTTAATGGAGCCTTGCACTTCTTGTATGAAAAGTCCGAATGTGTCTAAAACGGCCCGACTGGTGGTTCATCGGAGAGTCATCAAGCAGACTGAATACGGTGGAAATAGGAGCATTAAGAAGTATCTGTGAGGTGACTTTGAATGATAGAATAAAGATATAACAGAGCGATATGGAGTAAAAGGTGTTGTAAGGAGATGGATGAAAGATGACTGACAAAAGAAATTTACGTTGCGGATGTTAGTGGAAGGGTCGGGAGGGAAGAGCAAGGAAAACATACTTTGAACAAATTGCCGAGATCAAGAGTATCCTTCACTAGCGAGCTTGTATGCGCAGCGTGGTGACTGTGGAAGAACCAAGAAAAGTATGCCGAGTATTAGATGGAGATGTGGTGTCTCTGCGTATCCATACGGGAAACAGGTGTAACGATATATTTATTTTAATTTCTATAACTTAAGCGTTTATATTTATCTACTTATATTACAGTACGTCCTGCCCGTACTCTCTTACAGTGCCGAGACATGGACACTGACAGTCCGTCTCCTCGACGAGCTCAAAGTCGCTCAGAGGGCTATAAAGAGAGCTATGCTCGGAGTTTTTCTGGTGGACAGAATTCGAAATGAAGAAAATCGCCAGAGAACCAGAGTCACCGACATAGCTCTTCAAGTTAGCAGACTGAAGTGGCAATGGGCTGGACACGTTTGTCGGAGAACCGACAATCGTTGGAGTAGACGAGTGCTGGAGTGGAGACCGCGACTCGGCAAACGTAGTGTGGGACGCCCTCCTGCGAGATGGAGCGACGATCTGCGCAAGGCGGCTGGCAGAGACTGGATGCGTGTAGCCGAAGATCGGGCTAGGTGGCGCGCCTTGGGTGAGGCCTATGTCCAGCAGTAGACTGCGGCGGGCTGATATTGATATTGATTGATATTATATCAATAATTTGAGATCATATACCAACACATTTAATTTTTAACACTAGATAAATTAACTCATCACGGACAAAAATTTACCTTTGTCCGTGATGAGTTAATTTATCTATATGACGAGACACCGAGACTTGGAATAAATACTAATAAATCATAAAGTTCGAGGTAAAAGAGCGAAAACGCTGTAAATGACACAGATGTAAAAAATAATTTAGTTTTTTCTTTTTTTTATGGGATAGGAGGGCAAACGAGCAAGCGTGTCACCTGATGAAAGCAATCAACGCCACCCATAGATGCATTACATACATATTATATATAATGTCCATACTGCACATTCGGATCAGAAAAAAATATTGTGTCGAATGGCCTGAGTCTCACAGCTCTACGACCAATAGAAAATTTTGTATATGTATTGTTTTTTGGCTCTGGTGGTAAGTTTTCATGTTGAAGTTTATTAGAATACGTTTTAAATTTTTTGATACGATACGTTTTCAATGTTTTGATTTATTGATTCCGATGAGCGACAAATACAAATTATATATGAACAAATTATTGATCACTTTAAATCTTTAAATGATGGTATACTAGACTTTTAAAACCCATATTTATTTTATATATTCATATAATCCATTAGGAGATGCTTATTAGGATGAAAATTTTCTGCTCTTCATAAAATACAAGAGCCTCGTCGAGCAAAGATTCGTTAAATCTTTCTCAATGACTCATTATAGCTGTAATATTTGCACTAAATAAGCCTGATTCGACGAACATAAACATGATGAAATCTTTTCAATAGATCCTTATGTTCTTGATAATTGCTGTCAAGCTTGATTGAAAGTTGACAGAAATTATATTGACTAATTAATATATTATATTGCTGCCTGAATATTCATTTTTAATTGATTTATTAATATTTGATTTATTAATATTTGATTTATTAATATTAATTTTCAAGTTTTTGATCATGCCCTACTACATACTTTTATCATAAATTGAATTGATGAACACTTGAGTTCGAAATTCACTAGTAACCGCAAACTTTTTAATTTTGTAATTCATTATCAATATCAGCCCGCGGCAGTCCACTGCTGGACATAGACCTCACCCAAGGCGCGCCACCTATCTTCCGCCCGATCTTCGGCTACACGCATCCAGTCTCTGCCAGCCGCCTTGCGCAATTTTGTAATTGTTTTGTATCAATAGACTAGAGATAGAATTATTAATAAAATTTGGCAATGGGGATTTGAGGTATCAGTTCATTTTGGAAAAGGGGTCTCTTGCACGAAATAGTTTGAGTATCCCTGATTTATACGATGAGTAACCAAATTCATTTATTTCCTCAGCATATTTTTTTTTAATGCACATTAAATTAATACGTGAAGGAATATTTTGTATTCATTTTTAAGCATATTGCGCGCACAGAGATGTGAGATTTGACATAGAAAATATATAAGAATTAAGAATAAAATCAGAAAGATAAAAAAAATACAAAACTAAATATAATGAATTACAGTCGTATTTAGACCATTGGGCAACTATTATTGTGAGAAAATTTACAACTGTAATGTGTTACTTTACAGAACCAAGCTTCACGGGTTCAAAATAAACAAATGGAATAGTATGGGGCTATAAGTATAAAGCGTCTATAAAAAAATCACACAACAAAATTAATCGAACGAAAAAATATACGAATTTGAGATATTGCTGTTTGACCACTAGCAATAAAAACTTCCAGATGGTAAAATTTAAAACGCTCAAAAAGCTTTTACAAACACCTATTACAAAAACTACATCTGCGCGTAATCGCTCGCCACGTCCCGATATCGCTCCGTGTCGCTAGTGGTCCAAGCTACGTTGTACGGCGAGTGAATGAATGATAGTCATCATTCACTATTCCAGATGGAAACTGTAACAGGAATTGGCACTTTGGAACAACCGTTCACTAGCAGTGAATGCTTTACAATACACTCCAACTTAACAGCAATCTTATAAATAAAAATGTTTTATTCTATTGTTTTATATAATAATATATATTTGATTATATTATTAATTTATATTTGATATAATAATGTTGGTATTGTATTTGAAATTAAATTTATAATTTCAAACACAATACTAACATTTTGCAATATTTCAAAAGTATTTTTTGTTAAAGTGCATACTTGGAGTATTGTATATTCTGTAATTAAATCGAATTACAGTTCGTTCGTCGACATAAACTTTAAAAAGAAATAATATTATACAAAATTTACTTTAAGAAAAATTTGTAAGCAATTAATATATGTCTATATACGCGAAGGAAAAATATAACACTTTAAAAGTACATTGCGTGTGCGGAAGAACGTGAGATTTGGCATAATTAAAGTTCGTTTGAAAAAGAAGTGCAGAAAATACAATATAAAAAAAGCTAATAACAGTCGAATATCGACTATGGGCGACCACTATTTATAATAAATAAACCTCAGCAAAAAATTATTTCTTTTAATCATTTAATTTCCATAATATTTTATTTACCTTGATACGATAATCAAATCCGAGACAATTGAATAACAAACATTTTTACTTTATTATTCGCAAAATAAGCATACTTAAAACAATCAACAACCTAAGCATTCCTGTTTGTAACGTATGAATAAAATTGAAGTACGTACTTATTGTACAAAGGGATATACTGCTGACGAAAATAAAACTCTAATACAACGCAGTAAACCACCAATTCCTGAAATCGATGTGGGATGTATCAATGGGTGACATAAGAGCACAATCTGTTTTCTAACAATAAAATATGGCGCGAAACGTTGCTTCGAAATCTCAGCAGTTTAACATTGGCGTTTTTAATAAATAAACATTTATATATTTTATACATCCGTATTAGACAAGCGTGGTGGGTTTTAATATCTGTTCCTCCAGAAATGGGGAAGCCCGTTTTCAGCGGTGGGACATATATGGGCTGTAGAAAAAAAGTAGGAATCGGAAAATTTAAGTCGATCGTCCATTATCCGTTGGCGGTTGGCGTTGGGCAGAAGGAAAACATGAAAGGCGTGTGTCTCGTTCAATGTCTAATTCAGAAAGACCTTGCTTTCATGTAGTATTATGCTCCTCTGCATTTATTCCATGTAGTATTATGATCCTAGCATAACTAGCAGTTTCAATTTTACATTTAGTAGTTAGGTATTATGTTTAACAGCACCCTCTGGTTCTTTTGCTTTGTATTATTAAATCGACACTCAAAGCCAAGCCAAAATAGATGACGCCCAACGACGACCATTGTATATACGTTAAATCGATGCATTTACGCAATTAGACTTGACCCGTAAAGCACGCTTTTCATTTTCTTTGTCCGCCCAACGCCAACCGACTTCATTGATGGCAAGTAATATGAAGTAGAAGAAATATAATAGATGACGCTCTTACACTAAATACTAGAAACCAAACCAATCAGAACAACATCAAACAGTAAAACAATCAATACAAGAAAAATAGGGGAATTTTTAAGATAATGCTTGGAAATAAAGTTGTAAAGATAGTGAGTGCTAGTGCTAAAACGCCAGTGTAAAAGCAGCAGAATAAAAAAGCTTCGGCAACAAACAACTTGAATAACGTACCATTGGATACGACAGTTTTAAGGTTTCCCCTACTTTCAATCTTTTTTAGGCGAGTATTCATGTCATTAATCTTTATCCCTGAAAGTATTGTAGGAGGGTTTTCCCTTCGCTTCAACTAACATATTGTTTTGCTTTGCATATCGTGCAAGTATGTGTAAAAAGGATAGCGATAATGCGTTGTTCTGGCGCCAAACTTGTTATATTATCTTGCATTATAATGTTATGTGAGCCGATTCGGCTAAGGAGATCTCTCCTGAAAAATTCCAGAATTTTTTGATTTTGCCCATACACTCTAACGCTCAAGACCCTATAGGCTCTCACTTATTCGAATAATCCAGTGCCATTTCGACCTTCTTCTGAGTTTCCAATGATCCAAAAATATATTTATGTCTTCAAAAAGAATTTGATCTCAAAAGCCTTAACTCAGGAAGCTTAGCAAACATTGAGCTAGAGGCTAAAAAAAATAATAAATAATTAAAAGATATTTCACGGAAATAAAATAAAAAGTGTAATATGTAAAATTTTGTAATATGTATATATTACAATTATTAACACATGGCATTTCTGTGTAATCTATCTATATAAAAATGGAGAGCTATTTTATTAGTCTTGCTAAAACTCAAAAACGGCTCCACTGATTTGAACATTTTTTTAATTTTTGCGATAATACAGGGAAGGTTTACCAATAAAAAATATAGGTAAAAAACGTAAAAAAAATTGAAAAATGAAAAATTCTTTTTCTTCCATTTGCTTTCAACAGATGGCGTTCGTGACGGCTTTATCGTCTAACAGACGTGTTATTACACAAAACTGTCGTTTCCTTTGTGCGATATTGAAAAGTATTGCATACCTAATTACTTACATACCTGGAAAAGATAAGCCTTACAGGAGATATAATTTTCGTTAATTTGAATTAAATAAATTGTAGGTGAAACGAAATTCACTGGGTCGTCTAGTTCTTGATATATAATAATGCTTCCCCATTTTTTTCAGTAGGTGTCATATGAGACGACTATGGAAGATACCTCATGTTAATTTGGCAGCAGCATTTATTTAAATAATAACAACTATTTTAAGATTCCCAATCCATGGGATTATGACAACACTCTTTTGACGGAGGTCCCCATTACTTGACTGTTACAGTGATGATGATTATGAAGATAAAAAGTTCAGAAATTGACTCTTGATAAATGATATCTTTTTGTGTATTTCCTTTTTTCAAATACACGGAAGAGATTAACTTCTTTGAATATTAAACATTTTTCCCGTGAAAATTTCACACCAGATAACAAATCGTGGAAATTCACAACAGAAACTTGGAAAAAATCAAACGGGCGTCGATTTTCAATATAAGCCTCTTACGAATATTTGAAACTCAACTCTTTGAAAGAGCGAAAATACTTGTTGATATTTTTAGACTTACTCTTTCAACATATACATACATACGTACATGCTCGCACATACTTTGACTACGTCAAATAAATAATAAAGTATTTCTTAAATTGACGTTCGGTAGAAAGACATGGTTACAGTTGGAAGAGGCCTTTCAATAGAGGCACACAGACACGTGTTATTAAGTAAATTTATATGTAATATGTGTGTGTATGAAATCTATCTGAATAAAGGCTATTATTTATATCGCAAAAGAATTGAGATATAGCGTCTTTGTGACACATTTGCTATATAAAAATTTTATCTAGATAACCGAAATCAAATCCGAGTTCAAAATCCGAAACCGAGTCCAAAAGGAGCAATAGCTCAATTAGTAAGGACTGCACTTACTAGCTAAGGTCGTGAGTTCGATTCTTCCATTAGATAATTTTTGTGAACCATATTTTACTTGCACAAGCACTATTTAGCTTAGATCGATCGATTTACAGGGATTCTAGTAATATCGAAACATTGCTAGTACTTAGGAAAAAGGTTTGAATGTTCTAATTAAATTGGTCATTTAATTGTCTGCTTTACTACGCAATTAGTAGAGACATTAATAAGCTTGGTCATATCTATTGATATCTATCCACCTCAAACAAAATATTTTGATTAATATGTTCCTATTTATACCGTTGTCTAGAAATACAGCTTTCATTAATATGGATGCTTTATATCAAAGGTTCTCATCGTAACGACCTTCTTCGCCTCCCAGGCATTTTACTTCCATAATTTATAACATTAATATTGTTGACAAACATCTATAAACAGCAAGTAAGAAAAGCTCGTACAATACGATGAATGAGAGAACATCAATATAGTGAGACAAACTACAAGCAGTTGGTACAATTAAGGGAATGGAGCTTGAGAAATGCTAGGAAAACGTATTTTATATAAATTCATATAGTTCTTCTATGACAACCAACTGGCCCAGTGACTGAGCTGAAGCCTACGGACTCAATAGCCACAGTTTAATCCCTGCATCGGGATTAATAAATATATATATAGCCTACAGATATTTATTCTGGTTACCCCGCCATTTAGCAAGTATGGTAGGTTAAATATTCATTCCTCCAAAAATACGAAGCCCCGTGCCCAGCAGGGGCACGTTTATGGGCTCATGGGTAATCATTTTGGTATCAACTTTACATATAGCATAGGTGATTTGAACAAGGAATAAAATATTCAATAATTTACAATAAATATATATATATATATATATATATATATATATATATATATATATATATATTCACGCCTTTACCTCGCAGGGGTTGGCAGAGACCACAGAGCTTCATCCGCTACCAATCATCGCAGCGAAACGGCTCTCCATTAGTCGCTTTTCGCCCTCGTGAGAATCAGGACGACAGGTGGTGAACCAAGTCGCCGTCATTTTTCAACAAATTAGGTTTATTAAATTCGTCTTTAGTGAATCCCACGAGCCGCAATTAAATAAATTATTTCAAGAAGTATATTATTCTTCATCATCAATAAGAAAGGCGTTGCCCTAATTTCACATTGGTTTTTATTATTCAGGTAGATGTTTTCCCATTGTCGCCTCGGAAAGATGTAGGGTAGCCTTTTTTTGCGGACAACCTTCTAAAATAGTAAGCAATAAAAAATCAGCTCCTTAATTTAATATAGATTTTTTTTATCAAAAGGAAGGCAAACGAGCAATTATGTCACCTGATGGAAAGCAATCAACTCCGCCCATAAACATTCTCAGTGCCATAGGCAATGCGGATGTTTATGGGCAGTATTCCCAGCCTTCAAGGAATGTGTCATTATGGGAGGGGGCGGAGGAGTGGGCTTGGACCTCTGGAACTCAACCGCTCACCGAAGGAAACGCGGTAGCTAAGCTACCACCCAGACGCGAAAAGTGTATCTATCAGTTAATTAAATGCTTATGATAACTGTGATTTGCTTGTTATCATGTTACTTGCCATAGAGTGTGAAAGTTAATTAAATAAGTCATTTGTATAATTAAAATTAATACAAAGTATTTACATATCACATTCGTTATATTTTTATTTCATAAAATATTGGAGTTATTTATAAGGTTATATATTAGTGCTATTTATTAATTTATTCAACGGCGAATTAAATGAAAAACTAGTGTTATATATTTAGTTTTTTTATAGCGCAACTATAAGTCAAAGGAATTTTTTAAAGACAAACATTTTGATTTTTCGAAATAAATTACAAAATAATCGCAAGTTTCTTCGCACCGTTTCCTTTTTTTAAGGTTACATCTTCATGTTGCATAGTTTTGAATTTTTTAATAACGTTCTCTTTAAGTTCATTTCCTGTCAGAACCCCTAAAAAATGAAGTTCATTTAAAAAGCACCGCGCGCGAACTCACTTCCGTATAATTAAAATCCTGACGTTCGCTAACGAGCTTTAACTATACGATTGCGTTTAAATTTAAAACCCTCAATAAAAAGGAGTAACCCTAGAAAAACTGAATTTTGGACACAAACCCCTTTTGAAAAGTATGATAATGCAAAATGTCGGTCCTTTGTTGCTATATTCAAATCTTTTCGATATAAATAAAAAGGTATATATATATATATATATATATATATATATATATATATATATATATATATATATATATATATATATATATATATATATATATATATATATATATATATATATATATATATATATATATATATATATATATATATATATATATATATATATATATATATATATATATATATATATATATATATATATAAATTCATTTTCAAGTTGTGTGAGATTACGCTATCGACCCTAAGATTTTAGACTTTTCTTAACGATTTGGTAAAGGTAAGAATTGATCGACTTGATCAAGCTATGTTCTCCTTAGTCTTCTTCTACCGATCCTTCCATCCACATCCGCAACGTAAATCTAATACTATTAATCGTAATCTATTTATCTCACTAAAGATGTATGTTTCCAATCCGTAAGTCCATCAATAATTTAGTAGTACTGGTAATTAGAAGTTAGTAAAGTAGTTATTGGATACGCGCGACATTTGTTTTGTTTGTGTGTATGTAAACTTCCTTACCTTAGAATTAGATATTTTTTTTTATAAAGCGATTCCAGAACTTCTGGAATCATAACACATAACAAAAAATATATAAACAACAAACACGGTACAAATAGCGGTAAATAAATATTTAAACATAAAAACTGAAGTCTAATTGATTTATGTGCATATTTTTCGCAATGAACTCGAGGTCTCCCGATTACTGGAGAACTCAAGAGTCAGGCGGTGATTGAAAGGTTTCTTGTGGGACTGAAAGGGCGTGTAGTTATCAGCAAATACGCATATGCTGATTCTATATACAATTAAAATTAACGTGGTATCATGAGGAGGTAATAATTTTTTATTTTATTATAATTTTTTTTATATCAGTATCCTTTTTCCTCTATAGAGGAGGTAGGTTTTTTAATTTAAGCCATGTTAATATTCAATATTTATTAAAGCAACAATTATATTACCTAAATAGTCTGTGATATAGAAATTTTAGTAGATAATTTTCCGACCGATCCTGGCTAAGCCAGTTGGAATACCAATCATAATCGGAGAGAACTAAGACCGTTGAGAATTTCATGCGAAGCTTGGAATTTATCTCTAAATTAGTAAGTTGACATCATATTTGTCAGATTGTGTTGTATATCTATTAAATAAAATACAAGCCATTCTAAAACAAATTTATAATATATATATAATCCAAGATGAAATCTAATTTTGTATGACTTAAACATGTGTTTATACTTGCTTATAATAATTTATTAAAATTATATAACAACTTATATTTAAATTTAGAAATTTTATTATTATTTTGATATTTATAATTATATATTAAATATAGAATTATCAAAATAATAATAATTATATCTATAATTATTAACATCAAAGAACTTGTAATTTAAGCTACAAAAGGCCAAGCCTTACCATCTGAGCAACGAACAGATGGTAAATCTTGACCTTAGCATCTGTTCGTCGTTAGTTCGTATGTTCTATTGAACTTTTGATGTAAATCATATTCTAACACAAGCATACGATTAGTTAAACCAGTTTTTCTTCTAATGAATACTCTTCTCTTCATATTTACAATTTAGCCGTTGCCTAATAAGTACTTTTTGTAACTTAATTTGCTACGTAAAGTATAAATAATATAAGAATGTATCTATTAACGCTTTTCTTATAGTATTCTGTTAAGGAGAAGTCACTATGTTTTTGCATTCTTTGGTTGTTAAAACGGATAACAAGAATTCTAGTAATAAACAAAATATTACTATTCTACTTAAAAAATGGCTTAAAAAAACTTAAAAAATACCGAGTCCAAAAACAGCAACAGCTCAATTAGTACGGACTGCACTTACTAGCTAAGGTCGTGAATTCGATTCTTCCATTGGATAATTTTTGTGAACCATATGTTCTTAGCACAAGTACTATTAGCTTAGATCGAATGGTTAACAGGAATTCTAGTAATAATCACTATGTTTTTGCATTCTTTGGTTGTTGAAACGGATAACAAGAATTCTAATAATAATAAAAACATTACTAGTCTACTTAAAAAAAACCTTCTAATTTTAGTCATATCTATACAACATACCATTACGTATATAATCCACTCCATAACAATATTCGAATAGTAGATATACCACTTAATTCGAATACCGTATCATGGTTCCTGTCATAACAAAATGTAATGATAACCGACTTATACCAACATTGGATTGTTTGTTTAGTCCCGCTCCTCACATTCACACTATAATACATATAGTTAAACTACTAAACTGATGGAATGACTATAAAATATGTCTTAACTAGCTTTTTCCCGCGGCTTCGCTCGCGTTGAATTTGGTCTGCCACATTAAGTTTCGTAACAGATCACTTTAAATTAATATATTTCTTTTTACTTAATTTATGGTTTACAATTTTGGTCATAGTGGCTTCCGCATAAAAGGTAGATGTTGTCACGGACTTTTATTTAGAACTATTCAAGACAAACAATCCTACGGTACATCATCTTTGTGTAACTCCAATGGTTTAGGGAGCGTACGCCAAGATAGCTCTCAAAGGCCAGATTTTTTCCGACTTAATTGACATGTATCGTTATATTACGGCCAAAATTACATAAAATCAATACAAATTGTAGCCTATATGTTATTCCTCTGTATAAACTATATTACTGTAAAGTTTCATCCAAATCTGTCCAGTAGTTTTTTCATGAAAGAGTAACAAACATACATCCATACTTACAAACTTTCACATTTATAATGTTAGTAGGAATGATGAATCGCAGGATGGTTTTCTGGAACTGTAGTTATTTGCAGTTGAACTAGAAGTGAATGGTGGAATCGTTGTTTAATACTTTGAAGTCATTGTTAAAACATAAGTCCCGACATAGCTTAAAGATGAATAGGTGAGCAGCAGGAATTGCCTAAGAAATAAAAACCAATGAGTCATAGTGCAATTAAAGGGTTATGATGATCATCGCACGTATGTTAAGGGGATTGAACATCTTCAATCCGTTTACCAAGCGTGGGATAATTCCCATAATAGCAAAACTCCTTTTTTTAAAAAAAAGTAAACCAACGATCATCCGGGTCACCTGGTGGTAAATGATCACTGCCACCAAGAGACATCCACAAAGCCAGGGCATCTTAGATAATTTGCTGGCCTTTAGTGAACACATATGCTTTTCTTGGAAGCTCCTATATCGTATTCATGAGGGAGGTAAACGATTTCACATTTATAATTTGAAGAAAGACTGACATCCAATGGTGGATTGATCATGATGTTATATGCTGCAAATTTGAAATACAGCATTTTAGCAAAATCTTATTCGTACTTCGATATCATTAATACTTTCAAAGTTAGAAACTTAAAGATGTGAATAATGAGTAGGTAAGAAAGAGATAATAAGATTGGAAGTAAGAAGTAATAGAAGGGAAGAATAAAAAATGGAGAAGGGAATTGGGCTTCCGGATCCCTGCACTCACGATACAAAAACACAGTAAAGTAAGTTACCACTTGGTGCCAATATTCTGTTTTATAGGCTGCTTTAAATTTATTTTATATATTTTAAAGTCACCTAACTAAAACATACCGCATTTTAAAGTCGCCTAAGTAAGGGACGCCGCATTATATCGGATTAATAACTTCTAATTTATATCAGAACAGATTCACTTATTTACGCTTCATGCACTACATACGCTGTACCTAAGGCGACCTTTATACCTGGCAGCATTCTCCGCCAATCAACCTTTGCTTACTGGGAAAGATGTCTTACAAATAATTCGTAGAACCTAATAATTCACCTCACGTGGAAACCCATAGAGTAGACACCACAAGCAGCAGAATGCAAACTTGCTAGAACTGTTCACACAATGTGACTTACTGCCAGTTGGCCGTGTTCTCAAAGTCAACCTCAGTGCGACAATTACAATAAGTTTTAGATTTATGTTGTTAGTATGAACTATAATTAATTCAAGTTCTGTAAGATTTATGTTATCTAATATTACAATTAATATTTTTTTTCTGTAGAACTCTCAACCTCTCCAGCAAACACATGACTCTAACGACTAAAAGATAGTTGAATAACCATAATTTAGAATTAAGGTCAGGAATAAAATCTCCTGGCATCTTGATCGATAGCAATACTGCAAGTTTTCTTTATTATATTCTATATTAATTCCAAATATCCCAAATGCCAGAAGTAAACTTAGAGAGATATAAATACTACTAAAATGACGATCTACTGGTCATTTTAGTGGATTTTACGTAATTCTGATGCGGTAGTATCATATCCCTATCATCCTGTCCAAATCCATCTTTACTTTCCCCTACCCTTTCCTTTCTTCTCTATCCTTTTCTCTTTCTGTCCACCAATCCACGGTCTGCCGTGCCGACCGTCTCTCGTCACTATGACGAATTTTATTAAAACTAATTTGTTAAAAAACGATGTGGTTCGCCATCGTAACATTCTGATTCCCACGAGGGCGAGAAGCGACTAACGGAGAGCCGCTTCACTACGATGAATGTGAGAGGAAGGATGGATGAAAAGATGGATGTGTGTGGAGGAAGGAGGAAAGTGTGCCGAGATCGTAGTGGATGGAGATCTGCAGTCTCTGCCTACCCCTACGGGAGGCACGCTTGACAATATGTATTTATGTATGTAAGGAAACAATACAGTATTTCCTTATACGAATCAGATTCTCATGAATATTTCGCATGTAAGGAATCTCTCCAGAAGCTACATAAATACATATAGGGAATACAAACGTTCAGTAATAAATTCCAACAATCACTCCGCTGTATACGAAACGGGCTTTAGAAACAAATCACAAGTATTGCCTCCGCGGAAATATCATGCATTATCGACGCTCGCGTGAGCAAATCGCTTTGAAAGTTATTTTTACTTGTTCCGAATCAATATCTTTCTTATTGCTTACCGAAACTCAAATATTCATATTTACTTAAACTGATTGTCAATGTTTTTAGTATGTTATGTATTTTAGTACCTTTTTCTTTCGGAAAATTGGAGGAATTAAATAATTTTTCTTCTACTTAGATTTCTACTAGATATAACTTGTATGCCAGTATTAAGTTAAATAACAATATAACAATTTAATTCCACGCACCACCACTCTACGGAACCAGCTATATTTAGTATTTCCGAACCGATGCGACATTAGATCTTTCAAAATCAAGCCTACTTTTATGTCAAAGACCGGCAACGCATTTGCTATACATATGATTTTGCAGATGTTTTTGGGAGGCGTGGATTGCTTTCCATCAGGCGACACGCTTGCTTATTTGCTGTTACATCCCATAAAAAAATAATTAAATAATAGATTTACTTTAAAAATCAAATCAAATAATGGTAAAATGAACAGTAGTAATTATAAAAAATGTTGAAATCGAAAAAGGATCTTACAAAAATAAATAACAGTAGGAAAAGTAATCAGCAACCGACCATAAATTATCTATTGAAAGAATTTTTATCGGGCTAATAGTCTGTAATTACTGAGATAAAAATAATTCAAGATATTGTTTTCTATAACTTAATCTGATGAAACCTATATAACATGGGACAATGAAAATAAAATATTAAAACAACGCCAATGATGTGAATTGGCGGCAAAATTTAGACTGAACAATTATCACAATTCAAAGCAGACTGATGTTTATTGCTGATGTAGAACCTGTTGCTCTATTGGTATTTTCTCCCATACAATACGTTAGAAATAGGTTATTTAATGTTATTGTATATAACACTGCACTGACACAACTGATTATCGCTGTTTAGTCTCGTGACACTTACGCTCAAGACAAAGATGGTTATATATGTATGTCTCTTTTGTGCAAACACTATAATATGATTATCAGTAATTAAGAAAACATTCGATGAAAATTTGATGCCGTAAAACATTGCCCCCTTACTGAGAATCTTAAATTAACTTACAGCCTTATAGAGAAATTTATAGGAGAGTAGTTGCCGAACTAACTAGTTAAGTGATGTTGCGTGCCGCTCAAAACTTCCGTCGTCGGAGGGATGTGCTTTAGTAATTACATCGGTTATAGCTAATACGTATTTGATTATAGCTGTTGATTTATGTATGATAAGTTTCCTCTAAATCAGTCTAAATCAGTGTTTTATATTAGAGCATTATGAAGATATTTCACATTATTATAGGTGGTAACTATATTATCCTGAATTTATCTTTTTAAATTTTTTTATGCAATGGATAGGCAAATAAGCAAGTAACCGGCGCGGCCCATGAATATTCGCAATATTAAGAACACAGCCGATGCATTGTCAGATATATAAAAATTGGTATTGGATATTGGATATATTTATGAATGTATCACTACAGTACATTGGCACTCAAGCTATGAATGGAGGGATATAAATATAATCCCCAATCAGTATCGCTAACGATCTTACATAGGTTAAAAATATTAAATAGCAACGAAGTGCAAGCAAAAATAAAATTCAAAATGTCTATTTGATGACATACCATTAAAAAAATGTTTAAAAATTCAAAAGGCCGCGCCGCGTCCATTAGTAAGCGTGAAACACGTATAACCGAAATTGATAAAATCAACTTCGATACGCCGTGGTGACGCCCGCAATATTGAAGCCATATTTCAATTTTGGGGAAAACACCCGCAAATAATCTATTAAAATTTTCATCAATATACAACTTTAATATCTCCCGTGTATTTTCTTTTGATACATAACTAATGGATTATACTAAAAAGGTACATATTAAACTACAAGACTTAAAAAACCTTTATTTAGCTTAGTAATAAGTACAAAGCTGGCGACTTATATTTGTTTTTTAAATGTTTTCATGAGATATCAGCCAAAATTTTATTTTTACTACCGAATAAACTTAAAAGACAATTTTAGTAACTTTAATGACTTTAAGTTTTATCTCATTTTACTATACGGGGTATTCCAAGGGATAATTCTACCATTTTTACAACACGCGACTAAAAATCCTCACTACTTGGATGAGTGGTCATCTAGTATCAAGCGCTTTTTACGAATCCTTTTTTCACAAACAAAACTCTATGAAACTAGCTTCTTTAATTAAAAAAGCTGTATTTTAGAGAGAGGAAGAGAAAAATAAAGGGGATAGGACGACGAAAGTAAATGAAGGTAAAAGAAGTTACGTCTTCGTATCTGCGTACTCACCGTACCAAATATGATACATATAAAAATTCTACAACTTAACGCCAATATTGTGTATGCTATTTCCGGACGAAGGCTACCATTATAGAATAGTTCTACCACTATTACCCTCTCGAATTAATAAAAAATCCCATAGATACCGATGAATACTTACCATCAAATGACACGTATAAGTGGACTCTAAAAATATGTGTGTAATTCATACACGGTACAAGTACCTTCAGAAAACTAAGCACCACACAAAACGGAGACGTTTCATAGAGTTTCAAATTGCAACGGTACTAAAGAAATTTTCAGTTCAGACAAGTTTGTTCATCAATTTACTGATATAACCTAACAATGTAGTAACTCAAATACATACATACATACATATACTCACGCTTATCCCCCGCAGGGGTTGGCAGAGACCACAGATCTCCATCCGCTACGATCCCAGCACACCCTCACTGCTTCCTCGGCAGTCATCCATCTTTTCATCCATCCTTCTTCTTACATTCATCGTAGTGAAACTGCTCTCCGTCAGTCGTGTCTCGCCCTCGTGGGGATCAGGACGTGATGGGTGGCGAACCATGTCACCGTCATTTTTTAACAAATTAGTTATATTAAAATTCGTCATAGTGAATCCCACGAGCCGCAAGGGAGGATGGAGGTCAGCCCCAGCAGAGCCCCGCATACTGAGAAAAGCACTAACCTGTAACTCAAATAACCTTTTTTAAATAATTATTTTCATGATATGTTGTTCATACATAAGATATGATTGTGTTATTTCTTTATGTGCCTTTTATATGATTACACCAAAAACATCAATAGGTTCGCACCAACCCAATGCAATAAATTGACCTTTTTTCTGTAGCCTTCGGTTATACGAAGACTTCAGACAGCCTCTGAATTTCAAATCACTTTGGTAGTCCTTCCAGAATTACTAAATGTGAATGAACTTGGAATATTTAAAGAAATTGGAAAGGACAACGAAGAATTCCTGTAATTTGACATGAATTTAATTAAGGAGGGTAAAAAATCAATTGTTTAATACATTTAAAGTTTGATTGTTTACTAAAATATAGTATAATTGAATAGTTTAATTAAATCTCGTTTTAAAAAAACGAAATGACATGACCGAATTTTGAATGGACCGTTGGCTTGGTACCATGAATGAATGTGCAACTATAATTTTTACGGCAATGATATCTGTTGGTTGTTGTTTATTTATCAGTATCTATTAAGTTCTAAGAATTTCAGATTCTTTTTGTAATAACGTAACAAAAAAGTCTATTAGCCATTCATATAGTCTCTTTTTAATAATTTGTGTTCAATTGTTTTAATTCATGAGGTATATTGCTGTAGATGCGTATACACATGAACAGCCAGCTTTTGATATATTTACACAGTCTAGGGTGAATCGTGTTATAATAATTGTATATTAATTATAAGTATAAAAATTTATGCAGAAAAACAACACAATCCACTGAGAAACTTCAGACCGAATTTAAGGAAAGTTTACAAAAAGTTACGCTATGATTAACACCGAAATAGACTTTTGACTTCTTAGTTAACTTTGACAGCTCCTAACAAAGTGTAATCCAAAACTCAGTTACGTGAGCGAATCAACTTCAAAAGGAGCTTGACGTTTCATTAAGTAGTTAGTAAACATTAGGAAAGCCTAAACTTAATGCTAAATGACTTAGCATCGGCCCAATTAAAAAAAATATTATAGAGCCCTGTTTATTCACTACAAGTATCAAAAGAAAAGCGCACCGTGGTAGATCACCACTCATCCACATGGTGGGGATGAAACTTTGGAAGGCTTTCCATAAGGTGACAAAATATATCAAAGAATATCAGTTATATTTAGAACACGTAGTAACATAAATTACTTTAGCTCAAATTTCATTCGTAGACCCATAAACCTTCGAGTGGAAGCGTTGCGGTTGGCTAGACCTAATAATTAATAAAGCAGTTACATCAGCCCTAAATTTTAAATTAGGTTCATACTCATTTTCAGCATTTTATTACGAGGAAATTTTAATGAGTTCGCCTTCGCGTACTTTCTACCCAGTTCTAGATATGTAAAAGTTATGTGCATATATTTTATAGACATGATTGTTTACCAAACTAATACACTTAAAAACACAAAAGGTATTATTATCTCATCTCAATATTAATCTACATGTAATAAGAACTTTTTAATAGTAAGAATCGAAAAAGGATGCGGTTTTTTTAGTAATACAATGGACATATCACATCTGCAATGATCTAATTTGAATAAACGATTGCGGGTTAAATTGTCGCATCGAGATAAATACATATATGAATGGCCTTCAAGTAATTATTCCTCCAGAAATGGAGAGACCCCCTACCCAACAGTGTATATATATGAGCTGCAAAAAATTAAAAAATACAGAGTGTTAGAACATCATGTGAACCGATCAAGGGTAAGTCTTATCAGTGCTGAAAAAACTTACCCTTAATAATAATACCCACAACAGTACAACAGTTATGAGACATACATATTCATATATGTATGTTTCATAACTGTTATAGGTATACAGGTCATCCTGTTAAAGACATGCAGTGTTAAAGCATTGTATTGGTGAGGCAATTAAGGGGATGCAGTCTCAAAAATGCTTGAAGTGCTTGCCCTTAATAACAATACCCAATACACCAATGGGTCCAATATGAGCTGTTAAAATAAAATGTATAGTGTTAGAGCATTGTGTTGATGAGGCGATTAAGGGTAAGCAGTCTCAACAATGCTAGAACAGCTCACCTTTAATAACAATAGCCAATATACCAGTGGGACAAACATATACGAATAAAAAAAGATATTTCTAAATAAGTCGTCTTATTTAAGTAGATAAATGTCTTTTGCTTTGTAATAATATTTTTAATGTAACGAAATATCTGATAGTAAAACAAACATTATTCATCATTGCTCAAACCTACAAAAAGCTGACAGAGTTCTTTGCAAAAATGTTTCATTGTTTACTTTTCCAGTGGATTTATATACATTTTTATAAAAACCACGCCAAAGTGAAATACAAATATAAAATATTCTGAGCGGTGGTGCTATTTGCTTCGTAAAGTTTTAAAAACTGGTACATATTATAAGCATTTTGTCACCATAATTTATCAGGTTTTTACAGAAGAGGTTTATTTTGATTACGTTTTACTTTAGTGTTAAGTCATGTCTTCAGTCTATTTCTTTTAATCCCTCTCCGATTAGCGAAGGTTGAAAAATTCAGCACAACTAATTTAACAGTATATCTGAACTGATATAACGTGAAATAAGGCTATACATTTCTCAAAGACCGGCAAAGCATACATATACATACACCTGCAACATCATCGAGTAACCAACATGCTAGCTTGCCTATTTATTCCTTTCATTAAAAAGTACACAAATATTGTTTCAATTTCCATCTTACTATATCACATTATACTTGTAAAGAAATAATATCTAAGCTGAAAGAAGCCATAGATAGATATTTATATTAAAAAGAATACGCATATATGTTTTTTATGGCAAACGAGCAGGTGTGTCACCTGATGAAAAACAATCAACGCCGCCCATAGACATCCGCAACGCCATAGGCAGTGCGGAAGCGTTGCAGACCTTTAAGGAAAGTAACATTATGGAAGTGGGATAGGGAGTGGGATGGGGAGAGTCTTGGTTCTCCGGAACTCAGTCCGCTCACCGTACGAAGCACGGTAGCTAAGCTACCACTCAGACACCGGTTTTCTGCGGAAGTGTGGTACTTCCACCAATTCCCCGGGCAATGGGCCATTCATGTTACAGACAAATATTGTGCCATTCTTGACAAAGTATTCGTCTACACTAACTATTTTTAAAGAAATAATATCTACACTGAAAGAAGCCATTGATGATATTTATTTAAAAGAAAATTTACGCATATATTTTGTTCATAATTCATAATTTAATAGACAAACTAAGAAATATGCTGAGAATAATATGTAGTGTTAAATTGCATTCATCGATGTTTAATCAGTCAATCATTCGTGCTGCATATTACCTGCATTGGTAGGTATATCAATCTATCAACAATCTCTTTATCGGTTGAATTCACGGTAGACATACAACGCATACTCTCAATTAATGCTTTCAGTGTTAATGCACTGCCTCGCTATTCAAAATTTCATTAATATTTGTAGCCAATAAATATACACACACATTAATATCAGTGATGTTTCTATTTAAATCCGTATATTTACTAAATTTATTTTTATCAATTTTTTTATGGGATAGGAAGGCAAACGAGCAGGCGTGTCACCTGATGGAAAGCAATCAACGCCGCCCATAGACATCCACAGCGCCATAGGCAGTGCGGAAGCGTTGGTGACGTTTAAGGAAAGTGACATTAGTGGAGTGTGAGTGGGAGGGGGAGGGGAGGAAAAGTGGGAGGGGAGGGAAGGTTGGGAGGGGGCCTCCGGAACTCAGGCCGCTCACCGTACGGAACGCGGTAGGTAAACTACCACTAAGACGCCGATTTTCTGCGGGAGTGTGGTACTTCCCCGGGCGAGCCGGCCCATTCAAGCTACAGACAAATAATATGCCACTAATAAATTTAATGTCCCATTTTAATATTGAATGTCCCACATTTTCTAACACCTGGAGTAATCCGAACATTTAAAACATTGGAATATGCAACAGACGAGCTTACATATATATATATATATATATATATATATATATATATATATATATATATATATATATATATATATATATATATATATATATATATATATATATATATTTGTGTGTGTAATGATGATGATGATGGCTGATGATCGTAACTTTGATGCTCAACTCACCTTTGATGCCATCTTACAGCTAATCATAAAGCATATCCATCCCATAACATACTTTGTATTGACCTCAAAAACTACCCCTTCAACAAAACTATTCAAATTAGATCTAGATATAAAAAAATGTAATTAATAAAAGGGTATAAAACCATTATGTTCTTAAAATCTTGCAATTTTTTACTCTTTTATCAATTTGTTTTATTCTCTGCTTTTAAGAATACGAGTACAATTTGCTAGGAAAGCTATTATGTAATTAGCAATGAAGTAGTGGTCGCTTGCAACGATTCATTTAGAGCTTTTTGTTCAAAGAGACTAATTGCTACAATTAACTTTTATTGTTAAACCAGCTCTGGCCCACTAATTGTTCACGTGGTCCACAGTAAAATGAACTGTATGATGGTTTAGCAACGCATGTAATTTGTAATGTTAAACAAAACGCCTGTCAATGAGTTACGAATATATGAATACATCGACGTAAAAAAGAGAAAACGAAGTAAACCGCAAAATGAAAACTTACCACCAAAGCCCGAAAAACTTTGATTTTTGAAAATATTGTGTGATCTCTCAAAAACAGTACATTATAACGCTTTACAAAATTCTCTTTTGGTCTTAGAGCTGTGGGAATCAGACAGTATTTTTTTCTAAGCGAAGATAAGGCTTTTAAATGTGTAATTTGACATATATTATACAGTTCAGCAGTGGACTGCCGCGGGCTGATATTGTATTGTAGATAGAGTTCGTAAGAAGAGAAACAAATATTTAAAAATTAATAAAGTCGGTTTTTTTCACGGACAGGAGTCACGGAAGCGAAATGACTGAAATATAACAATAACGCTTGCTCGTTTGCCCTCCTATCACAATAAAAAAATATATATTTAGACTGTAGAAAATATTGTAGAAGTAGGCAAAAAAGTAAGTAGACCATTTAAAAAAATTACTGCCGTCCATACCAATATGCAACCACACCAAGGGAAAAGTGAAAAGCATTGGGCATCCATCTATCGAAGCTTACCGAACGAAATGAAATACCACATCTCTCTCAAAAGTTGGTTTTCTGCAAATTTAGAATATTTTCCGGTCGAGTGTTAAAATTAGTCTTTATTAAATTTCAACACCCAAGAGATCTCGTCAACAATACTGGATCTCGTCTAAGCTTAGTAAAAAGTTCATTATTTACAAATCTTCAAAAATACTTTATCAACAATCTATTGCTGACCATAACCCTTCGCAAGATATGCATACATCTCCACACTGTACTGCTGGCGGATAAAGCAAGCGTTTTTTTCCATTTACGTAATATTTCATTTAACACACAAACCAACAATACAGTAATTTATAGTCTTGGCCTATAACACGTACAACGTATTGTTTTATTTCATATAAAAAATAAGCTAGCTTATTTTCTTGCGCTCCCTAATTTCCAAAAGCCATACTATTTTTGTAAAAATAAAATAAGAAAAAGAATATTTCTATATATTAAATGTATAATATTATGTTATATGCAGGTATGCGGGTTCTTTCATTTTATAAAATTTTATTTTAATCTTTGTTGTATTTCATAATTAAATAGAGATAATGGTCAACAAACGTGTGGACAATATTTGTCGCATGGGCAAGTGTCAATGAAACGCATCATGCTGATGTTTAAAATACATAGGTCATTGAACCCTATTGTAACTTGTTGTTGTAGAAAAAACCTTTTTTGTTTTTTATTTTAACTTTATTTATTTTTAAAAAAATAACACTTGTATAAACATTCACTTGATACACTTACTTTATTAGTGAACCTTGAAAATCAGTGTGTTGCTAAAACATTAACATTATGTTAACCCCTCCTTAAGCTACCATTGAATGTTAGATCACGATAAATGGCCATTTAGCAGCATCGACCGGGTCACTTAAGCCTTATGTGGATTTGTGAGGAGTAACACCGGACTGTCTAGGCCATTATCGACTTAATTTACTGTCTTTTTGCTTTACTTGATTTTTAAGAATAATATGTTTTGAGAGCTCTCATGTTTTGAAACATTTTAAACAGATTTTTTTAAAGCATTTACATATACAAAATACGAGAACATTCTCGAAATATTTACATACGTAGCAGTACCAAATTTAGTCAAACACGGTACAAAAATAAGACTGCTTGACACAGCTCGGCGACTTTCAACGAAAAGCAGAATTGGGTGGATCGTGTTTGCTGTAGGCAGATAAAGGAGCAGGGTAAGAAGGTAAAAATATCGATTAACATATGACCTAAATGTGAATATATAAAGTGAACTGTAAAAGCTCAAAACAATAAATAAAATCCAATTTAAGAGAAACTGAGAAATTAGTAACAAAAAAGTAATAAAAGATATAAATTTTTTAACGCAGAAGATTGCAGGCTCTTAGACATTCAGTGATAAACAAATGACTCAAAATTTTAAATAAATGAGGTAATAATACCAGGAATCGAAACGACTTCATTCCCACTGAGTTATCCAAATTTTGAAAATGTGTGTCGTGATACCATGTTTAGAATATAACTATTACAGTGCTTTATTTTTCAAATATTTGTGTACAAACAGCAAGGATGGATGAACCTGTATGAAAGTCAAAAGATAGGTGAGCACATTGGTATTATTGTTATAAGGAATGTAGAAACACTAGCGAAAAGCTGAATCTAGGATATTACATTTTCTTATTATTCTACCATAATCTTTCTTTACATTTTCAGAATATTTGAAATAAATCCAAATATTTCAGAATAATTTTTATTATTTTTAGAATAATTGTGACGACCGATTGGCTCAGCGGCGGGGCCCTCCGCCCGCGGAGTCAATGGTATATTTATATCCTTTCCCTTCCTCTCCGCCAATCCACGGTCTGCCGTGCCATTGGATGCCTAGCTAAGGGCGAGCTTAGTCGCAAGCGTGCCGAACTCTGCTGGGGCTGACCTCCATCCTCCCTTGCGGCTCGTGGGATTCACTAAAGACGAATTTAATATACCTAATGTGTTGAAAAATGACGGCGACGTGGTTCGCCACCCGTCACGTCCTGATTCTCACGAGGGCGATAAGCGACCAATGGAGAGATGTTCGCTGCGATGAATGGTAGCGGATGGAGCTCTGTGGTCTCTACCAACCCCTGCAGGGGATGGGCGTGAATATACCAAAAAAATTGTTACCAAAAATGTTTGCTCATTGCTTTCTATATATATATATATATATATATATATATATATATATATATATATATATATATATATATATATATATATATATATATATATATATATATATATATATATATATATATATATATATATATATATATATATATATATATATATATATATATATATATATATATATATATATATATATATAGAAAGCAATGAGCAAACATTTTTGGTAACAATTTTTTTGTATATTCACGCCCATCCCCTGCAGGGGTTGGTAGAGACCACAGAGCTCCATCCGCTACCATTCATCGCAGCGAACATCTCTCCATTGGTCGCTTATCGCCCTCGTGAGAATCAGGACGTGACGGGTGGCGAACCACGTCGCCGTCATTTTTCAACACATTAGGTATATTAAATTCGTCTTTAGTGAATCCCACGAGCCGCAAGGGAGGATGGAGGTCAGCCCCAGCAGAGTTCGGCACGCTTGCGACTAAGCTCGCCCTTAGCTAGGCATCCAATGGCACGGCAGACCGTGGATTGGCGGAGAGGAAGGGAAAGGATATAAATATACCATTGACTCCGCGGGCGGAGGGCCCCGCCGCTGAGCCAATCGGTCGTCACAATTATTCTAAAAATAATAAAAATTATTTACTGTCTTTTTGCTTTACTTGATTTTTAAGAATAATATGTTTTGAGAGCTCTCATGTTTTGAAACATTGTAAACAGATTTTTTTAAAGCATTTACATATACAAAATACGAGAACATTCTCGAAATATTTACATACGTAGCAGTACCAAATTTAGTCAAACACGGTACAAAAATAAGACTGCTTGACACAGCTCGGCGAGTTTCAACGAAAAGCAGAATTGGGTGGATCGTGTTTGCTGTAGGCAGATAAAGGAGCAGGGTAAGAAGGTAAAAATATCGATTAACATATGACATATATATATATATATATATATATATATATATATATATATATATATATATATATATATATATATATATATATATATATATATATATATATATATATATATATATATATATATATATATAGGAATTAGAATTTTTCTTTCTTATTCTATATTAAAAATAACTTTATTTTTAAATTGCTACTCCTTTTATTGTCCCAGTAAAGAAACATATTTTCAATGTAAAAGTTGAAAAGTTTAATAAAAGTTTGAGGTCAACTTTTCACATTTTAACTAGATAGAAATTGTCTTACTTTCTTAAGCATCTTTATTAATTAAAAAAAAGTTGCCATGTTTTCATTATATTTTAAGTTCACGTCGCTTCAGAATGCAAACTTGCATGAACTGTATAAACTTTGTGAAAGTTAAAAGTAATTAATTAGCCCTCACTGCTAAATAATGGTGCAGACATTTTATTTCAAATATTTATTTATTTATTTAGCAAAAAAACAATAACACCTGAAGTACGTGAAAAAAGTAATACATAAAACGAATATAACAATAACACCTGAAGTATGTTTTAATTTTTTTTTTGTTTTAACCTATGATCAAATATTAATTCTTAATATTTGCGTTCTTAATATTTTAATCATACGTATTTTACAAAGAAATATAATAATAATAAATAGATGAAAAAGAACTTTAATTATTTTATGTACATGTGATTTACCAGCTGCCAAATATGATTTATTGTGGTCAGTTAATATATTATTGTATCGTCGACATACATACTTCTTCTTAAAATTACGAGTATATTTATCTTGTTGTTCTTTCACTTACATACTGTTGTATAAAAAATAAGGATAGCACAAACGTGCCATTTTGAACGGGGAAGTCCCGCAAAATATCGGCTTCAAGGGGTAGTAATATTTTACTGTGCTGTGTGCATAACATAAGAACGTCTAGTCTTTAAGCTAGATATACCATAATTTATTATACCATGCTTATTTCATGGAATAAGGATATGTACGACAAAAAGCAGAACGGCCTTTATTTAACTTACTGGCTATTTGCTATGGAGCCATATGGAAATTTCTTTGGTTTGTAATCTTTAATAAATATATGCGTGTGTATATTTTGGCGGAGTTTATAGTAATATCTTGCTTGGATAAATACACTTAACTATTTATCGAATAAATAGGCAATCTAGGAAACGCGTTACCATGGTAAGCAGCCAGTGCCGTCTCTATTCGCAATACTGAAAGCACTATAAACGCTTTGCCTATCTTATGGTAATAATATGAAGAACGGAAGAAAAGAAAAGATGTAATAGGAGTGGAAGAAGGAAATAAAAGAAAGGGAAAAAATCGGGGTTCAATCTTCATACTTACTAAATTAAACGCAGTAACATAGTAAAATGCCATTTACCGCTGATATTCGACTAAGAACTGGTAAATCCCCGAGCCGCCCATTCATACTACCACTTCTCTACTACCCCAAAACTTGCCACAATTGTATCATGAACTTTTAAGACGAAAAATTGTATTTATTAACGAAAAAAATATACTGTTCTTACATAAATTGTTTTCCTACGTAGATATATAACTTTTACATTATTCATAACACGTAATCGTCTTAGAAAGTACTTATTTATAATGTTTTCTTAGAGCCTTCTTAGAATCAAGAATTCACGGTAATGTTTGTACAAGGTAATCTTCGAAACCACCCATCCGATTTGAATGGAATTTTGAGTTTGTATATGATAGATGGATAAAATTAATTTTAATCTCGATTGGTGGCACTGAAACCTATCTATTTTTCTTCAAATTTCTATTTTTTTTTTTTCAAATTTCTCAACCAAAATGTATGGGGTCTGTAGTAGGGCATCTGCCCACGCCCACTAGTATCATGTATATTTTACGATCTATTTGGCTCAGTGGTCACTTACTTAATTACCGTATTCGAAGTCGGGTCGGTATTGATGTTGGTTTGCGAATTTGATTCCCGCATTATCCTGACGTAATATGAGGGAGTGGACCGGGACAGCGAGTATTCCAGAACTGCTGCACCTCGCGAAGGAGGAGGAAAATTGTGCTGAATTGGCTGCCAACCTTCGCAAGTCAGAGAGGCACTCTTAGAAGAAGAATATCCTGATGCTTTTCATCATATATATGCATAGTCTATAGGTCCAAGTAAGGGTGCCCAGCCAACGTGCTTTGCACTAGCGTGGTGGATTAACGTCCATTTGAATAACCATCGCTCAGCAGTAGGACATATCATGGACTTTAAAGTTATTATTATTAACATTTATAATGATAAATAAAGTTTTTATATACATATGTATTATTTATAATGCACGTTATATAGACACAAAAATTTGTATTATTAATCGTGGTGTAAGTATATTTCCGAATAAAAATTAACACCTTTAATAAACAACGTTAAAAATATATTATTCATCCAAAACAATAGATATACAAATCCCATACCGAAACAAAATTCATCAATTTATATATTTAAACAACTTTCGGCTACTGCTCTTTGAATTTACAGCATCTATTCCATATTTCGATTCTCCATCATAGTACCTGAACAGCATAAATAATTTCGCTATGCTAGTACTAAATTTAACCTCCACATTCTACGTACCTCCTGCTTGAGATAAGCATAATGCTCAGAGCATGATTTTCTAATAAATTTTCATATTATAAAATAGTTTCTTATTTAAATTATATTAAAACTTTGTTTTCAATATTAATAATTCTTGTTAACCATCCCAACTTAGCTAATAAATGCTTGTGTTAAGAAATAGTTAATATTAATAATAGTTCAATAGCAAATTCGAAGTCACAACATCAGATCGTAAACCTTATTCTTACCAAATGATTGCTGCCTTAAATTAGATACGTTTTTAGCTTTAAGGCTTTTATAAATCCGTTAAAAGGATTCGCGAGCAAAAGGCCTGTAATTTTCCGATTCGGCCTTAAATCAGGAATCATAATTGGTAGAGAATGCCTTCCGGCTGTAATCCGTCTATGTACTACAATTTCTACGAAACGAATAAATAAATAAAAATAATTTTGAGAACAACCGATACACATTCCAATCGTTTGAGTGCGGAGGAACGCGATAGCGCTTCTCTTGCTAATTTGTTTTCTCATTTTGGTGTGCATTTAAACTGGTTGCATTAGCGAATTGTAGGCTTTCAGGGTGTTTAAATCATATAACATTTAAAACTTATTTTTTATTTTCATCTTCTTTATGATGTGTCATCTCCATCTCAGGGGCTGGCGACCGTTTCTCTGTATTTAGCCCTATCTTGAGACATGCAAATCAACTTCTTTGTTCTTTCCACCTTCGATCAGTCTTTTATATTTTTAGTCCAAGAAATTCTTCTTCCTTTCTCTTCTTTTCTTAAAACCCTTATTATCCTACCCTACCCTATACATATAACGGCAAAGCAATCTCTTAAAATATGTAATCTGCCCTATTTTTCATGTTTCATTTATAAACACTCTATCCCCAAAATTTGATTCGTACTCAACAGTTTATGGGGCTGACACAGTAGGTTGAGTAATCTAATATCTAGGGTAGGCTACTTTTTGTCTTAGTAATATTAAGTTCCTCTGTTTACAAAAAAAAGTTAACAAGGGAGATGACCGATACACTTGTATTTATTATACTCAGTGCAAACATAACAATGATTTCGTTAATCCACTACACAAAATAGGGTTCAACTTGATGAAGGTGAAATCGACAGCCATGACATGACGAGGGTTGCTTGAAATGAATTTTTCTTGTATCTTACGTATTCCGTGTTAAAGGTGATATCTCAAAAAGGCAAAAGTCAGGAGATCGAAGATTTTAAGTTTAAGCCATGTCTAGAAACGATTGAAGAAAATATTTGAAAAATATGAGATAGATACAAACTATTAAAATCCTTTGAATATAAGTTCTTAACTTATGTATGCACCGTCACATACACACCGCTATTACAGGAAATGTCGGGCGCTTGGGAATTTATGACAAACGTTTAAATCAGACGTGATGTTTGAAGGGAGAACATCAGCATAACATATTTATCGAAAATACACTTCTTTCCTGAAATAAAAGAAGCATTTTGAAAGGAAGTCTCATCTCTCTTATCTTTTATCACTTTTACTATTTGAAGTGATTCCGAGGGATTATTCTAAATATTCACTACCTTATTGTTCTAAATAATCACCCCCACCATAATCTGAATGAATGGCGATCCAGTACAGTGTGTGTTTTTTCCAAAGAAATCCATGCATAACTTATCTGTGGAACCTTTGATTGTATTTTAACCAAAACAACATCGGAAGCTTCAAAAGCCTACATATTTTTCAAAGGCCAACAACACTTTTGTCATATCTATGTCGCAGATTTATATAGACGGTGTGGATCGTTTTCCATCAAATGACATGCTTTCTCGTTGGTCTTCCTGTCTTTACAAAATACTCTTATTTTCATTTTCCCATCTCTATTTACTCATTTACTCAAATCAATTGCCTAATTTTCTTCATCGTCATTATTTCACAATCCGCTACTATATCTGGCCTTTCTCCTCTATTCTCTTGAGAGAAGCTTTCCTATTTTTCTACTCACCTCGCTTGGCTGAGAGTCAGTCAGAGCACAAATTTTTTCTTTATATTTTATAGTTCATCTTTTAATTTAGAAATTTATTTACGGTGATAATGTGTTTTATAAACATTATATGATAAACAGGATAATCAAAAAATCAATTGTTTAGTGCCTATCACAGATTATAAATGTTTCGACAACGTACATTTTAGAACCTAATATACATATGTATATACTATGTTCTATTACTGGGCACAGGGGCTACCCATTACTTAAATAAACTATAAAGAACTCAATCCACCACGCTTGTCCAAGGTGGATTGGTGGAACACCTATACCTTTAAGCCATATGTATGACATATTTCGTTTTAGTTAAGGAGCAAAGGGCGCCAGACAAAACGCTGGGAAAATGATTTCAGAAGAGTTACTGGCAAAAAAATGTATAGGGTAAGCACGAGGTAGATCGGCATGGAAATCTTTGAAAGAGGCCTTTGTCGAACGACAAACTGTCGATTCTACAAATTTTATTTAAATAATTCATGATCAATGATAATTAATGATAGACAGTAACGAAGGCTTTATTTATTTATATGTATGACGTATAGGTATTTGGTCGTATATCACGATGCGGCAATTGAATTTCCAATCAGTTACTTCGAAAATAGTAACAAGCCACTGGATCAGTCATTAAACTTTATTAATAAAATAAAATTTTCCCTTGTTATCTATTCAAAATACCATGCAACAGTATTCTTATCCGACTGTAATGAACTTTAATTGCATATTCTGAAACTTTATTCGTTGTAACTATTAAAAGTAAAATAAAAGCAGTGACGTTGAAATGTAACCCGACTTAATTAATTCATAACTTCGTCAAAATTTTAGGATCCTTAACAAATTATGAGGATTGGACATGGTTTTTAATATTTTATCGTACCAAGATTGGTCGTAAACTTGACAGTGTTAAATGTGCTTGTCAGAAATGAACTTAAGTCTAAGATAAATTGTTAAAAATGGGTCAAATTTAGTTCATAATTCAAATATGTTGATTGTTTAAGTTATGGCAATTCACTTTTCGGTTGTCTTCCGTAAGTCTACTATACTTGAAGATGCCTTGTGTTGGGGCGAAACACGTGTCGTTTACAAGATGGAAAAGTGGTAATGTGTATTTGGTGTTGTGTATAGTGGTTGGTGGGTGGAGAATAAAGTTCCAAATAAATCCACTTCATCCAGCACAAAAAAACACAAATTATTAATTTTCTGTTATTGTTTTGCTTGTTGCGGATCTTAGCTCAGTAAAACTTTTGACTATCTACATAATTCAGGAGAATAGAAGAAATAAAAAATCGCTTGCCTTTCTTACAATTTAAATCGAATGCGAGTTGCATTCGATTTAAATTGTAAGAAAAGCAAACGATTTTTTATTCTGACTTAGTTACTACTACTTGCTTACTTACTACTATTATTATATTTTTTATTATGTTATTAATTTTCATATATTAATTTTCTTTTTTTAGGTCCACTACCGTATTAAAAAATGTATCCACTAATATTACCCTTAATGTCGTATGTGTGTAAATAGTTTATCATGTGTATACAAATGTATACATATGTATTTTGAAATATATGCTATCATAAACTATTTATATAGTGAATAGTCTCGTGTTCATTCAAGTTTGATATTGTTGATAGTTGTTGTTAATAGTATTGAAGATTTTTGCATTTTTCAATGAGCGTGTGCGAGTTCTTTAGTAGTTTCGGAGCAGTACCTATATTTTATGAGCATAATGAAAGAACGTTTCTTTCATTATGTTTATTTCCAATGCATGTCAGCCTAGCTAGTGTATTTAAAATAGATAAAATATTTCCACTTCAAAACGTGGGTATTTGTTACTTAAATTTCAAACCTTGAACGGAAAATCTCGATGGCAAAACGAAAATTGACTACTGGAATGCTACGAAAGATAGCTCTCAATTCCAGCACGCAGCGTCGCATACATGAATCTCCTCTATTTGATTGGACATGAAATGTCGCGCTCGGGGAATCGTGACTAACGTTTAAATCAAATGTGATGTTTAAACATAACATATTTTCGTGTGATTTTTTTATACACGTGTGAATACGTGCCTAAGGAAACTTCAATTTTATACATACTTTGACACACACAGATTTGATTATATTACAAGTAGGTATTATTAGTAAAATCGGTTGTAATAACCTTTTAACTTCGTTTTTTTGTTCAGAAACCCTTTTTTATAAAATTATAAGGTTTGCTTTTAGCAGGCGTCTCACCTGATGGAGTGCGATCAACGCTACCTATAGACATCTATTGCTCCATAAGCGCTTCCAGCCTTTGAGACTAACAGTGTTTTAAAATAACTAGAGTTCCTGTTATCCATTTCGACTAAAATTATAGTTTTTGCGCCAAGAAAATGTGGTTTACATCAATAGTAAAATGGTAGTAGGAAAGAAGATCCTATCTCCAGACGGGAAACTTACTAGGAAGAAGAGGTATTCATAGGCAACATCAAGCATACAGTGCAGACACCACATACAAAGGCTAAATTAATTTATTTCAATAAAAAATACCCTATACAGTGTGTTAGCCACACGAAATAGTGAACTTTTTACTAGAAGACAAGCAATGATTATAGATTCACTTTACTTAAATTACCTGTCGCCTGTATCTAAAAGAGATTGGCGTCAACAGTTCAAGGTTAATAAGATTTAAATCCAGGATATAATACTGCAAGCACAATACCTAACTGATTATGCTACTGCAGTTTAAATTTATCAAGTTCTCATTGATCGCAACCAACTCCCCGGGGACTGGATCATAGCGAACCAGTTTCTCGAAAGTACAGTTTGCTAGTTTTGAGCAACTCTATAAGACGCGAACTTGTATTTGAAATGTTTACCACATAAGTTTGATTTGAAATATATATTTGGAATGGCAACAAATTAAACGATTTTTTGAAATGCTTGAAAAAGTTAAATACACTGAATATGATATTAATTTTTATTCACAGCGTATATAAATATATATATCGCACTGCTAAGCATGGATCTCTCTATTTCTGGCGGAACTGACTTTAACCCACCATGCTTGTCCAATACGGATTGGTGGGATTGGATTGGGGGGTAAAAATTCATAATGACGGAACATAAGATGGCTGCCATACAAAGCTAAAATCGTAATTTATGCACAGATTTCGCTGAAATTTGGCAAAAGACCGAAACGCTCCCGTAGCTTTGAGAGGCCGCCACAGTTGGGCTTCAAAAAGCTAGTTTTATTATATAAAATATATGTTCTATGCTCCGTGCTGAATGATGGCTTAAATAAAGAAATCCAAAGACCGGCAAATCGTTTGTGATGCTTCAAGTGATTTCAGATGTCCATGTCAGATAATTTGCAACGCCTTTTCTGCTATAAAAATTAAGACATAGACATTTTAAAAAACATACTCTAACCATTTATACCTAATGCTGAATTATATATTTAATACATATAAAGTATTTTAAAATCTTCATATCTTTTTTGGTACATTTTTATTACTTACATCACTAGCGTATGCACCAAACAGCTGATATGTTCGTCATTAAATCTGAAAGTAAAAAAAAATATATTATGGTCAAGTATTGAAATTTAATGGTCCTAAATATATTGTTGTAAACAATATACATACATACATTGAAACTATACATCTATTGTTCATAAAATTATTATTTTGTGCTTCCTAGCATAGAGTAAGGCCACCTCATTTCTTTTCGTGGGTGTATCAATGCAGCTATGGGAGCTAATATCAGACGGAGGGCAGAAGCGACTACCTGACTAAAAATTCTACGATCCCCGAATTATCTGTCAAGCATGAATTTCAGCATCACCCCTCATTTCTCAGGGAAGCCAAGATCTATCAGTGGGGTATTAATCGTACTGATTGTACAATTAATTGTATACAATATACAATTGAATACAATTGAACTGTATTGATCATGAAGTTTTGGATTATATTTGATTATAATTTATACGTACATAATGATGCATATTTAAAATATACATTGTTATTGATATAAAAATATATGCATATAAAATAAAGCATCAAATTAAAAATGGTAAAGATAAAAAGAAAAGGATAATTTTTGCATGCAGACTTTGCCATTATATCAAAAATTAAAAATAAAAATTAAGTACACTTTTACACAATATACATATGTCCCACTGCTGGGCACAACGCCTTTCAATTTATGGAGGAATGGATATTATCCCATCAATCGTATTAAAGGCGGATTGAGATCCAGCGCAAATTGATTCAAACACAATCATTTTTAGTATGGTCTTTACTAGTATTCGCATAAAGAATATATAAGAAAAATATGAAAAAATACGCAAGGGAACTAGGAATTCATGCGAAAAAATATCGTATTGAATAAAAAATATTTATCGATCCCTCGAAGAAAACAACTGTAATCTGTATTCAACGCGTGGTATAAGTTTAAGACAGTGCCTAGAAAAATACGTTTGCTCTTTCCTCTAGGGAAGACGAAAGAATATTTCAGGGTACAGTTTGATGGAAAATATGCGCGAAAATAAGCTAGTACTATCTACCACGCAGAATTACTTTTTTTTTTACATATGATTGAAATTATTTTACATATTATTTAAATAAAGTATTGAGTAAAGAAAATATATTGATTAAAGAAAAGAAAAATTAAGAAGCTTACCTACTTTATATTTCATCTGCTTAGTAGTTTCATTTACTTACTTCATCTGCTAAAGTATATTTTTTCCTCCGATACAAGAACTCGCCACTGGTACCTATATTTTATTATCGGTTTCGTAAAAATAGAAATACTAGTGTAACACACCCGTCGTTCCTCATCGAGTCCACCGAACTTTACTACCGTTGCCTTATATTAAATTAAGATTCTTTATTTTTCAACGCTTTTACTGCTATTTTAAAGGAGATTCCTCCTCGCGGAGAGGAAACAGCGAAAAATCCTCCGCAAGTATCCTTTTTTGTCTTTATGTTTTCTTCTTTTTACATTTAAGTATTTTAATTAAACTTTGTAAATAGTCTCACAGATAACTAGGGAAATGTCCGATTATTTATGGTCAAATTATAATCTACAACCATAATGTGACAGGCAGACGGAGAAAAATAACCTTATAAAGCAAAATGTGAAAGATGCACGGGCTGACCGTTATCAGGTGAGCTCTCAAAGTAAATTAATATAAATACGACTATATATCTATATTTATATATATCTAACAAATTTTTATAACTCTATCGTCCAATTGACAGCGCAAGACTGAATAATTTTGAATCACAAGCTATAATTTGTAGAACCATCACGAGCACGATCTTGCCCATTCAATTGGAAAAATACTATACTCTGACGGAATTTTGCTATCATGTTTTGTATAGAGATCTGGATGCCCACCCATTCCCCTCGCCCTACTTCTCTTTCCTTCTGCCATTTCTTCATTCTTCCCTTGCCATTATTCAATTTTTTAAAAGCTGTGTTAAAACATTTTAAAAATAGTTTATTTTGTATATGTAATATGTGTTTGAGCACGATGATGTGTTTTGTAGTTTCAAAACACATCGTCATCCACGTATTCTAATAAAAATGCATCCAATACTTGATGGATCGAAAAGAACTGGTGAAATCTAAAAATCAATTCCCGTCTGTTCCACTTTCAGACATTAAATTCAGTTCACAAAGGCCGTCGGTGTAGTTTCAATAACTTTTATTTAACAGAGAGTCAGCCAAACTCAATCCACTAGCCCTTTGCGGAATAGTTGGATTCGATAGAATAGATTTTGGTGTAAGTTTTAAACAAAGACCGTATTGTTTTACATTTTGAATGGAAAGTTTGTTTAGTACTTTCGATATTGCTTGAATCTATTTAAGAAAAAGGCTTGTACGGCGCATCGTGCAAAACAATTGCAATACTAAAGTTATTGCAATTATTATGAAATAAGTGCATTAGGATAACATATAATATACGAACTTGGTTTACTTCCTCATGGTTCTAACTGAGCGTAAGCCAGGCACTCTATATGTATACCAATGTAAATAAATCGCGAACTACAGTGAATATATAGGTTAGAATAAATAAATATATTTAGTTAAATATGTGAGTATAAATAAAAATACAATAATAATTTAATATTAAATATAACAATTAAATTTGGCCAGGACTGCAACATAGAGATTGCATTTGCTTGTTTATCTATTTATTCCATTAAAACTGTATTAAAATAGACCACATAGATATGTATATCGAATTATTTTTACGTGAATACCCAACACTCTTTGTAATATTTCTGAAATAACAGTTGAACGTGCCAATTGAATAATATTTAAACATACTAGACCGTGTTTCGCATCCTTGATAGCACTCACGTCTGTATCTCACGTAGCCTTGAAATACTACGTCGAGTTTCAATGTGATGAAATTGGCGTGTATAATATATAATAGATCTACTAGTTTATTTCTTTTACTTCCATGTATTTTTTCAACAGCCCATACAATATGTTTGACAGCTGGGCACAGGCTTTTTTATGGATAGGAATGCAAACGAGCACGCGTGTTACCTCATGGAAAGAAATACCTATAGACATCCGCAGTGCCATAGGCATTGCAGAAGTGTTGCGGATCTTTAATAAATGTAGCCTTGTTTTTCGAAGGTTCCAAAGTCGTATCGGTACAGAAATACCGGAGGTAGCTGGTTCCACAGGGTGCGTGGAAAGAAGTCAAAGGTCTTCCCACTTCTTGCCTTTGAAGTGAAACTATCGTCATTGAACAAAAATTGAATGGAACCAAAAATCAAAAAGATTTTCTTCACTCTATTCTTTTACCTTTTTTTATATTTGGCTTAATTTTTGGCCTTTTATATTCTTATATAGCCTTAAGTTGTTTCAAATTACAAATAAATAAATAGTTTCAATTTCCGATTCGTTTGAAACAAAATGAAACATTAGTAACTGTTTTCTTAGATAACAAATAATTTTCTTATAATTAGTAGGTATTTGTAAGGATGAAGTAAAATATTTGAAAAAGGAAGCGAAGCTGTGAATCCATCCGGGAATTAAGAGGTTTTAGTTAGAACAAGTTTAACTTATACGTGCTCTAAGCCACTTTCCCAAGTAATTTTACCGACTTTACAGAAATATACTTCTTAAATCATATCGCTAAAAGCATCATTTAACAAATAAAACCTCGTTTTGGAGAAAGTCAATACTTATAAAAGTTACAAAAGACTATAATAAGGATTAATATTTTATAATGGAGAGGAAGGCAGACCAAACCACATTTGCAACAACATTTTATATAATATCATCAACAACAGCGTCATCTATTTCCTTTACTTTATATTACTGAATAACAAATCGAAGCTGCTAGTTATCTCTTATGAGGGTCCTTTAGAGGAAGGTGGCATTAATGATACTTTTTGCCTACTGTACGAGCATGATTATCAAACTTTTTGCGAATAATATTTTTCCCCGCCCAACAACAACCGTCTGACAGCCTGTTTACTAAACAATGCTAAAGCTTATGCAATGCCTACGGTAGGCATTGAATAAGCTTTGCCGCCCTGGAAAATTTTGTAGACTTGTTGTTGAAGGTTGCAATCAAAAAAAAATAATTAACATAAAATGAGTTGATTAAAAATAAGCCGATGACGGGATATGATATACATACATCTAGATCACTACGTACTATACTGATATATTAAGGTAATTTAAATTATATAAAATACAGTCATGTCAGTGCCATAGCAATTCAGTTACATAACCATGTTTACGAGGCCTATTAGTTACAATAATCATTTTTCTTAGTAGATTATACTTAGGATCTTGTGCTCTTCATTGATTAAGTTTTTACTGCTGCGATAAACACAAGAAAATCATCAATTATATAATAAACTCGGTAGTCAAATGCTCATTTATAATATGCCAAAGTATTATCTTCTCCAGGCATTATTAAAGGAATGAAAAATTTCTTGAATTTTAGCTTCCTTTTAATTTAATAGTCTCCAAGTTCGCCTTTTCATCGAGTTCATTATTCGTTCTAAACCTTGTCTTTGTTCGGTTATATCGGGTAATTAATTAAAAGAATTTATGTCACGTGGAAAATTAGGCCAAAAATCTGTCTAGAAAAACAGGTGTGATGCTGTTTTCGAAGCAGGAAGATGGTAAGATACATGGAATCAGAAAAACGACATGCATAGCATACGAATATTTATTTCAATACGAAAATTAAATGCTCGACTCTTGGCTTCAAAAGTAAAACTAAAAACATTGTTTTAAATACCACCAAATATATTAAAATTCTATCATTTACTTTCTTAAATATATTAAGGATAAATAACATTTATACGAATAATATAACAAAGTATTTCATCTTATAAGCATTATAACAAAGAAAAATTGTTTTTGAAGAAAAGTTTTTGTAAATAGCCATCCTACAATATATACAATCGCCAGAAACTTTCAGAAAGAAAGACAAAAATAATTGTTCGCTGTGCCGGAAAAAGAACTTCGTAACAATGGAACCAATTAGGTAAATAAACACCAAACAGCAATAATAATTTGTAGGATTTTTAGCTCTTCGTCCCTGATTTTCATCGAATTTAAAGCTTGTTTTTCCCAGAACTCAGATAGCGTATAACTAAATAATTTTTTCGTATAAATTAAATTTCGTTTTCGTATAAAAATTTTATTTTTTTTAAAAAAAATCGTTAGTTATTTTTGCAGCCCTTGAAGTAAATACCTTATTATAATTTATACAGGCTACAAATTCGCCTTAATGATCTCTCGTTATGCATAATCCTCCAGCTATCAAATCAATGTAGCTATTGTTGAGATTAGTCCCAAAATAAACAGGGAAAATCCAAAAAAATTGTTTTTTTTTTTTAATAAATTTGATAGGTGAACGATCAAACAGGTCTAATGCTGTCGTCGCCCGTATACACATGCTCGTAAGACACTGCAGATTCGTTCCCTTTTTTAGAATAAGGGTATAAAAATAGGGATTCATAGTGGTAGAGCCACGCTGCAGACGAATACTTTGTCAAGAATAGCATATTATTTGTCTGTAGCATGAATGGGCCGGTTCGCCCGGGGAAGTACCACACTCCTGCAGAAAACCGGTGTCTGAGTGGTAGCTTAGCTACCGCGCTTCGTTCGGTGAGCGATCTGAGTTCCGGAGGCCCAACACCCTCCCCCTCCCACTCCCCTTCCGCCTCCCACTCCCCTTCCCCCGCCCACTCCTTTTCCCCCTCCCACTCCCCTTCCGCCTCCCACTCCCCTTCCCCCGCCCACTCCTTTTCCCCCTCCCACTCCCATAATGTCACTTTCCTTAAAGGTCGGCAACGCTTCCGCACTGCCTATAGCGCTGCGGATGTCCATGGGCGGCGCTGATTACTTTCCATCAGGTGACACGCCTGCTCGTCTGCCCTCCATCACATTAAAAAAAGAAAGAAAGAAGGATTTAATGGAAAGCGAAAAGGAAAAAAGAATTAGGATTGACCTACAATGGCTGGTAGTATCGAAGAAAGTAAGTAATTCAAATTTGAAATGATAAATCACGAGTTTAACAATTAATCTTGGTCCAGACATCGTCATTCGTTATTACCAAACCTCTAATAGAAGAAATGAAATTGATTGCTATGTCGCTAAGAAATTATAACACTTCTTTCAACACGTCTTTATTTTAATCTTCTTTTTATATACACACATATATAAATAAATGATTCATGAACTTATTACAAATTGACTTATGTACGCCACATTTAGAGTCGCTTGAGTTCGCTTATCAATGTTTGATTGCCACATTTTGTCAAAGACGAGTTACCGACACACGTGTCGATTAATGTCTCCGCGGCGGCTTTGAACGTTTCGCTATCGGAAATACGTTCTCGAGCTCTGAAAAGAAATTTCCCTACCAATTCTTCAAAGTAAAAGCGCTGATGTCCTTGCCAACGATCGCATAAAGTATTTTATGTAGGTACTTTTTACTACGACATTAAATATTGTACTTTAAAGAAAATTATATTCACTGCCAATCCGTATTGGACAAGAGTGGTGGGTTAATATTTTGTTCCTTGAAAAATGGAAAAGCCCGTGCTCATGTGGACCGTATACGAGCTGTGGAGAAATAAAAAATTATATTTTATCATTTACTACTGAATTTAGGCTTACGAAGCCCGTAAAGTTTAAACTAGTGTCATAAGTTGTGTGCTAGAGGAATGCTAACACAATTTGGTTGGCTCAACCAGCAAAGTACCACTTTTGCAGTATACCGATTTCTAAGTCGTAGTGTTCCTGCTCGGTTTCGATCGATCGATCAGCGCTGAAAGCCGGAGGTCCTTTCGTTTTGCTTTCTTTAATTCCCTCTCCCTCTCGCATTATTGACCTTTACATTCTAATTATTCGTTATATATACAATGTGATAAATTAACAGGAAACCCTTGATGTTTTTCTTCTTTTATAGGTCCGTCATTACTGAAGATCGTGGTCACTAGAACCTCTCAAACCGACAATCTATCTCCATACTTCCGGTCCAAAGCAGCCCTCAAATTTGAAAGAGGATTTGGCTTCCTACACTTTGTCGGACCATCTTGTTGGTGACCGTCCTCGCGTTCTCTTTGCTTTGGTATTACCAACAATGACCAGCTTTTCTAGGGCAAAGACCTCCCTTCCTTCTTTCCACGATCTCTATTTTGTGCTATCTGTTTCTAGTCCCCTGCAGTGGAAATTCAGTTAATCCTGCCATATTTTCCGGAGCCTACTGCGGGGTCTCTTGATGTTGGGGACCCAGTCTGTGGTGATCTTTGCCCACATGTTGTGAGATTGCGGCATACATGACCTGCCCAGTTGCACTTGAGTTTAGCAGCAATATGGCCCACGTCCTTGATCTTAGTTTGAGAGCGGCACATGGTGTTTCTGATTTTATGATATATAATCCATGAGTCTTCTGTTGTGTAACTAGTATAAATATAAATTTGAAACATAAAAGTACTAAGTTCAATCAACAATCAACAGCGCTTTATGAGGGAGGCCTATGTCCAGTAGTGGACTACCGCAATGTCCACTGCTGGACATAGGCCTCCCTCATAAAGCGCCACCTAGCCCGATCTACGGCTTCACGCATCCAGTTACTGCCTGCGCAGATCATCGCACCATCGAGGTTGGGGTCATCCCACACTACGCTTACCGAGACGTGATCTCCACACCAGCACTCGTTTGCTCCAACGATTGTCGGATCTCCGACAAACGTGAAAAACTCCGACTAAAGTACTAAGTTATAACACATAAATTGGACCAACAGGATACCTATATATCGCAACAAAAGCAACTTTACTTTAGTTTTATGGTGTAGAGCATACGCGTCACAAACACTCGTTGTTGTATTTTATTTGCTTGCTTATTCATAATAAATTACACGTATAACGTACAACAGTCGTAAAATCAATGCGCTCCAAACTCCTATTACGACTTCTAAGCTCTAAAAATTTATGGCCCTTTTTATTTAACACCCATGTTTGGATCTATCAAATATATCTTCATTAAACGTCTAAACTTCGTCCTTACAAGACACTGAAATGAAAACTTTTAAGTAATCCCACTATATCCAAGTTAAATAATGTTCATAGTACTTTAAAATGTTCTGCTACCAATTTTTTTTAAGAACATTCCACTTTTTCCTTACACTTTACTTCCGTATCGTGAATACCGATATAAAAGCTCAAATGAAAAGAATAAACAAACATCCAAAATTAATACGCGCACATAACTAAAAATATTCGAAACATTCAAACGTTTTTGCTTATGTAGGAATCTAACACATGACCCGGAAAAGCGAACACATCGCCATTGCGCCTTATGGGTCATCAATATTCCTTTTTTCATCATTAGTTTGCAAGACAACACAATTGATTATAAAATCAATGCATACTGTATAAACAAATAGTCCCACCGGAAAATAAAAACGATAACTGCTTTAAACCAGCACATAGCTAATAAAGATTGATTTGTCCAATGCATTTATGGGAACCCCTATGCAATTTTTTATGTCCTTGAAGCAGCGGAACGTGGAATATTGACTACAATTAAACATATTCTACTTTCACGTCAATCAACATTGGATAAATTAATATCAATTTCCTTAGAAATCACGTGTTTAATATCAAATTTCACGTGCCTGATAGTGATACATATATAGCCTATAAAAAAACATTCTTAAATTCCTATTTAGGAGTTAATTAGCGCAATAGAAAAGGAAAGAGGACTAACAAGCTTGTTAGACTAATGAGCTTCTATCTAAGAATCCTAGAAGTAATAACAACCAGTTTTAGGAATCGTAGATGGAAAATGTTTAAATGAAAGAGAACCAATTATCGAATGCCACCATTGCTCATAAGCTCAAAAGCATGGGCTATATGTCATGTGATGATAACGAATAAGATTTCTTAAAAATGAATGAATAAACGAATGAAATCTTATAAAAGTTTTTAACTGTGAATATCTTTAAGTATCGTGTATAACGCTACACAATTCAGATGTATAGCAATAAAATTAGGACCAGTTCCTGGAGTAAAATCACCATTAGAACAAATCTCATAAAACTTAGATTTAAAATAATGTTTAAATTTAAATCAGAAGTTAGTAGTAGGTAATTACCGCTGAGAGTTGCCACACCAAAGGCATTACAAATACGTAGCCTACCCTAGGGTAAGTATTTTTATAAAGGGATTCCTAAGGTTGGGTCTCCGTGTTTAATTTAAATCTATATATATATATATATATATATATATATATATATATATATATATATATATATATAATTTTTTTTTCTAATTTTGCTGGGCACAGGCCTACTCAGTTCTTAAAGAATAGACATTAACCCGCAGCGCTAGTCTAATGCAGATTATAGGGGTATCCAGACTCAGAATAAATATCTGTAGACCATAGCTATATTTATCCCAATGTGAAGATCGAACCCACGACGATTGCCTCCGTAAGCGACAGGCCCGCCACTGAGCCATTTGGTCGTAGCAAGTGTATTGGTTTCTTTATAAATAGCGCAAACCTTTCAAAGGCCGGTTTCTAAACAAGCAGTGAAACATTCTCGTTATGAGTAAGATATTTTTTATGGCGCGATAAACTTGGAACTGCTTTTGAAGCAACAAATTTGGGTCAACCGACTATGCGATATCTTCCAGCTTGTCATCAGACCGCAGTAATAATTCACAGTATGATTCATAAAATACTAAATTGATACTCATATTTATACAAAAGATAGAAGGAAAAGTTTCTGTATTTATGTATGTATTTTATTATTATTTTTACAGCTCAATTCTGGGCACGTGACAGGCCTTCGTATTCTGGAGAAACGTTCATTAAATAAACGGGTTCTTTCCATAGCGGAATAAATACTTATATGCCATACATACATGCACATATTTATCGCGATGTGGAAATACAAAAACACTAGCGTATATTTAAACCTCGGCAACGCTTCCGTAATACCTATGGTGCTAGGGATATCTACAGGTAACTTTGATTACTTATCGTCAGTCTCCTATACCATAAACAAAAGGTTTGAACCAACGACCATTAATTGCAAAACTTGTAATATCGGTACTTAGCGATTCACACTGTTTTTTTTTATTATTTTTTTATTTATTAACAAAATAGACAGTACTTAGACAACATCACAAAATTTCTATGTTTTACTGCCAAGAAAGGATTTATTTATACAAAATATTATCTAAATTTAATTGAAATAAAAGTTGGACATTAACCTTAAACGGATGTTACCCTTACCTTCCCGTTTACGTTTCATATATATGTGTGTGTGTGTGTGTGTGTGAAAGATTATGTGTGTTTGAGTGAGTATATGTACTTATTATAAATTATATAATATCCTTTAGCATTTTCATGGAGATAGAGAGTATTAAATTATCACCATATATACGTTAGTAAAATATTCATTAATTTTTCATTTAAATGAAGTTGTTATTAAAAAATGAAAAATATTGCACGACCAACTTAGAGCAGTGGGAGTCAGTACCCAGTTAAATAATTTCGTTAGCGGTGTGGAAACGCCTCGGGGTAGTAGACCGTGCCGAAACCTTTTACAGTATTAATTCTAACGTTTTAAGTTAAAATTAATTTTATTCCCATTTAAAAGAATTTATTTTAACCATTAAACTGGTTTCGACAATAAAACAATTTTAAAATAATGTTAAAATTCATTTCTTTAATTGAACCGTGTTATGCAAAAATGTTTCATCATATAAATGAATAAAAGTTATTATAATTTAACAAAGAAAAGCATTTTTAGAGACAGTAATTCTGTTATATTATATTATAAACATTATGAAGATAAATGAATGGTGATATACTTCTTGCTTGTTTTTTATTTGGTTCCAATATGTAGTTTTGCACAAAGCCAAAAGCGTGGTGGATTAATGTTAATATCTCTTACTATAGAAATGGGGAACCCTGTGTCTAGCAAATCGCCGGTTAGGACACACAGCTAGAACTGTCTGTGTATTGCATCATTCTTATATTACACGGTCCGATTATCAAATGGTCTGAACGGATTTATTTTACATTATAAAACATTAATATGCAATTAATTTGTAAAGTATCTTTATTATATATGGGTTTCTTATGGATGAGGGAGTAAACAGTGGGAACCGAGAAAGCGGGTCGACTGGTTGTATATCTTAATAGTTATACTACAATATCTTAGTATTACACATACCTTGTTTAGTGTTTGTAGAGGGAAGCAATAATGAAAGATGAGGAAGTCAAAGAAGGGAAAAGTATAGTGGAGTGTAGCAATCCTCGCACTCACCGATCGAAACATGTTAACACATAAAAATCCATCAAATACCACTTTACTCTGATATCATATGAGGTTCTTTCCTCTACCCTTTCCTTTCTTCTCTATCCTTTTCCCTTCGTCTCTGCCAATCCACGATCTGCCGTGCCCAAGAATGCGTGACTAGGGGAGAGCTTAGTCGCAAGGGTGCCGATCGTCCCCGGATCGGACTCCCCCAAGTACTATAGCTCTTTACCTCAGCATGCAGGGCTCTGATGGAGCTGATCTCCATCCTCTCTTGAGGCTCATGGGATTCACAATAACAAATCTTAATATACCTAATTTGTTAAAAATGACGGCGACGTGGTTCGCCAAACGTCACGTCCTGATTCCTACGAGGGCGAGAAGCCACGAACGGAGAGTCGTTTCGCTACGATGCATGTGAGATTAAAGATAGATGAGTGTGAAGCAAACAAGGAAGTTGTGCCGTGATCGTAGCGGTTGGAGATCTGTGGTCTCTGCCTAACCCTACGGGAGACAGGCGTGAAGATATATGTATGTCTTGTAAGGTACTTCCCCGATCAAGCCGATCAAATCATGTATTGTTCTACCACTATTATCACATTTATATACGAGTTCTATACGTATCTGAACCATTTATTTTTTGTTTCAAAGGCAGTTGCTAGTTTATCGGGTCGTTTATAAATATCAATGTTTATAACAAAAATATTTCAGCATCCGATGATTTAAAAAAACACATGTCGTAAAAATATAGTGTATCTATTTGGTATTCGATATTCGTGAGCAGCGTCAGCAGTGAAAAAGATTATCCCATGAAGAGCCGATTAAAATCTGCTTGTATACGCCGACATATAAAAGTATGTATGATTTAAGCTTACCACAAAGCTAAATTTTCTCAATATCATATGAATATAAACATATCTTCATAAATCTGAGTTATTTTTGAATTTATCAATAATATGTCATAAAACTATTTTTACTTGATGATTCGGTTACTTTTTACTTTCCATGATTTACGTCGTGTATGAGACGTAGGTAATAATTTTACCAACTTTTTTATGGAAGAGGTGGGCAAACAAGCGAGTCATCTGATTGTTAATTATCACCACCGCCCCATGGATATCTGCCAATAACGTCAATGTCAATAACGGTAGGAGAAGAGTAAAGTAAGTGTAGAGGAAGAAAGTAATATGAAAAAATACTGACACTATAAATAAACAGTAAAATCATAATTGCCGTAATCATCAAAAGCAATACAGCCGCACAATTCTATCATATTACGCGCCACAAAAATAGGTTCCATTCCCATCTCCTGGATGACAGACGGCCAGTCTGGCCACCATGCAATTTAGCCACTTTATTTTTCTGCCATGAACTATGAATATATTGACAGTCAAAAGTTTTACTTAGCTAAGATCCGCGACAAGCAAAACAATAACAGAAAATTAATAATGTGTGTTTTTCCGTTGGGTTAAGTGGATTTATTTGGAACTTAAACCAAAAACTTACCGAAAATCGGCCATCAACTCTCCACCCACCAACCACTATACACAACACCAAACACACATTATCACTTTTCCATCTTGTAAATGACACGTGTTTCGCCCCAACACGAGGCATCTTCAGGTATAGTAGACTCTACGGAAGACAACCGAAAAGTTCCGTTTTCGGTAAGTTTTTTGTTTAAGTTCCAAATAAACCCACTTAACCCAACGGAAAAACACACATTATTAATTTTCTGTTATTGTTTTGCTTGTCGCGGATCTTAGCTAAGTAAAACTTTTGACTGTCCATATAGTGATGGATTTCCGCAAAGTAACGCCTGACTCCATTAATAATGAACTATGCAATTTATCTCCTGCGGTGTTCCCACGTGAATACGAAACAGAGCAGTGAAGACAAGAACATTTGCTAAAGGCCGGCAACTCATCTGCAACGCCACCGGAGTTGTAAATGTCTATGGGCGACAATGACAATTTACCAACAGGTGACCCGAAGGTTCTGCTATAAAAATACTGCATATCGGGATCGGGAAAATGTGAGTTTTATTTTTTTATTTATTTATTTATGGACCATGAACAGGAATTACATTCATCATGCATTATTCTAAATAGTCCTAAAACACAGGTCAAGAGTACCCTTAAACGGCGGGCTTGAATGAGGAGAATAATGAGTGTGGAGGAAGCAAGGGAAGTATGCCGAGATCGTAGCAGATGGAGATCTGTGGTAAACACAATTTTAACATAAAGTGAAAACAGACAAATCAAATAATTATACAGACTTAAATTATTAGATTTAATACGGTGCGTGAATTGTATCGTTATCCCACGCTTAGCGGATAAGTTGATCGCGTATTGATTTTCATTACTCCCAGATCCCAGATCTCAAACATATCTTCAAGAGCGTTTCCAGTTTCTTGTCCCCAGGGATCAGCCCTGTCGCACGTCCTCCTCCCTTCTCCTTCGTATTCCTCCACATTTTTCCAGCCGTTACGGTGGCTCATTCACTGTACACGCCGTGCGCTTGTGGAACTCTCTCCCACATACTATACGTGATAGCATCTCACTGGATGTATTTAAGAGAAGAATTAAAGAACATTTCCTTTCAGTATAAAATATTTATATATGTATATATTTATGTGTAATTATATATATGTATCCTCTTATTTATATAGTATTGTATTATATATTATTAGTATTTATATGTTTATATATGTATGGTTTTATATAGTATGTATTGTTAATTTGTTATGTATATTATTATTATATTTTGTTGTTGTACACTTATTTCTATCCTCACAGCTTTTCTTATCACTCTTTTACTCCTAGGTTTGCTGGAAGGAAACTCAATTTTGAGTTAAGCTCGCCCTTGTATATCTTCTTTCCTTTTAATTTTTGTATTTCCTGTTTTGTGTACAATAAAGTATTAAATAAAAAATACTCATGTATATACTGTTATCAATTAATATTTGCTCACATAGTCGTCTCTTACGACACTCATGGAAAGAAACGGAGTAGCTCTATTATATGTAGAGACCGCGCAGAAATCATTCGTACACTTTTCTTAAATACGAGAATTAAAATGATATATACGCTTGAGTTAAACTGACAAAATATCCCTCAAAACAGTCATCGGTGCTGGACTATTTACTTCGCAGCAAAACCAACGGTTTTAAATATGGAGTTAGTGCACACACGATAAACGCCAGCCAACACTGCAAAAACATTGGCCCAATAAATCATCATGCAGTCACTTTTTTTATTCCGCTTTTCGAGTATATTTATTACCAGCAGCCGCCCGCAGCCTCCCCGTGCTGGTTGTATCGCATAAAAATGGTTGAAAAACATTTTTTATGAACGTTTGTCATCGGTTCAATGTCGAAAGGATTGAAGATTCAAAATAAAAACAGAAAAGTTAGAAATGACGCTTACAGACTCATATACATATTGGTTTGCCATGTACTCCTAGGCATTGCGACCGAAGGTATGTCTTGGCCTGCGAAACGAGAACTTGCCACTGGGCACGAAGTTGGCCTACCTCTCGCCAATCGCTTGCCCGAAGCATGCTCTAGTCAGCGATCACTGCGACTATCGGTATCTAGAGCGACTGATTAGAGCGACTTCGGTGGTTTCCTATGGCAGGAATAACCGGTTAAGCACCGCGAGGGTGTCGGGGGTAGCGAACTTACGCAACCTTCGAGACGGGCTTAGTGAGTTTTTTGTTCGTGGGTTTTTAGTTGGTAGACGCGCACACGCGGAGTCCGACGTAACCCGCTGTCCCCCCTAGAGCGGCAGGGCATCCATAACGAATTTCCCCAAGTAAAAAAAAGGCGACTGATCAGATATCGACCGGGAGATGTTACCATATATCCCCTTTTGCTTGTGTAAGCTTGTTTTTTAAGGTTCCAGTGCAGTAGCTGACTCCATAGACCAATGATACATGAAAATAGCAGCATAGTTTCAAGTAAATGGCACCGTACTCGATTGGATGTAGTCAATATATCTTTGTGAAGAAAAAGCTTTGTACCCTTTTTAAAGCATATTGCATGCACGCAAGACTGTAATTACTTATAACGTATATAATTTTTATCACTGCTTTAGTAGTATAATTTAAATTTAATAATTTAATTATTTAAATGGGAAATGGTAAGATGGCTAAACTTAAATCCCCTATAAGAGCCGGTATCGCCTCTTGTAGGACACAACCTGCGCCTATAATTACGCTACACTATTTGTACTATCATTGACTTGCTTATCCTAAAAAATATGTATTTCATGAGAAAAAGGACCTAAAAATATGGATCAACTCAATATATAGGTATCTATATTAAATCAATATATAAATGACAATAAACTGGGTCACTCTGTAAGTTTGTGACCTCGGAATATACAACTCCCATTAATACAATTGATTCACAAACGTTAGGGGTAGAATAATGACTACCATGGATGACAACTCACAATTCTGTTTTCCTTCATCGCTTATATTTGAATAACAAAGAAACAACAAGATTTTTTATTTTTACTTCACTTTTTTATTTTATTTCACTCAACATGATATGTGTGAAAATACAAAAGAAATTAATTTTAAAATTCATTGATTACTGTTTTCAGTTGAATAATTTAAAAAATTACCATTTCTATGTTTCTAACTTAAATAACATCATCATCAGCAATCATAATAAACCTCTGCTAGACATATGTTTAGCACAAAATTGAGGGATGTTGCCGTAAAATCAATCCGTAAAAGTCTCAGCTACGTAAAATCAGGGATTGGACTGGGATAGCGAGTGCTCCAGAACTGCTGCACCTCTCGAAGGAGGAAAGTTGTGCTGAATTGGCTGCCAACCTTCGCAAGTCGGAGAAGTACTCTTAGCTGATTGACAATCACAGATTACTTTTATTCTCAGGTAGAGAACGCTTATATTAATATTAAATATACGTATGTATGAAAATAGATTAAATTATGAACTATGGAGAAGGGCTTATGTATGTCAGATATAAAAGGTGTCGATTGTAATACAAGATTTGGAAGCTGAAATTGGTTTTATTTGTGATTGAGAATTCTAATATCACAATTATTTATTAATATATAATAATTTCATTAGATAACTGAAGACAAAATGCATTTTTCAAATTTACATTCATTTGTGATTATGTGACAAAAATCTATTATTATAAAAAACCTGTTAACTGCTGGTATTGTACTAATTAATTTTATTCGTCTGAATGGTGACGTCGGAGCAAATGATAAACGAAGATAGAGAGAAATGGCGAGCCTCGAAACAATGGCCGACCAATTTAATACAGTAGCGAAACACATTAAAAAAGCTATTTTTTTGTTTAAATAATACTGTTGCTGCTTTCGTGTCGAATGAACATATTATTTAAGAAAAGAAAGAAACGGATGCAGATACATATTAAACACTACAATGATTATTTTAATAGCCCATGTACAGCTCACTGCTGGGTCACGGGTCTCTGGATTTGGAGGTGGTTTGGAGGGACATACAGACTCGGAATAAATAATTGTAACCCAAACTTATATGTTTTACTGTATATATTTATCCCGATACAAAAATTGATTCCGAAAACGGTGACTTTGAAACTGAACCATTTAGATCAGCACATTCTATTCACGTTTGAAAACAAAACATTGAAAGCACAACAAACGTTGAAAGATACCAAAATATCGCAAAGTATTACCACACTCCCGCAGAAAACCGACGTCTGAGTGGTAGCTTAGCTACGAGTGGTAGCTTAGCTCCCGCGCATTGTACGGTGAGTGAGAGTTCTGGAGGCCCAACATCCTCCCCCTTCCCCTCCCACTCCCATAATGACACTTTCCTTATAAGTCGGCAATCTTATGACGGTGCAGATGTCTATGGGCGGCGTTGATTGCTTTCCATCAGGTGGCACGCCTGCTCGTTTGCCTTCCTATCTCATAAAAGAAAAATAAATGTTGAAAGATATCAACATGTCGCAAAATATTTTAATATTTTTCAACAGTTTTATGGAAATTTTGCTAAAAGAAATCATCTACAGCTTAATTTTACACCCTAAAGTACTAATAAATGTAGTTGACCAAAATTAATTCTGATTAATGAAGTCCGGCGTTACTTTGCGGCAATCCGTTTTGTGGAGTAAGTAAAATACTTACTGTCAACATAAAATCAATTCTGTTCTGTTCTATGTTACAAGCAAGCAATTTACGTGACGACGCAACAAACACTTGTGAAGCTTTGGTGTGTAACTGGCACAAAGTTGTCGTATATTTAGCTGACCTAAACTTTTCGGTCACAAAGTAATTACAAATTTATGACGTTATAAAGATGGTAACAATATTTTACGTACGTTTTAAGTTTCGGCGGAGCCTTGCCTGTTTTTGTTATGTTCATCATAATAATCTAATTAAATTTTCAAAATGAACTCGGTGGGTAAAACGGCAGTCTGGTCCTAGCTACGTTTAGGATTAATCATTCAAGACTTGTAACTTCCGTGTAACATGTTAGTGATAAATAAAAGCCTTTCTTCAGACAATTATATACTCGTATATGTTTCTACATATAAAATATATAAATATAATTGATTATTTATGCTGTGAGATCTCTATCTGTGTAGCTCAATTGACAAAAGCCTTCTTAGCTGTAACCATTTTTATGTTTCTAGCCACTCCTAAAATCGCTGTCGTCCTCTATATTTTCAACCAGACGTCGAATTTCACTGAGTCAATCTACGGGCCAGCTCGTATTTCTAAAGTCTTCTATTTTTGTTGATTCGAAAATGTTAATGGTGGTAGACTATTGGCTTTAACAGCTTTATCGAATTCAGGGCCCGTGGGCTGGAAGCCCGCAAAAAGTCTTCTGCTAAAGTCAATTTAGTCAAGCTTTAATTGGTTCTTAGGATGAGTAAAGGGTATTGGTCCTCTTCTACCACGGTGACTGACGAGGTGCTAATTGGATGAAGTTCTATTATTTATTTCGTTTCAGTTCCGGATGTCAATGACATAGATGGTAGAAATATTTGCAATAAATATATTGCGAATTTAGTTCCGATTTTTATCGCCATAAATATGTCCAGGGCCATAGCCGCTGCAGAAGAGTTACCAGAGAATAAGGAAACAAGAACTAAATGTGGCCATTGTTAAACAAACGGTACTATGGTGAAGTGGTAACAATGCAACCAAGGATTGGTTGGTGGCATCACCTAAGTTGTTGCAGTTGTCTATGGGCAACGTTACTTACTACTACTTCAGGCTACACGCTTCCTTAACGATCTCTACTCTAGCAATGCACTGCAAATTTGATTCCATTTTATTTTTAGCTTAATTAATAATGAATTCAGCGTATTTGCTTGTTTTATTATCTTTTATAATAAATAAAATAAATTTATGCCAAATATTTGCTGGCTCTGTAAATTATATTATTTTTTATATGATATAATATAAAAAATATATAATCTATAGAGCTTGACCGCGATATTCATGCTTCACTTTGATAAATAGATGAATGAAAATCACTTTGAAGAATTGAGGACACAAAGCCTGTCTTTGTTAAGAAGAGACGATGCTAACACAGAGACAATGGACGTGACATAGTCTGAAAGACGAATGTACTATTTACAAAAGATTTTCTTTCTTTGATCCTGCGACTTGAAGCGCTCTTTTTTATTACTTTAAGTTTTATTATGTAATATTTGAACGGTATTTATTTTTTTTTATTTAACAACAGAAAACGAATAACTACTTAAAAATAGAATAAAGAGACTCACAATATTGGGATGTTTTTTTTATATATATTCACGCCTATCCCCCGCAGGGGTTGGCAGAGACCACAGAGCTCCATCCGCTGCCATTCATCGCAGCGAAACGGCTCGTCATTGGTCGCTTTTCGTCCTCGTGAGAATCAGGACGTGACGGGTGGCGAACCACGTCGCCGTCATTTTCAACAAATTAGGTATATTAAATATGTCTTAGTGAATTAGTGAATTAAATTAATATTGAGATGTAAAGGCGATTACATCTTAATGCTTCAATTATAAACTTCCCTTAAATCATTTTCACGTTTCGTAAACCAGCGTTAAATAAACTCCTATGTTTTCACCGACCACTATTTAATACGAATCGAAACAGCTTACTCAGGGCTGAGTTCCTCCGTGCACTTTATATATAAGATAATGAGCGTATACGATTTTTTCAAAAGAATAGAATTATTCAACAAAAGATTCCAAGGCAAGCAATTCTATATTTCATCATCGTCATCATCCGTGTACCTAAGTCTACAGCTGTTGATAGGCATCATCCACGCGCGTCAACTAGGCCGTCTTTTGCTACGTATTTAGTCTCTCATTCGTATATCGTATTTCCATGGATAGAAAGATCCCACGCTACAATTACTAATGCGCAGTTTTCACCCAATATACACTCGTTTATACTTAAGTAGGTTATTAAAATTCTATCCGCAAAAAACATTTTAACAAAAAAGACAATAAAACAACTTGAACAGAAAATGAATCGTTATTTTCTTGGCTTCTGAATAATGTCTGGTGAAGATACATCATCGCGACATACCAAACTATTCGCTCGGTAAGACCGCATGTGTAATGAGGACAGGATAGAGGCTTGGCAAACTTAATACACTTAATGTATAGAAAGGAATAATCTCGTCGAAAGCTTGTCGGAGCTGAATTGGACACGTATTATACGCCGCGTACAAAATTGTCCTAGACCTCAACATTAACGACTGATTATTGCATTCATTGAAATGACACATCCTATACAATGTTCTTGCTGAACGGTTCCCGGCATAGGATAGGGCCACTCCATTTCTTCTATGGGTATCATTTGATACAAACATGCAGCTGGTAGTTAGTTATTGGCAGCGTTTTCTTAAGTAATAAAAATCAATCGGCGATACATGAAAACGTGGGTATTATAGACACACCTCTCCATCCTACTAGAGGATTGAGGAGGATTAAGGCCATATCAATAATGACGATGATTATGAACCACCGTTTTATAATGGTTTGACAGAAACGATAAGAGTAACTCCGCAGGGCGCCTGCGGAGTTACTCTCTTTTTTGTTTCCTCTCACCATTATTATATAATACAATAATTATTATATAATACACTAATCGACATACAAATTATTTTAAAACGATTAAAAAAAATTATGTTACATTAAACATAACTTTAGAACACAAAGAATTTGGCATATCTTTTGGAAGTCACAAATAAAATGAGAACGAAGAAGCAGAACTTGATGTGCAGAAGTAAACTGTTACAGCTGTAATGATTATGATTAATGACATTGCGTCAACACAGTGACTTGTATGTTAAAGTAATTTAACCCTGTTATGAATTGTCGTAAATTCGTATAAAACATACACTTCGTGTTACCTATCCGGCGGTCGATCTGATCGATGTACAAAAGAAGCGATGTATAGTGTTGATGCAAAGCAATCGCTAAAGAAATATTTGAAATTATATCATACAATTACAAATACATATGTGCGCTGTAATGCTTGACGTGACCCACATTCCAATATAGGTTGTCCGGTGACAGAAATAGGTTACAGATCAAAGGATAAGTCAACGGTTTTGTAACGGTCAATGGTACTAATTATTTTCTGGTAATATTGAGAGAACATCCTCCCTTCACTTCACATACATGGTTTCTAAAAGATGACGCTATACTGCTAAAGAGACCATGAATTCTTCTTGATGTCTTCCCTATAAAATTAACTCTTTTTCGTAGTGCTATTTTCCTATTAAGTATGCCTATATGACAGGCAGTGTTCGAGGTTAGCAAAATAGTTATAGTCTTCGTTATAACATACATTTACCGGAAATGTACGGTAATCGGCGTCTCTGCCAGAATATTGTACTAAATTAAAAATATGAATTTGGTAATTATATACTTGTAAAAAAATAATTTAGCACATTTTTTATCACGGGAGTATATGGTCTTCGGCGCGAAAAGGTTAATAAGCCGTTTCGGCGATATTCTCTGGCCACTCAGGTCGCCACATCTCATCCTTATGGACTTTAACTCAAAAGTCTAAGATACAAACCCAAAAACCATCTTAAAACCAAAATAAAATATCGTCCGCTAGGTTGTAATTCCGGCGGTGATCCCTACGTCACTACTACAGCGGATTCCAAAAGTATGCCCGATGTAGCAGTCAACATTTAGACCGAATATTAAAAAAACCCCGCGATTGTATTATTTGTAAAAGTTAATCAATTTTATTTCTATCCTTAACCTAATTCTACCACTGAAAATCTTAAAAAATAATGGAGTATTTTTCTTTTTGACGGTTCGAATAGACCGCTTTTATGACGATTTGCTTCAGATTGGAGCGCGACTTTATTATTTACGACTGACTTTTTACTAAATAGACGTTTATCTGTTCATCTATGTGTTAAAATATGAATACATATTATATTTCTATAAGTCACATAGATTGATCTGCACGTGCATAATTATTATATGCAATATAAATGGAGCAGCATATATATATATATATATATATATATATATATATATATATATATATATATATATATATATATATATATATATATATGTATATATATGTATATGTGTGTGTATATATATATTTACTACAGATTTATTTTGAATTTCAAGCGTTTATCTCTCAACTTTTTATATGATATAAAAAAACAAACAAGCATGTCACGTAATGGGAAACATTCAACCCCGTCCATAGTAATTTGCAACACCAGGGAGAACCGTTACTGACCTTTGAGAAATGTAATTATTATTATTATTATTATATATTCCTATCCCCCGCAGGGGTTGGCAGAGACCACAGAGCTCCGTCCGCTACCATTCATCGCAGCGAAACGGCTCTATATTGGTCGCTTCTCGCCTCGTGACAATCAGGACGTGACAGATGGCGAACCACATCGCCGTCATTATCAACATTTTCGGTATTGAGAAATGTAATAAATGAAAATACTGCTATAATTGACGATGTGAGCAACTATCAGCGCATCAGGGGTCTACCTGAGTGATAAAAACCAATCTGTAATCCACATTCCGCTTACCAAACGTGTGCACAGTAATACACACTATACAATACCGCTTATTTATAAAGAAGTTATATGTCCAATAATGGACTGTTATGGTTATATCATTATTAATGATAATATATGTATGTACATATGTCTTTCGTCATAATATGTATATCATAAAATTTAATGTTTACATTAAGTTTTCCATGAACCTTCCTCTTTCGTCGATATAGTATCTAAGTCAATGAAATGAGGGAGCCATTTCGCACTAAACCTGTTCCAAATGGACCGTAATAAAACAAATGTAAAGCTTTAGTCGAACTTCTGACCCGGGAAGAAGTCGAAATCCATGTAGGATTTTGTCTGACGACTGCTAAGAGATAACGTTTAATGTATATGTATGTAGATAGTAGATAAGTGTTGTTTTATGAAATGATATAAATATTTTGATACAAACATATCAAATAAAGGATTCCAGTATGATCTTAAAGGGTTTTCGTGATGAAATTGATAAACGAACAATGACACTTGATGGTAAGTAATCATCGACGCTAATGAATACCTGCAACACCAAGGGCCTTAGAAAACATATTGGATACTAGGAGAAGATTTGGAGGCAACAAAAGGAGTGCTTGTAGAGAGGGAAAGGAGGGGGGAGAAATGGGGCCTCAGAATTCCATCGCTTACCATTCGATGCGCAATAGCGGAGCTACTATTCAAAATTCGGTTAACCGTGAGAGTGTGGTACTTCACAGCATGATTTGGCCCATCATGCTGCCGTATTGACATTGGAACCTTCAAAAAACGAACCTTCACGTCGTCTCTAAAAATCCGGCAACTCTTCCACACAATAGTTATGGTGTTGCGAATATCTATTGGCATTATCTGTGGCATTGACTGTTTTGTAAATGAGACATTATTTGTCAAGCTAGAGATATGTTTGTTCGTTTACCACACTAACCCAAAAAAAAAGACAAAAGTCTCCCAAATTTTTTCTCAAACAATTTTTTCAATAGATTCAGACAAAAATGTATATAAAGTATGACTCTACTAATTGTAACCATTATTAATCAGTAATGATTATGATGATCCACATTGTTTTTCCCTTTGGCTTTTACTATTTTAATGGAAGGCTTGGTGAGCAAAAGACCCGATTATTACGGCCATGTCTTAATTTATTAAAAAGCCATCCAGAGAGCAAGCAAGCCAAGCCAGAGAACCAAGCCATGGTATTTTTAATAAGAACAAAAAACATTCAACAAAATATAAATTTGTGTAAATACATTTTATTCAAATTTTGGAAGCAGAAATCAATTTTTCCGCTCGGTGAAAACTGGAGCTCACAATCAATAGCGTATTTGGATATTGAAAAGACGTAAAGGTAAATACCTTCCTGAAATGGTTTAATATAAAATGCAAAAGTAGTTTGTTGTCTCCGTGGAGAATAGAGCAAAAACAATTTCTATTACAATCTCTCTCCGCGCGTGACGTCGCGAATATTACAACTGTCAGTCTTTGAAATTTCATTACGGAATGGGATATAAAGAGATTTATCAAAGTGTGAAATAAATGGCAATACAAGTTATACCCTGGCCACTGAGATACCGACGCATTTGAAACATACAATTCACTATATATATTTTTTTAGCTATAAGGAACAAGACCAAACTTATAGATATTACTGATACTATGACGAAATATAAATGGTATTGGACAGGACATACACTTCGAGGAGAAAGGAAATAGAGTAGAACAATCACCGATTGGTACCCGAGAAACCTAAAAAAGGAAACGCGGAAGATAATACAAAAGTTGAGACGACGAAATAAAATAAATAGCAGGAAAATTGTGGATTAAGAGAACCAGGCATAGGAGTCAATGAAAAATGTTGAAAGGGGCCTTTGTCATTAGACAAACAGATAACAAGGATAATAAATAACATTATTTTAGTACATTACGTATCTATCTAACTAAAGGTTTATATTATTATTATTAATTTAATACATAACACGGCAATAAAATAATATTTACAAATAAAATTGAGAAGTAAAAAGGTCAATGGAAATAAATTGAATGCTACGCATTATAAAAACAAGGAGAAAACATCATCTACAATGTTACATTAAGGCAAGGTTCCTAAATCGTTGGAGCCATTTCCTCTTTGAATTTATTAAACTTTTTTCTTCAAAGCATTATTTATTTTAGATTTTAAATCATTCAATCATCAAAATAGATTCATAGAAATTATCAGTTATAATAGTATGAAATATTCCTTACATTTTAGTTTTGAAACATTTGTAATGATCCAATATACCAAACAAACTGAACCAAATAAATTCGAAAAGCTCTTGCATTTTGTTTATTTGAATATAAGTGTGTGTTGTATGGGACTTGATTTGCACCTTCTTCAAGGAATGTCAATGGAAAGCTCTTATAATCGTTTCAATCCACACCGGATTCTTTATAAGCACCCATGCTTCCCTGAGCTTACTTTGATATTCTTTTGCGGTTAATATTGACGTAAAGCTTTCCCTTGTTTACTTCGAGATTTTCTTGTCGCACACAATACATATACTCTGTTTGTATACAGATAAAATATATATATTGTAATATTAATTTTTGATACTACAATCAACTTTTTTGGAGAACCAGGTTGCAAACAAATATTTTTTGTTACCTTTTGTCAAAAATATATAGCCAACATATAAACATAAACAAAAAATCTTTAGTAAGAATTCTATTTTTTTATGGAATAGGAAGCAGTCGTATCACCTTATGGAAAGCAATCAACCCACTCAAGACATCCGCAGCGCCATAGGCAGTGCGGAAGCGTTGCCAACCTTTAAGAAAAATGTCATTATGGGAGTGGGAATGGGAATGGGAATGGGAGAGGAAATGGGTGGGGGAGGGAAAAGGGAGGGGGAAGGGGAGAGTGTTGGGCCTCCGGAACTCAGCCACTCATGTACGAAGCGTGGTAGCTTAACTACCACACAGACCCCGGGTGACCCGGCCCATTCAGGGTACAGACCAATATTATGCCATTCTTGACAAAGTAGTCGTCTGCTGCGTGGGTCTAGGAATGTTAAAAACTGTAAAAGGAAAGAAAGAGCACATACCACAAGGAACAAAAACTAGTCGATGAGCACCAGTAGCGTTTATTTGGATAATAAAATCAAATCTACAATCCCCCATTCCACTGTTCTAGTGTTAGGATTACAAAAAGCAACACCCGTCAACTTAAGGGAGGCTAATTTCCAGCAGTAGACTGTTACGGCTGTATTGATTGATTAGTACTAAGTGTACTGGACTGCCTATTACAATGTAATCAAATTATAATTTCATAATGTATTTGAAAAAGAAAATTTATTATATTTTGATGTTACAAAAATTCTTAAATATTCCACTTCGCCTGCAAGCTAAATAGTTTGTTTGATTCGAAGACGTTATTCCTGGTAGCCTACTGGCTTAAAGAGCTTTGAAGAATACTGGGCAAGTAAAATATATTTGGGAATCTGCGCAAATTGCAGATCGGTTTGACGTCGTGTCGGAGTTAAACATGTGTTTATGCCGATTTTAATTTCGTCATGACTCTATGTTAAACGTGTACGGGTGTATTGGACCGAAGTAACTATAGTCCCTATAAGTCCCCTAGGCCCTAAGGTCTGGGGACTAATAGGGACTTTAGTTAGGGGGTAGAACCGACCGGGAACGTGAGAGAATCTCGTGAAAGCGACCGCTGTAGAAATGTTCCCTACTCTACGTGCTGGGCTAGAGCCGGGGTGCGTGTGAGTGTTGGTATGGTGGGTGAATCCGATTGACGCTGCTTCGTCAACCAGATCGTATAAGACGTTACGCGGGCGTATTCTTATCCGGAGCGCGTTTAAATCGGATGATTAATTGACCGGCTCAATAGTAACACTGTAGAATTTAATTAATGGCTTAAAATCATACGCGTAATACTCACCCCCATTGAGATATTGCTTTAACGTAATTTTGTTAATGGACTGTTACATACTACTATCAAAAAAATTCCTATTTGTTTGTACCTTCTTGCGCTACCTGCTTCAATGGAACGGAGCACGCGAATCTCAGTGAAATACAACTCGGAAATAAGTTTTAACGACAAAGCAATAAAGTAAATAGATCGCGGGGACTCGTGCTACCCGAATATAAAACGAACGAGACCCACTGAGTTCTTATTGCATAACTCAACGACAAGGGGAGCGGACTAGCAGGGCGACAAGCGGTAGCGAATAGTTCATTTTATATATAATAATTATTTTATTATTACAATATTATTTATTTATTACAACAATATTATTACAGCCAGAGGTAGTCAACTGCTAGACGTACACCTCTCCTAAAGCCACGGGCTACGTAGCCACCTTGCATCCCACACTACAAAATCCCAGTCTCCCCTTCAGCCCACGGCATATCCATCGAAACTAACTCATTGCCTTTTAGTCTTTTTAACTTGAAGAGCTATGTATGTATGTATGTATGTATATATATATATATATATATATATATATATATATATATATATATATATATATTATAATAAGTTAAAAACTACTACAATAGCATTGTAATTATTACATTATTACAGGTAGACTGTAATTATTACAAGCCAGTAATTGTACAGTGCACCTGACCCTAGGCAAAACTAAGACACCCTGTTGTCAAGCGATGCTACTAAAGCGAGTACTATACACTTTAAATAAATGCATATTTTATTATCTTTCAGATGTGCGTGACGTTACATTTCAATCGAACTAAACGAGAAACTATAGGATTAAAGGAGTAAATTATTAACAAAAAAAATTAAAACATTATATTAAAATTTCTGCTGTGATTCAAAGAAGCATAGAATAGTACCATCCCATTTTATCCAACGGGTATCGTGCGAGATAGACTATGGCAAAAATTAGCAGTAAATTTACTAGCAACCTCTTGTTGGTTGAGTAATAAAACCAAGCTACAATTCCCAATTCGTCCGTCAGCCATGAGAGTTATGGCAATACCAGTAGATGGCCAGCATTGTCCAAATTTGTAGGTAATAAAATCCAATCTGCAACCGTCAATCCACCCTTAAATCATGATAATTTCGACGACGCTCCTCGATTATGAAGAAGGCCAACGTCCAGCAAGAGTAGATGGCATGCAGAGGTAAAAACTGTATTAATGATGATGGTAATAATATCGTCGGCTTCATCATCAGAATTCGTAAGTCTAAACGACAACATATTTTCTCAATTCTCACTTTTGATGCGATCTAACGGATAATTTTAAAACGTATCCAATGGAATACTTCGCATTTACCTCAAAAATACTTCTTTTTATACCTAAAGTAAGAATGGAAACTGTGAAAAAAAAAACGTTTTTTGCTGTTCTTGTAAGATTTACGCATATAAACTAACGAATTGTGAATAATTACGCCGACGATATTGTTTATTTAATATAGACAAAAGAGATCCATTGGCTGAGTTCAGGAGGCCCAACACCCTCCCCCTCCCCTCACCACTCCCATAATGACAATTTCCTTACAGGCAACGCTTCCGCACCGCCAACGGCGCTGCGGATGTCTATAGGCGTCGTTGATTGCTTTACATCAGGTGACACGTCTGCTCGTTTGCCTTCCTATCCCATAAAAACCTCCTTTATGATTTTATGAAGACAATAACAAATAAACATTTTAAAATTTAAAATATTTTTACCTGTAAAGTAAAACGACATTTAAAACTATTATATCATTTATCTTATTTTTATTTATAATATTTTCTTTCACTATAATAATTATGACATATTTTTATTGATATATATCAAATATTATTTTAAAATATTTTTTTATTATCTTCTACGTAAAATGATGAACGAAATGATGATGTTCTCCTTTACATACGTACATATATAATATATGAAACATTCAAAACCTTATCTTTCAATCAAACTATGTAGGGGTATAATTCATTTCATAAAAATTACAAAGTGCTTTCGAAGCTAAAATTTATTACTTTTCCGAGTGCGATATTATTTCCCGCCAACGCTCCTCGGTTGACACAGAGCTTCCACTAAACGTAGTAAGCGCATAACGAAACGCTTCCAAAGTGTAATTGAATAATTTCGTTAACGAAATGAAACTGTTAAGGGTTGGGAATTCTCAGACAATTCCACCCCGGTAGCTGCATAAAGAATTTTATCGCACCAACAGCGACTTTCTCCGTGATATTAAATTATTTCTGGATGAGATACAACCGAGTTGATAGGGAAATGAGCATTTGGTTGGAAAACGTGGATAAATCAAATTTGTAATAATGATAGTTAGAAATCATATTGCCTCCACTTTAAGATAATTGTCTGAGTCATGCCTGTACATGTATATGTGTTTGTGTTGTGTTAAATAGATAATTATATGGTAATTGCTTTATGATCGTGTATACAACACACAATTAACATAAAAAGTATACATTTGCATATATATGTGTGTGTGTATATATATATACAGTGTAACCTCCATGTCACTCGATTTAACGACAAACTCCCTAAAGCGTCAATATTACTCGGCTTTGGTTGGTTTAGCTTGTTTCCCATTCAATGATACACTCTATATAGCATTACATCCACTCTCAATAACGACAGCAATTTAATGATATAAAGTACTTTTTAAGTTGCCAAAATTAGTAAAAACTGCGCAGCTGTGTACGTTCTTTTGTCGCTTTATTATCCTAGCCCGTAATAAACTCGACTGTCGTTACACACATACCGAACTTTCTAAGAAATCCGTTCTTTTGTTTTGTGTAGTACTTTCTTTATCACCAAGATGCCTCAATATCGAAAGATATTAATAAAATAATTAAAAAAATACAACAAAATTACTGGCGCAGCAAAAGACGTCAGACAAAAATAACAGACTATACTCAATATCGATCAAATAAGAATTGTATTGTATCAAATAAAAGTTTTTATGTAATTACTAACACTTGTCTAAAATAAACTTTTTCTAATACAGATTTTTCTTCTCTCCATTTAACAACTCTCTATAACGTCAAAATATGTCTGTATATATATATATATATATATATATATATATACCCGATTTACAAGCGTCGTCATTACGGAAACAGTCTTAATATACTAAAATTTTAAATTTATTGTAAGCCCAACGAAAAATAATAATTATTAGATTGTTCTTAACTACTCATTCCATCAATAGGCAAGGCTACCACACCATTTAATTTAACTATTTTATATTTATGGTGTAACCCTAAAAATTACAAGAAATTTCAATGTAACAAGTAGAGAAACAAGCAAATAAATGCTGTATGAGAGGCACTGCACATACATTTATCACAAGCCATTAAAAAAATATGGATAAACCTATTGTCCAAACTATTTTCTTCAATAATATATGTATTTAAACTAAATAACAAATATTTATATAAAGACAATTAAAATTATAGCTCCTAATTTAATATGTTTATAAAAAAAGATATTCTGAATTTCGCTGAAATAATCAGACGTTCTCTATTTTAGTTTTCTATGAACCATAAGGGCGTCTTTGCTATACACATATGTACACATGTCAAGCATACCCTCAGAAAACTTCCGTTTCACCGAAAAATCAATTGTTGGACCTCTTTGTTCACGCAAGTGACCTTTTTCTAAAAAAACAATCATTTTGAAGTGGAAACTTCTTTAACGCCGTTGTGCTATTATACAAAAAAGCGACACACTAAAATGACACATACTAAAAAAACTAACTAACGCAGTAGTGTTGGCGCAGCAACCCAAAATGGATCTTGGCCTCTGAACAGACCTTACACCACCGTGCCCTGTCCTACGCTACCCCCTGCCAGTTGCAGATTTGAAGGTTGCACAAGTCACCCTTCACCATGTCTCTCTAGCGGTACCTGGGGCGCCCCACAGGAAGTCGTCCAGTTAAAAAACACAAGATAGAATATATTATAAAGTGTCAGTATCCTATTGTTTTCTGAATGTTTCACTTACTTACTGTATATGTAATAATGCAATAATATAATACAAACTTATATAAATAATATACAATACAAAATAATACAAACATAATAAATAAATGTCCTTATTACGTCACCATAATATGTCGATGTTCTCAATTAAGAGATAATTAGTTACAGCAAGCTGGAACTTGTAATTGGAGTAGCAAATAACAAATCGCTCCTAATGATTAGGTTTGTTTTGAAATCGTTAATGAACGTCCAATTTGTATGAAATTTGTTCGTCATTATATTAAAAATGATCATAATTAAAAAATGTAAAATCAAATTATGGTTAATAATCATTTTTTTTTATTTCACGTCTATGACATCATTGGTGAACAATCAACAATAGTCTTATATTAAACATAGGCCTCCCCCAAAAATGATTTACTCAACTATAATACTTCATTAAGTGCGCAACTAAGTTCTCGCTGTTTGTCATTAGATTGCTCCAGCATTAAGTATTGATCGATTTTGACATATCCAAAACGTCACGAACCAAGCTTAGATATATGATAAACATATCGCTGTGACACGTTAGGGAATTTATTGTGGTATTGTGGTATATACATATACTTTTGATTGTGTAAAAATGTCTGATTTTGTGCCAAATAATCGTCACTTGCCCGAAGTGTTACTTTTCTTATTTTGTTCAAAGAAAACGGCGGCTGAAGCGCATCGCGAGTAAAAAAAAGTTTACGGAAATGCTGCTCTAAGTGAAATAACGTGCCGGGATTGGTTCCGGCGCTATAAAGACGTTGATTTCGACGTTGACGACAGTCCGCGCGACGGAAGCCCAAAAAACATCCGAAGACAATGAATTGGAGAAGTTGCTCGATAATGACCAATGTCAAACGCAAGAACAGCTTAGGAGTCACCCATCAAGTACACAAGAACAGTATTAGGAGTTACCCATCAAGCCATTTCTAAGCGATTGCATGCATTAGAAATGATTCAAAGGCAAGGAACTTGGTTTCCTTATGATTTGAAGCCAATGGATGTTATGCATCATTTTTTCACCTGTGAACAACTGCTCCACCGGCATAAAAGGAAGGGTTTCCTTCACCATATCGTGACGGATAATGAAAAATGGATTCATTACAGCAATCCAAAGATAGAAAGTCACGGGTACTGCTCGGTAATGCGGTTATAATATGGTTATGTATGTAATAATTAATTAAATTTGTATGCCATAAGTGGCAATGTGATGGAGATTTTAAACGTCTTTTTTCATCTTGTTACACCTTACACTATGCAAATAAATTTTTTATTATTATTATACTGGTGAATAAAAAAAGTTTCGAGCCATTTCTAGTCGATTAATTTCGTAAAGTTTTATCGCAACGACTCCTCGGCAGTCAAATTACATAAGACGAACGCTGCAAATTGAAATAAGTTGAGTATTAGCACTGTTTGCATATTTGACTCGTTCTCATTTAAATTTCACCGTCACAAGACTATTGCGGCTTAAATTATAATTATTTTTTAGAAGTTCAACGGAACATCAAGCGTTTTTATAATATATCACTCAATACAGTCGCTACTAGGGCTCTCAATTATAGTGCTTTTGAGGAGAAGCACGTTTTAAGTTCTTATATAGTAGAATATTAGCAAGAAAAAAGTATTTTTCAAAAGTATGTTTTATCCTTTCAATACATATTTTCGTGTACTTTTAGCACATGCTAGTAGATTTTTTTTAATTCCTTTGAAAGTTTAAACTAGTTAAGTGAAAGTTTAAAATTTAGACTTAGTGAGTTTTGATTGTTAGGGCGTTTGTCTGCGTGTGACGTCGCCAGCGCCTCCCCCGTCTCCCTAACCCTCTGGCTCACGCGTGAACAATAAACATATTTTGAAACGGTTATGTAAAAATATTAAATGTAAAAATATTTTATGAAATATTATAAAAAATATGCTAATGAAAAACTTTACTCTAACTCTAATAATAATTTCTTTGTTTGCAATAAATAGAGTAATTTACAAGATTATTTAAAATCTATAACAGCTACAACTAGCTTATAAATCTATCTTTCGTGAACATTTGTCAAGGGTATCGACAATGTTTGTTTAAGCACGTAGTGGTCGCTTTTGAAGCACACAGCGCAATAAAGTTTCCACTTTTATAACCTTGATACGTGACAATAGTATAAACTTATTGGTTACGCCAGCTGTAGCTGAATCAACGCTTCAAAATGGGAATAGTACTATATGGACAGTCAAAAGTTTTACTTAGCTAAGATCCGCGACAAGCAAAACAATAACAGAAAATTAACAATGTGTGTTTTTCCGTTGGGTTTAGTGGATTTATTTGGAACTTAAACCAAAAACTTACCGAAAATCGGCCATTAACTTTCCACCCACCACACACAACACCAAACACACATTATCACTTTTCCACCTTGTAAACGACACGTGTTTCGCCACAACACGAGGCATCTTCAGGTATAGTAGACTCTACGGAAGACAAGCGAAAAGTAGGGAATAGTACTATAAATTTCCGCCGAACACGTGCACAGCCTAACTTAAGATAAAAAAACAATGGGAGTGGAAGAAGCAAGTGAAAGAAGGGGAAATATACGTATGCACGTCTTTCCACGCACCACCACTCTATGGAACCAGCTACCTTCGGCGATCTCTCCGAACCGATACAACATTGGCACCTTCAAAAACCAAGCCTTCACATACCTAAAAGGCCGGTAACGTTTCAGCGACTCCTGCGGTGTGGCAGTTGTCTATGGGATGGCGTTGATTGCTTTCTATCAGGCGACACGCTTGCTCGTTTGCCCTCCTATCCCACAAAAAAGAAAAAGAAATGCAAAGCCAAGGAAATATAACTATTTAAAAATAAAAAATTATGTGTCAGCCATTTTACTGTACATTACTTGACACAAAAAGCCTCGGCTTCGGTGGCAGACAGCGTATTTCGCTGTGGTAATCCCTAATTCACGTGACCTTGCAAGCTTCAGATATCTCTGAAAATAGTTTTAAGCTTACAGCTTACCCACGCGCTTCTATTTTAATGAAATTATAGAAACTATTATTGACTTAGTAGACTTTCGTAGACTAGCGCATGGTATTAATAATGCGGATTTTAGTATAATTTGTTAGGGCGGATTATTGAAACGGGTCAGTTATAAATAGATAAGAATTATTTTGTGAATAACGTACAGACTAAATATTAATGAAAATTATATAGAACGATAAACAAGCAAACATATCCAGCTGATGAAAAATAACATTCTTTGTGATTTTTCTAACTAAATTTTATAGCTTTGTGAAAGGTGTATACTAGATTTTTTATTGTTCCAAGAGTCCGCCTGTTGTGCTTTCTTTGCACATATACTTCAATCGATAAATAAATAAAAATAAAAATAGTGACGCATAGAAAAAAAAATACAAAAGAAACGCAACTTTTGAATTGAATCACCTGGATTCAATTCAAAAGTTGCGTTTCTTTTGTATTTTTTTATTATATATATTATGTAGAAACGAAAAATTTGAGACAAGTTAGTAGTAGGTAGTGGAAATCATCGGCAATTATTTATAAAAAAAAAATAATACTCATCGGTCTTGCATCAGTGTCTTTCATATCTGTATTTCACCGATTATTCGAAAAAACTGAGTTCATAGAATTTTATGATTAAATATCAACGAATATTGTCATTTATTTATAGAAATATTATCTTGTGACTTAATAAAGAAGATTATTTAAGGCCTATAATTTGCAAGTGTATTTATTTTACACCCCATATATGACGATCTGCTGGACACGGGAGCCCATTTCTAGAGGAACTGACACTAACCCACCATGCTTGTCCAATGCGGATTGGCGGGGTAACTTGGGGTAACAAAACTGGGGGAAATAAATATATGTAGGCCATACATATATCTGTATATTTATTCCGATGCGAGAATGGAACTTGCGACCATTGACTTCATAAGCGACAGCCCTACCACTAAACCAATTGGTCATCATGTGCATATATGCTTATTATATAGATTTTTTTAGTTTGTGTACAAGGTTAAGACAATATTCACGTTAAGTTAGTAATAACATGGATCAGTGAACTTTGCGTGACCGATAGCAGTGACATTATAGCCCGTAATACCCTACGAGCCTCGGGGCTTTAGTCGGGAAATAATGCCAAACTAGAAAGACCTTTCTAAGTACTTGAAGAACCCTAAGCAAACACGAAACCCGAGCTGTGTACGTTCTGTGGGTACGCTTGATTAAAGCAGCGCGATAAGAATGTTTTGATTGCGTAACTAGGTAACTTTCGGCTGAACTCATAAAAGGACAAACTACTAAAGAAGTCATTGGGCGCCGCCTTGCACAGAGGTAAGATTGTAGATATTTAATGTTATATTTGTACAATGTTCTACCTAAAACACGTATGTATAATACATAAATACATATATGTATGTATGTATATATGACGACCAATTGGCTCAGTGGCGGAGCCCTCCGTCTGTGGAGTCAATGGCCACGGGTTCGATCCCCGCATCGAAATAAATATATGTATATATTTACAAATATTTATTCCGAGTCTGGTAACCCCGCCAATCCGCATTGGACAAGCGTGGTGGGTTACCGTCCGTTCCTCCAGATATGAAGAGGCCCGTGCTCAGCAGTGGGATATATATAGGCTGTTAAAAAAAATCGATGTGTATATACACATGTGCAGACTACTTAGTATAAGAATAGTAATCACATATATAGTAATAAATGAAAACGTAAACTTTATACCCCTTTTTAATCATATTGCGCGTACAAAGAAGTAAAAGAATCGGCATAGTTTATGTTCACATAGGCGCATAGAAAAAATTAAAAAACTTTAATGAATTACGATTTCGACCACGCGACTACTAGTATTAATTTAATAATAATATATAATATAATTCTTAATTTGCATATAGACTATATACTATACTTTAGGGGGTTTTATCTTTGATAGAAATGAAATTCTTCCAAATTAAATTAATTAGTTTTCTATTCACTGTACATTTATATCTTATTTATATTTTATTCACATTTTATCAATTTACATTTTATATTCAATCTCAACTAATAAATACATAGTATGAAAATTTTGAAACAGTGCTGTGATAACTGGCGAAGCTCATAGTGACCGGAAAAGTAGAAGGGAATATAGATAGATTAAAAAAAATGCTAGACATGAAAACCTCTGTTATAGTATTGCGAACATATTTGTGAGCATCACGACGCTTGGCAATGAACTGACTAACCTAGGATAATGTAACTTTATTATTCTTACTGCGATTTTGTGGAAACTATCATTTCCATGGTATTTTCAAACTGATATGATCATCATATCTATAAACCATATTTTAGCAATATTTTAACACAAATTTACCTAAAACTTTTTCGAATGCCAGCAACACTTTTTAATGCCTCTGGTGCTGCAGTTTCGTAGTGTAGCCTCAAACAATAATTGCTATATCGGAGGTACCAATATAAATATATATGAAATTAACTTTAGCGCCCAGATTCAAGATAAACATTTGTAGGCCATACAAACATTTATTCTATTCTGGGAATCGAAGACACAAATTTTGACTCAAAAAGTGAAAACTTTGCCAATGCGCGATTTGGGTCGTCGTATAATTTTATTTTGTAAGATATCTATTAATTATTAAATGAGTTTTTCTTTTAGAAAAAATATTAAAGGTGTTGAAAAACTATGTATAGTATATAAAATATGTTTTTCTCCCAGAAAATGCTTAGGACAACTTTCATACGTCTATCAAAGGCCCGACATCATTTATGTAACCTTTCATTTTAAATAGATCTTCGATGAAAACATTTTGCTCTAGTGAAAAGACGCCCTGACCTAGTAAGGTTCTATACGTAGGCCTTGTATATAGACAAATTCATGTTACTATAGATATTTAAGGCGTAAATTAATACTGTAATTTAATTTATAAGAATACTGAAATCGGAGAGCTGAGAGTGTGATTCTATTGGCTTGGGGACCTAGAGAGGATTGGACCAGATCGCATTGCTAAAGAGGTATACATGACATTATCGTCTAGTCATTGACCGGTCAGTTGCCCCGGGTATTGTCATAAATATATGGTGGATCTGAAAAAAAACTCCAACTAATAACTGGCGTGAAATCGCACAGGATTGTGACTTGTGGCAAACTCTCTTATCGATGGTCAAAACCCACAAGACAAGTTGCGTCGATCAACCAGCGGAGTAATAAAATATTATATTGATTATTTTATTGTATTTAAATTAATTATTTTATATTTTACATTATCATCACAGCTCTTTACCAGCAAGACATAGGGAAAATCTGCGCTTAAGATTTACCCTAAAAAACATATTGGAAGGATGCGTGGCTCAATACCAGAAATGTCACATTATTAACACAGCTCTGCTTCCCTGCCTTGTCTTTACACGCATCAGATGAAAACTATGAGAAAATTTTCGAATAGTAACAAAATATATTTAATAGTGGTAGAGCCACGATGCAGACGAATACTTTGTCAAGAATAGCATAATATTTTTCTGTAGCATGAATGGGCCGGCTCGCCCGGGAAGTACCACCGCGCTTCGTACGGTGTACGGGCGAGTTCCGGAGGCCCAACACCCCCCCTCCCATTCCCACTCCCATTATGACACTTTCCTTCACGGTGGGCAACGCTTCCATACTGCCTATGGCGCTGCGGAAGTCTATGGGCGCCGTTGATTGCATTCCATCATGTGACATGCCTGCTCATTTGCCTTCCTATCCCATAAGAAAGTAATAATTAATGAAGTCCATTAACGCATCACGCATCAACATTTGTAGAATCAGATGCTTCATCAATAATAAGTACCGATACGACATTTACTTCAAAACATAAACCGACATATTTCTTCTGGTATCTCAGATGAGCAGCGTGATTTTTTTCTATTAGACGACACGCTTATTAGTTTGCCTTTTTATTACCATAAAAATAATTTGTAACACAAACAGTTATTTAACGTATTTTCAAGCGCCAAATAAATACCTTTAAAAGTTTCGTTTAGAATTAAAAGCATGTTCCGCCTACTTTTAAATAGAACCGCCTATTCATGTCAGTTGACAATAAGATTCAGAAAGCAAAACTCCGGTGAAGACACGTAACTTTCCCTGAAAGGAAAAGCGTTAGCCTTCTTTTGATGTATAAAGTTATTTAAGATACTATAAATACGTTTTATACAAGTCATTTTCCTTAGAATATTATTTTGGCCCTTTAAATATAAATATACAATTTTAATACACTTTTTCTTTGATGGCAATTAGTTATGACTATATATGTCAGTGTCAAGTAAAATACAGTAATATCAAATCTTTTGAAATGTAACTAGTCAGCTTGTCACGTTACGTCTTGATAAAATGGTCGCTATTGTACCAAAGCCTTCTATGGACTTTTTCAGTCAACTTAAAAAGTCACGATACACGCATTTATTTCATATCACTTCACTTATACACCTGAATCAAACTATATTATATAATACGCCAACATAATTAAACAATATAACTGATTATATTATAAGATTATAAAAATGAAATAAAAACACAAAGTCACTGATGTTAGTTGGCGAGAAAAGTCCCCTTTAAATATACAATTTGATTAATTTGTATTTAAAACGCATGACCATCCACTACGAAAGCAGTGGCTTCGCCGCTGAATCAGATTGGGTTCGATTCCTGTATCGGAATAAATATATGTTTGGCCTATATATAAAATAAAGAAAACCTTAGCTGATCTGAATCAAACGCACAATTAATATTATTTGTTGTATGTCCAAGTGACGTTATATTATCTATTATATCGTCATATTATGTCATATTATGATTTTTAGACTGGACATTGTTCTTAACATTCATAAAGTGACTCTTTTAACGTTTTTGTATAACTCGTATAATATTATGTTAACTTATAATAAAGAGTTTAAAAATACACTAATACAGAAGTTTTCTTTTCACATACATCATCAGCACACGGCAGTCCATTGCTAAACATAGACCTCTCCCAAGGCGCGCCGCTTTCTTCAAGTATACGCATCCAGTCTTTACTAGGCGTTCTGCGCAAATCATTGCTCTATGTAGACAGAGGGCGTCCCATACTAGCTTTGTCGAGACACGGTTCTCCATTCTAGCACTCTATACTCTCGGGAGTAGACAGAATACCTGAAAATCTATTTAATATAGTTGTTATTTGTCACATCTTCCGTTTGGCCGTAGTTTCCAGTGCAAACGCACTTTGTGTAGCTCTCTTGTATAAGAACTTAACAACTCTCGTATAACAACATTTCGCTTCATTTCTAGTTCCATTGAAAGGAAATTCTGGAACAATAAATAAAAGAAGTGTACAGAAATTGGGCGTCCAGATGTATTCAATGAATTTCAGTAACACAGTTAAGAGACTAACACTTGACGCCGATATTCTATGAGGGTGTGGTACTTCCCGGTCGAGTAGACTTATTCTTGCTACCATGACAATACTAGTATAAGCATATATTTGTTATAATTCATAAATAATGGATATTGTAAATTACTTATACAGAAATATCTGCAAAGACAATAGATTTTAGTATTTATTCTATGGATTCAAGCCATTAATCTAAACCAAGGGCTTTAAGTAAATTTCTTTCTACCTTAACAGCCGTCTTTTTCCAATACAATTTACATAATTTATTGAATCTCATTTGTTTCCCTTACCAACTTAATGCTAATTGAAGCTGATATTGCTTAATATATATTTAACAACGTAATTAAAATTGTTTTATATAAAAATATGCATATATTACACTAAACAATAATTTTATTCAAAAGCAAATCAAAAAACAGATGCTGCAGAATCCTGAAATCGAAGAAAAAATAAGTATAACGTTATAAAAAAAGGATTAGAAAATTAAAAATGGGACAAACTTTATTTTTAGTTTCGTTACAAAAAATTAAAATTAAGCCTCGCGCAAGCTGAAACAGCCAAAATAACAAAATATCTAGATCTGGCACACGAGATACCTCACATGTGGGTGTAACGACCACTGTAATTTTGCTTGTTATTGTGTCCGGACATGGTTTTTTCAGTTTGACAAATTCACTAGTATGAAACTTTGTGATCGTAATCGTGCAGCTAGAATGCAAAAGATGCTCGAAAAGCCCGAATCATCCAACAAATTATCACTATCGCTCTAAACCCGGCTGTTTGATCTGCATGCTGGATTAGTGAAGATGTATCACTAATAACGTAGTATATATGAGAACGAAATTCATAAATATATTCAAATATCATCTACCTATAGTATTATTCAGTACACTTTTCTGATACAAAAGCCATGTGATAACTTAAGTACCCTATAAAATAAGAAGCCAAGAAGAAACAAAGACTGCTCGCGCCTGTTACGCATTTTGTATTATTATCATTTATCGTACATTTGTATTATAATTTAAATAATACAAATGTACGATAAATAATAATAATAAATAGAAGAGAGACAGATAGTGACGCCACGCAGTGAGACGGAGATGCGTCTTTTAAATGAGTGCGAATGAAACAGATACAGACACCATACCAAGCAAATTGCTACACTACCAGTCTTGCACCAGTTAGTATCTGTCTCTCTAACTCATGGCAAACATGTCCACTATCCACCTCTCTCATCATTTTGCCGTAAAATTAAGAACCTACCAAGAGCTTGTGCGAATAAAAAACATTTTAACTGAGTAAAATGGGTTAGCAAAAATCGGGTTACTTGAGGTTTTTATTTTTTTACTCGTTTTTTTTTAGTATGAAACTAACAAGTATTGTACCATTTTACAATCCTAATTAAATGCGCCAACTTATAATGGTACTTACCAAAGCACAATAACCGAAAAATGGTTACAGTTTGACCAAATTTCTAGGTTTTTCTTAAATGCCCATAATTTTCAAACTGCATGGGATAGATTTTTTTTATGATTTTTCTCATGATGGTTACAATCAATCCTGTTACCCTGTTTCGGCTTGACGTTGAGTTCTGGGACACCCTGTATACGTAGCGCTGTAAAGTGCCGAATCTACCCTATTTATTTTGTTACGATTCTCAGATTACGTGTGCTGTGTTTGCAAAGAGACTGAGATGTTCGAATTCTATCTGTTTATTTGTGTTAAATTTTGAGATAAGTATCTAAAGGAAACATCTTCCATACCAAACAAAATGGATGATGAATCTCACGATATCCTATTTTAATTATATGCTGAAATTATTAATGGAGTCAGGCGTTACTTTGCGGGAATCCATCACTATATGGACAGTCAAAAGTTTTACTTAGCTAAGATCCGCGACAAGCAAAACATTAACAGAAAATTAATAATGTGTGCTTTTCCGTTGGGTTTAGTGGATTTATTTGGAACTTAAACCAAAAACTTACCGAAAATCACTACACACACATAGACAACCGAAAAGACTTTTCGGTTGTCTACCGTAGAGTCTACTATACCTGAAGATGCCTCGTGTTGGGGCGAAACACGTATCGTTTACAAGATGGAAAAGTGATAATGTGTGTTTGATGTTTTTTGATGGCCGATTTTCGGTAAGTTTTTGGTTTAAGTTCCAAATAAATCCACTAAACCCAACGGAAAAGCACACATTATTAATTTTCTGTTATTGTTTTGCTTATCGCGGGTCTTAGCTAAGTAAAACTTTTGACTGTTCATATATGCTGAAATGTTAGTGAAATTAGTCTGTCATGTAAAATAACTTGCTTTGTCTAAATACGAGTGTTTATTTACAATAAGTAAAACAATTCCTTTATTTTCTCTGTCTGTTACTTTTTTTTGGATTAATTTTGAAAACAACTGAAAAAATGAGTTATAGCGATATTTTTATGTGTTATCAGGTTTCCTCTGGTCATTCCTTAGATTCGGAAGACAATTTCAATGTTTTACTTCCCATGCATCTGGAAAGTCTTTGGTGTGTAAATATCTTATAAAAATAAAATAAAAATATTAATAGTATATAGTGATTTTTTTTTAAATGAGTGAAACATGTGGAAACTAAAAACAGAATGTTTTTACCATGGCATGTAAGCAACAACCCTGGTTGAAATGCGTGCGACACGGGTTTCTTTTTAAACGGAGACAAAGGTCCCTCGATGGATGAGTTTCTTTGTTTCACGTAGTAATCAAGCGCTGTAACATTCTTTTATAGTACTCTCCACTCTCTACGTATTAAATATAACAATAATTCAATTTATATATTATATATTTTTTCACATCCTGCTCAACAAAAACTCTGCTGCTGCTCTGCCGACAAAAACTCTGATTTCTGGATCAATAAACATAATCCACCACGCTTATCCAATACGGATTAGTGAGACATCTGGACTCCAATTGTAACCCAGAACTTTTAGGCCATAATTATACATCTCCCAGTGCGAGAATCGAACAACATTTAGTCCGAAAATGGTATATTCGACATTGAGCGAATTAATCCGTCATAATATTACAATTAATATAGTTTTTATTAATTACACAAATATCTAATTAGGAAATGACTTCGCAATTAATTATCATCATCGAAACAGCCGTTGGATATTGACCTCCCTCGCAATTAAGGGGTGTTATCGTAATACCCACACGTGACGGGCAGATTGGGTATCACAAATTAGCGACTCCCATAGTCGCCTCATATGAAATCTCATGGGAAGATAATTAATAGAGTTAGGGTATTACTCTGCGTAATTCCCATGAACGGATGGAATGAAGAATTACTTGATTAAAATTTAGGGAAATCTTTCCAGTTTTTATTAATTCTATCACGTAATTCTCAAATCTCTATCAATGGGATGACACCGCTCTTTACCGTAGACTACAAGGCAAAAATTTATTTGTAACAAAAAGTAAATTATTTTTAAATATGTTTTATTTTCGTTTTACCCAATAAAATGTCACGTATTTCTACTATTAATCATCTTAGATATGAATCATTCTTTTTACTTAATACAAAATCCTTGTGGACTTTCCTCTTTGTGACTAACATTTCGAAGGGTCCTCTGAACGATTCAATTTATCAATTTATTTTTGAAAGGCGTACAAAATGGTCTGAATCAAACGCAAAAAAAAGTAAAGTAACCGCTAACAAAGTAAAAATATGTGACTTTATTTATAGAGTGATTTATACGAAATATATTTCTCTGAGTTTTCTAATGTATATATAATGGCATTATGGGAGTGGGAGGGGGAGGGTGGAGGCCTCCGGAACTCAGGCTGCTCACCGTACGAAGCGCGGTAGCTAAGCTACCACTTAAACGCCGGTTTACTGCAGGAGTGTGATACTTTTTCGAACGAGCTGGGCTGAATGGGTCGCCATTCATACTACAGACAAATAAAATGCTAATCTTGTCAAAGTATTCGTCTGCAGCCTGATTCTATCACTATCGGAATGTATCATTACTAGCTAACAATAATAACATATAAAAATAAAATTAAAATAAATAAAATAGAATGAGTCTTTTGCTGTTTACAGCGTATAAAATGAGCGTTTCTTGTTGAGGATCGGTACATATTTTAATTGACAGCTTGCAATGGCCAATAGCCTTTTCTAAAGCCTTTAATATTACTCTCGTTATTCTAATCCATTCTAAATCAGCAAGTCTTTTAATCATCAGCAATCATCTTTCCAGTATTGACCTTGTCATCTTTTACTCCTTTTTATCGCTCGGTTACCACTTTGGAATTATTTTAATTCATATGTTCTGCCCATTGCTAGTTTAGTGTTTAGCATACGTTTTACGCATTTTTAAATTTTTATGGTTTTAGACCGTTAAGTATCAAGCGAGTTGTTTGATTATTTGCCTACGGCTACAACTATAACAAAAATAGCTTCGAAAAATTTGCTGTCCAGTCTTAAAAAGCTTGGTTTAAGACCGTTAAGTACTAAGCGAGTTGTTTGATTATTTGCCTACGGCTACAACTATAACAAAAATAGCTTCGAAAAATTTGCAGTCCATGCTTAAAAGTAGCCTTTCATGCTACAAAAACTTTTGTACATTCTTTGGCATAGAGCTTCCTGTTTTCTTATTAGCAGAAGTGAATATTTTATACAGGGTGAAGTGAAAATAGCGCATAGCTCTTACCTGACAAGTGCTTTGTTGCTTAAGGTGAATTTTATATTAATATTACTTCAAGTTAATGAGTTATCAAATATTATTTTACCCGTACGAAATATAGCCTTCCCTATTTAATAACGACCTAAGTCATTTAATAGCTGTGTCAACGGTGTAAATGTATAGCTTGATATATACACATGTATACAGGTATTACTTCCGAATCTGGATGTCCCGCCAATTCAACTTGGACAAGCAACCTATATAGACGTGGTGTCTATTTAGGTTATTTTCCTCTGAAATTATGAGACCCCGTACACAGTGTTGGGTCATCTTAGATATAATAATATTGATTACTCGAATTATATGAAATTCTCGAGATCGTAGTATTTTAAATATGGAGCTACTGGATGACATATTAAACTGATGGTACAAAAAATTCTTATAAAAAGAAAATCTCACTAAATTTAAAACTTAATTATAATGTTCTGCACATGCTGCTAGTGTCTTATATACAAGTAATGAAAAAGGGAGAAAGAGCGTATTTATTTTTTAACAAATGCGATTTAAATATAAATCACATGTTTTATAGAAAAAGAGATATAAAATGTCATTCATATAAGTTATTATTGATTATATGTAAACATAATAAAGAAGAAGGGTTTTAATGGCAGCGGAATGGAAACGACTAAATATATCGATCGCCATGATAGGTAATCTACGACGCCAATTGACAAGACCACCACCAAGTAACACCGCCAGATCTTTTGTGGAATTTCTTACGACCGTCCCGGGATCGGACTCTCCCAAGTACTATAGTACCTTACTTCAGCATGCGTGGCTCTACTGGGACTAACCTCCATCCTCCCTTGCGACTCGTGGGATTCACTATAACAAATTTTAATATACCTAATTTGTTAAGAAATGACGGCAATGTGATTCGCCACCCGTCACTGATTCCTACGAGGGTGAGAAACGACTAACGGAGAGCCGTTTCGCTACGATGAATGTGAGTGGAAGGATAGATGAAAAGATGGATGAGTGTGGAGGAAGCAGGGAGGGTGTGCCAGGATCGTAGCGGATGGAGTGCTGTGGTCTCTGTCAACCTCTACAGGAGATAGGCGTGAAGATATGTATGTATGTATGTATGTACGACCTTTGAGAAAGTAACGTTATATATTCATTCGATAACATGAGTTATTAAAAGTTCAAGTGTTATTAAATATTAAACCGACGTGCCGTAAATTTCTTCAGATTTATAAATTTATTAATATAAAAGTCCCCGAAAATGGATTTATTCAAAGTTAAAAGGAAGCGTAGACGTTAACAAGATAGAAGGAAAGTCCCCGATAATAGGCTTTTTGTCGCTAACCACGTTCAGGATTAAATTGCCAAAAGCGTTCGGGACACAAATTCAGTTAAGTCGCGCACATTGTATCCGTCGTGAACGCACCACGTCCGACCGTCGCTGGTCAATTTGGATGAATCTGTAATAATGGAGCGCAGGTTTAAAGCGTAAAAAGAATAGATTAGAGTTATATCCTACTTCCTACTAATATTATAAATGCGAAAGTTTGTGAGTATGTAAGTTTGTTACTCTTTCACGAAAAAACTACTGGACGGATTTGGATTAAACTTTACAGTAATATAGGTTATACAACGGAATAACATATAAGCTACAATTTATGATTTTATGTAATTTTGGTCGTAATATAATGATACATGTCAATTAAGTCGGAAAAAAATCTGGCTTTTAAAAGCTATCTTGACGTACGCTGCCTGAACCATTGGAGTTACACGAAGATGATGTACCGAAGAATTGTTTGTCTTAAATAGTTCTAAATATAAGTCCGCGACAGCATGCATCTATCTTTTATGTGGTAGCTACTATGACCAAAATTAAGAACTATAAATTAATTAAAAAATATATATATTTATTTAAAATGATCAGTCACGAAACTTAATGTGGCAGCCCAAATTCCACGCGAGCGAAGCCGCGGGCAAAGGCTAGTTTATCTATATATTACAGTTATATTTATCTATTCTATTTGTAATAAGATTAGAAATAGAATAGATAAAGATAAAAATCTAATTCTAGATTTTTATCTGCATGTTCACAGGTGATAACTTAGCCTCTATTTATGAAAAATGGAATCAAATACATACATACGATCACGCCTGTTTTCCGTAGGCGTAAGCAGAAACCACAGACATCCATCTGCTACGATCCCGGCACACTTTCTTTGCTTTATCGACGCTCATCACTCTCTTCATACAAGGTCATCGATGAAGAGTACTTTTGACGTAGCCTCTCTTGAAAACATCAGCGATTTTGTCAAGATATGTTATCATCAACATCCGCAACATAAATTTATTTTATTAGTTGTCTTTCATCCATCCTCTCAATTTGTCCAAACCATCTAAGCATCTAGAGCCAAATGGGTAAGCATATCACCCTCATGATAAATAATTACCTCCGTCTATGGACATCTATAACAACAAGGGCAATGAAAATGTAATGCCTACCTTAGGGATATATTTTTCGTGAAAAAAACAGACAGAAGAAAAAATGGGTCCCTTAACTGTAAACATCCGATGCTAGCCATAGAGATCCGCAATACTATAATACTCTTAGCATTAAGATGTGAACAATGGAAGAAGAAGAAGTAAACAATAGGGGAGGAAAAGGTTCTCCGGATCTCTGCTTTGTACGCATTCTGTAACACAGTAAAATGCTACCTAATGCTGGAAATATCCTCAGCCAAGTTAGCTCGTTTGTACTACCATAGCTCTACAACTGTATAAATATAGTTGAGACACTGTTGATTTCAAGATAACACTCACAATTATTTTTTTAAAGTATACAGTATTTTCCTAACTAGCCCAAAGATTGAGTCTATAGAGAATGCCTTCCGACATTAAATCTGCCTTATTTACCTACTCGTACTATATTTGTACATTAAGATTAAATAAATAAATGTTATAATTAAAACAGAAAATACAAAACCCGAACCAAATTTTATGACTATAAAAATATTCAATCTCTTTTATGAAAAAAATATTTTTCATCTTAAAATATTACAGTCATATTTCATAACAATAGATTCTGGCAGAAGAACATTTGTTTAAAAGCTATTATGATAAGATATTACTTTTTTTTAATACGTCTCTTGCTTCTTGAATAAATCATTTCACCATCAATTCTTTAAGAGAGTCTTCTACCTTTCAATTTGCCTAAATTAGACAAGATGGCTGACATTTGATCGACGTTCATTATTAATTCATTGAAATTTATATCCATTCAGGTTTGCGCAAATTTAAATTGATAACGATAGAACGGGAATTAACTGAAAGAGAAAAGATTATCGTTATTAATAATTAAGGACCCCTTTCTTAGTATCTTGCGAAATGAAAATTGACGAACAAAAACAATTCATATTTTTATAGATTCAATTAGCTTTTATAATATTGTATAGTTTATTTTAATACACAAAAAGGAAAATTTATCTTTTAAAACATAATATTTGTTAATCAATTTATAAAAACCATATTGTAAATAAATTATTAATCTTAAAGCATCGTCCAAATTATAATCCATAAAAAATAAGCAATATGAACTTTTTAAATATAACTAACACTTCTGGTGGTAGCTTGTTTTATGCTTCGTTGCCATTATTTGCGCATTGACGTCCTCCTCATGCATACATTTATCGGACCATTGAATCCATCCTATACTATCCTCTACTCCACGAGATGTTCCAGGGAGGCTTCATTGTATCGCGACACATGCCCCCAAAAAAAATTAGGATACGCGATAGCGGACGAACGCCGCTATATATGTATGTATATATAATATAATAAAACAATTACTTGTTTGATATATTATCTGTATTCATTGCAATAATAAATAACACACATTTTCTGTAGATAACGTTATTAACATAATTTATTTTATATTCAATGTTTCGTGAATTATATATATCTAACCAATAGTGGGTTGAAACGTCGTTTCATATTTAGTTTATGTAACTATATAATATAATATAATAAATTAATAATATTATAAATAAAACAAATACTTGTTTGATATATTATCTATGCATCTCCGGCTATCTATGTATATCCGGCGGGCTTGCATGAGGAGAATAATGAGTGTGGAGGAAGCAAGGGAAGTATGCCGAGATCGTAGCAGATGGAGATCTGTGGCCTACCCTTACGGGAGACGGGCGTGACGATATGTATGTATGTATGTATGTATATATTATCTGTATTCATTGCAATAATAACACTTATTTTCTCTAGATGACGTTATTTACATAATTTATTTTATATTCAACGGTTCTTGAATTATATATATCTAGCTAATTGTGGGTTAAAACGTCGTCTTATATTTAGTCCATGTGACTATATAATATAATATAATCTATTTATATTTATTGTATTATACAAATTTAAAACTATTATTTTACTACGATTTAGCATATTAGATTTATAAATTACTTAATCAAATTCATAATCATTTCATATATTAACTTACTCGCATCCCGGAATATCCATCTGTACCTTGGAAGACTTTTAACACAAGTAAACTGCCATAATGTATTCTTAAAAAATATTTTTTGGGACATAGGACAATCGAATGAGTCTCTTGTATTTCTCATGACATATAGATATAGAGATAGTATTGTGGATTTCTAAGGATTTTATCTTTTCCATCGGCCCAAAGGTTGGCTGCCAGAGAATGCCTTCCAGCATTATGTTCGCCTTTGTACAACAAAATGTACATAAAGAATAAAGTAAATAGATAATAAGTTTTTTAGTACTGATTTCTCATCTTATTTACGCGAACATTATTTGTAATTTCTTTTACAGTGGCTGTAATAAAGTAGATACAAACTATACATTCGCCAGTTTCTGGCGATAGTATCGGAGCCGGTGCATTGATGCGGAAAATGAGCTTGCTTAATAATCTGAACTACACCTCTGGGCTTCGCGTAAAATAGGTTAGGTGGAAAATTGCGCTTAAAATGATGGACACAGTAGCCTTTGCTGCTGCTGTGGCTGCCATTTGAATAAGCAGCATTGTTTTGCCGCTTGAGAGAGTTTTCTTGTTTTTGTTTGTTATGAATATATCTAGACAACATATTGACTTGAGGACCTCTTGTATAGTTTTTTTTTCATGGAAACGAGCAAGTAAGTTATCTGAACCATTGCCGTCCATGAACATCCGCATTAGTACGTAGAAAAGGAAATAATGGGAGGGCGACAAGAAAATAAAAGAGGGGGAATGAAACTGGGCCTCTACCACTTTAAAATACACATTCCTCCATATGCTAATTGTGTATTACAACATAAACATTATTTCTGGCACCGTTAATTCAGACACAGATACGGATAAACTGAAATGAAGACCACGTCTTATCGAATGTAGTAAGGGAAACCCCCCCAACTAAGCGTGGAGACGTTCTGTATACGGCAACTAGCAGAAACCGGATGCGCATAGTCAAAGATTGGACATGGTAGCGGCCCTTAGACGAGCGTAGATTGAGCAGGGGACTGACGGCAATTCACGAAATAATTCACAGAAGCTGTGTACACAAAGCACAAAAAACATTCGTGCCGCTTGCAACAAACTGAAAGCTACTCTAAGTGCGCCGTCATGCATGGAATTGTATCTCGATTATATCTCCGCCGAATCCTTATCTTTCTTTTTAGTATTAAACTGCAGCCATTTACCCGTGGATATAATGCCGTGATTAATTGATTTTTTTTTAATACCTATATGGCACTTTATTCGAGTGTTTCTTGATATTTGTTTGGAATAGAGTGCTGTTATATGATCACCGATACTCATAAATATCTACAATACTAAGAGCACTGCAGATGTGTTGCCAACTGCAAGATAAGGACAGGAAAAAAGAAAGGGGAAAAGGAATATTCTATGGGCGGTGTTGATTGCTTTCCATCAGGCGACACGCTTGCTTGTTTGCCCTCCTATCCCATTAAAAAAAAGGAATTAATTGAAGAGAAAAAGGAATTAATGAAGGGGGAAGGAGGGAATTAAGGGACATAGTTCCACAGCTTTGCCGTATAAACTTTATAATTAGTTTTTTTTACGGTTGTTAACAAACAGGTTCTAATAAAAATAAAAAATTCTCCTGCATAAAAAAATTACATATGTTTGTTATGTGAAATTAAGTACAATATTATTGAAGAAAATATTAGGTCAATACTTATGAAATACATTTTCATTATTTCTTTCGCCGTTCGTTTTTAATAAGGAAACAAACAATTTAAAATATTTGTACACATATATGCCACACTGCCAAAGCCATGCAGTATTGGCGTGTTGCCTGTGGAACGTTAAATCGTGAACCGATTTCCAATAAATATTAAGCTTAGCTTGGTCAGCCCAATCGGAAAATATTTATGATAGCTTTATTAATGAAGCTACGTCTATTTTATATTAATTGTATTTACAAACGACTAGTTAATAACGTGTTTAAAATTGTTTTTAATCGCTATATTTTATCGACTCGATATCAAGTTACCGCTTTCGGAGTTCGTGATTTTTTGCTTTTAGATTTAACTTCCACATCGAAATAAATATATATGTATGTGAAATAGATATTGTCGCCTTTGCCTTTAGGTATGAGTAAGTTTACACATAGGTACCTTAAAGGCCGGCAACGCTTTTGTGATTGCTTTAATCTCACAAATGTCTATCAGCAGCGTTGATTGCTTTCCATCAACGACACGTTTGCTCGTCTGCCCTCTACTCCCGTAAAAAAATGTGTATGGTATACAGCTATTTATTCCAAGTTTGGATGTACCTTCAATACGCCTTAGCCAAGCGTGGTAGTAGGTTAATGTCAATTTCTTCAGAAATATATAAGTCCCAGCTCAGCGGTAAGATGTATGTATGTAGTTCAAAAACGTTACACGTCTTTCCATTAAGTTCTCTCGTATGCGTGTACAAAGAAATTATGTGTATAAAGTTTCAAAGGGAATTTGAAAATAAATTGCAATATTTTACGTGCGCTCACGACACTGATTACAAGCAAGGTAAGCTCTTAAAGTGAAGCAAAAAAAAAAACTTAACGCACGTCAGGTTCACAAAATTGGTAGCACTAAAGGATAAACCCCTAGGGTGCGATAGCATCGTCTCGACCGATAAGAGAATTAAATTACTAGCGCGTGCACCCAATTACGAGGAGGAGCCATCTTGATGATGGAACTACAATTTTGTAGACGTCCTGATAGAAATCACATTATATAAGGTTCTAAATCAAAAGACCACTTGAAATGAAATGAAATACTCGCAAAGAAAAAAATCATAACATTCATTATATGCATTAATATCAAAAACACTAACGAGTGAATTAAAACGGCTGCTATCAAAGTTTAAAAATAAACTTTCTTACATTAATTTATTAAAAAAATAAATTTATATAAAAATATTATACTACGTTTTAATCTAAGACAAGTGACAATGTTTGACGAATGAAGTGGCAGAAGTACTGTAAATTTCATAATGGATGTATATCGCTTCCCCTCGTTTTTGGAAACGAAGCCTCATTCCACAGAAGTTCCACGGTCATGCGATTGAGAAATAGATAACTAAATAATGATCAAAAAAAAATCTTAAATAAACAACGGAAAAAAGCAAACACTGCTATATACCTATCTAGTAGTGTGACGTCATTAAAAGGCTCTCACTTAGCATATGCCGTAACGATCTAGACAGGTCGTTACGGGGCTGATTCTTAGTAAAGTCTGTGAGATATTACACGAATGGCAGTGATGTATGTTTGTTATGTCAACGCGGGGTAAGGGCAAGTTGATGTAAATCAAAACTTAGGCAGGTTAACCTCAGTTAATGTAAAGCTCGACTCTTGCTCCACAAAAAGAAACATTTGGCTGCAGCACATGGAAACACCGATAAGTTAAGCCGTTTTTACTATAAAGAGTGCTACGAGGAATTGTTTGGAATAATTCCTGTCGCTGAATTCCACAATCGCACAATTCGCAGTAAAGAAAAGTTTCATCCCCACCATCTGGATGAGTGGCGATCCAGTATGGTGCGCTTCTCCCGAAACTACTTTCCACGCATCACCACGTTGTGGAACGCTACCTTCGGCGGTTTTTGACGACATTGGCACCTTCAAAAAACAAGCCTACACATACCTGAAAGGCCGGCAACGCTTCCGTGACTCCTGCGGTGCCGCGGATGCCTATTGGCGGCGTTAATTGCTCTCCATCAGATGACGCGCTTGCTCGTTTGCCCACCTATCCCATAAAAAACTTGCCTATACTTTTCTATATTTATTATTATACTATAATTGTTTTTAGCCCTATTCATTCGCATAATAATAAATGTTTTTACTTTTAGTGTGAATCCATTTTTAATATAAATATCTAAATCTAAATAAAATTGAATCTTCATTTGTTATTTGGACACATTATGAAAAATTGATGAGGAGAAATTGATCTCTGGTGCAAATGTTTAGGGGAAAAGATCCAAAGGTAGATCCCCGATGAGATGGTCCGACCAACTGAAGCAGAACAAGAGCTCCAGTTTCGTGGAAGTGTTGGATGAGCCTAAAAGAACCACTGGATGTTATCTGGTGATCGCGTTCTTCAGTCATGAACGATCGACAAAAGAGAAAGAGAGATTTATTGGTTATTGAAATTCAAATTCTTCGCTTCGTAGACATAAGATCTCATTTGTCAAACGTCAGTCTGTTGACAATGGAGCCTCTAATGTCATTTCCTAATGACGTTTTGTTTTCTATCTTTTGAGTTATATAGAATTAATTGATACACATACATTTGTTTATATGTAGATGTACAAAGATAGTTTCACAGACAACCATGATCATGTAACAACCACAAATAATATAACAACAAGTTTAATAATTAATCTTCTTCTTATTGTTGTAGAAACATTAACAATTTTAAATAAGATAAGTAGGTATTTAACTTAATAAAGCTTGTTGATTCTTAATAAGTGACTTAAAGAAGTTCGCTATTTCCAAAGCTGCTTAAGTAATATTTTATTCAAGATAAACCAGAAACACTACTTGATCAACAGATTAAGGTTTTAATTTTGAAGCGGCAATAAGTTTATATATAAGTACGTGCTGGTGTGTATATATATGTGAGTATATACTAAAAGATATTGTTGCTTGTGAGTGCTCCGAAGTATTTTTCAGAATAATTCCTGCCACTGAATTCAATTACTATCACTCAACTAGCCAAAGAAAAGTTACATCCCTACCATTTGAATGAGTGGTGATTCTGTATGGAGCTTTTTTCCCGAAACTTCTTAGCACGCACCATCACCCTGGGACCAGCAGCAGTGAAGATAGAAGTAATGAGAGAGAAAGAAGGCAATAAAGGAAGGGGGAAGTACCACTACTACCAACATAGTAAAATTCCATAAAAATTCGTACTACCATATATATATATATATATATATATATATATATATATATATATATATATATATATATGACGTTTTTACGTATATGACGCGCAATTATTTCCTCTTTAATTTTTCAGATAATATAGTTATAGTAGAATCTCAGGTCTTCTTTCTTATCAAAAAATATACTAATTAACATTTTCAAAGACTTCAAATATTGTTTTAGAATCTTATAACAATAAAAATAAATCTGAATACGTCGCAGGATATATTTATCAAAGTACTTTCTTTAATAGAGAGTATGACATTAAATCAATTCATCCGTACTTTCCTTTGTTCAATGACACGAATATTAAAGACAATTGAGAAGTTCGATCGTTTTAAATACAAAATGATCTAATATACAGATAAGATATAATATAATACGCCCAATGGCAGGGCTGCCATCTAAGGATTCTGATAATGGTCGCGTATTCGATTCTGTGTACTATAAAAATTCGCATTTGACGAGAGTAATGTCCATTTCTCCAAAAATATGGAGGCCCGTGCCCTGTAGCATAACATGTATAAACTGTAAAAAAAAAAGTAAATTATATTTATAATTTTATAATGACGTTAATAGCGTAGTAAGACTCAGTGGCAAAATTACTGTTTTTGGATTAAGGCCTCGGGAATTTGATTGACGGGACTCATCCATTTCCGATCAAATTTCCACGGATCCTCCTTTGACAAATGTGGTTGATTAATGTCCATTCGATAAAAAAATGGGAGTCCGTACGCAGCAGTGACACTCACATGGTGTGTAAAAATAGTTCATACATACATACATACAATCACGCCTGTTTCTCGTAGGGGTAGGCAGAGACGACAGACCTCCATCTGCTACGATCCCAGTACACTTTCTTTGCTTCAAACAAAGTTATTACTCTCTTCATAGAAGCTTGTCGGTTAAAAGTACTTTTGACTTGTCCTTTCATTTTCGTGATTTGTTAAAGGTATGTTTTTCATAGTCTTCTCCTAACGCCTCTTTCATCCACATCCGCAACGTAAATTTATTTTATTAGTCGTCTTTCACCCATCCTCTCTATGTACCAAATCATCTAAGCATCCATTTCTCAACTTTTGTCACGACACCTTCTTTTAATCCTTTCAAAAAAAATTCTTTAAGAAATTTCTGTAAATAGGTAACTTTTTGGAACAAATCACACTTTGACAAAAGACAGTATTATAAATATTCTCCCGTCTGTTAACAAAAGGCTACAAAATTTAAATATGTTAAGTAGAGATTTAACTTAAGACGACTACTTGGTTTTAAACGAGCTACTTTGAAGCTCTCAATTCTTAAAAAAGCTTAAACTTTATATCTTATTCTAGTTAAGTATATGCATAAATAACTCAGAAAACAAGTGCTGTAATTTTATAGCAAATAGTTGAAATAATAATTTATAATAAGAACATTCTTTATCAAGTTTCAAAATGAACCTTTTCGTTTATTAGTGGTATAGTAGTGGTAGTATAAATGAGCGGACTCGACCGGGGATGACCCGATCTTCATCACAGTTTTACATCAATCGGAAGCTTTTTACTGGTGAGTGCATGGATTTTCGAAACCCTACCTTACCCTTTCAAAAGTTGAAGAGCTTGAACAGTAGCATAAATAGGCTGACTCAACCAGGGAAGACCTCATCCTCACACAGTTTGGCATCAAGTGGTAGCACTTTACTGTGGTACCGTATTTTATATGGTAATGCAGGGATGTTCATAGTAATTCCTTTCAACAGTTATAGAGCTACGGTATCATGACTAGACCAATTCAGCCGGAAGAACCAAACCCAGATGGAATATTGGCGTCACGTGATAGCATATCACTATTATCTCTTTTCGTACTGTGAGTGCAGGGATTTGGAGACCAAATTCCCCCTTTTTTGTTTCCTTCTTATCTTCCCAATATTTCCTTTAGCTCTCTCATTGTTCATATCTCTATCTTAAGATAAATGATGCATCTACAGTAACCTTGGTACTTCAATCTGCATTATTCGCCTTTTTACACTCAAACAATGCGAAATTCTCATTACCGGCGCTTACCCACGAGATCGTTTTTAGCCTATCCCTTCCTTAAAAATCATTTAGTTCATCATCATCATTGTAAGGGATAACAATTCTCTGTTGGACATTTTCTTTCGTAACAAATGAGAGGTTTTGTAGTAATCTCTATACTTGGCAGGTATATTAAAGATCGAAGATTGGTTTTTATTATACAGGTATAAGCAAATATGTATACGACAAATTTTCACCTAAGAGTATTCCAGGAGCCAATCGGTCGTCAACCATCGATGATGGTTTGACGACCGATTGACTCAGTGGCGAGGCCCTCCGCCCGTGGACTTAATGGTCGCGGGTTCGATCCCGCATCGAAATATATATTTGTATGGATTTATAAATATTTATTCTAGTAACCCCCCCCCCAATCCGCATTTCCTTTCCTGCCCTTCCCTTTATTCTTTATCCTTTCCAATCCTCTCCGCCAATCCACGGTTAGCCGTGCCAATGGATGCGTGGCTAGGGGCGAGCTTAGTCGCAAGCGTGCCGACTGTCCTGAGATCGGGCTCCCCCGGGTACTATGATGCCTTACCTCAGCGTGCAGGGCTCTGCTGGGGCTGACCTCCATCCTCCCTTCTGGCGATATATAAAATACCTAATTTGTTGCGGCGACGTGGTTCGCCACCCCTCACGTATCTTTATACGTGACGGGTGGCGAACCACCACGGTTATATATTACCGTGTGCGTACATAAATTATCGAATAACATTAACATACAAGCGGCACGAATCCAAAGTACTATAGGAAATGCGACGCAAGCTTATTTGCAAATGAGATTCCAGTTTCTCACGGTAAGATATTCCAGTGACAAAGAGACCAGCAGTGAAAAGAAACAGGATTTTTCAAACATATTTGCGTATAAAGTAAGAACTGTACACTGCGCTTCCTTTTGTGTTATCTGTACAAGGATACACTCGGGACTTCATAAATAGGGTAAAATAAAAATATTGCTTTTGCATTTATAATTATGAGTGACGTAGTAACAATGTGTTATCTTTAAAGCCGTGGAACAAAGATTCAATTACTACATCACAATATATATTTTAATGTTATAATAATATAAGAATAATAAATTAATTAAGTAAAGTAACCATGACTTATGCGCTTGTAGATTACTTAACGTAGGTTAGTAAATAAAAATTAAAAACACATATAACACATACAACAATGGTAGAGCCACGCTGCAGACGAATACTTTGTCAAGAATGGCATAATATTTGTCTGTAGCATGATAAGCGTCTCCCTTGGGTGAGCTAGTACCACACTCCCGCAGAAAACCGGCGTCTGAGTGGTAGCTTAACTACCGCGCTTCATAAGGTAAGAGGCCGAGTTCCGGAGGCCCAACACCCTCTCCCCTCCCTCTACCCCTCTCGAACGATAGAACGATATCTCTTGCCTCCGAAAATGTAGTAATTCCTCGGTCAAGCTGATCCATTTATGCTTTTACATTATTCAATATATATTTTTTTGTAAAGACTACTCTACTGTTGTAGATTTTCTCATCATAATTACAATCTACCTATGGGCTAATGAGTCATTTGTTTTCAACTCAATTAGCTTAGTAGAGTATTATCAAAAATGGGTCAATTAACACGTTTCTTTTAGCCCTATAAAAGGGTAGAAACTGTGTTCTTGTGTTCTTTACACGCTTTTCAACATAGAATTTGATTTTTATAGGATTTAAGTCTTCTTTAAGATATGAGTGCAATAATATTGTAAAGATTCCAATATTATCAGTTAAGTTATCGAGGTCACTATATCTGGGCTTTTTTTGTTGCAGAAAATGATAGTTGCATATGTAATCATTTCCTACTAAACAGATATTAAGAATCGTTCATATCTTTACATATTGAGGGCTTGTATTAATCTGAATTCCAACGCCGACCCGAGGTTTTTGCGCGCCAGCACAGCTCGGTCGGAGTGAATTTTATTCACATAAATCTTCCATTGGTGCACGGCACGGACCTCGATACAAAGCATTGTCAAATCCCTTTAAAATAACGTCTTTGCAACCGCAAAGAAATGAAGATATATTTGCATTGTAGTGTACCTTCAAATTATATCATAAACTCCAAAAATTGGTTAAAAAATCATGAGGTACTAAAATAATATATATATATATATATATATATATATATATGTATATATATATATATATATATGTATATATATATATATATATATATATATATATATATATATATATATATATATATATATATATATATATATATATATATATATATATATATATATATATATATATATATATATATATATATATATATATATATATATATATATATTCATTTCATTATAAATAAATAATATACCATTTTAAATTAATTTTCAAGGAAACAAGGAATTTTCGACAATGATTTTAACGACCCAAATGGCGCAGGTATGAAGAGTTCAATTTCTGAGTGAAGGTTCGTTGGTTCGATTCTCGCATTCGGATAAATATTTCTATAACACCAGTATACAGAGAAGTCTAGTGTAGAGCTATAAGTGTTAAGCTTTTTTATTTATTTGTTTACATTTAAACATGCAGATTTTTATAATTTTTAATTTTACATATAGCATTTACTATAGTATCATGCTTATAAGAAAATCGTTTTGAAGGTGGAGATCCATTCGACTAGTATAACAAGTAACAACAAGACTATAATAACAAGTAAGCTCAGCTTAACATAGCACAGCTTAGCATAAAAGTATATAACAGAACGCCAACACACTGGGTTTAAAGGTCCGTGTGATGTACCGGCGAAATTGCTTATTAAAATTTACATACGTAATCGTGTTGTGACATCATAAGATGAAAATTGGGCGCTTTATAAGATACCTAATAGTATTATGTTCGTATTATAATATATGTGTGTTATGGATTATTTTTTAAGAGATAGGCAGGCAAAAGGTCGAGCCTATCGCCTGATGGAACGCAATCAGCAGCAGCCTTTGAGAAATATATAAGCTTGTTTTTAAGGTCGTATCTGTTTTAAAATATTACTGAAGGTAGCTAATTATACAAAGTATTGACTGATCCTTGATGAAGTTACTGGAGAAACGTCCCATACTAGATGCTTCATTCAATCCAGATGGTAGAAAAACTCTTCTTCGTTGTGGGTTATGCGGGAGTAGAATTCAGCGACGGCAAAACTATGTTGTTATTAAATTGAATTGATGTATGGTTACCGTTCAAGATAGGGCCACCCCATATATTGGATGCCGCTCTGCTAGAAGAAACGACGATGTGTGCAAGGCGGCTGGCAGAGATTGGATGCGTGTAGTCGAAGATCGGGCTAGGTGGCTTTGGAAGAGGTAAATATCCAGCAGTGGACTACCATGGGCTAATATTATTGATATTGATGGACGGAAAGACTAAAGACTTAGAGAAAGTATATCATTGTGTAACTGGCAATAAAAAATAGTATGCCCGCTTAGCTTGGAGAATAAGGAAATGCTTCTAATTCAGATGAACACCAATGTTCAGCAATACTGTTACGGCTGTAAAGATGAAAATTAAAGTAAATTAAGAAAATCCGTTTTCATTAAAACATTTCTCCGAAAATAGAGCATGAAAGCAAGACAACGCAATCACATTACGATATGTCGAGTACTGTTTCTCGTGGCGGTTCAGCGCCGGTCCCTGGGGCATTCTAGCTAGAGGTGGCAAATATGGCGACGTTATTTACAAACGAGCGGGAAAACGATGCGATTATTAGAAAGTGTTAGAGACACGTACGTGGTTTTTCTATTGTTAATATTTTTTATGGGATAGGAAGACAAATTTTTAAGCATCTCGGCTGTAGGAAAACAATTTATTTATTTATTATTAATGAAGGATTGTGAAGTATCCGATTGTTTATTAGATTATTAATTATGTACGTGTATGTGTGTGTGAAATATTGTAAAATATATAAATAAATGGTGTTATTAAGAAGTCTCAATTAACCCCCCAAACCGTACATTAATGTACAATTTTTGGTACAAAACAGACTTAATGCGGGAAGGCAATCTTTGTCAGTAAACCTTTGGGTTAATAGAAATGATAAAAGTAGGTATAAAACTTATATAATTAAATACATCAATCAACGCCGCCTATAGTCATCTGCAACACCATAGGCATTGAAGAAAAACAGAAACAGTCTTTAAGAAATGTGTGCGGCTTGTTTTTTGAGGGTTCCAATGTCGTATCGTTTGAAAATATAGCTCACGGTAGCTGGTTTCACCGAGTGGTGATGGGTGGAGAAATTCGTGAAAAACGCCACGTACTGAAATACTACAAAAAACTACACATACTGAATTATTTCCTCTTTCCATAATTTACATCTTATCCTAACGTAGGCGCGACACCTGCAGTGTCCAGTGATTAATTACCATCAGGTGACTCGCTCGCTCGTTTGTCTAACTCTTCCATAGAAAAATATTTCACCCTAATATAAATGACATCATATCGACACAAAAAACGAAAACGTAATAAACCGCAAAATGAAAACTTACCACCATTTGAAAAAATTGTATCTGATCAGTCAAAAACAGTCAGTTTCAACGTTGCACAAAATTTTCTATTAGTCGTAAAACTGAGACACGGGCCAATCTACGCAGTTATTTTTCCGATCCAAATATGCAATAAAAAGTTTTTAACAACTGTATCATTTACAGCGTTTTCGCTTTGTTTGCGTCGATATGTTTTTTTTATTGAAAGGAAAACGAGCAGGCGTGTCACTTGATGGGAAGCAATCAACGCAGCCCATAGACATCCGCAGCATATGTTTGTGTGATTAAGCAATTTATATTGATCATAGATCTGTGAGACTCAGACCATTCGAGGCAGTATTTTTTTAATCGGAATATAGAATATTTTTTGACATCTGTATCATGTACAGCGTTTTACTTTTCTTGTGTGGATATTGTAAAAATGCAGTTGCATTATTTTTGACCATCGATTTTTTTTTTTGTACGCGAATGTATAAACATTTAATATCGAAAGGCAATCACAATCAAAATTACTTTCGGGTTTAATTTTCATTCGGAATATAAAAGAAACGCAAATGAATTACAATCTTCAATACGTATCACGATAAAATGACAATGGATTTGAATTAAGGGAAAACAAAATTCCATTGCCTTCGCGTTCAATTCATTCCTTCCATGTAAATTACTGGCCAGCTATGGCAAACGTTTTCAGCGATTTTATATAAATCTACTCATATTGAAGACTTTTTTAGCTCTTATACTTAAAAAACTTAAAAGAAGAACTATTAAAAAAAGACCGCAGAGAGAGTTAAAAGTTTGACCAAATAGACTATTTATTAGAGACCGGTTTCATCAGCAGCCTGCGGCAGTCCACTGCTGGACATAGGCCTCCCCAGACCGGTTTATGGCTGGTTAATAAATGGACGAATATTTTAACTGGAAAAGGAATGTAAAAGTTTTGTCTAACTATGGACTGTGCTAGTCTATTGCTGAAAATAGACCTCCCCATGTGACACCAAACAACCATTGGTGTGCAACAAGGGCTGGTGTGGAGACCGCGTTTTGGTAATTGTGATCCCCAGCTTAATAGGACGATGATCTGCACAGGGCGACTGACAAAAGCTAGACGTATAAAGGCGAATGTCGGGCTAGATAGTGTACCTTAGAGGAGGCCTGTGTAAGTAATAATAATAATAATAGCCTCTTTCCTCTGATGCCTAAATCCGCTTTCCCGCCACGAAGGATTAATAACCCTAATAATAATAATATTTTTAGTGTTCCGATAGTGTTTGATTTTTAGTGATAGTAGTGTTCCGCATGACGAGAATCTCATTAAAGCGGAAAAAGATAAACAAATAAAATACATAGACCTCGCGCTTGAGATTTCCGCCACGTGGCACGTTGATTCAACTGTCATTGTACCCATGGTGGTCTCTGTGAATGGACTTATCGGTAAAAATTTGTACGCCCATCTGTCCAAGTTAGGTTTAGGTAAGTGGGTTAAATTCAAAATTCAAAAAGCAGCCATATTGTGCACGGCTAGGATCGTGAGAAGGTTCCTTTCCTTGGATGCATAATCCTTCGTGTGCTTGGTTTATCCCGCCACGAAGGGTTAATAACCCTAATGATAATATTATATTTATAGATTTTTTTTTATATTAATTAACAATATTATTAAGAGAAATTAAATTTATTAAGAGAAAATTATGTAAATAAAAGACAATAATAATATTTTTATATAATAATAATAATATTGTTTTTAAAAACAATTTTGTAAATAAAGATTATAATAGTATTCATTGGTCATTAATATAAACAACTTCACAATTTTGTTTCACTGTATACCGAACTAAGGCGACCCTTTAACTGCGATGGACAGTCCCCTTCTATTTTACATTAATATATTAGTTAAATAATGCAAATTGAGTGACTACTTATAATATTACGAGAATATGAACCAAGGATAAAAACTGTAAACGAAATTTTACATAAAATAAAATTTTACTACCAATATTACATTAAAACAAATAACGGTGTGGTGCTGTGTGTTTTTAAGGATATATTAGAAATTTGCATACGAATGCTTCGTCAATGGTGTCAGCTATCTTTTATAGTGAGTGTAGGAGGATGAAAACGAATAGGCACCAACTGAGTTTGTATCGCATTTTTATGGCTCCATAAAATTCCCATGTCTAGTGACAGATATTGCTTCAGTCGAAATTGGCGAGAAGAACAACGATTTTTAAAGTCATTTATTTACATCAGCATCACTAAAATGTCTAAAAAAAGTCAATTGTCATATATGGCACAAAAATAAATCAGAATTTTAATTCATAAGAGGTATTTTTGAGATAAAAAGTACACACACGCGTGCTCATTTGCTCATTCTCATAAAAAAAATTATTAAAAATAATTATAAAAAAACGCAGCTACTCGTCTAGATTCTTAAAATAGAACTTTGATGTAGCTTTGAGTTATCTAGATAAAAAATAACTAAGAAAAAAATATGTGGTTCTAAGTGACTTAGCAACGTCGGTGAAGTGTTAACTGCACAGAATATATGTATGTATTTAAATGCTTTTACTGTTTTTGCAACTACAAAAGGCCCTTCTTGTCCAAATCCAACTTTATCCAATGGAACGACATTGTTTCAAAAGGAAACGACATGAAACTTTTTTAAAATAGCGACTTACTTGGCTAAGCTACGTCTCCCGTAGTTATCATGGATTCAGGTCTTAAATCGCGATAACTACAATAGCGACACGCGGGATTTTAATTTTTAAGGGCTCTTATCTCCGATTTAATTGAAATTCTTCCAAGTGAAATTAATTTATTTTATTTTACATATATATCTTATTAATACTTTATTCACACTTTATCAATTTACATTTTATATCTCATTTTCTTATACCGGAAGGGTAACATGTCTATTGTAAGATGTCAGTCGAACTAATCTTTATTTTTTATTTTAAAATTACAATATAAGTAATATAATAGAAAGGTTTTAATGTATTCAATTAAAAGGTTTTATTACATTAGTGATACATTTATCAATGTATCACTACGATATCTACCTAATAAGTATTTATTCGGATTTTGGACACCCCGTCAATCCGCCTTGGACAAACGTGATGGGTTAATGTCCAATCCGCCAGAAATGGGGAGGCGTACCAAGGGACATGTGGGCTGTGAAAAAAAGTCATGCAAATTACTTAGGTTAGTAATATTAATAAATGTTTTTCATTAGAAACCATTCAGGAAGCTATATTATTCAATTAGCAAGGGAAAAGGATGGAAACCACAGTTAATGTTACTTTAACCTTTTCATGAAGTTGACAACCACAATGGGTTTAAGTTATTTATACATTTAATTTCCCCGGCGAAATATATTTACATATAATGTATTTTTTATATTATATGAAAATAAGTAATATTTCATTCTTAAATCTCCCCCAAGGTATTAAAATGATCATAGGCCAACACATTTCTATCTTACTAATTGACAAAATCTGAATCTGAAAAGAGATAATGGAGAAGGGAGGATCGAAGTGTAATAGGAAAACTACTATTACTCTCTATTCTGCTAGACTAAGATATTTCCTTGGAAGGTACTCCTCCCCCAAAGTAAGCAATCCACCCCGAATTTCAACTTTATACATCCAACTTCTGCAAACCGCCTTACGCACATCATTTGTCAAAAAACATTACATTTGTCAAAAATACAATGGATGGGGTACCACACATTGTTTTTTTATTACTTGGGGAAACCCTGCTGTACTTCTACTGATATTTGCTTCCATAGCCACTTCATACGACATTCACGGTAAGAAATAGCCACCCTACGCAATGCTTCATAGCAATACCCAGAACTACATAAGAAGTTATAACATGTAATGATAATTTTTGAAAACCTTGACTCTCGCTTCAAGTCGTTCTTTGTCCAAAGGATTTCCATTGCATTCCACGTGCTAATCGAAACATATTAGGAACCTTCGGACATGGTGCTGCTCGGGGTCGTATATTTAACTTACTAGATTAACCCATTATGTTTATTTTTGAAAAAAATGAGTATCTATACTCATCTCAGATATATCATCAAAATGTATTCAAAGAACTCAAAAAATCCTAAGTATCTTGTGATTTACAAAACGGGTAATCCGCGAATCCGTAACAAACCGTAAAATGTGATTTCAATGCATGAATAATAAACAAATTTTAAAAAAACGGAGCATCACATAACGTGTGTTTTGATTACATTTGTTCCAAAACTCGTGCCGATCGTAATATAAACCTTTCATTAAGGGATTTGAAATTCAATATGTTTTTTGTTTATCTTGTTGTTGAGAAATTTTAAATCAATTTTATTTTATGTGAATTGTTAGCTGCACAGAATAATATAACATAAATTTAAACTACATGACCGCTAGACTTTATGGTTCACCTAACTTCTGAACCAAAGTTCTAGATTCAAATCCCTGTCTCAACTAATTTTTTATAATATTTTAATAATAATAATTATTATTTATTTGTGTAATGTGAGGTATAACAAGATGAAAAAAAGACGTATAAAAAAGCTCCATCACATTGCCACTTATGGCGTACAAATTTCATTTATTATTATAAAATTTTTTAAACACAAATGATAAATTGTGGGTCTCAGTATGTGTCATTTCACGGATGCTGCATAATATTCCCCGATAATATCTCAAAATCAATACGAGAATTGGGATGAGATCGTATGTATCTTAGCAGAATAGCATTATAATTTGTGGGTTCATACTTTTATATACTTAAATTGCTTTTCTATTGAACGAAGTTTATATTTTTTGTGAATTTACGTAAGGATAGGTTTTCTATCTGAGAGAATATCCCACATCTTGTCCTTAATTAACATTTGCATTCTTGGAATTCATTCTTAATTAAGAAAAAGATGTTTAGCAATATTTTGATACTAATATAATTCTTATTAACCATTCCAATAAAGCTAATAATGCTTATGCTCGTAAAATATGGTTCACTTGAACCATATTTTATGATTGGCTTGAACTCATGACCTCAGATCGTAAACACAATCCATACCAAACAATCTATGGTTGCTTTCGATAAACATTTAGAAAATTTTAAAAGAACTATTTACTTTATAGTCCGCAAGTTTTTCGTAGTTTATAAAAGAAAGACCTTATATAAAGTGAACGACTCGCGTTTCACCCGAAAAGACATTTGCGCAAGCCAGTTCGTTACAAAAGATTTCGTTCCGTTGTCCTTACAATATCCAACCTTGAAGAAAACGATTTTGTTCCTTTTCCCATACAGGCAGTCAGTTCTCTACTAAAAACTGATAGTGTAATATATGTTTTCTAGGGTTCCAACAATTATACACCGTGACTTTTTAATTACCCGAGAAAACTAAAATTCGCGTTTGTAAAAATATGTATGTCAGTAAGTATAATAACATTCAAATATTATAGCGTTCATACAAAAGTATTGTTTTATGGGACTTCAAAGAAATCCTGTAAATGCATCAAATACTTGTACACCATATTCGTAGTATTTGTATACTACTATGCATAAGACGCATGTATTCATAAGTGTGGCAACAGCGCGTGCGAAAGAGAAAAAACGCCTTTTGTCGGCAGGTTGCGCAAATTGTTTTTATTCATAGTTATCTCTTCCGTACATAAATATTACGCGACCAAATTAGGTTGGTTTGTGTGCAGTTCATATTGGAATGATAATGATGTCTATTTGAATTAACAAGATTTTTTGTTGTATAATTTTTGGTGTATATTAAGGACATTCTTAATAAATATTTCATAAAAATAAAAATTTTTTTCTTCGCCAAATTTAATGTATATCGATAACTGAATATATTACGTAATTTTTTCGGGTAATTAAAAAGTCACGATGTATATATGCTGATGAAATTTACCGCATCCCGTAAAACTTGCTCTAGACAATACAATTGAGATTGATTGACAATCCACGTTGAGAGGATGGGGGACGATCGCGCAGTTAAGAGAGCGTATGTGGGCCTTCCAACTGAATGACGTCCTGTGGGGCATCCAAGGTACCGCTGGAGAGACATGATCGAGGATGACTTGCGCAAATTTCAAGCCTGCAACTGGCATAAGGTGGCGTAGGATAGGGCACGATATCGTAAGATCTATTCGGAGGCCAAGATCCGTTTTGGGTCGCTGCGTCAACAAAGTTAGTTAGTTAGACAATACAATTACTTATTTTAAAAAAATAATTGCTTTTTATGTATCGCTGAGTGCAACGTATCCCGAATGATATTTAAAAATAAAAATCTAACAGAAAGTAGGTCCTAAGGGTACATGTGAATATATGTACATAAAATTTAAAGTACACTCGTGAATTAGCGAACTCTCACTTAATTTACATTATTCCCAAAGTTTTCTCCCTCACAACGAGAATTGTGGTTTCTGTCCCCAAAACTCTTCAACCGACGGGAGCGAATTACACAATCTTATTTATTAAACCATGTAAAATTAACTACATTTACTTTCACGCTGGTATGACATAATATTATCTTTACCATATTTTCTCTTAAGAACACTTATGTTTCACCCTCAGCCAACTTTAACGTTGCGTAAATATATGTATAGACGATCAATTGGAAATTATTCTTTATTTTTCAATTAATAATAATTATTATTATTTTGTTTGATTTTTTTTTTTTAAATGTTTGAGGACCTCACCTTTGTTTCAGTCGCGTCATTACCGCTTTCGGTGTCAGTGATCGTAGTGTCGATTTCTGGATCGCTTTAAATATATGTATAAATATATTTAATACATATATTAGATAGAATGACCTGTAGCATATATTCTACAAGTCATACAGTGTGGGTCTCCCAGAACTCCGCTTAGATAACCATGGTGCATTAATGAATGAATAGAAATGAATTCTAAAGAAATGGGGAGGTCCCTTCTTATTCAGGAGAGAAGATATAAATGAGCTGTAATAAAATAAAATACTATTTTTTAAATATATGTATGCTTTCATTATATTTTAATGACTTACTGTGTAGATATATAATCACAACCATAATCCTTCATATTATATAGTAAATATCGTATTATAGACCTATCGATATTGCTATGTATATTTGGAAACCTATTTACACTAAAAAACTAATTCTTTGAATATTAAAGATACATACATATTCGCTAAGTATTTTTAGATAAATTATTTATTTTCTGTGTTCATTAAGCAAGTAATTGGTTTTGAGTGTCTATTACCTATAAGGAGAGTAAAGTACTTTTTTATAATTGGGTTACGTCGATCGCTTTTTTCCGCCCTTATACTCATCATTCCACCATCTTGAAATTTTAATCGAAGGATCCATCTTCTATAATAAACGAGAAAATAAATACTCAAAACACTCGAGACCAACATAATTTGAAAGCGTTTATAAATTTTTTCTCAATTATCTTACCTCTTATTACAATTCTATACGAAATGTTTTTTTTTAGTTCACGGACAAATATTTTCAAATTATATGCCCCAAATTATTACTTACCTTCGTATTTTACTTTATTTCTTTCTATGTGATTCCCGGTACTAAATAGAGCCACCGCATTTGTTCCCATCGGTATCGTAACAGGCGATTATGGGAGCAAACACCAGTAGACGGAAGAAAAATCATCATCATCATCAATCTTTTTTTTTTTTATATATATATATTCACGCCTATCCCCCGCAGGGGTTGGCAGAGACCACGAGCTCCATCCGCTGCCATTCATCGCAGCGGAACGGCTCGTCATTGGTCGCTTTTCGCCCTCGTGAGAATCAGGACGTGACGGGTGGCGAACCACGTCGCCGTCATTTTCGACAAATTAGGTATATTAAATTCGTTTTTAGTGAATCCCACGAGCCGCAAGGGAGGATGGAGGTCAGCCCCAACAGAGCCCTGCACGCTGAGGTAAGGCACCATAGTCCCCGGGGGAGCCCGACCCCGGGACGATCGGCACGCTTACGACTAGACTCGCCCCTAGCCACGCATCCATTGGCACGGCAGACCGTGGATTGGCGGAGAGGAAGGGAAAGGATAGAGAAGAAAGGAAGGAGCAGGAAAGGAAATGTGGATTGGGGGGGTTACCAGACTCGGAATAAACATTTCAAACTCCATATAAATATTTATTCCGATGCGGGAATCGAACCCGCGACCATTGACTCCGCGGGCGGAGGGCCCCGCCACTGAGCCAATCGGTCGTCTTGAGGGGGGGGGGGCGTAGCCAGAGAATGTCCAGCAGTGTTCAGTCACGGTTAAACAATGACGATGATGTAATATATAATAAAGAGATAATAATATTGTTAATAATATGCCCTAACCTATATGTTAGTTGGTCAGCTTAGTCGGGGAACCGGTAATCGTTGGAATAGACACGTGCGGATAGCCTAGATGTAGTGATGATCTGCGTAGGGCGGCTGCTAGAAACTGGAAGCGTGTAGCCGAAATTCATGCTAAGATCCTTAGATTATAATGATAAATATTTACATACACAAACAACTATTAAATAAAACTGCCTTAAATTACGAAATAAAAAACGAGCTTTTGTACACAAAGATATGTACTTTAACATTAAAGTTAATAGTATCACTCTAAGCACAGAAATTAGTCTTATTTAAAAAAATTTGATCGCGGGTTCGATTCCCGCATCGGAATAAATATTTATATGGATTTTTAAATGTTTATTCCGAGTCTGGTAACCCCCCCAATCCACATTTCCCTTTCCTGCCCCTTCCTTTCTTCTCTATCCTTTCCCTTCCTCTCCGCCAATCCACGGTCTGCCGTGCCAATGGATGCGTGGCTAGGGGCGAACCTAGTCGCAAGCGTGCCGATCGTCCCGGGGTCGGGCTCCCCCGGGGACTATGGTGCCTTACCTCAGCATGCAGGGCTCTGCTGGAGCTGACCTCCATCCTCCCTTGCGGCTCGTGGGATTCACTAAAGACGAATTTAATATACCTAATTTGTCGAAAATGACGGCGACGTGGTTCGCCACCCGTCACGTCCTGATTCTCACGAGGGCGAAAAGCGACCAATGACGAGCCGTTTCGCTGCGATGAATGGCAGCGAATGGAGCTCGTGGTCTCTGCCAACCCCTGCGGGGGATAGGCGTGAATATATAAAAAAAAAAAATATATATGGCGAGTCGACCACAAATAGAATGAAATGTAATCAATATTCAACTTTATTTTAATTGTTAATTCTCGTGTATTTATACATTATATAAGTATTATTGTGATTGTATAGATTTAAATTTATATTATTTATAACAAGCTGCACTACCTATATATAATGTCCACCTGTTGTGTATTTTGTGCAAAAAAAGTTTAAATAAACATGATATTTACCGAATGATCATTCCATAACTATTTAAAAATACTTTTTTATGGGATAGGCGAGTAAACGAGTGAGCATGTCGCCTGATGGAAAGCAATCAACACCACCTATTGATATCTGCGACAACAAAGGTATTACAGAAGGATTGCCGGCCGTTGAGTTTTGTATGTGTAAGCTTGTTTTTGAAGATGTAAGATGTCAAGAAGTCGTATCGTTTCGGAAACACCGCTAAAGGTTTTAATACATTGCATGCCATTAAAGCGCGTAGCTCAAGATAGAACGCGATGGCAGAATCACAATGGACGATCTCCGCCCCACATGGGGGACATAGGCACATAAGTCAAATCAAGTCTTGCCATTAATATATGTTTAGACTTTATTAATTGTTCTCTCATAGTGTACATATACTCTTGTTATAAAATTTAAAAAAAAACGTGTTGAATATATACCGTTGAAACCGGGTCGTGTCAATTTTTCTTGTTGACAGAGTTCATTATTCAAAATGTTTGAGCAATTTATAAGATCATTAGGCGATACAGAACAAGAGTTATGACGTTGCAAACACGAAGTGTTGGAACAAGAAAATTATCCTCACATTTATTTTTATTAGGGGATATTTGGGGGAGGTATTTTAAAACAATTTATGAAAATGTTAATAGTTGTAGAGCCACGCTGCAGACGAATACTTTGTCAAGAATGGCATAATATCTGTCTGTAGCATGAATGGGCCGGCTCGCCCGGGGAAGTACCACACTCCCGCAGAAAACTGGCGTCTGAGTGGTAGCTTACCTACCGCGCTTCGTGCGGTAAGCGGTTGAATTCCGGAGGCCTAACACCCTTCCTCTCCCTCCACCCCTCCCCCTCCCATTTCCACTCCAACGTCGGCAACGCTTCTGCACTGCCTATGGCGCTGAGGAAGGCTATGGGCGGCGTTGATTGCTTTCCATTAGGCGACCTGCTCCTTTGCTTGCAATCCCATAAAAAAAACATTTCTTGATCGTTTTAGCTTCGCTGACATTTCTTCTTTTATCCAATAGATTATAAAACGAGCAAGCGGATCACCTGATCTTAAGCAACTAAGAATACTGAGAGCACTATATACTATACATCGTCTATCTAAGGATAAAACAGTCAATAATAGGAGGTGAAAAAGGAAGTAAAGAAAGGGGGAAAAGAGTTGGACCCAACAGATCTCTGCATTCACCGTGACGAAACGCGGTAACACAGAAAACTAGAAATTTCAACCGCACAGGTTTTATAAAAATATACTATCCACCGAATTCTCCGACATCTAATAGAATGATTTTTTTTTTTAATAAGATTGAATCAGAATACATTATCTTCAAGACCAAAAATGACAAACAAATTACCACCATAATATTACGGTATAAATGAAAATAAACCGAAGACTAAATGTTGTACGTAAAACATTTTTTTTTAGATTCGACTGATATTTAAATCCAAAACCTTTGCTTTAGCAGTGCGGTATTCTTACCATTTAACAAAGAAATTAATATATTTAAAATTATGTTATAAATCAATATATAGAGAGAAATAGCTATGTACATAATAGCTTTAAAAATGTGCTTTAAAAACTCTTTTCTAAAAATAACAATAAACATACAACACATTATGCTCGCTATATGATTTTCATACCAGATCCATATGATTTTCGCATTTTTTTTTCATAATGTTTAACATCTAAATATTTGCTACGGCATACAGAAACTTAACTAAGTACCGTAAACACTCTTACTGTGTTGTGATAAAATGTGGGTGTATGGAGGTGCTCAGTTTTAATTCTAATAAAAAAAAAATATAAATAATGGGAACATGTATTATACTATTAATCATTAATTATACTATGTACCAATATTTCTGTATAAAATTTTTAAAAAAACGGATTCACAATAATTTAAATAAATAAATAAATAAATTATTATTAATCAGTTTTTTTTTAATTATTATACAGAAATATTGGTACATATTATAATTAATGATTAATAGTATAATACATGTTCCCATAATTTATATGTAGATAGTCCAAGTCAATATTATATTCTGTTTATGGTGTAATTTTGAGGTAATATTTTGTAAAAAAATATTCTAAATCAAATGTTTCCTGAGCCATAAAATTGGAGGTATGGACACCATTCGTGGCTTCAACAAATATTACTCGACCCTGACGTGTGTCCCCTAGGAGAAACGGGCACAAAGGCCCAGCGCGAAACTGAATTATTGAAATGTAAATGTGATTGAAATATCTAGTGCAAATTGCTTTTGATTGTGGCGTATTTGTTGGGGGTGAATTCTTTTCGTGTATGTATTTGGAGATTTAGTACTGTTGAAATAAGGTAAACATATTTGGATTTTTTTATATGAAAGAGATAGTCAAGCCTGTAAGTGCATCATTTACCACAATAAGGGTACCGTTGTTGACAATCTCCTCGAGGAGGCCACGACGAGGAAGTCACAGTACGAACTGTGAGCGATAAAAGCGATGCGCTTCCGCATGACATCATGAGATGTGAATAATGAAGTAGAAAAGAAAAGTAATGGAAAGGAAAGAGAGAATTAAAAGTGTAGAAAAGGTATTGGACAACCGTCTCTCAAAGCTCACTAAAGAAGCGCAGTAGCGAAGCTACTAAGCAAAAAAAAAGGTTTTGTACGAGAATGTGGTACTTCCCAGGTCCCTTTTTTATGGGATAGGAGGGCAAACTTACAAGCGTGTAGCCTTATGGAAAGCAATCAACACCACCCACAGACAACCGCGGCACCATAGTTATTACAAAAACGTTACCGGCCTTTGAGAAATAAGTAGGCTTGTACCTAATGATACGACAATGTATAGTCTCTTCTTATATAATATGATTTTACAATGTTTTATATTCTACTTCTAAGAGTACCTCTCCGACTAGCAAAGGTTGGCAGCCAATTCAGCAAAGAAGAGGAGAGTTCTATTATTTCGTTAGGTACAGCAGGACCACTCGCTATACCCGTCGAATCCCTGATATTACGTAGCCAATACTTCCTTCTCAGACCAACTTGTTTTTACCCACGACTTTTCCCATCGTGATTAGTTGCAGCGAGTTGTGCCTGTCATGTCTCATCATATGCCCCAGGTGATCAACTTTTCTTTTTTTTTGACGGTCTGCAAAAGTTTGCAAAAAATGGTTTTTACTTGACTTTTCGGAGAATCTTGTTATTTACAACTTCTTGAATTCTGCTAATAGCAAGTTTTATATTGTTATATGAAAATCTCACCACAATCGAAATAACACAAATACCGTCGAGCATATACTCTTATAGATAGAACTGTCGCAAACTACAAATAACGTCTAGTAACGTGACAGTAAATTATGCTCGCTTTGAAACAAACAGTTTGTGGTATCAGAGGTTTCCGACCGCGTCGAATGCTACTGACTGCCTCCGTTCAATTGTAACTACATTTACAAATTTTCCTATAATGCGTACCAGGGGTAAACTAAGAGCTTGCGGGTGGGAAATTATAACTACAGCTTTTTTTTAAAGAACACTTGCAATAATAATAGGTTCCATCCCTATCACCTGGATGGCCACCATCCGATTTGGTCTGAGTTGGAGTTTTCTACCACGAACAAAGCAAATATATATCGAACCACCTGCGATGTTTTCACATAAATATAATATGGACATTCAAGAGATGAGCGCAAAAGGCGAGCAATGCATCTGAGACACCTGCGGCGTTACGAGTGTCTATGAGCAACCGTGATCACTTACATGTTCGTTTGCCGACTCCACTATAAAAAAGCAATGTTTTTGGTATTACTTTATTTCTTGATAACCATTCCAATTAAGCTATTAATAAGCTACAACCGCAGAAAACCGCAGACGTCTAATTGGTAGCTTAGTTACCGCGCTTCGTACGGTGAGCAGTTGAGTTCCGAAGACCCAACCCCTTCCTATAATGACACTTTTCTTAAAGGTCGGCAACGCTTCCGCACTGCCTATGGCGATGCGGATGAAGCTTGATTGCTTTCCATCAGGTGAAACGCCTGCTCCTTTGCCTTCCTATCCCTAACAAAAAATAAAATATTTTAATGGAAGATACGAATTCACGACCTCGGATTGTAAGTAAAACCCTCACCAACTGATCTATTACTGCTTATTCAAATAATACACGTATAAAAAGCAGCTCACATCTCACAACATCCACCAGGAAATCATACTTTTTGCCTTTGGCGGTTAGCACGAGCAACGAAGTTTACGTTTTTGCTTTGCTCGTTAGAGGACCCAGTCGTGAGTCCAGCTAATAGCAAAGATCGGCTTGATGAAGCGACGATCTGCGCAGGGAGACTACCAGAGACTGGATGCGTGAAGCCGTAGATCGGGCTAGGTAGCGCTTCTTGGGGGAGCCCTATATGGCCTGGATGATGATGAATAGCAAATATCTCTCTACAATTTTCCTAAAGGTTGAAAACGACCGCATCTGTTTTTGCGGACGGTGATAATTACTTATGAAATTTGTCTACTCTTTCGTCTCTATCTTCAATGTACAAAATGGAACACAAAGTATATTTCCCTTTTTTTTATTAAATCATTTTTATTAATTTTATGTAATTCATATAAAATCAATTCAAATATTTATCTAAAGGTACATAAATGTTTTATTGAAAATAACTCTTAATTTTAATAAAATATTTGTACAAAGGTATCTAAATTCATATTTTTAATCAAACAAATATTTGCATTTTTTATTAAATTTATTAAAAAGTACTTCGAGTTGCTCTCTCATAATTCTTTTATTAAAATATTTTCAAGTTCAATATTCGTCTGCCAAAATTAAATTTTGATCATATTGTAAACTGATGAAAATTGATGTAGGTTCTTGTAATATTCAAATTTACATTTAAAAGTTACATAAATTATCCTTTATTGTAAATTAAATAAACATTTCAGGTTCAGGTTCAATGGTTCAGCTACCGCTTTCGGGGTCAATGGTCCCCGGTTCGGTTCTCGCATTCAGATAAATATTATCTTGTCTTATTTATTCCAGGTGTGGATTACTCGCCAATCCGTCTGACGCAAACTAAAGGGTGGTTAACATTTCATTTCACTAGAAATAGGAAGTTCCCATGCTACAATACACAAGGGGTGTATCGTAATAAATATTGTAAATTAATTAAAAGTTTTCAAGTTAATCATTATTTTCTTCCTTTAATTTCCTTATAATATATACTGCTTGGTTCAGTTAGAGTATCTGACTACTTAGCTAAGAGTTTTGATTTTAAATCTCATTCGAAACTGAAATTTGTTTCATCATCATCTGCTTAATTAGTCCATGGCTGGGATACAGGTATGCTTCACTGCGCTCACTTAACCCTATTTTCGGCTATACGCATTCACTTTCTGCCAGATGGTCTGCTCAGATCTTTTCTTTATCTACCCAGGTGTCGTACTACTCTACATTTGTCTTCACACGAGTTCTCGTCTTGTACATTGGTAGTCGATTCTTGGATAAACATACCTAGTCCATTGCCATTTTATTTTACTAACTCGAAGGATTATGATGATAAGATGATGATGATGAATATATTCGCCGAAACAGCAACGACTATGCTGCCTCGGCGGATATCTTCATTTCGAATAATGTCCAACAGAAAGATTCCAAGCGGAGATCTTATTTAATTTAAACGTTAGTTAGGTATTTAGTTCATTTATTTTTATTATTATTTATTAATTTTATAAGATAGGCACCAACAAGCGTGTTGCTTGATGAAAAGCAATTAATGCCGTCCCTAAACACCGGCAATGCCTTCAGTAATATTAAAGCGTTGCGGCAATTGAGAAATGAATAGGCTAGTTTTTTGAAGGTTCTTATGTCGATTCAGAAATACCGCTGAAATTAGCACATTCCACAGACACAGAAGGTAAATAAAAATTAAATTCTACACTCACAAAAAAAATCGCTTTCTAATTGGATATATAAAAATTAGTTTCATGCAAACAGTACTTCATCCACCAGGCGACCGACGACCAATTGGCTCAGTGGTGGGGCCCTCGACCCGCGGAGTCAGTGGTCGTGGGTTTGATCCCCGCATCAGAATAAATATATATATGGTTTACAAATATATATTCCGAGTCTGGTAACCCGGCCAATCCACATTGGACAAGCGTGGTGGGTTAACGTCCATCCCTCCAGAAACGGAGAGGCCCGTGCTCAGCAGTGGGACATATATGGGTTGTTAAAAAAAACATTATGTATGTTGGGCTCTTACTCGTACTGTGCCTTACCTGAAAGGAAACTCAGCAGTACTTAAGGTTTGATCAGTAGTAAGTTATCTGGGTAGAAAGGTAAATAAGGTGTGGTAAACCATTGTGAACCAACGAAGAGCTGTGGAGAATCAGCAAAAAGGACCCAATAGATGTCCAGATACGTCGACAAAAATGGAGCTAGATAGGGCTCTAGATACTCTCCGGCCCCACACCAGTCATATCCCCAAAAGAGCCCTCGATTGGAATACGCAGGAGGAAAGTAAATGTGGGCCCAAAACAAACTTGGCGGCGTACTGTAACGGCCGAAGTGCAGAAGGTGGGCTTAACCTGGAACGGAATGAAGCATATGGCCTTTGACAGGTCGATATGGAGAAACGTCTTGTCTACTATATGCCCCTCCAGGGGGACTTAAAACTCAGAGAGAGAGAGAAACCATTGTACACTGATTTTTAAAGACAAAGAAAAATATCTCATAAAGGACAATTAACATCATCATACAAAGACGAACTCGATTGTCAATAAAAATATATAATATATCCATAAATCCTCGTTAAATAATAAAAATATATTGCCTCGTTCAGTAAGAATAGCAATTACGACCTAAGGTCGTGATATCGATTCTACCGTTGGAATATTGATTTGAATCATATTTCTTTAGCGTTATTATTTATCGGTTAGGTAACGATTAAGGTTAAGAGTTCTTGTAATATTTCTTTCTTTTCTTGAATGGCAATTAGTTATAACTATTATGCCAGTGTCAAGTAAAATACAATAATATCAAATCTTTTGAAATATTACTAGTCAGCTTGTCACGTTACGTCTTGATAAAATAGTGGCTATTATACCAAAACCTTCTATGGTCTTTTTCAGGCAACTTAAAAAGTCACGATACACACATTTATTTCATATCTCTTCACTTATACACGTTAATCGAACTATATTATATAATACAGCACCATAGTTAAACAATATAACTGATAATAATATAAGATTATAAAAATGAAATTAAAACAACGTTACTCATGTAAATTGGTGGGAAAAGTCCTAGTAATATTTAAATGTTACTATTATTTTAGAAACATGTCAATTTTTTTATTTTTTAAATATTTATAGCTGTCAAAGTCCATTTATCCAATTGAAATGACTAATGCGAGTAAATCATATTCTGCTGATAAGTATACATGAAAAAATGCTCTTATTTCTAGTAAGCTAAAATGAAATAAAACTTTAATTAACGTAGCCTCTAAAGTATCAAAGAGAATCCGAGTAATCACATTTGGGGAAACTTTGATAGAATGGCGTCCGAAAATAATTTTACTGACTAAGTGCAGACGAGATTTGCATATTTTATTAATTTTAATATTTTGAGAAAATTTAAATTTCTATTTTAGCATTCATTAACTACTGTTTTTGTAATACCTACCTACCTACTTCGCTAGCTCAACGACCCAAAACTTATAAATGTGTCAAATGTCATTTGTTTTTTTTTTTGTTTTTGTTAAATGTTTTAATTTATTTTATTTTTATTTTTTATTACAAAAGGTACAATTACAGACTACAGATTAAATAAAATATAAGATAACGAACATGCAAAAGAATTAATGGCAAACCTGAAGTCCAGTTACAACTATATACAACAATTACAATAAATATTTAACAATAACAATATGAGGGACTTATGATTTCATTTATATGTATAATTAGGTAGAGAAACACTAAAAAAAAATACATATTTAAGACATTAAATATCCCAGTGTTATTATTTTATCCACCGATATGAAAACACGCCCTTAGTCTCGTTCTTATGCGGTTTCTTGCCTGTTGCTTAAAGCTCGTTGAAATCGACGATCACATCGGTCTTCCCGCTCGCCCCGCCCGGGGAAGTACCACACTCCCGCACAAAACCGGCGTCTGAGTGATAGCTTAACTACCGCGCTTCGTACGGTGAGCGGTTTGAGTTCCGGAGGCCCAACACCCTCCCCCTCCCACTCCCTTCCCCCGCCCACTCACGTTCCCCCTCCCACTCCCCTTCCCCCTCCCACTCACTTTCCCCCTCCCACTCCCATAATGTCACTTTCCTTAAAGGTCAACAACGCTTCCGCATTGCCTATGGCGCTGCGGATGTCTATGGGCGGCGCTGATTGCTTTCCATCAGGTGACACGCCTGCTCGTTTGCCCTCCATCTCATAAAAAAAAAATAATAATAACTATTAATTATTATTATAGGTATTTACAGCAACATACATTACCTTTCATCTCCTGTTTCCTCCATTAGCTTTAACAAGTTTATGTCATCTGTACTTGGCAACGTGAAGCTAATACAAATTGAGATTCAAGTAAATCTGTGTAGTTAGAGTTGAGTCTGAATTGTAGCCTGCGTACATATGTATGTCCAAGTCAAAGGATGTTTCGACACAAGCACATGCACACAATGAATAGAAGCATGACTGTAAATGTTCCTTCTGCATACGAATGGACGCGGAGCGAAACTCGAAATATGCAAAGTTCTATGGAATGATATTATAAAATAGTTTGGTACAAATTATTTATATATTTAAATTTTATATTTCATCAAATTAGAACAATAGCTGTGTTTGCTTTATTTTATTTATATGACTGGTGTGACAAACAGTGGTCTGAGTTTAATCGAAGAAACTAGGACTCCTAGCATGCATTTTTTTATGATTTTTTGTTTTTTTTTTGTTTTTCATAGAAAGTATATCAACCGAAGAAGCGTTTTGCTTGTCCATAAGTAATCACTGCCGCTCATCCATAAAGCTAAGAGCACTGTAGACACGTTGCCTATCTTAGGAATAAGATATAAAGGTTGGGAGGAGAAGGGGGAAGTAAGGGAGAGGAAAAGAAGGTGGGTCTCAAACGCTCACCGACCAAAGCATACTAGCGAACATTATACTCAGAAGTCTGCTTTTTTTGTAAGAGTAAGCACTTTTGTCTTTTGTTTCCCAAAAAGTTTGACTAAAAATTGGTCAGACGCTTTTCATGCGATACATCTTATTATCAGAATTTGTAATTATTAAAAAAACATTTTTTCTTCTCTCTTTTGACGTCATTTAACGGATAATCTTATTTATTTACTTTATTTATGATTTTTATGAAATGAAACTGGATGGTGGTAGGTTCTATTAGGCAGGCATATAATTCATATCCTATGGAATACTTTATTATTAAATATATGAGAAATGTTTTGAGGTAAATATAATATTTACCTCAGAAAATTTATCAAACTATGAAATAAAATCAGATGCTTTTTTTGTGTCTGTAAAATTTACTAATATGGACTTATGAATTCTGATAATTAGACTCACAATATATAAAAAATTATGTTGACTACATAAACAATAAAACCATGTTTCAATTAAAATATGTAAATATCAATAAAAGGAGACAGTCTCCGACAAGCTCCAGTGTACATATATTAAAAAACTAAAAAGGCAATGATGTTTACGCCTACGGTCCAATAATAGAATGGTTTATTATTTTAGGCCAGACAATTTGCATACACAACACGTATTACAATACATGTATTTATTCCTTTATATAATTTGCAACAAATTATAATTGGTTTTTGTAATTATACTAGCATAACTATTTAAAATTAAAATTAAATGAGTATCTGTTATCCTATAACTTGCTTTCGGTTCAAACAACTATCCAAACTATTTGGTTAATAAAGAAGCTAACAATTGAAAAGCATTTTATAAATCCTATTTGTATAAAAAAAGGTAAGGATGAGTTGTGTTTCTTGCAAGCTATGTATTCCCATGGCCCACTCATTTATAAAGGAATGAACATTCATTCAACACTCTTGTCCAATGCTGAATTGGGCACCCAGAATAAGAATAAATAACCGTAGATGCGGGAATCCAGCCCGCTACCAGTAATTCTGAAGGTGGCGACTTTGCCCCTGAGTCAATGAAGGTTTTCACAAAATTTAAATAAAAAAATATCTACATTATTTCAGTTCTGGGAATATGACCGATCCGTTTGTATTTGTTTACACAGCAAATACAAACATGGAATGGAAAGCAACAATTTTGTTAATGGCATATACGTAACATACTTAAGAATAAATGTATACCTCTCGCGAAAACAAATATTTCTCCCGTTACAGACTAATGTCAACAAATTTTCAGAATACGCCGGCGTATTACTAATGCTGCCGAGGAAACTTTGTTAAGCCGAGTATTTACACAGACTAATGAAGAGTAAGGCACAGAATGAACGTGCTGTACTGTATTCATATTCTATTTCTAATATTTAATCATGTAAATTGAACTATGTTGTGCAGAAACATTCATCCCACATATCTTATATACAAAAAAAACGTTCACGCGATTGAGAAAAAAGTTCATATAGTTATTATTGGCTATTGCGTGAAGGTTCCTAGCGTCGTACCCACCTACGCAACCACCTAAACACACTCACGCATTAAATCATGGTTTTCATGAAGATTGTTTTCAATATCTACGGTTACTATAGCGATCGTTGATCATAGCAACTGTTGCCATGGAGATCATTGCTCATAGAAATGCTTGGTAGTGTAGCTAGTATATGAATAAAAATTATTACCATTTGTAACAGAAAAGCATGTTTCTAGTGTTAGTAAATCTGTGGTATCGTGTTCTACATATACATAATTTTAAAGAAGATTTATTGGAGTGAATAAGTTGAATATTATATTAAAGTTGGAGCTCCAAGATACTTGGATATCTTGTGCTGACCTATTATGGTTTTTTCATAGTTATGGGTTGGTCTAAATTACCAAAAAAATATTTCACGTCGTCGCAATCTCGTATAAGTCTTTACTACATGAGAAAATAGATTGTTTTCGATTGGTTGGTATCAATTAAGAGAATATCCAATAGTATTAAGTACTCCTGTTGTTCACTTTGTACAAATTTTAAACAAAATAAAATAAAACAATAATATATTAATTTTGACCCGTTTGTGAGTTGGATTATTTTTGCACAGAATAGTCCTATAATTATAAGTGGATTACAGTGGTTCACAGATGTAGCTTTGCTTATTTATTATCAAAATTATTATCGGAATGTTTTACTTACTAGCTTTTATTATTAGTTAATAATAAAAGCTAGTAAGTAAAACTTTTTTAGTATTAAGTAGCTATAATTTTAACATTACAGTTTTCAAATTGTTGTAAACTATGCCATCATCATCATCAACATCAAAACAGCCATATAGTCTGTTAGAGATTGTAATCCCTCAAATTAGGGATGTTGGCGAAATCCCGCGAATTTTTTAAGGTGGATTGGGAATAGAACTAAGGCATTAAGGCCGTCTTCATAAATCGCTTTACAAATACAGCTAACAAACTACAATTCCCTGTGTAGTGGAGTAACAACACAACGTACAAATGACAAAGACAAAGATCCGGTCTCTAAATTTTAGGTCATACAACGATAGAAATCGAACCCACGACCCTTGGCATTCGTTTATCAAAACAAAGAAGGGTATAATGAAACTAACAAAGGATTTTCTCTTATACCCAAATATAAAAGGGTCAATTATTACAACGATATGATTAATGAATTTTTTGTTAAATCCATCTGTAGCTCATAAATATGGCAGCATTTAGGAATACAAAAATACTGTTTTCGAGCGATGCTTTATTTGAGACATGAGACAAGGGCAGGATATGAAGATTAATGACTTTCTATTGTATATATTATAATTAATAATAATATTGAAATAATGTTTATGAGATATATCACAAAAATAAAACTGTGTATTATGAACTCGACGTTAACTGTGTAGGACATATATATATGTATATATATATATATATATATATATATATATATATATATATATATATATATATATATATATATATATATATATATATATATATATATATATATATATATATATATATATATATATATATATATATATATATATATTACGTACGCGTACAAACATACGAGGCGAAAAAGTCGAACTCGAAATCAAATCGAACTTTGAAGGAATATTATATAACCAAGAGAATTATTATTTTTTGGGGATGATTGAAAGAACATTATTGACATATAGATCAAAATCATTGAATTGACATATAGATACTTACCAAAAAGGACCGGAACCCACTACTATTATTCGTATAACATTCGGAGACAATTTTTGTTAGAAAATTTTGAAGATTGCGAAGTTGGTATAACCACAAGCTCCTCACCTCAACTATTAAAACTGGGCGCTTATAGTAAGCAGAACATGTAGGAGGAATGGATGAAACCAGAATACCCAAACGTTAACTGAACGGGCAAAGAAACCTAGCTAAGCAAAAACTAAGCTGATAAGACGAAGTCGAATAGGACCTTAAAATTCTCGGCGTGACAAATCGGAAGAAGAAAGCTGGCAATAGATCGAACTGGGACCCACCCACTGCTGTAGAACTATTGCTAATGATGATTGAAATAAAATTTGGTTGCATTATCTTAAATACAAAAACATTATAATTTTACTCAGGACACGAACCTTTAATTCAAATGTCTATAACGCTAATCACTGAGGAAAGCCACCTGAGAGATTTTTATTCTATTTATGTTTTTTGGCCTATCCCTACAAGTAACTCAGGTCTAAACACGGTGCAATGTATTAAATAATGGATGAGACTTTACCGACCAAATTAATTACTTAACTAGGGTCAGGATGAAAATATCATGGGTCAGTAAAGGTCAGCAATAATACCAGTTCTGGGAATTACCCCTTAAATCAAGACTTGTATTTTAATACACCCGTAAAGTTCCGTATGATAATTAATTCTTTAGATATCTCAAAACCGGACATCGAAGGAGTCACTTATATTTCCTAGGTCACAATATTTATAATGAGGATATATGCATGAATGTACCCCTCGATTTTGAAGGTACCAAATCCTCACAAAGTAGCAACGTTCAGTGGTAGTAAATTTGTGTTACCAAATTTCGTACGATACGTAGAAGAATACTGGAGAGGAGATCGTGTCCTCTCCAGTATTCTTCTTCTCCATCAATTATTGGTTATGTGACAAATGATACTAGCCTATTGCAATTTAAAGGTCTAAAGGCATAGTGACTAGTACTCCGACATAAAAATAAAAAAAATATATAAATACGTTTTAATTCATTCTTGTTTGTACATCAATTTTAATTCCTCTTAAACCTTTACAATTTAATAAAAAAAGTGTAGCTGAAACAAAAGGCTTAATTGAAAAATAAAATAACAAACAAAAAATTGATACTTTATTTCGAAAACAATCTTAACTGAATTGACAATCAGAAACTAATAACTGGAAATACCAATCTGCTTAAAGATATCTAATTTCTCGAAAAATATTACTATATTTATTAAATTTAACAAAAAAAAGGTCAAAACAGTATTGTCTCTTAGGCGAAAAATTAATTTATTTCTCGAAGGTAAGACAATTAAAATTAAAACTACAATCAATACCGACTTCATATTTTCGATTAGGCATATATTAAATTTGGTAACACCGCAGGAGTCACAGAAGAAGAAAAATCACACACAAAGACACATACACACTTTGATACTATCAGTGTGTGTATATAACTTATGCAAGTTGAAAGCAATGGTAGCATAAATAAAATAATGTAATCAAATTCAATATTAACTTAAATTAAATAAACAATGATACAAATATTAAACCTAGTTCATAAAATATTGCGTATACATATTTACCAAGTTGAGTTAAACTCCAAAATTTTGAACAATGGCAGAATATAATCTTCTGGAAATCTAGAAAATATTGTATTTTCAGGTTTGTACGCTAAAGTTTAACAAATTGAGTCATCTCAAATGGCACAATCGCAAAAAAAATCGCTTTTTGAGCGAAAGATAGATAATTCTATAGCCTACAAAAATGTATGCAGAGTCTGACCGTATAGTCTTAACATTTTTTATGGGATAAAAAGGCGAAAGAAGAAACGTTTCACCCGATAGAATTATTAGCAATCAGCGTAATTATTTAAATATTTTTTTTTTATTTAAAGAGGGCAAGGGAAGCGGAAACTATATTAAATTAGTATAAATTGAAGACATCTTTTGCGACAATATAAAATAAAAATATTGTATTCTCAATTCTTTTCAAAATAAAGAATTAAGATTGTTTTCAAAATAAAGTATCAATTTTTTGTTTGTGGTTTTACTTTTCAATTAAGCTTTTTGTTTCAGCTACATTTTTTTATTAAATTGTAAAAGTTTAAGAGGAAATAAAATTGATGTACAAACAAGAATGAATTAAAACGTATTTTTTTTTTTCATATTTTTCTTATTTTTATGTCGGAGTACTAGTCACTTTATCTATAGACCTTGAAATTGCAATAGGCTAGTATCGTTTGTCATAGAACCAATAATTAAAATCTAAAGTAATAAAAACATTGATATACGTACAATATAGGTTAAATTTATTCCGACGCAAAGGTCTCAGAGCAGTAACAACTGCGTTGTATACAATAAGAAAATGAGAGTAATATCGCGTCCCAGAAGACCATAATTTCGTGAATTATTAACGAACTTTCTCACTCAAACACCTCCAACTTCCTCAGGTAGGGGTCCATATCGTGGACCGGGAATAAGTAATTCAATTAGGCACTCCGGTTCGATACCCGATACGATTTACTGAAGACAGCCCTTCGTTAGCGGAGGGAAATTTCAGATATTTTTACGTGAATTGAAATCGACCTTGCTACTTTCGTATTTAATATAATATGACTTCATAAAGATATAATATTATACAAAAAAAAATTAGATTATTTTAAAAATACCTTAAAGATTTTTTTTCACATTCCATATATGTCCCACTACTGAGCATTTCTGGAGAAAAGAACATTAACCCATCTACGCTTGTCTAATGCGGTTTGGTGGGTTAACCAGACTCGGAATAAATACAGAAAACCGTGTTTTATTAGCAACCATAATAAAACACGGTTTTCTTATACTTTCATAGCAATTTGCATTGGTAACTAATATTTATTTTAGTGCCGACCAACGCGCAATGACAGGTATTTTGAATTTCGAACGCGATGGGACGATCATTTTTTTAATGTTTTCAGTCAGTGGCAATGTTAATGTAACATTAAAGAAAGAAGAAGAAATTAGTCACAAATTTCTTAATTATATAACAGAAACATTGAAACAATAGGTGACACAGTATAATATATAGTGTCAGTACCGCAGATTATTTTAGTCCGCAAACGACCATATTTCACCGTGGCATACACAAAGCGTCGTGTAGTTACAGTTGGAAACATTTCTGTAAGCTAGAAATATAGACTGAAAATGAAACATTTTACAATAAAATTTCAGCCAACTGTTTGCCAAAATTTGTGACAATAAAGAACACTTATTGTGCAGTGACCCTATTTGTCAGAGTTTTATTTTTTGGATTTACCTACTCCTACTTACGATAAACAATTAAAGAAAAACTAATGGAATAGATTACCTATTCTTTTCCATAATTATTTATTAAAAAAGGAGACATTTGTTTAAAACTGGAAATGTTTAACAGGTTATACGAGTATATGTATGTCCCATTGCTGAGCCTTCCGAATTCCGAAATGAACATGAAACTTCAATCTCAAGCGAATTGGCAGGAAATTACTAAACTTAGAATTCAAGTTATCACCAAACTGTTTAATATAAACTTATTGAAATTTGTGTAACATTAGAAATAAGATCAAATTATATCATAATAATTGAGTTTAATTATTTGTTTTATTTTCTCGAATTTTTACTTGATATATATACCTAAAGACATGCAATAAAATTTGAATATGATAATAAAAGAACATTGCCTGTACTGGCGTTCCCATTTAAACTTTTTTATGAAGTGACCAGTGCGAGAAATGCACTTGGCTTATTAAGGTAGCGTAATGCCATTTAGAGCACGATGAGAGCATATATTAAAGTTCCTTTTTAGCATTATTTATGTATAACATATATATAGGTATAAACATTTATTTTATTTATTTTTATTTAATTTTTACGCTCATTAATAACTCATTGAATGGTATAAATGAATATAACACTAGAAATTGATAAGAATAACAAATGTCAATTTTTTTATGCAGCTCATTGTCAACCTACCTCAACAGTCCAAGTTGTTGAATTGGGCTTCCCAATTTTTGCAGTGAACATTAGCCCTCCATGCTTCTCTCAAGACTGACTGGCGGAAGATACACACTGGAGAATACATAAATACATATGTTTATCGATGCCAAAAAGCGAAAGCGTAGTAAACCGCAAAATGAAAAATTACCACCAGAACCAAAAAAATTAAGATTTCTGAAAAAATTATATCCGATCATTCAAAAATAGTCAGTTTTAATGCTATTTTTTTATTATTGATCGTAGAGTTGTGAAACCATGGCGATTAGAAGGGTTTTTTTTTCTGAACCGAATATGATATAAAAAAATTTGACACCTTCGTCATTAACAGCGTTTTCGCTTTTTGCGTCGATATATACGCACATATCCCGTTACGGAAATCGAACCCGACCATTAACTGTGAAAACGGTAACGTTCTAACTAACTAATCCGATTAAGTTTTGTTATACCTGAGTATAAGTAAAAGAGTCAAAATATATACATATATTATAGTTATCGAGACTGAATGAAAATTCTCCTCTAGTCATATTGAAATTGCGTACGATTGGAATACAGATTCGAAGAAAAATTTAAATCGAAATTTCATTCCAATGGAATAAGGATGGAAAGAAAAATTCGAATAGAAATTTCTATCTCGATTTTATAATTCAAATTTAAATATGTAACATATTTAATAATATTAATTATATTTTTATCTGTTGTTTTGTAGATTATAAAAAATATAAAATACTTTTTATTCAATAAAAATAAACTTCATTTATTCATTTGAATATTTCTTTTTGATTTCAATCGTGCCAAAATAGCTCGGATATTTTCTCCAACGTCACGTAGTATGGAGAAGACACGAATGTGATTAATTAGTGCGATCGAGATAAGAATGGAATAAATAGAGTTGAGAAGATACGAAAGAAATTAATCGGTGCGGTCAAGATAAGAATGGAATAGAGTGGAGAAGACACGAAGGAAATTAATCGGTGCGTTCGAGATAAAAATGGAATAGAGTGGAGAAGACATGAAGGAAATTAATCGGTACGGTTAGGATAAGAATGTAATAGAGTGAAGAAGACACGAAAGAAATTAATCGGTGCATTCGAGATAAGAATGGAATGGAGTGGAGAAGACACGAAGGAAATTAATCGGTGCGGTCGAGATAAGAATGAAATGAAAAAAAAAACACGAAGGCGAAAAATAAACTTCTTTTGTTCTGCCATCTTTTACTTTATCATCATGACAATCAAATATTTTTAAAACAGTGTGAAATAAAATATTTAATAATTTTCTTGAAACTATCTAATCATGATAATAACATTTTTTTATTTATAAAATAATGTTCGCTTTACCTAAACTTGATCTCGTGTTTTGAAGCCACATAAATTACCAAGTAAGTAATTAATGATAAATGATAGTTTATAAATATGAAATTACAGTAACTTGTAATTTCAAACTCAATGTTCATATAAGAGGTTTCACAATTTAATATTGCTAAGTTTTTTTTTATGTAAGATCTTTTGTTACGTTTAAACTGGAAATAAATATAAAAAATAAATTGAGAATAGAGATATTTTAAAGGTTTAGTTACTATAGAAGCTGTTAAAAGTCAAGACCTGTAGGTAGTTGAAAGATACCGGATAGTAAATTGCCAAAGATGTCTTTAAAAAGAGAATTGGCACAGAGCAAAATTCAATTATTGGCAAAGGCCTTATCCTGGTGTTCTAAAGAGAGTTACTCGGTGTTCTTAGCTTTAGAGATATTTTTATTGCTATTCCAATATAAACTTGTGTAATTTCTTAATCATGCTATAGTCAAAATTACTGTGATAATTTATAGATCCTTTTTTGGAAAAATCTTTCACGACGGAGGACAATGTACTTGCGTTGTTCCTGAAATTTGTAGACATTCATGAGCGGCATCTAAGACTTGTAGGTTTTGGTGTATAATAGATAAAGTATTCTATAAAAATAGGGAAGATTAGTTGAGACTCGATTTCTCAGGTCTCTTGACTGGAAAATGAGTACTAGGAAAACAAGGCAACGTTGGTCTTCTGTAAGAGTTTATGAAGACAACTCTGTCACATATCCAGCAAATATTGATCGCAACGTTCTATCACAATGACTCTAAATAATAACCTGTTTACAAAAAAAAATAATGATACCCATAACTTTCATTATTAAGTTGAATATTTATTTCGTGTCGTGTTTTCGTGTTTCGAAAACATCGTGGTTTAGATACTCGCAAAAAACAAAAATTATATACAATGTTAAAATATAAAATAAAGTAAATGATGAATCCCAAAGTGAGCTAGCCGCAATTACGGGCTCAGTACATAATTATTCCATTTAACAGGCTTTGAGAGTATAGTAAACGCCAAATTATACCCTAGATTACAATATTATACCATACGCACACACACATTTAGAGCACTATATATATATATATATATATATATATATATATATATATATATATATATATATATATATATATATATATATATATATATATATATATATATATATATATATATATATATATATATATATATATATATATATATATATATATATATATATATATATATATATATATATATATATATTCAATTGCGAACCACCTAATTTGACGAGGATATCTATAGAAAAGGAACCAATTTAAACGTGGGCTCTTCACATTGACAAAGATATCCTGCGCAGTTGATATTCTACTATTTCCCAGAAGAGGCGACCTGGTAAGCGAATTCGTCAAAATAAGTTCTATATTTGAGTAAATATTTCCAGTTTGTAATTAGTTATTATTTAGTTGATTTACACTGTTTTTAATGATAGCACTATTCATTAAATTAGCTACAAAATATATTTAAAAATTGTTCTAATAACGAATCCGTTCCTTGTGATAATTTATTTTCATTGTATATAAAGGTCCGTACAGTCTTAACGATAAATACAAAATAAATTTCTGTAAATGGCTGTAACGGTGTTACGCTATCGTAACAAGCTGAATTTACTCCTTATCCTGGCGTTCTTGTTAAATTTTTCAAGTACAATATCAGAGCGCTATAATTGAGAATCAAAGTCTAATAAAATTTATATTTCTTACTTCTATTTTTTGGTGAATTTTTACAGTAAATAGTTTCTAAAATTCGTTTGTTTTTTTATATATTTTCATATGTCCCAGTGCTGGAGACGGACAGACATACCATCTAGGCTTGTAAATAAAACACCGTAAGTTAATACATACGTACATATAATCACGCCTGTTTCCCGTAGGGGTAGGCAGAGACCACAGAGCTCCATCTGCTACGATCTCGTCACACTTTCTTTGCTTTCTCCACACTCATCACTACAAGCTCGCCGGTTAAGGGTACTTTCGACCTGGCTTCTCTTGAGAACTTCAGCAATTTGGTCAAGGTATGTTCTTTGTGGTCTTCCTCTACCGACCCTTCCATCTACATCCGCAATAACTACTTTTTTTTTTCTTTTATCACACATCAATCTACTTATATGCAGTACTGGTGGTACTGCAGATGTCCATGGACGGCGCAGGTTGCTCACCATCAGCTAGCCCGCTTGCTTGATTTCCTATCGCTTTTTATAAAAATACCGATACCTTATGTCATTTAAAATAACAAAAAATAGACAAAGTTTTAGAGTAACAGGAAATGCTTTTAGGCGTTAAAGAAAATAAGTGACCTTCTAATTCTATTTTCGAATCCTAGCTAGACATCGTATTCTCAGTTTAATGCTTTAAACAGCGTCTTCCTTTTACAAAATTAAAAAGGTTTCCTTTAAAGTGGTGTAATTTACACTTGTTTATAAAACAAGGAAAACTTTAGATATTATTTCAGATAATTGGAGTGCCGTAAACTTTTTGGTTGTATTATTTTCAAATAATTTATTACAAAGTTCTTAATTACAAAATAAAATAACAATTTTTAACCAAAATGAACATGATATAATTTCGTACCTCCCATGCCAAAAAGTAACGATCCAGTACGGTGAGATTTTGTAAAAACTTTTTCACTCTGTGGTACCAGCTACTTACGTCGGTATTTTGGTATCATTACAAAAACTAAACAATATATTTCCAGAAAGCCGGCAATGCTTATGTAAAGCTTCTGGTACTACAGATGTCCATGGGAGAGAATCCAGCAGGCCACGCATCTATTCCTTTGCTTTTCACAGCCATATAAAGTATATATATAATATTATACATTTTTTTTATTAATTGCCCATAGTTGTCCCACTGATGGGCACGAGGTCTCTCCATTTCTGGAGAAATGATAATTAATCCACTATGCTTGTCCAAGGCGGAAAGGCGGGATACCAACTTCTTTGGCTTATACGTCTAATATAGATCGTCTATTATATATTATACAACGTTATTCCTAATAAACAGAAAGAAGGTAGCAACAACTTAGTTGGTAAGGCTCGGGTTCACGATTTGTACGTTGTGAGTTCGTATCCTCCTTTGAACTATTAATGTGAACCATTTCCTAGCACAACCATTTTAAGTTCAATTACATTTAATACAAATATGCTTTCAATATTAAAATATTGCTAATATTCTATAAAAAGAAATTAATTATACTTGTAACTGGCACAAAATAACATTCAATTTAAATTAAACTCGTAGCCATTTAATGAGAAAAAATATCATACAATTACCTTGTTTTCATAACGCCGTGTGCACAATTCACATACAAATTACACAGTAATAACTTTAGGTTCAATTCTTACATATATTTTCCCCCGTTCCATATTAAATGCATTCGAACAATGGGTATTCAACGTCGGCTGACCACAGTGAATAAACAATCATTAATTCTGATAAAACAAACCAGAACATCTCGTTGGTATACCAAATTAAATATAACCGCATTGCTCCAGTTAAAGAATGTCATGTCTTGACTACCGAATAATATTAAATGTAAACCAAGGGGAATGTAATTTGCACGATAAGGATTCTAACCATATTTGCAATATTGGTAGACTCGAAGTACTATACTCTAATTCTGTCTCTATGATATTCTATCGGCATTAGATACTAGCATTTTATGTGAACAGTTAGAACTTTTACTTAGCTAAGATCCACGACAAGCAAACAAAAACAGTTAAATGACTCAACGATTGTCTTCCGTAGAGTCTACTGTACCTGATGATGCCTCGTGTTGGCGAAACACATGTCGTGTGCAATGTGGAAAGGTGGCAGTGTGTGTTTGGGGTTGTTGATAGTGGTTGGGAGGTGGAAAATTGTTGACAGCTGTTTTTTCGGTAAGATTTAAGTTCCCCATAAATCCGTTTCTTCCAGTAGGAAACACACATTATTATTTTTCTGTTTTTTTTTTTGCTTCCCGCGGATCTTAGCAAAATAAAAGTTCTAACTGTTCACATAGTAATGGATTTCCACAAAGAAAACCCTGACTCCATTAATCAGCACATTTTATGTTACCCAGTTTGGTTTAACTGACTTTTGAATCGATTCGGAATACTTCTATTAGGGGTAATACCAATCAAAATTTAAAAAAAAATCATTTCATTTCATCCCCACTATCTGGATGAATGGCGATCCAGTACGATGCGTTTTTCCCGAAACTTCTATGACCTGTGACCCGATGCACCTATGACCTTTGAAAACGGCTACCTCCAGCAGTGTTTTCGAACCAGTACGACATTGGAACTTTCAAAAAACAAGGGTTTACATTTCTTAAAGGCCAGCAACGCTATTACAATGCTTATCGCACTGGGTATTGTATAGGCGGCGTTGATTGCTTTCCATCATATAACATATATACACTCACCTTCCTATCCCATACTAACACTTTGACGGACAGTGACGTCTTTAAGCGTCCACGTCGTGAATACATCCAAAAACAATACACGTCTGATAACTTCAGAAGTTGTTTTTGTAGTTGTTTTACTAATTCAAGCAAACGTATTGGATTCTATAGTGTCACTGCAAGCAAGTTTCGACACTCGTACTGCCACAAAGTTATCATATGTTGTCTCACAACGCCTATAGGTAATAAATGACAATAAATAGCCTACTCATATCTTAAATGCCGGTAAAGCTACAGGTATTATGAAATGGTGTCGCGGATGTCTATTGCTTTTCATCAGGCGACACGTTTTCTCGTTTACTCTCCTATCCAATAAAAAGTAGTGTTCACCAAGAGGTTAATAATTAGAAAGTACTGTCGATTATAATGTTAATGTTTTTTTTTATAGCATAGGAGGGCAAACGAGCAAGCGTGTTGCTTGATGGAAAGCAATCAACGCCGCCCATAGACAACCGCGACACCGCAGGAGCCACGGAAGCATTGCCGGCCTTCTAGGTATGTGTAGGCTTGTTTTTCGAAGGCGCCAATGCCTTATCGGTTCGGAAAGACCACCGAAGGTAGCTGGTTCCACAGAGTGATGGTACGTGGAAAGAAGTTCCGTACCGTAGTAGATCGCCACCCATGCAGATGGTGGGGATGAAACTTTTCTTCACGGCGAATTGTGGGAATTACTCCAAACAATTCCTTGGAGCACTCCCCATGATAAAAGCATTAAAAATGCTGAAAGATGAGACATCCCTCCGCAGTGCTAGAGAATCAAGCCGATCGGTGAGATCTTATTGATAGACTATTCGGATCGCACAACTTTGTATGCGGTCAAGTGAAAGAAGTTAAGGTATCGTGATTATCATTTTCAATAGGCTTTCACAATATATTGTTGGAAATAATACGTCCCTCAAACGGAGGATTTACTACTTACGTATCAAAAAACTAGTCCTCGCAAACGTAATATACAAGAGCGTTATCGTTACAGTCATCCGCTTGCGGAAGTCCACTATTGGACATAGGCCTACGGCTACACGCGTCCAATATCTGCCACCAGCTCTGCATAAATCATCGCTTTATCAACCGGGAAGTTTCTATACCACGTACAAGTGTGACTTTATTTAAGAATATAAAATAAACAAGCTTTACAATTCGCATAAATACACATAACATCTAATGGTCTAATATTTTCACGTCATTACAGACAGTATGCTTTTAAACGTGAAGACACATAAGTATACGCTTTCATGAAAATTCACAGGCGTACCGTAGCGTACCTACACATACGTAAATCGTAAAATAAATCATGAGCGACATTTCACAGAACGTCGCGTTACCTAATAAAATTATAACGACGTACACATTACGCTAAAAACTTTATTGGAAATTTGCTATTTACATTAAAAATACATATATTTCTTTAATTATAAAATATACATATACAATATTAATAAATCAATAAAAAATTGTTTTTGTATCCCTTTTAGGCACTAATTAATAAAGAAAAGCATTAGCTTGTGAAAATACATTACTTAGATGGACAATCAGAATTTACTTGCTAAGTCTGAACTACTTTTATCGTAAAACTAACTGTTTGGCGTAAAAATCCAAAAAAACCATTTTGCGACCTTTGACCTTGTATAAAATATTTTGCACATACGGAATTAATGGGGACTTTTCAGGATTTCATTAGAATGGTATCCCTTACGTACCTGTAAGTTTTCAGCTTTTTGTGAGTTCTATTTCTACCGGGCTAATTGTAAAATGAATAATTTAAAATAAAACCCGGTGCATGTGACGTTCAAATGTTAAAACAATTTGGAAAACTTTCATTGATATTTTTATTTGAATTTTCTTTTTAATTTGAATAGCAATTCGTAACTATTAATTTATAAATACTTAAAATTTATATATATAATTTGTTTATAAATTTATATATTATTTGTTTATTTATTTATCATTAGTTTACTTAAAATGAATAGGTTTGTTAAATAACTTGTATGTTTTCTTAGGCAATAAAAATAGGTTCTTCTAGAGCTGGACGTAACTATATTTTGGAAATTCAATTGCCAGTCTCACTTGCATGTAGCCCAATTGTTATCCATGTATAATCATTCTAGGTAAATTGTAAATTGTTATATAATAGGTAGGAAGCGGGCAGAACACTCCTCGAGGCCAACTTGTATTTGATATAATATTGGCCGACCTTGCCGAGTGTTTATAATGATATTAACCAAGCCCAGGGGTGGCCAACCGGTCGATCGCGGGTGGTAATTAAATCGCAAAATAAAAACATATAATTTTAATATACTAAGAATAATGTGCGTATGTGTTTACTAAAGGCCGGCAATGTACCTACTCTAGCGTTGTGGATATCTGTCAGCAGCGATGATCATTTACCATAAAGTGACGCGCATGCTCGTTTGCCAGCTCTTAATTTCTGTAAACGAAAAAATAATAATTTTGCCGTGTGTATTTTACCACTTAATAAATTAAAAAGTACTACTTGAATAGTGTTTCACTTAATGAATTAAAATATACAGGCCTATTTTTGCCACTTCTTTTGTGGGGGCACGCTAATTCTCGAAAGTTGTAAATCCATAATTTTTTATACACCCGGCCCATCCCTTGCTGTTTTGAGGAAAAAATTAAAGTAAATTATTTTTTTAATGTTTTTTGCGACCTTTGACCTTGTACAAAAATTTTTGCACACATAAAATCAATAAGTACTTTTCAGGATTTCATTAGAATGGTATCCCTTAAATGTCTCTAAATTTTTAGCTTATTGTGAATGAATGCAAGGGTACCCCTACTTTTTGGGCTAATTGGACCGGACTAAATATCCGCCACAAAAAAAAACTATATATATTAGAGCATAAAAAAGGCAGTGAAAGGTCAAGACAAAAGTACCCTTAACCAACGAGCTTGTATGTAGAGAGCAATGAGTGTGGATGATGCATAAAATGTTTGCCGGGATCGTAGCAGGATGGAGATTTGTGGCCTCTGCCTATCACACATTAAAATTTTTTAAATACCTTTTAATTTTAGTATAGCGCTAATAATCAACTAAGCTTAAGTGTGTGTGTGTGTGTGTTTGTCATTTTCTCATACTATCCTTATCCTATTCATCAGTCAATGGCAATTTTTATTTGATATTATCATTTTTTTTTAAATTCGGCGTTAACGATAAAAGATAGAGCCGTTGAAACGATGACATTTACAGTTCTAAGGTCAAACATATCATATGCTACGGTGCTACGTAAAATCCGTCATAAAGACAGGGGCAATAAATTAAAAACTTACCCTTCCCAGCTGAAATTACAAATTATAACACAAGTCTTAATCACGCAAACACTTTTAATTGCTGAACTTTGTGTTTAATGTTAGATATTAATTATGAAGTCTTAATTAAGTTTCACACTCTATGCGACAATCACAGTCTAAAGACAATATAATCACAATTAAATTATTCACAACTATATACACAAATATTAGATGGGCACACACGCAAGCACGATTGTGAGTTACGAAAAAGCTTTTGGAGAGAAATATTTCAGTGGCGCCGCACGTCAACTCCTTTCAGCCGACCACGTTACACTAACTGAAGTTACGAAAGCTGCCGATGGCGATGAAAGTCCTCTCAGGTCATCTCTTTCTTTTTATGTAGAACCTTAAACTGGAACACGTGTTACAGCTCAAACTTTCAACAATATTTTCGATAATATTCATTTGAAAGGAAACTAACGGTATAATAATTTTCCTTTTTTTCTATGTATAGACAAGTAACTACAATAGAACGTTTCATATTTATATTACATTAAATTTTAGTACAAATATGAAACTTTCTAGTTACATGTCTATCTATACAAAGTATATATTTATTTATTATATTTATAACAATTATGAGGTGAAATTGGATGAATTTATAGTACGTCTCACTAGATTGATCCGTACTGATACACACCGATTTGGTCATTTCGGGTATATTAATTATTAATTATTAATGGAGTCAGGCGTTACTTTGCGGAAATCCATCACTATATGGACAGTCAAAAGTTTTTCTTATCTAAGATCCGCGACAAGCAAAAACAATAACAGAAAATTAATAATGTGTGTTTTTCGTTGGGTTAAGTGGATTTATTTGGAACTTAAACCAAAAACTTACCGAAAATCGGCCATCAATTCTCCACCCACCAACCACTATACACAACACCAAACACACATTTATTAAATTTATAACAATTATGAGGTGAAATTGGATGAATCATAGTACGTCTCACAAACACATACATATAGACAAGTAACTAGAAAGTTCCATATTTATATTACATTGAATTCCAATAAAATATGAAATTTTGTAGTTTCTTGTCAATCTATACAAATTATATATTTATTTATTATAATTATAACAATATATTTATTTATTATAATTATAACGGCGACGTGGTTCGCCACCCATCACGTTCTGAATCTCACGAGGGCGAAAAGCGACTAATGGAGAGCCGTTTCGCTGCGATGATTGTTAGCGGACAGAGCTCTGTGGTCTCTGCCAATCCCTGCGGGGGGACAGGCGTGAAGATACAAAAACAAATTATAACAATTATGAGGTGAAATTGGATGGAGCACAATACGTCTAACTACACTGATTCATTATAATAAAACTAAAAATATAGTTTTATTGGTATGTTTATAAATACCAACGTATGTGCATATGCATTAGTTTCTAATAGTATTTATTAATTATTATATATTTTATCCTACACTTAATAAAACGCTTCCAAAGCTTTCAGACAACGAGCTCTTCGATAAATGTGTTTTGATTTACAACATTCTTGTATCAACCTTTAAAAGTCTTCAAAACTTTTAGAAGTCAAAACTTGTTAGGTTTTATTCAACGCAGACTCTTATGTCATGTAAGTGTCTCGAACTTAAATTCCAACTTGAATTATTCTTTATATTTTCTGACATATTGAAAAACATCAGAAATCAGTTTATTTGAAAAATGAAGATTCATAGATGTAAGTAAGATACTTCGATTTTATTTACATCTATGAATTTTTTTCACATCCCATATACATATATCATTGCTGAGCACAGGCTTCGCCATTTCTGGAGAAATAGACCTTAGCCTACCACGCTTGTCCATGCGGATTGATTAGGTAATCAGACCCGGAATAAAAATCTGCATCTATACATATAATTATCTCGATACAAACCCGCGATCTTTAACTCCGTAAGCGGTAGCCTCGTCACTGAGCCATTCTGTCGTCATATGAACATATAATTTAGGTAATATTCGAATCGTTTGAGATATTATCTATCGTAGTGTATATATTTTTGTGATTTATTATGAGAAATATTTTTATAGTGGTAAAATCACGCTGCAGACAATTACTTTGTCAAGAATGGCATATTATTTGTCTGTAGCATGAAAGGGCCGGCTCGCCAGGGAAAGTAAACCGGCGTCTGAGTGGCAGCTTAACTACGGCGCTTCGTCTGGTGAGCGGTTAAGTTCCGAAGGCCCAACCTCCGTCCCCCTTCTCCCCTCTTATGTTGACCATTTTCTTAAAGGCCAGAAACGCTTTTGCACTACCTTTGACACTGCGGATGCTTAAGGGTGGCGTTGATTGCTGTCCATCAGGTGACACGCCTGCTCGTTTGCCTTTCTATTACATAAAAGAAAAAAAAATTAAATAACACAATTGATGGCTATATTGACAAATAACCATTAAGTCCATCTTCCTAAATAATTGTTTTCCCAAACCATTAGTATAATACGACATATATAATTTCTAAATATCCCTTAGTTAAAAAATTACATTAAAAAGAAGAAACACGTACATAAGTTTTTTAACAGCCCTTACATAATCTACTGGTAACAAAGGCTCCTCATATCTAAGTATTCATTCCGTATCTGGATTTAATGGACTGACTGAAATAAATACCAGTAGTCTTAATATATGTGTATTTTTCAAAGGCCGGCAATTCTGCCGCAGTCTTCTGCAATGTCTATTATCTTGCAAACTTCTAGGAGTGGCGTTGATTGCTTCCAATTAGACGACACGGTTACTCGTTTGCCTTCCGATCTCATAAAAAAAGAAGTCTTCTTGGTACTGTTTTCTGATCTTAAAATATTCTTGTTAATCGCTTGCCTACCTATCCAAAACATAAAAAAAAATTAAAGTTAATTCCTATTAATAAAATGTCATTAATTAATTAATATTTAAAAAAAACTGTATTAACATCAAGTGTCATCCAATACAAGTTTAAAAAATATATTTGAACTTGAGTGGATGAATAAAAAGTATTTTATTAAGGATTGAAAATTTGAACAAGATATAATATATATCTAGTTTACACTCTCTCTATAATATAAGATATATTATAGAGAGAGTGTAAACTAATTGTAGGAATTGAAAAAAGAAATTTATCTAATAATTGTTCATTGTTGCATTAGTGCAACACACAGTGTTAATGTCTTCCCGCAGTGATATCAGGGGTTACATTTAATAGGGTTTGTAATGTTTAACGGCGTTGCGAGACAGTAAAAATAATGTTTGCCTTTTTCCTAACAAAATGGTTACAAATTGTAAGCTTTTATGTTTCACTTCTAGTGTATTAGATGAAGACATACTACATACATATGAAGCATAGCCTTATACACTTGTGAAAAATGAAATATTTGGTACAGCGATCCAGTACAGTGCGTTTTTCTCGAAGCCTCTATCCACGCACCACTACCCTGCGAAACAAGCTACCTCCAGCGGTGTATCCGAATCGATACAACAAAAAGCCTAACTAATTAAAGGCCGGCAACGCTTGTGCAATTCCTATCGCACTGCGGATGTCTATGAGCGAGGTTGATTGCTTCCAATCAGATGACACACCGGCTCGTTTGACTTAGTATCCCATAAAAAAAAATTCTAGTAATATCAAAAAGTTGTCAATCTTCTTTCTTCAATTCAAAAAATTTTTCATATGAATCAAGAAGAATTTATTCGATTCGAAGATGTTAATGCTGGTAGCCTATTGGCTTTAACAGCTTTATCGTATTCAGGGCCCGCGGGCTTTCAGCCCGCGGGCAAGTAAAATATAATTGGGAATCTGCGCAAATCGCAGACTCCATCGGCCTGACGCCGTGTCGGAGGTACACATATGTGTGTGTGCTGATTTTAAACTCGTCATGATTCTACGTTAAACATGTAGGGGAGGATTGAACTTTAGTAACTATAGCCCCTATTAGTCCCATAGACCCTAAGGTCTAGGGGTGAGAACCGACCGGGTACGTGAGAGAATCTCGTGTAAGCGGCCGGTGTAGAAGTGTTCCCTACTCTACGTGCTCGGCTAGAGCCGGGGTGCGTGTGAGTGTTGGTGTCGTGAGTGGATCCGAACGACGCTGTTTCGTCGTCCGGATCGTGTAACACGTTACGCGGGCGTCGTCTTTTCGGGCGCGCGTTTAAATCGGGTGAATAATTTACCGATTGTACCACCAGTGGATTCGAATGGGATTCGGATCTCTCAAAATGTTTCTTAGAGAGTGTTTTAAAGTGTTGTTTGACGCTCGGCAAGTTAAGGTCGCAGTGGAGGTCGATATTGCGCTGGAACCACTGAGCAAAGAATTTATAAGTGCTTCTATCTCCTAAAGGATACGTTACATTTTTAGGAGAAGTTTTTGAGAAAAGTAGATGGCTCTCTAATTCCGATTGAAAAATTTCACATGACTTCGAGAATATCATATTTTCGAGCGTGTAGGTTTCCTCGTGATTTATTTTTCACCTTAACGCGCGTAGTAAATCTTGATATTGAAAGTAAATAACAAATTTAAAAGTATCACAATTAAAATTTACTACAAGCACTTGAATATGTACGACCCTCTGATCCAGGGGTTGCTAAACTACGAATAATTATCGACCCCTATATAATTTTCCTAAAATTACATCGACCCCCTAAGAAAATGATTTTCATTCAATTAAAACAATATAAACACTTCATATTAGGTACTGTTTTTGTACATTTATTTCATGATTTTAAACATTTATTAAAGTAATTTTACATTGTTACACAATAGTTTTATGAAAAATATCTTAATGTTGGAATTTTAATACCTTAATATCTATTAAATATTATAATAAGAAAAGTAACAACAGATCTATTGCTTCTTAATCAATGAGAAGGGTTTGCCTGGTGTTTCTTGATTCACGTACTTGAAAGTCAAATAAGAACTTTGTTGATTCATAGGGGTCGAATTCTGGATATCGACTACTTTGGGAATCCCTGCCCAAAATGTAACGCCCTAAAATTATACCAATATCCTGAAATATTTATTCTTAATTGACGTTATTAATGTCTCTGATGAGTCTTAGAAACTAACTAAAAATTTCTATGATTGATGCCTTTGGCTAAATCATAGAAATTTGTGGTTAGTTTCCAAGACTCATCAGAGACATGTAATGTGTCGTGGTAATATTTTTTTTATTTTAGCGCGTTTTCTAGGGCGCATACTGGAGATTCAGAGTTCCATCTTTTTGCCTCTTTCCTTACTTTCATCTTCCTCTTTTATTACTTTTTTTTGCATCTTAATCTAAAGTAGACAACGCATTAGCAGTGCTTTTGGTACTACAGTTGTCTATATGCAACGGTGAACACGTATGATTAAGTGATACACTTGCTCGTTTGCCTGTCTTCCATTTCAACAGAAAACTACAAAATTCTGCTGTAAATATAATCTAAATCAATATTAAAATATTAATATCAATTGTAACTATATTTGAGTTAAGTATCAAAAAAGGTCATTGGGACTTAGTTTCAACTGAATAAATAACATAAAAAGAACTCTGCCAAAATAAACTGAAAAAAATCTCATTTCAGTAACAGATTGCGGTGTGGACGGCGATTCATTATATATAAATAGGAAAAGGAAATATAACTTGATGAGGGGTGAAATATGTTTTGATGAAATGCCTTTGGGTCAAGTAAAACAGACGTGTAAAGAAAGCGTCGGTAAATAAAAGTTAAATCAGAGCTTTTATATCTTGTTTATTCAGTTTAAAAGCTATCTGTCGTCCCTTCGTTTCAGGAAGTTATTCTTGGTTATTCAAAAAAAATATTTTTAATATGCTCAGCAAGGTATTTGAGTCGCATCTCCTAATGTCTTCTTTTTCTACCCTTCCCTTATTCACAACCGTATCCTAAAATAGGCAAAAGTATTCTAAATATCCATGGTCGAGTAGGACTTACCATAAGGTGATCCATGTACTTCTTTACCTACCTTTTTTATACGAAAACAGTCACTGATCATTATAAAAAAATAGTTGTTCATGAGGATGTCCATTTGAGTGCAGTAGTGCCAATAGTGACCAGTTTCTTTCCCTACGTACAAAAAATCAGTTAGTCATCAAAGTCTTGTCCTTTATTAGATAGTTTTATGATGATATATGAGGTTGCACCCTACTAAACTAGCTATCTCTGGCGGTTCTTTAGAACCAATACAACATTGAAAGCTTCAAAACACAAGCCTGTACGTTTCTTAAAGACCGCCAACGCTTCTGCCCTACGCATTGGCACTGAGGATGTCTATGGGCGGCGTTGATTTTCATTTTCAGCTTTCCATCAGCGTTTACCTTCGTATCCTAATATATGCACATCTGTTTATGTATTTTGCGCAAAATAGATTGGTTCACCGTTATTTTTTCTTATTTTATTTTATAAAATAATTGCATGTTAAAACGGCAACTATCCAAATTTCACAAAAATAGTTTACAGACTTTTTCATAATAGGTTACAAACATTTTTGCTTCAATATACGTTTGTATTGCGGTCAGTAAAAAAATATTAGAGGGAACATTGCTCGTATAACATTTTGATCGCCAATGAAAATTCTTTAAATGTATCAACATTAAACTCATACATGCATCTGTCATGTCTTTGTCGGCGCCATTTCGTATAAAGTAAGCTTTATACAGTTAAACTTAACAATGTCAAATAAACTTAAAACGTATATTACCGCAGCAAATTGTGAAAATCCGTTCCAAATCAAATAAGAGAGTGAATATAATTTAATGAGGCGCAAAACACAGTTTGGTGAAATACGTTCGGTCTAATGTCTTTACTGTCGCCAACTTGCATAAAGACATACGCTACTTTAATCGGTCACCTAACAGACCTTCACTTTGTATAATAGGTATATATAGAATAGGAGAGAGCTATGCTCGGGGTTTCTCTGGTGGACAGAATTCGAAATGAAGAAATTTGCCGGAGAACTAGAGTCACCGCCATAGCTCTTCAAGTTAGCAGACTGAACTTGCAGCTTGCAGCAGCAGGCTGGACACGTTTGTCGGAGAACCGACAATGGTTGGAGTAGACGAGTGCTGGAGTGGAGACCGCGACTCGGCAAACGTAGTGTGGGACGCCCCCCCGCTAGATGGAGCGACGATCTACGCAAGGCGGCTGGCAGAAACTGGATGCGTGTAGCCGAAGATCGGGCTAGGTGGCGCACTAGGCTAACGAGCAATTATGTCTCCTAATGATAAGCAACCATAAACATCCGCAAAATTAAAGGTTATCCGCAATAGGTACTGCGTTGCCTACCTTAGAGTAAGGACATAATTATGTAAATAATGGGAAAGAAAGAGAAAATAATAGATGGGGAAAGGTTGGGCCTTTGGATCCCTAAATCAAAAAAAAAACAAAATAACACAAAGAAATGCTACCACTTAACGCCGATATTTTGTGATGATGAGGTGGTTTTACTATGCAGCCGGGCCATGCATGCTACCATTGATCTGCCATACGAATTTATTTTCTCAGACTTTAACAAATATGTTTTTAACAATTATTTAGATCGATATTGGAACCCAGAACCATTATCTCACAAGTTAAACTAACCATTAAGCTTATCGGTGGTCACGAACTTAGTTAAGAATTCGCTAAAGCTTCGATAACCTTAGAAGGAACTTAACCTAACGTAAAGAACAACAGTTATAACGTTTTATTGTATTATTTCAGATATAGGGCAAGTGACGTCTAGTGCCCATAAAACGCTAAATCTATTCATTGCGGTATCCTGAATTGTGTCTTAAAACTAAAATAAAATTTATAGGAGTACTCTAAGTAATGCTCCTTCGAGACCTAATCTAGGTTATAAACTTAAGTTTAACCTACATTGTCTGTGACTTACTTGACTATTTTATATAACCACAGGTATATTAAAGATATATAATATACAAAGTATTACTTATATATTTTTATTGAAAAGGATGATCAACACTCAAAGGAGTTATCTGATGATGTACCCTACAGAACCATAGAAAATCTAGGACACCAAATTCGCCACCTGCCTTTAAAAAAATGATGAGAATGCAGAAGGATGGGAAGACATCCATCTAGACCTTAAGGATCACCGAACGACAAGAATGTAGTAGAAAAGTCTCACTCGCTTACACTCATAAGTCGTTATTTTTTTTTTGCGAAATTGTAATACTTTTTAGAAGATTTTTCAATTTTTTTTATTACTAAAAATTCCTGGAGCCTGTCTCTCCAGTGGACCTGGGTTAATCCAGATGCTGTCTAATCCGGCGCCCGGATGCTGTCTAATCCGGCGCCCAGATGCTGTCTAATCTGGCACCCCCTGCAATCCGACACTGTTGTTTGAACATAAACATTTCGACAAATGTTCACAAATATACATTATTGGACAGGTGGTAACTTGTACGTACCATCACTAGTATTTTTGTAAATTCTATAGCACTGATGATGTTATTTTTATAATAAAATATTAGCTAATTCGTCAAAAAATGACGGCGATGTGGTTCGCCACCCGTCACGTTCTGTTTTCCACGAGGGCGAACGGAAAGCCGGTTCGCTACGATGAATGTAAGAGGAAGGATGGATGGATGAGTGTGAAGGAAGCAAGGAAGGTGTGCCGAGATCGTAGCGGATGGAGATCTGTGGTCTCTGCCTAACCCTACAGGGAGACGGGCGTGACTATGTGTATGTAAATATTAGCTTTCCATTGTAATGTTTAATTTACGAAATTCCACACTTACAACTTAAAATGTTCCATTTCAATCACAACTTCAAATTTCAGTTTCCTTTCCTTGCACCACTTACGTTATATCGCTTCACTACACAAGTTTTCCAAAGAAAGCGATTTCGTTCATAGCTATCACATCGCTTCTTCTAAAAATGTACTGCAATTTATTTTTATTTTCTACATCTTTATTGGTGTTTATAAATAATATTTATTGAATAAATAACATTTTTCTTAATTGTTTTTATCAGCTTAGTTTTTTACATATGTCCCACAGCTGGGCATTGGCCTATTCTGGTGGAAAAGATATTAAGCCATTACACTTGTCCAAAGCAGCCTAGAGGGATATCCTTATTTAGAATAAATACCTATAGTTCATACATTTTATTTCATCATTTTGTAGGTAGGCAGTTGGGGTAGGCAGAGACCACAGATCTCCATCTGCTACGATCTCGGCATACTTTCCTTGCTTCCTCCACACTCATTACTCTCCTCCTGCAAGCCAGCCGGTTAAAAGTACTCTTGACCTGGACTTTCTTAAAAACTTCAACAATTTGATCAAGGTATGTTCATCGTGGTCTTTCCTTACCAATCCTTCCACCCACATTCGCAACGTAAACTTCTTTTGCCGGTCGTCTTTCATCCATCCTTTCTATGTGCCTAAATCATCTACGCATCCCTTTCTCAACTTTTCTCACGACACCTTCTTTTACTCCACATCGTTTTATCCAATACATACGTATTATGTAATACATCTGAACAATATTTTTATTTACAAACTAAATGTTACAATGACGATCAGTACGTATTCATAATCAGGGGTTCCAAAATTGATGCCCGCATCTGGATAAATAAATAAGGATTCGGTGTATTTATCCTTGACATATGTATTTTGCAATAGCACTCACGACATAGGGAATCCCAGTGTGGGATTATAAGCATACAATATCTTTATTATATTTATCATTAATGTTCAATAACTATATATTTGTATTGACATTAACGAATAATTAATAATTGGCTTCAATTCCCACGTCGAGAAAAACTTAATGTGTAGCCTACATATATTTATTTCAAGCCTGGAAGAGCTGCAAATCCGTCTTAGAAAAGCATGGTGGGTTGTTGTTCATACCTTTAAAAATGGGGAAGTACAATACCTACAATTATATATATATATATATATATATATATATATATATATATATATATATATATATATATATATATATATATATATATGTATATATATATATATATAACATTTAAATAAATATATTTAGAGTATTAACATATATTTCTAACATGTATAACGATTGTTTATAGCATGAAAATGTGGAACACATTTTCATGCTATATTATTTTAGGTTAGTTATTAGGCGCCGTATCATTGGTTCCAGTTAAGCGAGTAAGTGAAGCTTAACTGCGGTGTAAGACGATAAAAATAATGTCCGCCTCCTCTTTACAAAATGGTTACAATGTCTTAAGTTTTATCTTATGTTTAACATATACTTAAACTTTATACTTTTCCTTTAAGCCACACATATATTATATAATATTACGAAATTCTAAAGCAATTAGTAAATTCTATAGCACACCATTATCTTGCGGGAGTCTAACTGATTAGTTTCCAAGGCGCTCACAAGGCAGATCTTCAACTCCACGCATCCAGCGTCTACCAACTATCCTGCGCAAACTGATTTATATAATTTTCCCAAAAGTTGTAGTTACTGCCTTTGAAACTAAAAGTATAAAAATGCAGATCACATAATCACAATTATGACAGCGATATTATGGAGATAAAACAAGAAACTTGCTTCATGTTTTATTTTTTATATATGAAGGAACGAAGAAACTTGGCTACGTAATATCAGGGAATTAATGGGGATAGCGAACGCTTCAGAAGTGCTGCGCCTTGCGAGAGACGAGAATCTGAAATGGTTCCCAATCTTCGCAAGTCGGAAAAGCACTCTTTGAAGAAGAAAGAATTTATACATTGAATTTTAATTCATATATGATAGCAATCTAGCAAACATATCGCCTGATGAAAAGTATTTTCATCACTGCTACCCATAGGACCCTCCAACTACATAAGTATTACGCTATCGTTATAGACCTTTAAGAACTACGTTAGTTTTTTTAAGTGAAAATGTCGTAACTTTTCGAAAATGGCACTGAAGGTGATTGATTTCTCAGAGTTATGGTGCGGGAAAAAGGCACTGTAATAGGTCAACATTCATCCAAATGGTGGGGATAAAACTTAAAACTTTTCTCTCACAAATATTATGTGATCTCACGTATTGACGTAATGTCAAAATGGTATGCACACACTATCTGTTTAATCGTGAACGTTTAACTTATAACTCAATAAAAATATAGTAAGTTAAAGACACTGTAAAAAAAAATTTTCATTCGCTTTTACATTTCCAGCATTGTGAATTGAGGACAAACTTAAATTCAGGGAACGCAAATGTGTGAGGCACGTCCAGTTAGTTTCTACAAGCATGCTATTGCACTGATATAGTATTAGAATTCCTTTTAAAAATATCAAGTCACGCGAAGTAAGAACATGAAAAATGTTGCCAACAAGAGCTTTAAGCTGGAAATATAACACGAATTTAATTTTACAGTACTTTTTGTTTTATAAAACAAAAATGCTATGAAACAGTTACTATCGCCACCATTATCCGTCTACGATATTCTGAGCATAGGCCTCCTTAAAGAACGGCTTTTTGAAGAGGCCAAATCCATTAATATTTTTGTGAATTAACGTTTGTAAAGAAATCCATGTAATAAGTCTAGACATAATATTAAAAAAACGTAATTATCACATAATTATACCTAGTATTTTCGACTTTCATTTCTGACTAAAAAAGCAGATTATGACTTTTCAAGGTACGGAAACTAAAAGGTCAAGGTTTTATTTGCTTTCATTTTAATTGGATTGTGGCCTCTGAATATATTCGTCAAAACTATGCAACACGAGTGCCAAGATATTTGAATTTTGTGAATATAGAAACACCTCGATTTAAGGTCATTCAAAACATTTTGTTTATTCCAAAAATATTGTTTTAACTCAAAATTTTAACTAATACTTATCTATTTAAACTCAGATACACAAAACGTATAAAACATAAGGCGTACTTAATGTCAATTGACATTCTCTTCCACTTAACCTTCAGGCAAATAGATACGACTATAAGGAAGGGTAAGTAATATGAAATAAAACTTAAATAAAATTAACTTTGATTAATATTATAACCTAAACGATATGTATATATGTATACCGAATGTCCTCGTCCTCGTCCAAATAAAGACACGCTTTATCATTTGCCTTCCTATCCTATATAAAAAAATTCTTAACAGACATTCTTTCAATCTTTCTTTCTTTAAAAGTAAAATTAATCTATAAAAATAAAAGAGTTTTATCATAATCACAACAAATAATTGAGGCGATGACGTCATCCATTAATATGAGCCCACATGTTTGTAATATTATGGAACAATATTTATGTTTTATGTTTAAAAAAAGGTATTTTGAAAACGATATTTTGTAAAGCAAATTCTGCGTCAAATTGCGTTTATAGATGCAGGGTTTTTTTTTCTAATATACATACTACTACGGTGGCAATATGGCGAAGTATATCTTGGCCTCCGAAATGACAACTCGCCACTGATGCTGCCTCTCACCAAATGATTGCCAGAAGCGCACTCAGATCAGCGATCACTGCGTCGCTCCATGGGTAGTTAAGGAGACCGACCGGCGGCCCTTTTGGAATCCGTGCGCCTTTGTGTCTCCCATTATGTTGGGGTTGGTAACAAGCTCTTTGATGTCGGGATCATGAAGGACGCTCCAGGTTCCATCCGGTCTCCGTTTTGGCCCGAGGATCTTTAGCATTATATAAGTAATAGTACTATAATATGTTTTAATTTAATACTCTTCAAATAATACTGTACTTTGTCTTGTTGTTTATTTTGTCAAATTAAGCAAATTTCAAAATAGGAGGAGTAGAAGGCTTGTTAAAATAATATAAAATCCACTCTAGGAACTTTCATTTCCATAACTTTCCTAATATAAACGGTGGCAACAATTTAGCGACGCGAAATGAAATTCGCTAAGGGTCTTTGAAAACTGTAAAGCCATGAGAATTGAGGGAAACCTTTCATCATTGCCGCGTTGGGGGTGTATAAAGAGTTAGGTAATTCTTTAACAAGCAGACTGGTAACTATGTACCAGTAGAGAGTTTGAAATAAATTGTAAAAAGACAAAGAAAAAATCTTTACAGACTTATAAAACGAAAGGGCATAAAAACATATATTCCTATCAAAGAAAATGAAAATTGCTTATATGAGGAAATTTAAAAAGTCAAAATAAGAAAAACCGATCATCTCTTGGTCTGATATCACATATATCTCTATTATACCCATTATTTCCCAACCAGAACCAGGCAAGTTCACAGTTGCTTTCAATAAGAAATTACGAGGCATGAAACTATTTCTTTCATGTACACAAACCACAAGTTTTATGACAAATGAAACAGCAAGTGCTGTGAAGGAATCTTACCTCAGTTTAAACCAAACTATACGCCGTTATTTAATAGCTGATAAGTTATAAAAACCCAATTACTATTCTCTTCCTTTCCTTCTCTCATTAAATCCTATTATTCGTATCTGCAATGATTTTAATATAACGAATGTCCATGGAAGTGTAATAATGGATAAATAAAGATTAGCACATGATTAGCTTTAATGATTTCAAATATTTTTATTTTTAGAGAAATAATAAGTCTACCATTAAATCCTTTATGAGAAACAGTTCTGCAACTACCGTTATTTGTCGTACAAAGCGTACAGGTGTTCAAAACAATGCATCATTAAAAGCGTTTGTAAATCAAAGCATTCACAAGCACTGAAGGGAAACCTGTTTAAATTTCATAATCGTTTTTGAAGTCATAATAACCCCCCCCCCCCATATATCTGGAGCAACTTACACAGTTTCACGTGTAGAAGCTATTAAGCTATTGTGTGACTAACAAGCTATTTATTCTTTCCATTATATTTTATTATCAGAGATATCTTAAAAATAAAAATTTAAAAAATTGAGAATGGGATGCTTGTTTTGGGCGTATAGAGAGGATGGATGAAAGACGACTGGCAAAAGAAATTTACGTTGCGAATGTGGATGGAACAGTCGGTAAGGGAAGACCCCAAACATGTCTTGACCAAATTACTGAAGTTTTTAAGAAAGGCCAGGTCAAGAGTACCCTTAACCAGTGGGCTTGCATGAGGAGAATAATGAGTGTAGAGGAAGCAAGAAAAGTATGCCGAGACCGTAACAGACGGAGATCTGTAGTCTCTGCCTACGGAAGACAGACATGACGATATGTATTAATAATACTGTAAAAGATCATAGTTTCATAAGGTTATTTTTAAAAAAAAAGGTAACCTTATAGAATTTATAATAATAATTTTTATAGAATATATCTCTAAAAACTTTTATTTTGATTGCCGTAATTGTTTTCCGTACTATTTTGTAGATATCATTTAATTATTTATTTCATTTTAATTTACAGATATTATGCGGACTCAAGACAGAGTCAATGAATCATATCGATTTACTTCAACTGTAATAAAGAAGATTTATTTAATTTGTTTGAAATATGATCTCTGAAGTAATGGTCTTACAATTAAATATAAAGCTGTAATGTGACTTGCAAGTCAACAGTATCAAATATCCATTTAGCCGAGCGCTTTTTCGATACTAAAATGTTAACTTTTAATAATATAAACAGTTTTAGTCTCAATTATCAATATCTTATTATTTATAAAGTTCTTAGTACTTCTCTCCATGCACCAGCTATCTGTGGAATCAGCTAACTTCAGTAATATTTCTGAATCGATACGACATTGGGACTTTCCAAAAATAAGCCGACATTAAAAAGCCGTCAACGTTTCCACATTTCTAGTGAACGATCTGCAATCAAGGTGATATCTACGGGGAGCGTTGGTTGCTTTCCATCTTTTTACGTTTCTATCCAGAAAAAAACATCTCCCATTCAACACCTCTTTAGTTCCTTATGTTTATTCCCACGCCTCTTTTATAATACTATATAATTCCTAAAGAGAAGGAACGTATCATTAGGGCCCCTGATATTACAGATTGCTTTTATTACTTTTATAATTTAACAAAATAAAACACGATAAAAACAATATAGCAAAATGAAAACTCACATGACCTTTTCAGCGGTTCCCGTTTTCCTCTCATCTTCCCCATCTAAAGATTAAACATCAATTTACTACCGTTAAATCGAATTTGCATATAACATCCATCCAAATATTAAACCACGAAAACTGAAGGCAAAGTTTAGGGAATGCCCCGGCAAATGTAAGGAAACTTTCACGTTTAATTTTGTCATTGTTGTTCGTGATAGTCGATGAACTTTTCCAACCAAATAACAATACGGTTAAAGTTGATAATTCGGTTTTAATAGAAAATAACATGCAACAAAATTTTGTGTTTTTACTTTATAGTCAGTACTCGCACACACTTAATTTTTTTTTAAGTTTTCCCTATAGTTTTGGACGTCTTTTATGTTTTCCCTATATTTTTTATTCGTAATACTTCCCTGTATTATACAATTTTTTTTTTAAATTACAAATCGGTCAAGCCGTATTTGAATTTAAGCAAATCTAACAAAATAGCTCTCCACTTATCACAATCATCATACTACAATCCATCTCCGCAATATAAACAAAGTACAAGTGTGGCGGTAGCTAAATCTATATTCTATATTCATATACTATTTAGGTGAACAGGTCACGTTTTCTGAGTCTGAATATGCTTAGATAATCTTGATGTATTAACATCTTTCCCTTAAAAATGGGTACAACAGTAGGACATTTCACATGGGCTGTAAAAGAAATAGTTTAGTAGCAAAATTACCACTTTCGAAGTAAATGATTGTGGATTAGATTCAGGCGTTGGAATAGATATATTGCCTACAGGTATTTGTTCCGAATCTGGGTATCCCGTCAATTTGACTTGCACAAGCGTGGTGTATTGTACTTTCCTGCATAAAAAGAATTTTTACTGCAGCAATATGCATACAGTGGAACCACGGTAGTCCGACATACGTTTTGCAGGGTGATATCGGATCATCGAATTTGTCGGATATATAGTCTGGAATTTTTTAAATAACAGTACCTTATAATCCATAAATTACAAGTCAAAGAATCTGTTTGAACTACGAATCATACTACATAATTTTATACATTATATGAATGTGGAATTTAGTAAATTAAACATCACAATGGAGAGCTAATATTTTAGTATAAAAATAACGTTTTCGGTGTTATAGATACGAATACAATAGTGGTAGCGCGTACACGTTAAAATTTGTCTAATCATAGATTATAAATATTATTGAAGATTTGTCGAAATTTTAAGGTACAATCAATACTATAGGCATGTCGGATTACAAGGTTGCCGCGGATCCACTGTACTTTATAAGCGCTACTCTTTAGTTTGTGTGTTTTGCGTAGGCTAAAGACTCTTCATGTCTATGGCACTAATGAAATTCACACTGAGCGCGTAAAACCACAGAGATATAAAAGCAAATGCATTCTACATTTTTTTTATTGTCACTTTAAGCTTTAAGCTAACATGAATTATACACACAATGTAAAATACCTTTAATTTATATGTATAAAAGCAGGTTACAGCGGATACATTCTTCAGCGTTTTATTACTTTTATCAGTAACATAGATTATAGTCCACTACCACACCAAACCCACTCCCAACTTGAGAAAATTTGTCCTAACCAGTGTTGTAGCGGATAGACAAACAGAGCCATCCATCTCGCATCAGCAACATGGCGGCTACCCATTACCTACTCTACCACCGCGTTTCTCACCATACTATTACTATATCGTACAAGGTGACCATGGAAGCGAAAGCCACTGGATGAGCAACACCATTTACTGCACATTTTAATAATAAAATAATTAATATAATTAAATAATCATAAAATAAATCTAAATAAATACATTTTAAAATTATTAATTTTTATAAATATAATAGGAAATTGAATAATTCTTTATAATTTTATAAATTCCTTGACCTCTATATAATTCTCTTCAACCTATTTCAATATTTTTTAATAAATTATAACCATAATTTAAAAAATAATAATTCATCCCATAAGTAGATAAATTTAGTATAAATCATATTAAAGATAAAAAATTTCTTATATTATATGTCACAATAAATTTATTTAAAGAATAAATTGCCATTATTCTAATTAAATAACTTATTAATAAACCTAAACGTAAATGTCCTTCACCATGCAGATAAAAACGTAATGGCCTCTTACACAAAAATTCATACCACCACTACCTTGAAGAGCTGCTTTTAATCACTTTCAAGAACTTCCACTCGCCGACGGGATAGACGTACTGGATAATTTAAATAAAGTAAATAAATTAACTTCCTCAACGCACTGATCAAATTACAGTAAAGAGAATACTTAAAGAATACACTTAACATTAATGGCATAATATGAGAAATTAAGATATATATACAATATTTATGTGTGAGTATTGTTACTACACTATTTGTTGAAGACACTACCACCAAGGTTTCTAGAATAGCACATCTACGAAAGGTGGCGTGTGTGAAGACATAAATAATAATTTCTTCTTCTGAAATCGTAGCAACGGACGTCGGGTAAGCAAATAAGATATAAAAATTTGTAAAGTCAATAACGGTTTCTAAATTTATTGTATATTTAAATTGAAACTATTATATTAATATATATATATATATATATATATATATATATATATATATATATATATATATATATATATATATATATATATATATATATATATATATATATATATATGAATTTATAAATATTTATTCCGAGTCTGGTACCCCCCCCCATCCGCATTTCTGTTCCTGCCCTTTCCTTTCTTCCCTATCCTTTCCTTTCCTCTCCGCCAATCCACGGTCTGCCGTGCCAAAAGATGCGTGGCTAAGGGCGAGCTTAGCCGCAAGCGTGTGGACCGTCCCGGGATCAGGCTCCCCCGGGTAATGCGGTGCCTTACCTCAGTACGCAGGGCTCTGCTGGGGCTGACCTCCATCCTCCCTTGCGGCTCGTGGGATTCACTAACACGAATTAATATATCTAATTTGTTGAAAAATGACGGCGACGTGGTTCGCCACCCGTCACGTCCTGATTCTCACGAGGGCGAAAAGCGACCAATGGAGAGCCGTTTCGCTGCGATGAATGGTTGCGGATGGAGCTCTGTGGTCTCTGCCAACCCCTACGGGGGATAGGCGTGAATATATAAATAAAAAAAATTGAAACTATCCAACAATTGTGGAAGTATAACAAAACTGTAAGTTTTATTTTCTTAGAAAATACTGCAAAGACTATTTCGAGTGGGCTAGAGTTTGAAGACGCCGAGACAAGTGAGAGCACTTAAAGCCCTTTGGTATCCCTACAACGTTGGCTTTCGGCGAACCGCCTCAACTTTTATGATTAACTACAAGTATGTTCTGTGAAAGAAGACAGAATTAACCATCAGGCTTTCGGGCTAATTTTTTGTAAAGTGTTTTATCATATTTCGATAAACATGATAAAACACTTTACAACAAATTTATATATACGTATAGTAATTATGATATTAATGTATACATAATAATAGGAGTTGAGCCACACTGCAGACGGATACTTTGTCAAGAATGGCATAATATTTGTCTATAGCAAAAATGGGCCGGCTCGCCCGGGGAAGTACCACACTCCCGCAGAAAACCGGCGTCAGAGTGGTAGCTTACCTACCGCGCTTCGTACGATGAGCGGTGCTGAGCGGATGCTCGTTTGCCTTCCTATCCCATAAAAAAAATACATTTAAGAGTATAAAGTACTGTAACTGCCGCCTTGCGCAGATAGTGTGACGATCTGCGCAAGAAGGTCAAAACTAGATGCGTGAAGTCGAAGATCAGGTTAGGCGGCTCGTTTTGGGGGAGGCCTATGTTCAACAGTGGACTACGGCAGGCTGCTGATGATGAAGTATTAATACGCTATATCTATGTATTTCAAAGCATCATAATCCATTATTTATTTCAAAATTCAAAGTTCTTGTGCGAGACTCAATATGAACCGACGAACGCATCATTAATCAAAAACCTTTGCCGCACCAGGTGCTCGGAAAGTTTTAATTGCATTACTATCAGTTGTCAAAGGTTTCAAAGATTTCTCCACTGAAGCTTGTTCACAAGTAGATTCCCTCTCGGAGTTATCTTATGTTTGCGAAGACATTAAAGTTTCCTAGGTTTCAGAGTTGATATTTGCTCATTTCGTTCATGTTATCGGTAGTTTATGGTTAAAAGACTTTTAAAACTTTCTCTTTCCTTTCGTGTCAGCGACTCCTATATTTTTCCGGCCCAGTAATTCGCCACTGCAACGACACCGGCATTCACCTCGATGAGATCTTGAAATGTGCCAGGTATTAGGGCACAGTAAGCAGTGGAGCAGATCTCCATGGACTTGCGCCCCCGCAATCACACCCCTCACACAACGGTACCCCATTTGCACATGTTATGTCTGCAACGGCCCCCTTGTGTTCAAAGTCTATTAAGCGATCTCCACATAGGTCATTGCAGATCGTAGCCACGCGGAAGCTTCGCTTGCTGATATACATCCATTTTAATACAGTAAATTAAATGTATAAATTTTAAAATTTTTATATATTATATATAAACACTTATCTCCATTAAAATATTTTCCTTTATTTAAATCAGGCACATATGAAAAAGGTTTATAAAGACGTATAATACACCTGGAGCACGGGTAGCCTTATACGCTTAATGTTGAAGTAAAATCAGATCGGCCGTTTACCCACGACCTACAAATTTGCGGCTCACCTACCTGAATCTTTTTTTTTTTTTATAATAAATATTTCTTTATACTGATAACACCCTGGTTTTATTTGACAAAACCCAGGTAGGTGTTTTAAGATGCACGCCATATTCTAACTCAGCGCAACGAAATTAAATTTTACAAACAACAGCTTTCGAGCGCTCGAACTATATGCAACGGTGGTAAACTTTCAGAAGTGCTCCGGCCACTGAGGAACTCATAGTTCTGTAACTGGGGGACAAGTACTTTAGTTCAGGAAGAATGGTCAAGGAAGTTCGTGATGAAAGCAAGAACAATGTCGTTTGATTTACTTTGTTTAGATGAACCTTAAAAATATATTAAGCAGTTTGAAAGTTAGCTTAAGGTCATTTTATAACAAATCCTTTATAATACTTAACAGATTTAGATTTAGACCACTTAATGGTTTTGGATTTATCGTAAGGAAACTTATTTTATAGTATATAAGTTCACGAGTTTCGTATATATAATATGCATCAGATTCATTGAAACAGAGACCGGATGAAAGATGGAGAGTCTTATATAATGCCGAAATCGAGAAGCTTATGGCCGATGCCAATATATTCGGAGAGACAAAGACGCATAGACTGCGTTGACTCGGTCACCTAGAGAGGATGGAAGAGGATCGTGCAGCCAAAACGGGATACATGGCAATACTGTCCGTTCGGCAACAACGCAGTGATCGCAGGTCTAAGCGCGCTTCGGACAAATGATTGCTGCGAAGCGATCTCGATGAAGCGAAAGGCATCTCAGCATCGTGTCCAATAGCGAGTTCTCGTTTCGGAGGCTAAGACACTTTGGATCGTAATGCCAGCGTAGTAGTACTAATAGTAGATTAATTGAACTTTTCAGAAAGCGTGTTCGTTTATTTAAAATACGTTATTTTCATTCATTTAGTTGTTATTTATTTTAATAGTGGTAGAGTCACGCTGCAGACGAATGCCTTGTCAAGAATGACATAATATTTATCTGTAATATGAATGGGCCGGCTCGCCCGGGGAAGTACCACACTCCCGTAGAAAACCAACCCAACCCCCCACCCCCTCCCACTCCTATAATGACACTTTCCTTAAAGGTCGGCAACGCTACCGTACCGCCTATGGCACTGCGGATGTCTATGAGCAGCGTTGATTGCTTTCCATCAAATGACACGCCTGCTTATTTGCCTTAATATCCCATAAAAAAAATAATAAAATAAATAATCAACATATGTTAAAACTATCCTGTAATATAACACTATGAATTATCTTATATACTGTTATTATTTGATGTGAAAAGTGATGTGATATTTTGATGTGAAAAGTTCATCAATAATAAACAACGCTTTGGGAGTGCTGTCTGAGAAAACGCTCCTTAGATTCAGGTCAACGCGTGTTTGAGTAATTGAAAGTCCACGTTCGCTTTGCACAAGATTACTTTCTATTTGCAGTTCGTCGTAGGTTAAAGCCGACCGACCCCGAGTAGACTGAAACGCATTCCATGATCCCACTTTTTCACAAATAAGGTCACGAGATTTCACGCTTGATTTCTACTTCACTTAGAAAAGTGAAGTAGAAATTAAGACTTGATTAAAAAATTTACACATTTCGTTCTCTCTCCTAACAATATCTTCAAAAATTAATTTCATTCAATTTAATATAGTGAATAAATTGTTTTAGATTTTAAAATATTAAAATTTCTTACTCCTATTTTTGTAGCCCATATATATCCCACAGCTGGGAATGAGGCCTCCCCATTTTTGAAGGAAAAGACATAACACACCACCCTTGTCGTCAGCAGATTGATGGAGCACCCAAACTCGGAATACGACCTTTATGCCATACAAATATTTTTTCCCAGACGGGAATCGAACCCGCGACCATTAATTCCTAAAGAGCGAACTTCGTCACTTTTTCTTACTTCGATTACTTCGTCACAGATTATCTTTTTTTTGTTTTAATGTTTGGTGATGTGTTTTTTTCATTAGAATCAATTTCATTAGAATTTATTTCATTAGAATCTTCGTTTTTTGAATTTTAAATGATGCTATTTATAATATTTAATGATAAATACAACAAAATTTATATCTATTTCTAATTGTCGAAAATTGTGAATTTTATAATACTATTTCATATTGATTTTCCTTAATGAATACAATGACCTTATATCGAGACGCTTCTTGTATTCATACAATTCAAATCGTTTTGGCACTCGTTTACAGTCGAGGCACAGATCTAACTAATGGATTCAAGGGCGACGTATAAGTTGAGCTCAATTATTATAGACCTTGACCTCTTCCGCTGCATCTCATTTCAACATTTTGCTTATGTATTCTTCAATAGCTGAAAAATACTTAAACAATCAGGAACAAGCGCAAAGTCGATAAATGATATCATTCTAATAAACAGCTTGCTTCAACTCCTCTGAACCCAAGTTTCTTGACTTTAACCCACCACGCTTATCCAAAGCATATTGGAAGGAAACTCGTGCTCGGAATAAATACCACTAGACCATACATTTACTTACAATACAACCGACGATGCGAGAATCGAACCCACGTCCGCAGACTCCGACCGCGGTAACTTGACCACTGAGCCACTTAGATCATCACACCTATTTACCTAGATATATGCCCCTTTTAAGTGATGCAATTTAGCCATCCTATGCAGATCAGGGTAGAGACTAAACTACATTAATCTTTAATACATATGTACATCTAGTCGTCACTCTAGTATTCGTCTATTTCAAAGATTATTAATTATTTGCAGATGAAAATGATTCGATGGACGCACTAAAAATTTCCAGAATGAATATGAAAAAAATATATTAAATGTTCTAAAATGAATTTATTGTCTATCAAAATATTTTCCCTTAACATTTTTGTGCTTATGCATACGAACGAACTAATTTTGAAAATATTTATGACATTCCTCCCCGGCAACCTTGGAAACATGTTCTTCGTACTCCTCGACACCTTCTTCTAGTGATAAAAATCGTTACTCGCGTAATGGATTCTTAATTTTTAAAAACAACTGTTTCAGAAACAACTACATATATGATGTTCCAAGCCAGCACCTAATCGGGACTGTATGCAGAATGTTTCATAAGTTCTACGTTTTTTGCTTTCAAAAATTCGTTACTTCATTAATTTTCATTTTTATTAATTTTTCTGAAATATTTAAATAATGTTATCTTTGCCATCATCAACTACACTAGTCCACTAGTCAGCAGTTCACCCATACACATATCTTTATCTAGCGGGGGGAGGAGGGAGGGTGAATCATACATCACGTTGACTAAGACGTGTAGTTCAACCCAGCTCTCGTCAAAAACTGATCAAACACACTTCGGACAATGTAGGTTAAATTTGTTTTTATAACCTACATTAGGTCACGGCGGGTTTCTAGCTAGAGTACTACTATAAACTTTATTTAAGTTGAAGACACAATTCATGGTAATGCATTGAATAAATAATTACGTTTTAATGGCACTAGACACCACTTGACTTCTATCCATACAAATACAGTAAAACAATTTTACTCTATAACTTATATAAACTTTCTTATTCTTTATATATATATATATATATATATATATATATATATATATATATATATATATATATATATATATATATATATATACGGTGCTCTTGAATTATTTTAGTCTCATGTAATGCATACAAATGACTAGTAGAAATTCAAAAATATATAGAGTAAAATTCGACGCCACAAAATTAAATTTGCGTGTAACTTTTCCTAAAGTGTAAAGCCGTGTGAGCTGAAGACAAAGTTTAGGGAATGCCCCGGCAAATGTGAAGAAACTTTCGCGTTTAATTTTGTTATTGTTGTTCGTGACGGTCGTTGAGCTTCAGGAATTAAATAACAACACGTTTTAAAGTTCTAAATATGATTTTGACAGGTAGGTATACACAGAAATTCGTTATTTAAGTCATTAAGTAATTCATTCAAACCTCATGTATAAGAATATTGTATATACCGAGTTTCGTTGAAAAGAATAGAAGCTCGTAGGTGTATGTATATTTATATACTAGACAAATGCTTACACGATCTAAGGAAGCTTTAATATTAATTGAATTAAGGAAACTGTCCCAACTCCTTAATGAACCTCAAAGCTCAAAAGCCTTCGCCGCGTAGAAATTGGAACCTCAGTATTGTTACTATTAAAGTAGTACCGTCAAATGTTAATTATAAATTCATGTAAATACAAAGAATTTAATAATTTGATCTAAAATCTTAAGATTCATCGAAATACTTGGCTATATCTTTTGAACATTTCTAGAAGAATCATCTAATAATTTAAGGGTCGCTAACCTTTTTCAATCAGAATGGGTCAACGCATAGAATGGATCAATTCTGTTCGAGTTCAACCCGTATATAATTTTTCGAAATCTCCATTGACCCCAAAAAAGATTTTTAATTTTAAACATTTTTTACAGTAATTTTACATTGTTACACAATAATATTATGAAAAATTTATTGCTTTTTAATAAATGTTATAGATGTGCCTATTGTTTCTTGTTTCACCAGAATAAACATCCATTTATTAATATATTTTCTATAAAGAAACCAATATTATGTTCATTATAAAAAAATTCACAAATATTACATACACAATTTGGTATATGTGATTTGCGTCTTAAAATTTGTTTTTCCTCTGACCTCGTGGCTCAGGTTGACCCGTACTTTTGTTAAATGGACGCCCTGAATCTATGGTCTATATAGACCACTTTGGGAACCTCTGTTTTAGAAGAATAAAGACTAACACACAACTCTTGTCTAAAGTGAATTGGCAGGGCACCTAAACTCGAAATAAATACCTCGAAGCTTTACATATGTATGTATATTCATCTCAACGCAGGAATCCAACCCACTTGACTTAAAAGCAAATCATCTGAGAATCCTGTGAAGGTTGCAGATGTCATGGGTGACGGTGATCAATTACCACCATGTGACCCGCATGCTCGTTTTCCTGCTATGCTATAAAAAATGACTTCGAAAGCAGTAACACCACTTAATCAATTACATACATACATACATACATATCGTCACGCCTGTCTCCCTTAAGGGTAGGCAGAGACCACAGATCTCCATCTGCTACGATCTCGGCATACTTCCCCTGCTTCTTCCACTCTATCTTTACCCATTATTCTCGTCATGCAAGCCCACCGGTTAACCTTTATCAATTAAAGAAGATAATAAGATATTTTGCGAGATAAATCTTAATTTCTAAAATATACAAACAAAGAAGTCGTTCACCTTTTTTAATACAAACTTAAAAGTGACATTGTTGTGTTTAAAATATTGTTTCACACAAATACAAATATGTGGACAATATGCATTACATAAACACGTGTCATTTAAACAAAATATTTAAAGAAAATGTACAACAAAAATTGTTTATTTGCCATTAATTACTTATTTACTTATTGTTTGTTTAATAAATGGGGATAGGATGGGTAAATTTATTCACGTCCATGTGAAGTATATGTATGACATCTGCAAGAGTGGATACGGTGAATGATAATGAGAAGTAAGTTATGTTTAGAACTTTACAAAATCTAGAAACAGCATCTTAAGTGGTCTAAATCGATGGTCAATTTTAATATAAAATATATTAAAATTGACCAGGATTTAATAAGTTCTCTCTTAAATATTATATAAATGCCGAACGTTTGAGGTCCGGGTATCACATACGACGTAAGTACGTAAAGCTCAGAGATCATGTGTGCGGTCGTATCAGCCAAGAAGTACACAAGTGCACTCGATCCACTCGTAATCCCACCGAGGCAGGGTTAAGACGCGGCCTGCCAATCTTTATATCGAGTATACCTATATAAATCTTACGAAAATTGATTTTCCTGAGATTTATATAGGTCATAGCAATGTATAAATACGTAAAAAAAAATTGGAATTCTTTTTTTTTTAACAGTTTCACAAGGAACTCTGTTTCACGTCAATTTTAAAATTAATAAACATCTTTCAGGAAACAAAAAGAGGCTCTGAAAGAAAAGAAACAGCGTAAGAAACTCCCTCATCCTTTTTTGCGCTCTTAAAAAATAACCTATTTAATTTATAAATCGGCCTGGGATTAAATATAACTGAATATTATATTTAATCCCAGGCCGATTGATCGTTTTGGTAATCTGCAGATAAATATTGGCGTTATACATTTCTATATATATAGAAATGTCTAACGTTATATAATATTATTATATAATATAATGTTATATAATATTTTTTTTTGTTTATTCATTCATTTTCCCCCTAATAACGTAAACGTGTGAAAGAGAAGGAAGAAGAAAAAGATCTACATTGCACTTATATTTAATTCTTTTTTCATTTTATTTTTATCTTTTATCACCATCATTATTATCAGCCTGCGACAGTCTACTCCAAAAACCAAGGGCCACTTTATCTAATCTTCGTCTATACGCATTCAGTTTCTATCAGCTGCTCTACGCGGAATTTCGCTCCTTCTAGCCGGGGCTTAACCTACACTACATTTATTCGGCTGCCGTCTCCGACAACTTCTTCATCTAGACTCTTCCAATGGCTCTTCAACAAATTAACAAACAATCACTTCTTCAACAAACGTGACCAAGCCATTACTTAAAGATCTTTATTATTTATATTACTATAAGCTTAAAGCACACACTACCATGTGGTTTCTCATTTCTCCTCGCGGACGTTGTAAGAGGCAACTATGGAAATAAGTAGTTACAGGGGACTTTATGCCCGAAGGTATTCACTGCCAGGCACCCTTTGTACATATTTTTGTTTTTTTCCTCAATTATAATATAAAAAAGTATACATACATATGTACGGAACTTAACTTTCTTCATATATGGCTGGTCGATATCGATGAAGTCGGTATTTATCGACTTTGTTTGTGACACCCTGAGTTGTCAAAACCCTTATCACGCGTATGAACGCTTTTATCATTATATATTTCTTATTGTGAGTAATTTAATATTGTTATACATTTTATTCGTCAAATCGAGTATTTATTTTTCTGACCCGCAAAGGATACATTTCCACAAACAACCACAAGCATATTTATCCCTCTGAACTTCATTATCATCAACAGCCTGCGGCAGTCCACTGCTGGACGTAGGCCTTCCCCAAGAAGCACCACCTAGCCCGACCTTCGGCTTAAAGCATCCAGTTTCTGCTAGCTGTGCGTAGACCGTGGCACCATCTAGCCGAGGAGCGTTCCACGCTAACACTCTAGACGCTTAAATTTATCAAGCATATATTTGTAGAACTATGACGGCGCATGCATATCTATCATATCGCTATATTTAAGTAACTCGCTTATTGATCGCTATTTTTAGATCGTTTTAAAAATACATAAGAATAGCCGAGAGCTTATTGATAAATAGTCTGCTAAAAGTTTGACGTGTCCTTTTTTATTTACTTAATCGCATTGAAAAGGCGACCCTTTTTCTCGCCCTTTGATACGGTTCCCTTTTTAGTTTCAATATTAAATTGTCTGAAACAAGGCGATTTAGACGGTTTATTTACGATCAGTTCTTAAATAATGTACATATATATATAGAATATACATAGATATATATAAATTATTTCCCAATTGCCTGATTTGATCGAAAAAGTACTCTCAGAGAATATCGGACTTTTTTGGTGGCATTTTTCTGTCTTACCACATTCCGTACGATGTTTGCAGTGAACCAGAAATCCAACTCTTTTCCCCTTCCTTTCAATCCTTTATCGCCAATAATTAAGTATTCCGTCCTTTTCTATTTCATAGTATAAACACGCCTATTTCCCGTAGGGGTAGGCAGAGACCATAATTTTTATCTGCTACGATCCCAGCACACTTTCTTTACTTCATCCACACTCATCACTCTCTTTGTACAAACTCGTCGGTAAATTATCCATTATTCACATCTTTATGTGAATAATGGATACTTTCCACACTCTCCATCCTTACCATAAACCTAAAGTAGGCAATTTTATGTTTAAGTTTTGCCTTTTACCTAAAATAGGCAATACATCTACAGTCCACTTAAATTACCTGCATTTCTATCCTAACTTAAATAACCTTCATCTAGCAGCGATAGATATAAAAATTATAGTTGTGCGAAATAATGATGCTAAGAATAACGTTTACTATCTTGAAGCAATAACCTCTAAGGAAAAGTTGGAAATTATTACCGAATCATTAACGCTTAATGTTTTGGCAAGAAGCAATAAACAGAAAGACGTTCTGAAATTTATATTACGCTAATTCCGCTGGAAAATCACTACTATCTTTATTACTTCGCGTCAATTAATTTTATAGCTCCGAGCACTAAGTAGGCACTATTAAATTTCTAACCAATTATTCTCATCAAGCTTGGAACCAAAGGTAATCGACTTTAACCTAATTTTTGCAAGAGAAGTGTCACGATATTAAAAAACCTATCTATTAATAGGGATGGTGAACCATATTATTTTTATTTTACATTTTATTTTTATTTTCTACAAATTTCATATTTCTTATGAATAAAAACCTACTTCAATTTTAACTTTTTACGCGAATTGAACAAAAAGAAGTAATACTTTTTGCAATGTACCTAAAAAAGAATCTCCAATATATGTATGTTTTAAGGCTCAACTCTTTTAGAAGCATTATACACGTTCCAGTTTTTTTAAGAGTGCTTCTTAAAACAGCTGTAGACAGATCCAATCTCTTGTGCGCTCTTCAGACATGCGAGACTTTCGTGGCCGACAGGCGACGTTGTTTTGACTGACATCCGAGGGAGGAAAAGATCCGCCGAGATTAAAAGCTTTTTGCAAAACTGCGGCCTTAAATTATGTTTTTATTTTTTTCCAGACGATCAGTCTAGTGTAGTAATAGTAATGGAGTAAAAGGTGTCGTAACAAAGGTTGAGGAAGGAATGTTTAGATGATTTGGGCACATAGAGACGATAGATGAAAGATGACTGGTAAAAAAAATGTACATTGCGAATGTGGATGGAAGAGTCAATAGGAGAAGACCAATGATAATATACCTTGACTTGAGTTTTTAAGAAAGTTCAAGACCACCCTTAACGTTTTGGGCCTACAGAACTCAGCCGCTCACCGTACGAAGCGCGGTAGCTACGCTACCACTCAGACTTCGGTTTTCTACGTGAGTGTGGTATTTCCCTGGGCGAGCCGACCCATTCATGCTACAGACAAATATTATGCCATTCTTGACAAAGCATTCGTCTGCAGCGTGGCTCTTCCACTACTTTTAATCGCAAATGTCATAAGGACAATAGCGCATAAGCTACACATACATATTTGTGACAATCACAACACTCGGCAACAGGCACCGCCCTAGTCCTCAACACTCTCTCCGTGAGATCACATCAAAAACATCGAAACACATAAAACATGGAATTAATCTCAGCTAACTCAATTAAACGCAACGATCGACGAGGTCCGCCTTAAGCATGTCCCAGATAAATTACGAAGTTATACGCACTTAAACGAGTGTACCAAAGGATCGAAGGGTTTGAGATTTCCCAAAATTTGATTTAAGCATTACGAAGCTAAGCTTAAAACGACGAACTTTATCGAACGAAAATCCCATCCAGTACACAGTGAATAGTTTAATTTCGGAGGTAAACAATTATGGGACTCCATTCCTATTTTCAAAAAAAATATTTTATTTATTTAAATGTATTATTTAAACTTTTTGCACAAAGTGGGCATTCTCTCCTAGTCAATCTGGCGAAATTGAGAAAATTGTTTGGAAAGAGCAGCTGTTTAAAAATGTTATCACAATACTGGCAGATTTTTAAAAATATATATACTACAATATCTAACGTCAAAGGACTGGACCGTTTGATGAAATACGATACTCGCAGAAAATCATATTGTCCCGAAAAGTTTTTTGGTATACAATGACAGGTAGAAGCTCAATTCCTTTCTCTTTCCCTCACCACCTCTCCAATATTTGACCAAATATTTAGTTCAAATCTTTGTTCAAACTTTTGATGAAATACATATGTATGTATGTATATATATATATATATATATATATATATATATATATATATATATATATATATATATATATATATATATATCATCCGATATCAACTAGAACTAATTTCATCATCATTCCAAAAACTGTGCATTTATTAGATTTTTAAATATCTGGTGTCCTCCTGACCTGAGTGACGATTCTGTCGATCTGGAGAAATTAATTTGCGTACTCGCTTCCTGATGGAAGATTTAGATGCAGCCACTGCTTAGGTTTTGAGATAGGCATAAAATACGCGTATATTTCACGTGAGGTCCCCATTACCCACACCCTGCCTTCTGATATTGCACGCTATAATTCAACGCAACGAAAATTAAATTTGAGAGGAATTTGCTCAAAGGCTAAAGCTGTTTGAGCCCAGGATGAACTATGAGTTTATATTGATAACTACACATATAGGGTTTACTTAAAGGTTATACGCGATACCGAAAATATTTTAAAGGAATTCCACTCAAACGACGTAGGGTAAACATTTAAAATTAATTAAACATTAATTACTTAAAAAACCCTGTACGATTTATGTGGAAATCACATCACATCAAATCACTCGTAACTTCTTTCCACGCACCACCAGTCTATGGAACCAGCTACCCTAGGCGGTCTTTCCGAACCGATACGACATTGAAACATTCAAAAAACAAGCCTATACATACCTAAAAGGCCGGCAACGCTTCCGCGACTCCTGGTATCGCGGTTGTCTATGGGTGGCGTTGATTGGTTTCCAATCAGCAACATGCTTGCTCGTTTGCCCTCCTAACCCATAAAAAATATCATGACGGCTATGGCCAATTTCACCTCAGTTGTACGTCCTGCCAATAAGCAACGAAATTTTGTAATTTAACAATGATTGCTATGTATACTGCTGCTGATGCCTCCTGAATCGACCTTGAGGAGAATGGTGATTCCTTATAGCAGGAATCACCAGGTAAGTACCGCGATGTTATCGAGGGTAGCGAATTCACGACAGCTCCCGAAACGGGTTTAGTAAGCCAGGCAACAGAGGAGATCCGGCAGCAACAGTTTTACCTGAGAACTCGGGACTCGTCCCTTGCGGCAATCGCAGGATTTCAGTCGGTAGATGAGTAACCGCCGAAGTCCGAAATCACCCGGTTGTCCCCTCCAGAGGAGTTGGAAACCCTACTACTCTGGTCTTCACCCGGTAAGTATCACACCCTTGCAAAATATCGTCATTAAGTTTTAACATTTTTGTTTGTAACCACTTTCATGCGGTGAGTATAGTAATCCAAAGGCCAAACTCTTTTCTCCTTACTTTATTTTCTTCTCATCCCATTAATTCCTCCTTCCCCTCCCATTATTCATATCATTACCTTAAGGTAAACAAATTTGCAGTGTTCTTAGTGCTTCAGATGTTCATAAAAGGAAGACCCGCTTACTCTTTTGCCTTCTTCCTCCAAAAAAAAAATAGCCGATGATGTGGGAGGATTGGGACGAAAGAAACTTTACTCCATAGGAAGTTACACATCGACCCTACAGATCTTACATAACGCAAAGTATATCATGCGTATTCACAAGATATACGAAGTTTATTTAAGTTTACATAGTATATGTAAACTGTTATGTATAATTATTACCAGCAGCAATTAATTTAGCCTCGGCATTCCACTGCTGGGAATTACTTCCCCCTACATCTAGCCAAAGGCGTCCATTTTTTCATGTTTCGTCCTCCACTCATCTACTCCAGCGGTGTTCGGTTCTCCAAAAACGTAACCAGCCCATTATCACTTCAATTTGAAAACACCGAAAATATGTCGATTACTTTGATATAGTGATATTCTTCTATGATAATTAAAATCTTAGACAACATTAAGCAAATTGGGCTAAACTTGGAAAACATATTTGTAATAATTTAAATGTCACACTACAAACCCTCCACTTACGTTATTTACACTTTGAGAATGAAATGTTATCCTAACTCACACTACACAGGCGCTAACTTCGTGAGAAATAACACATAATGGCTTCGTATTTACGCGTCAAGTTAAATTTAAAGGAAGGAAATTTCTGTTCAGTATTCCTTGTACTTGTGAGACTACGCTCGAAATTTAAGATAAAAGTACATTTTTTATACAACTCATATAAATATGTACCAATAATGAGCATGCGGCCTCCCCATTTCTGGGGAGAATTGACGTTAACCATAACTAAAACTATAACTAACCACCACGCTTCATCCATCCAGACACGGAATAAATGTCTGTAGGCATGTATTTATTACAATATTTGTACCATTTGTTAAAATCATTTAAAAAATATAATGAAATATGTTGTACGTGACGTTATTCCATTAGCCAGTTTTTTATAGATTTGGAATGTTACACATGGAAAAAAGGATTTTGTAAAACTTAAAAGCCGCCATCTCGCGGCACAAAAATAAAATCTTGCTTAAAAATACGCATTGTAATTGCCTCTTACGGAGCAATAAAAGTCTTTAAGTGCACTTAAAGCGAGAGACCATCGAGACCTAATTTACGTCCTACGCCAAGCCATGACTACGGTAACAGCTACTCTATCGCACATAAAATTATATAATAAAGGTTTATATGTTGAGAAAAATTCGACTAATTATATAATTTAAAAGATACAAAATGGCACAGTGCTGTTGAGGAAGTGTTAGCTTTCTGAGCCAAGGTCCTGAATTATATATTTTTTTTAATGGGATGGGAAGACTAACGTATTCAACGCCGCCCAGAGATATCCGCAGCACCACAGGCAGTGTGGAAGTGTTACCGACCTATAAGGAAAGTATCATTATGGGAGTGGGAATGGAAGGGGTAGGTGAAGAGGGCGGGGGGAGAGTGTTGGGCCTCCGGAACTCAACCGCTTACCGTACGAAGCGCGGTGGTGGTACTCAGACACCGGTTTTTTGCGGAAGTGTAGTACTTCCCCGGGCGAGCCGGCCCATTCGTGCTACAGACAAATATTATGCCATTCTTGACAAAGTATTCGTCTGCAGCGTACCTCTACCATTATTAAATTATACATAGCACTACAATCAGTCAAAAGTTGCAAAGTTCATCTACCACTTCGGACTAAATACATAAATATGTACAAATATGACCTAAAATTATTTATTTCGTGGCTTTATGTTCCGCTAATCCGTCTTGAACTTTTTTTGTGGTTTATATTATTAGTTTGTTTTATGACTCCTTCGTTTGAATTTGACTTAATCACTCTTGACTCAATATAACATTCTACATCTAACTTAATAGCTATTATTTTACTACTATTATATAATTCCCAAAATTAATATTATAAATAAGTATATATTCAATGCCAGAAATAATTTAAAAAGAAAAGAGGATAAATATAGTATCTAGTCCTTTGTTTTAAATACAATGCGATGTTTGAACAGTGATCTATTTCGATTACAGTATTGCATTGCTACAGTATTGCGAGACAGCTGGAACTCGAAACACACGAGAATACTTAAAGCTCCTTGAAACTGCTCCGAGGCAGGACTCCACAATACCTAACAATCTTAACAATTAATTGAGTTAGTTGAAAGGGTAAGGCTTTCAAATTGAATCCGTAATTATGTTATCGTTTTAGGTAATTGTTTGCCATTTTGGATGATATACACTTTTTAGCACATAATAGAAATGCGCCTGTAAATATTAAATAGCAACAAAACCAATATTTGTATCTTGTTGCTGTTTAATATTTACCTACCATCATCATCATCAACAAACAATATTAAAGTAGAATTGTTGTAGTTTGAAGGAAACCGGAAGATGTCCCGCCATTGATTGGCATGGCCGAACATTGGTTCTCTTCAAAATTGAGGGCTTTTGCCATAATCCCCATGCAAGAATTTAGTATCGCAGATTGGATTTTTTTGCCAAAAAGACACTGCTACATTGCTGTACAAAAGCAAAGCCAAATACACAAAGCTCACATTGCCTCATTTGCTCACACAGTCACTTGGGATAGACACGGAAAAAGGTGAGGAGTGTCCATATTACGATATTGTAAAACTCGATTCTGCCTTCTGCGAATAAATATACAAGAAAAAAATAGCTGTGTCTACATTTATTTATTGTTAATCCTGACATACTTTATTGTTTATTCTGAAAGATTTAAACATCTTTACTGAAACAATTGAATGTGTTTTGATTGGACTCAACTATAGAGCACTTTATACGCAATATAAATTATTGCGTAGGGTAAATTTAACTCCATAAATATTTAGGTAACCTGTATTAATAAACGAAAATCTAAAAAAATATATCTTTCTAAATACACAAGTAAAGTACACAAAAACTCAAAGAATCAAACAAACCATTGTGATACTATTGCAATATTTTCCACAAACAAATATAGTTTAGTGTTTATTCATCATAAAATCAAGCAGTAGTTTTAATTTATTTACAATTTATAGCAAAGCAATGGACTTTAATCTGATCTGTTTTGATGAACTCTAATAGTATTTCACTAGCAAATTTGGATTAATAAGTTCTATGTTATATGTATGTATATACAAACACTCATATATACTCAGCTTGACAACGAGATAGTTGTTTGATAGCCATTATAATTGTTATTACTTGATTAAAAAATTATATTATGTGTATACCAATCAGTAAACACACGACACCACTTTTCTTAATTATATTATAATCTAATTATTTATTACTTTACAAGTAATTACATTTCGGCGACGATGGTTGGAATTAGAATGAATCTGGTCCCGACTGAATTTCGGAACAAAGAAAGTAAACAACGAACAAAGAATCTGGCAATAAATATTAAACTAGATTTGCGTCAATATAGCAACATTATCTTTTTTAATAAACGAATGAAATTACTGCAAAACAATTTTAAAAATACAGGTTAATATTCAAAATACATATTTATATGAATTTTACATAACTCCGTGCAATTTATTTTACACAAATTAGTATCATTTTAATTATTTTATATAAACCAACATTATTCTTACATCATCTACCAACAGATGGCGCCACGTTTTATCTATTGCATAAATTAATTAAGTTTTGTCTATTGCATAAAATAATTAAATAATGATATTAATTTTAATACGCCCATATACACGATCTACACAGGGCAGAAACAGATTGCAAACAGCCGAAAATGTTTCGGGAATGGAGATTAATCTACCACCATTGTCCAAGGCGGATGAGCAGAACAATTATGTACTTACTATAACATACTTATTTTTTATTAATATTTCTACCGCTTGTTATAGGTGTCCTTAAATTAATAAATGTTATATTTTTCGGGAATCTATGCAAAGAAAAATTAGATTAAATGAAGGCGATTTAATGAGGCCATTGAAAAGAAGGCACCGAATGCTAGAAATTGGAAATTTTATTGAAATATATAATATTTCAATAAAATTTCATATACATTTCATATAAATATATTAAAATGTTGATTTTTGTTTGTGTATTTTTTTTTTGTAAATTAGAGTTTTAAGAAATTAGTAAATAAGAGATTAAAATTTATTGCTTTTTTTTACAACAGCAGGAGCGCGGGCTGATAACCCGCATCCCGGCGCGAAATATGCTTAAGACGGCTCTGTTGATAATATTTATATCTCTTTAAAAATCTTATTAAAGTTCTTTCAATCTGTCTGTTGTGAAATAAATGCCTTTCGAGGATTAAATGACAACAGATTTAATTCAGTTCGTACTGAAAAATACGAAAAATATTTTAATATATACTGAAGGTCAACTGTCAAATACCTTAGAAATGAATAGCTTTAAGATGTAATTTTAAAAATTGAAATTAAACTAGATTAGTTTTTGATCACTTTTCGACTCTTTTTCAGGGAGACATTTATAAAAAAAGAAGACGAGATGTTTTTATATTACTAGAATTCTTGTTGTCCATTCTAACTAAACTAACAATGCTTGTGCTAAGAAATGGTTCACATTAATGGTCCAACGGAGGATACAAAAATACGACTGGAAGAAAATGCCCAGTGGCATGAAGCCCGCGTGTTGTATATTTTGTAAAGTTTAAATTAATAAATATATGAAGCGACGTTGGGAGCAAATACCATTAGAATCAATATCTACCTGAGTAGTAAAAACCAACAATCTATCCCTAATCCACCCGCCAAGCAAAGGAATTATGGCAACACACTTTGGGGGAGGCCAATGTCCAACACTGGATTATTACAACTGTACTAACTATAATGATGTCCCAGCATTTTTCCATTATTTTCTTGTTTATTTTCCATTCAATTTTAATTTCGCCATATTTATACTGGTTCATGTATTATTTTTCTAATCAAATTATAATGTTTAGTATATTGGCTGTCAAACAACTGCTCTGTTGTTGAAGTGAAGTTTATACATACATATATATAGGACCTCCGTTATACAAATGTTTATAACTCGTATATTACGGAGGCCCTACAGATAATTAATGAAAAGAGAAACTTAAATTTTGAAAAAAGTTGTTTATATTCCAATATTCCAACCATTCGGTATTTTTCAAATTAAATTTCCAATTAACCAAGCTCCGTGAAAACCACTACTAGTAAGTCAATAACGTTATCTCTTGTATCCGTTCGCTTTGGAAACATCAATGCAATAGCGGCCAACGTCCAATTTACTTCGTTATTTCGTCTTTTCTCTTAGCTGGATAAAGAGTTAAACTTAAGCCAATTAAAGTATTATTTAAAACAAATTTTTTGTCACTTTTTTAAAGATATGAAAACCTATTATCAAACAACTACCTACTACTAGCAGTCGCTCTTAATAAAAATTTCTAATTTGTAATTTTTTTAGTTTATATTGTTCTCCAAAATTTTACTCCTTCTTCATAATATGCTCCATACATAAGTTTCACTCTACTATTGCATGCATAAATTTTACTTCTCCATGCGATCAACGTGCTTAAAAAAGAGTACAAGGTTTTTTTATAGGATACGAAGGCAAACGAGCAAGCGTGTCACCTGATAGAAAGCAATTAACGCCGCCCATAAAGTCATCCGCAGTGCCATAGGCAGTGCAGAAGCGTTGCCGGCCTTTAAGGGTATTATGGAAGGGAGGATCCGGATCTCGACCGCTCAACGGACGAAGCGCGTTAACTAAGATACCACTCACAAGCCGGTTTTCTGCGGGAGTGTGATACTTCCCCGGGCGAGCCGGCCCATTCATGCTACAGACAAATAATATGGCATTCTTGACAAAGTATTCGTTGCAGCGTGGCTCTATCACTACAAAACACGTTTTCTCACGTATTAATATACAGATTGTGTATTTTCTTCTGCACACCATCAAATATGAAACAACTGCTGGGACATATATGAGACATGATAGATACAACTTGTTGCAACTAATCATGGGAAAAGTCGCAGACAAAAGACGAGTTGGACGAAGAAAGGAGTCTTGCGTATACAAGAACGGGGAGTGGGCAGGGATAGTGAGTGTTGCCGTAGGTGCTGTTTCACATCGCTAAAGGCAAATATAGTTGTGCTGAATTTGCTGCCACTGTAACGGAGAATACTTCTTTATTGCCTCTCCGACTAATGAGTCGCAGAAGCACTAAAGAAGTATTTTCTTTATTCTGTCAATCAATTAACAGCCCGCAGGAGTCATACAGCATCATACATTAGTTCACATAAGCCTCTCCAAGAAGCGCCACCTGGCCCGATCTTCAGCTTCATGCATTCAGTTTCTCCCCATCACTTGCACCTTGCGATCATTGCAATAACTAGCCGGGGGGGGGGCACTACTACGTTTGCCAAAACGCGGTCTCGGGTCCAACAGTACAAAAATCTCCAACAAACGTGATCAGCCCAATGCCACTTCATTTTGCTTTTGACTTTCGTTTTTTAGCGGATTTCTTCATTCCAAATCATATCCAACAGAGAAATTCCAAACACAGCTCTCTCTTACAGTCTCTTACTATTTATACCAGACATTACGTTACCATTACAATTCCAATAATAGTTTTAGTATCAAACAATTCAAACATCACTCTCTCTCAGGCTCTTATATTATAATTACATAACATTTCAAGTTATCTCATATTGCTGAACAAGTTTGCAGTCTCAGTTTACACTGAATTTGCAATGTGAAACTACTCCCCGGAAGATTTAATTTAATGCCACTGAGATATGCATTGGGTCGGTTGGAAAGCTCTGGAATATAATTTAACGAATATGAAAACCCTTTTGATGCAGTCATGACAAATTACACATTAATATTCACTGCATAAATACTTCATTTTCTTTATAAGCTTGCGGTGGTTCATCGGTGTTGAAGCCACAAAACGAGACATATTAACACAACTCAAAATAAACCAGATCTAACAACCTGATACCGTGTTAAAAATGTGAGATCGTCGCTTCACTTAGTCATTTATCATATACAGCTAAATAGCTGTATAAAAATATATGATAACCAATTTGGTTTTAGACCTGGTTTATGAACAGAGAGCGCTGTGCTATGCGTAAAGTAGTCACCTCGTGCTACACCGAACGCAAGATACCGGTTTACTCTACTTTTCTCGATCTTTCTGAGGCTTTGGATCTGGACTTACTACTACTTACTTACTTATTACTACTGGAATATATTTAAATATAATACTAGCTTTTGCCCGCGGCTTCGCTCGCGTGGAATTTGCTCTGCCACATTAATTTTCGTGACAGATAATTTTAAATAAGTATATTTTTTTTACTTAATAGTAAACTTATATTCCGACCAAATTTACATAAAATCTTTATAAACTGTAGCCCATATGTTATTCCTATGTATAACATATATTACTGTAAAATTTCATCCAAATCCGTCCAGTAGTTTTTTCGTGAAAGAGTAACAAACATACATCCATACTCACAAACTTTCGCATTTATAATATTAGTAGGATAGTAGGAAGTAGGATTTCTGTACCAATTACTTAACCTGTAAAGAATTATAAGACGTAACTAACCGTAAGATTCTTTGACAGCAAAATCGTCTACCGACGAAAAGAAACCTAAAACACAGTAAAATTCTTATTTCAGTATTGTTTTGTTCCATTTAACGGACATTTTCAATCCATGGATAGCTCCTGATTAGCGCTAAACTAAACTCAGCTTACATCGAATGCCGGGTCCGGTCCATTGGATAGCATATCCAATAATCGGACCTGACCTGTCAAATATTTTACCTTTAAGAACTATAAAGGGATAACAACACACTTTTTGTTAAAAAATAACTTGTCTTACTTAAAAAAAGAAATGTGGCTCTAAATATTTCTTCTTAAATATTTGAATGACGGCGACGTGGTTCGCCACCCGTTATGTCCTGATTCCTAAATTTCACAATCTTTATGAATTATTAATGGAGTCAGGCGTTACTTTGCGGAAATCCATCACTATATGGACAGTCAAAAGTTTTACTTAGCTAAGATCCGCGACAAGCTGATCAAAAGGCTTTCACTTTTCGGTTGTCTTCCGTAGAGTCTACTATACCTGAAGATGCCTCGTGTTGGGGCGAAACACGTGTCGTGTACAAGATGGAAAAGTGATAGTGTGTGTTTGGCGTTGTTTATAGTGGTTGGTGGGTGGAGAGTTGATGGCCGATTTTCGGTAAGTTTTTGGTTTAAGTTCCAAATAAATCCACTAAACCCAACGGAAAAACACACATTATTAATTTTCTGTTATTGTTTTGCTTGTCGCGGATCTTAGCTAAGTAAAACTTTTGACTGTCCATATAATCTTTATGAAGTTTATGGGATAAAAGGGATTATGTATGTAGACTTATTTTTTGCAAGTTCCCATATATTTGATATGGCCATCATCCTAACTGCATACTATCAGCCTAACTGCATAGCCCGGTAATCGGATTATCGTAGTTGCAGACAAATCGAACTTCGACTGAAAAATTTCGAAAGGTAAAGATATACCACTTTTTGAAGTATCAATACCATTCATCGCGATCTTTCACGTACCTACCCACAAATTTCTGAAAGGATATCAAGGTATCTGCTCCCCTGGCGTCTTCATGGGCTATGATGAATGTTTATCATCAGGTAAGACAACCTAATTGATTCAGTGTCGAAGTTACCACTTTCAGAGTCAATGGTCAGAGGTTTGATTCCCGCATCGGGATATTTGTATGATATATTGGATGAATCCTATATATTATATCTCGGGTTTGTACAATACTCGACTCAATGTTTCAAACAAATTACGTAGCCCTATTTTAATTCCCTCATTAAACAGTTCACCCTTAAACACGGTCTTATATTCGTACAAAGCCTATGCAGCCAAGTCTCCACATTGTACACATATTGCACACACCTACGGGAGTGAATATACATACTTTTTTTTAGGACCTGCATAAGATATTTTCGAGTAACAATCTGTTTCCAACTGATGGTCACTCCTCTAATACTGGTCTAAACAGAAGTCACAACCTCACCTGAGAGACTTTTAGATCGCTACCAGCATCTACCTTTTATCGTTTCAGCAAAGCCAGGTTAAAAAACATCTTTTGTCAGTCATACTCGATTCATCGAATGGACAAATTACAGGCTTATTGCTTGAGAACCCTTTTGAAGAAGTTTATGTTTGTGCCTTGTAAAGAATTCAATCAACGAAAACCAATTTATATTTAATACAACTTAAGACTTGTACAGTTTTTTAAAATAACATATTCAAATCATTCTTACATTATACGAAATGCTTCAAACGTCCTGTATAAGATAAAAAAATTCAATTTGGAATATGTTTTTGCTTGGCCTACGATCCCTTATAAAACATATTAATAAAAGAGTTACGGTTCGCCGCATCTTTATTGATAGACGCAACCCGTAGCCGAGATAAAAATATATTCAAATCAGCAAGGTAAACTTTATAATAAAAAATCTACATGCAATTTTAAACATCTTTAGATTCTAATAGGGTTTTAAGTAAAAGAAAAGAGAGTTTTAGAATTATATAATACATGCTATGATTAAAAAAGTGAATCAATATCAATATCAGCCCACGGCAGTCCACTGCTGGATATAGGCCTCACCCTATAAAAAAAAACTAAAAAAAGTGAATACCTATGCTTTAATATACTGTCAATTTTGTACTTCAATATCACATTACTGGAGTTGCGACTGGAATCTTTCCGTCACCCACCATACCTACTTCCAGACCTTGCCCCAACTGATTGAAAAAACTGCCTTCAAATAATTAATTTATTCTCATTCCTAGAAATTTCATTGCAAAAAATCAATTATCTTCCTAGACATTGTGGAACAATGGTACATACTTCAAACGATAAAAAATTTTTTTTTCTTATCTTTGATGACAGTTTCAAGTATTATGCCAGTTGCAAGTTAAATACAAAAATATCCAATCTCTTGAAATGTAACTAGTCAGCTTATGTCGTCACATCTTGATAAAATATTTTTTTTTCTTTTCTTTGATGACAATTAGTTTCAACTATTATGCCCGTTGCAAGTTAAATACAAAAATATCCAATCTCTTGAAATGTAACTAGTCAGCTTATGTCATCACATCTTGATAAAATTGTGGCCATTTTACTAAAACCTTCTATGGACTTTTTCAGTCAACTTAAAAAGTTACATTTATTTCTTATCACTTCACTTATACACCTTAATTGAACTATATTGCATACTATGCTACCACAATTAAACAATATAACTGATAATAATATAAGATTATGAAAATGACAAAAAATGTATTAATAACTTGAAATAGCTTAAGTTATTTTTTTTTTCACGGCTTATATAACAGCTGATGACACAATGTCACTGATGTAAGTTGGCAAGAAAAGTCCAATATATTTTTTACAAAATAAAAATGCTTTTTTTTATATAGAATATTTTAGATTTTTATATATGTCAGATTATCATTTACATCATTTTTTCCAAAAGCAATGTTTAATTTTAAAAAATATATAATAGTTATTAACACTTTCTTTTTATACTAAATGAGAAATATTATTTTATAAAATTATAAACATAGTGCATGCAGTTCATTAACAGATAATTAGAATATTTTTTTTTTTTTTTCATTATTATGTTACTTATTATACTATGAACTGTTCCAGTTTGATAAGTAGCATTTATACCAATTATACACATTAATTTATTAAAATAAACAAAATGTTAAGTGTATTTTTTAAGAAAAAAATAAATTGAATAAAACATTATTATTTTAAAACAAATTATAAAATAAAATGTCTGCCAGTGAGACTTTCTGACATGTACATCGCTCATACATATTATTCAACTGTGTAGTCGAATATGTATTAGTGATGTACATAATGTTTAAAAAATTATGTTTAGTCAGTCAACATCTTGCTTTTTATAAAAAAAGAATAATTTGTAATGAGTAATAGAATAAAAATATCAGAATACCTAGAGTATGTTCATTAATAATAAAAACTAAGGATAGTCACATTATATTTCATAAGTGTTTAAAAAAGTCAAGATTTTTTTTTGCAAATGGTTTATATAAATAATATATTACTAGCTAAAATATTTTACAAATGTTTAGTACCTTATAGTATATATCTAGTGTATAAGTAAGTATGTACAGCCTTGGCCAAAAGTATTGAGCACCCTACCTACATACATTTATATAGCAATATATCTGACAGGCAAGTCCATACTCATATTTCTATAAAATAGACCATTCACACCAGTTCTAGGTGTGAAATACCTTCTTAATATTTCTCTTACTTCTGCAACTGTTATTGCAGGGACACCTTCATAACCAGACTTGATGTAAACTGCATTGTTAAGGCTAACAGGATTGCAAAAATGACCCCCTTCAAATTTGCTAAATGGATCCCCGTTCCTCTTCTTCGCATCTTGGCGTATCAAAAATACTGCGTCAACAATCTCAGCAACTGTTTCATATGCTAAGAAACACAACACTTCTAATGCTGGCATAGTAATCTTCAATTCTTTTGTTGGATTTACCCAATTTTCTAATTTAACAAAGCCCTTACACAAACCATACCCAGACCGAAAGGAGCTGCACCGAGCTTTGTGGTACGCTTCATATTTTTCAAAAGACATTGATTCAGTAATTTTTGCAGCTCTAATTTTTCGTAAATAGTCGATAGCATCGAATTTGATTTGGCTTATTTCGTCAGTTTCATCAAATTCTTTCATTATATCAATGTGATTTCGACGTTTTTTAATTGTCAGATCCTTTTCATCATCAAGAATAATACCTGACATAATATGCTTTGATGGTGCCACCTGACGACTTTTATCTATTTGATCCAACTTCAGTTGATATTCATGCAAGCGTTTTAATTTTAAAGGGTTTTTTCGCATAAGATATATAATATCATAGTTTGATATAGCCTTTGCCCCCCGCATATTGGAATAAGCAAATGCCTCTTGAAGCATTGACCGTAACTGCTGTAAAACTATACTTTCTACTAACACAACTGTCGCGGCATTGGGATTCGGATTATCACCAAAACCATGCATCATATTAGAAATCTCTTTCTGAAAATTTGTAACTTCACCGGTGCCGGTAGCATCAATTGTAAAATAAGAGACCATATTGCGGTTTTGTGGGAGAAGCAAATTTTTTATTATCCAAAAATCCTTTTGAAAATATTTTGATAATTTATTTTTAGACCAATATTGTTTGAAAATTAGATATTAATATACATATCTACGAATGTACGAACAAAAATGTAACGTTAATAATTTTCGTTTGTCACTAACGATGGCAATTAAGTAATTGAATCTTTATGCCAATAAAAAATTTAACAGAATTGTTGAAATATTGGTAAGATAAAATCTTCTTTATCAAATTTTCTTATAAAATATGAGAATCAAAAGTAATGGATTCACAAATCATTTTATTTTAGTACACAATAACCGTTTATTAATCTACTGAGTAATGAACAACTAGAATTATATATTAGATTAGAGAAACCAAAGTTTATTAAGAAAATCTCTTTCAAAAATTGATCTCTTTCAAAACATTTTATTTTTTCTCTTATTATTTCTACCTCTATTCTATTTCTTTTATATTATATTTTTCTTTTCTCTTCTTATTATATATCTTATTATATTATTTGAAATTAAATGCCTAAAGGTGTTCGAAATATCAATCAAATAATACTAAAAATAATTAAACTTTAAAGTTTTCTATTATTTAAATAGCGAATATGCGGGTCGCCTGATGTTAAAAAGTCCCCGCTCCCCATAGATATTTATAATACCTTCGCGCTTTTTAGATACGTTGCCGGCCTTATGTGATCACATAAACACGTCTCTTGAATACCTCTATGTGGTATTTACATGGGAATACCGCAGTTTCACATTTGCACAATTTGTGGTAGAAAACTGCTTCTAAATCGAATGGTGGTGAACGGCCAATCATCTAGATTATATAGATGAAACATTTTTTTATGGCATGAAGTTCCATGGTGAAATTGTGCGGCTGGGAAGAAACGCTACTCTTACAAAATAAGACTATATAAATAGCCGCGAGAGTGAATCAAAATCTAGCAAGTAAGTACGTAGTAGTTCAATTCGAGCAGTTTCAGAGGGCCAATCATTAAAAATATTGTTTTAATAAATCTTTAATCTGTTGCTCCAATCACCTGATGGCGAAGTTGTCAAATGTGTCAATGTCAATCTGTTAAGAACTATATAGTTTGTATTTATTCAGGATATGTATATAATAATTATTTTTTAAATTCATAAATCAGATAAATTTTTGACGCCAATTTATATTAGTGGAGCCGAAACAGGGCTTTCATTTTATTGTTCTAATGTTACTCTAATCTAATCACTTTTTGCAATCGATGAACTTTTGCTTGATATTGATATTGAATTATAAAATACGAAAGGAAATAGATGTTTAAACCGTGATTTTTTTTTAAATTAATTCAAAGGGTTTATGACAAGTTTTGTTGAAACATCTACCCTTTTTAAAAAGCTTACGTAATATTTAGTCTTCATTTCAAGGAATTACATTGACATCAGAAAGCACTGGCACATGCATAATAGTTTGGCCAATTTATTGCCATCAACGAAGTCGAAGAGAGAAATAATCATAGATTTATATCCTCGTTAATAAAGGTATTAGAAAAAAATGATAAGTTTAAATTGCATTTTGAGAAATGTTTTACTGAGATCGAATCTTATGTATCGATTACGATACGCATCATGCTGGTCATGTGGTAAAAATTTTAATAATTCAACTGTTAACTTATTTTGCTTAAATTGCAATGCCCTACAAAAGCCTGAAGAAGAAAACTACTTTAAGATAATGGGAGTCACTGAAACATATGACTTGGATGAAAATGATTTAGCTCAAAAGTATAAAGAACTTCAGAAATACCTGCATCCTGATAAATTTGCTAACAAGTAAGAAAAATTCACCTTCTAACCAATCTTCTCTGTTTCGCCCACAGGTTGTCTTGTAGATTATGCCCAATGGCATTAAGTGTGCCTGATGTACATATTTTGCAAAAAGTTTAAATGAATAAATAAAAATATCATATAAATTTTATTATTATTATAAAGAAAAAAATACTTATTATATATAATCAAAGATTCAATTATGTGGTTCCTGGTGTAAAATTAGGTTTACCCCATTTCTTTTCTTGTGAGTGTGAGGCAACTATGGAAGCATATTTATTTATTTATTATTTTTGTACAAATTGTAGCACATAATCAATCAGACTTAATGCCAAAAGGCATTCTCTACTAGTCAACCTTTAAGTACTAGTAGCATTTACATTACATAGAATAATATGAAATGTGCTTTATTTTACTTCCAAGATAAGGAAGAAGTAATATTCACATAAAATATAAATTTAATGCAACAGAGAGGTAAGGATTAATGAAGTAAATATTAGAAAGAAGTTTCTATTTAATTATTGGTACATACAGCAGTTGTGGAAAATCAACTAGCTCAGCATAATGCTGTGGTAGAACCACATTGCTGATTTTGAGCTAGAACATACCTCCCATGTTACTATCATTCTTAATAAAAACCACCACTTCAAAAGTAGGTCACTTTTTTATTAAGAAGAACACAAACAAACTAGCAAGTATTGTGAAGTTTAGTAATCTACATAACTTATAAACTGATGAAGAATTTTTGAAAGCAGAGTCAGGTAGGTATTTTACTGCTTGTCACTAGCCTCAGACTATAGTCAGGAGCTTATTTGGGGACAGGGGGGTGTCAAGCTGTGAACCAGAGAGAAAAACTTTATTATAAAAATAAGCATATGTATTTTAACTCAACATAAATACAAATCTCATAACTAAAAAAATTTATTACTATTACTATTTTTGTTGGATTCCATGATGTATGTTACCATATTCAAATAGATGAGAAGACCTTTTTATACTTACGTTAATACATTAAAATTAATGTTTTAGGAAGCGGGAAGAACAAGAAATATCTGAAAAATATTCATCCTTGGTAAATGAAGCATACAAAACACTCCTAGAACCTTTAACTAGAGGTAAAATTTATATTTCTAATCAACATAATTATATTAATATTTCACAATCAAATGAACTCAAACTCATGAGGGTTACTAGTAACAGTAGAAGAGTTCCACTGTCCACCTTATGACAAACCTTTGCTATTGAGTTGAAATTATTATAATATTGTATGGTCACGGGAACTCAATGTGTGTGCAAAATTTTATAAGGTTCACTAAAAGTAGTTGAAAAAGCCTCAGCAAGATTTGAAATGTACAAAGAAATGGGGTCAAGCTAAATAAAACCATTTAAAATTCTATTGAAAAGTTTACTAATCCTTCATGTCCTGATTCCCATAAGAGCGAGAAGCAACGAACTAAGAGTCGTTTCGCTACGATGAATGTGAGAGGAAGGATGGATGAGTGTGAAGGAAGTGGGGAAGGTGTGTCAGGTTCATAGCGAACAGAGATCTGTTGTCTCTGCCTTACCCTACAGGGAGACAGGCGACTTTATGTATGTATGTAAGAAAAGTTTATTATTACATAACTAAGACAATATTAAGCAATAAATACAGAGAGACCTTTCAAACTGCTTTACCTCGTTAAAGACATTGTGGCTACCAACTTGCACTAGTTGGAGTGCAATAAAAGAGTATAATACTAAAATCTACCAATATATTATGTTTGTGTACATTTATCTGTGTATATATTTCAGGTGTATACATGTTGCATTTAAGAGGTAAAGAAATACCAGAAAATACAGAAGTAGATCAAGAATTTCTGATGAAGATTATGGAGAAAAATGAAGAGGTGGAAAGTGCAAACACAGAAGAGGAAATAATGAAATTAAATGAAGAAAACAAAAAATTAATTAAAGAATTACAGAGAAAGGTATCACAGGCTTTTTTTGACGGTGATTTGACAAAAGTTATGCGTTTGCTTGGCCAAATGAAGTATTACACTAGTATAGATAATCAAATACAGTCTGTGATACGTAGTAAAGGCATATTAAGATGAAATGTTTAAACAAAAATTAGAAAAGACTAAAAGAAAGAAATGTTATTTATGTAAATAGTATAAGTAAGAATATATTATAATTATTATATATTTACGGCCTAGTTATTTTTTTCCTTCAATTAACCACCACTGCTGGATATCGACCTTACTCACAAATTATTTTTTATGGGATACGAGGGCAAACGAGCAAGCGTGTCGCCTGATGGAAAGCAATCAACGCCGCCCATAGACACCGCAGCAGTTACGAAAGCGTTGCCGGCGTTGTTAATGCACGACGCCGAGCAATATATAGTGGCGTTAAAGTTTACGCGAGAGTGGGCGCATATTTTACGGGAACGGACTGTATTACTAAACGGGGTCATGTGAGAACTATGCTCAAAAATTGTGCATGGCTTACGTAGTGAACCGCCTGGCATGGTACCTCCTTCGACACTTCTTATATAGCTGACGTCCTACGATGTGCCGAACACGATACTTTAAAAGTCTGTAGTCTAATAATTTATTGCACAAATATTTGGTACTGTTTTACCTTTTGCGACGATAGATGATCAACGGGCAGTAAATGTGACGCAGACAATATAATGTACACACGTGCACAAACACACACACACACACCTGTACAAACACACCCCTGTAGACACACACACAACATTAATTAAACAATAACCAAAACGAAAAAAAACTTTTTTTAAACACAACAAATAAATAAAATATGTTGATTTCAATGGCGACCCATTGCCTCAGTGGCGGGGTCCCCCACTCACAGAGTGAATTGTCGCAGGTGCGATCCCCGCATCAGAATATATGTATGGCCTACAGATATTTATTCCAAGTCTGGAAACCCCGCCAATCTGCATTGAACGAGCGTGGTGGGTAATTATCCGTTCCTCCAGAAATTGGGAGGCCCGTGCTCAGCAGTGGGACATGTATGGAGTGTGAAAAATGAACCAAAAAATAATGTCTTTAACCAGCCTAGCCTAATCTTCGGCTACACGTAGCTCTCTCTGCCAGCCGCTCTGCGCAGATCGGCGTTCCATCTAGCCAGGGGCGAATACATTTGCTGAGACGCGGTCTCCATAACAGCATATGAGGAAACTTTTCAAGTTTTCTCATCGCCCGTACCTCAGAGCCTAAAGACGAAAGTTGTCCACTAATGTGTCCTGCCTATGTTTTCTTCATTTATTTTGTCGCTTCAACTAGCCAGGGAACATCCCACACTAAATTCACTAAGGTCTCCACTCCACAACATTTATCTTTTCTCCGATGAAACGTCACTTTTCTACTTTGTATTGGTTTTAAACACACCTTTTTTAAATAATTGCCACTTTAGTTTACTAACTCGAAGCGCTATGCCGGTGACTTTAGTGCTTCGGCAATTTTCTTCATGACGAATATCTGTAAAAGATTTGCGGCACAGAGGCTCCATCAATGTCTACGTTTCATAACCATAATAAAGTACAAGCAGGTCACATTTTACCGTCGCAATTATTAATGAAATCATCGTCCGAATTTTTAAAAAAATTTCATATGGTATAAAATAAAGCTAATGCGTTTTTAAAAAGCTCATGACAACAAAAACGTCGATAATTGCGTGTACTGTCATAAAAAATGTTCATATTATTTTAACGGTATTTAATAAACCATTTTAATGAGAAGTTAATAATATAATCACAAAACAGTTTTGCCTCACTCTCCATATGATTGATGGATTCATCTAGTGTTCAACATACTATCTATACGTTCTTCGGATTAAATATACTGTGATTGAAAATAATTGATACTTGGGACTTCAAAGGTATTATTTCGATAGTTGCCTTTCGCAGAGTATAATGTAACGTGAAACAAGTATAGTATATATCGCTAAAAAGTTGGAATGTTTTACATTTTTCGTGTTAAAATATGATGTTTGGTTTGGTGACTGGTTTTTTGGTTACTAGTTTCAACTTGAGTTAAGTTTTGCTAGTAGTAGAGCCACGCTGCAGACGAATACTTTTTAAGAATGGCATAATATTTGTCTATAGCATGAATGGGCTGACAGAGAAGTACCACACTCCCGCAGAAAATCGACGTCTGATTGGTAACTTAGTTACCGCTCTTCGTACAGTGAGCAGCTGAATTCCGAAGGCCCAACATCCTCCTTCTCCTCCCTCCCCCCATTCCCACTCTCATAATGTCACTTTCTTTAAAGGTCGGCAACGCTTTCGCCTATGGCGCTGCAGATGTTTATGGGTGACGTTGATTGCTTTCCATCAGGTGACACGCCTGCTTGTTTGCCTTCCTATCCCATTAAAAAAATGTATTGTTTTCGAATTAGGTTCCAGTGGTTATTTAATTTGTGACGGTTGTTTTATAATAGAAATTTAGAAGAGTACTTTTTGTTAATTACGTACTGGTCCGTAAAGACGCAATATTACTTTTCAACTTTTTTTTTCGCGAATCTTAGCAAAGTATTTGGTTGTCCATATAACTATAATGCATTTATTTAAAAACTTCTTAGTATGTTAATATAATAAATATGATAGGTTCACATATTTTAAATGAATTTACTACAACTTTTAAAGTAAATGATAACAAAGGTGTTTATAATTAATTATTTATTGTGTAGTGCTTGAGACATTCCGTGGCTATAGAAATCCGTACTGGAATGACATACCCTTCCTTAGCCTTGTTATCCTTAGCCTTACGAGGGAAGTCTACGGTGGTCGGTAGCAGAGCGCCTCGACATCGTTTCATTTTATTGTCAGCAAGTGTTCCAAACTAGACTACATCATTAAACATTTAAAGTGAAGATCTTATAGTTCTTAAAAAACATCTAACAAGTTTTTGTCTAACAAATCGTCTTTTTCATTTACTCATTCCTTCTCATTTACACACACAGTGTGAGTGTGATTTTGAAAAAGAGGTAAATCAAAAAAGCAAAGGTGCACCTGATAGTAAGTAATCACCACTTCACCGCCCACGGATGCATATTTTACGGTTAGAACATTTATTTCATTGTAAATAAACATAACTGTTTTAGTTTCTTCATATTTAACACTGCCTTGATCACTAAAACATAGGTAGACTGATAACTTGGCTCATCAACACACTATCACTGAAACGATGGCCACCATCAACTGAATCACCGCTGTGCTATCACGTGACACTACAATACAGCAACTGACGTATCAAGAAAGCTGTATCTGACTATAAAAAGCTCACATTATAATTTATGACTCGTGTTAGTTTTAAGAAAGTAACACAGTTGTACAGCACCTGACTCAGTTCGATGAAAGTATCGGAGAATGAAGTAAACTTTGTGTAGTGAAATATTATTTATTGATACAGCGATGTATTGCGCTAAAATATTATTAATACTATCAGTTACCGTTTTATATACTGAGGGTAAGTGCCGTAACTGATTTATTCTTAGTACCTATATTGCGCCCTAAATTATACTTTCAACCTTAATTATTTTTCATGGGATAGAAAGGCAAACGAGCAAGCGCGTCGCCTGATGGAAAACAATCAACGCTGCCCTTAGACATTTGCAACACCATAAGCATTACGGAAGCTTTGTCGGCCTTTAAGGTATGTGTAGGCTTATTTTTCCGTGTTTTTTAAGGTTTTTTTAAGGTTCCAATGTCATATCAATTTACTTCATAGTGTGCTAGAAAAGAGTTTTTGAGAAATGCGCATCGTACTGGATCGCCACTCATCCAGATGGTGAGGAAGAAACTTTTCTGAAACTTGATATACTTTAAAGGAGTAAATATATTATAGTTCTTTTTTCATCATAACATACTACGTTAATCTTTATTAAGAAAAATATACATTTCTGAAGGCGAAATTCGTGATATTTTTTTAAATAAATACGTTGTTTAAACCGATTAAAAATTAGTAACACCGTTATTGTAACAGTCTGTACATACATATATGTTTCTCTGCTAGACAAAGACGTATTTTAGAGGACTGGAAATCAACCTACTACGCTCGTCCAAGGCGTATATAGGTATCTAGACTCGGAATAAATACCTATAGACCATACATACGTATATATTATTCCAATGCGAGAACTAAACCCATGACTATAGACCTCCAAAAGGAAACTTCACTGCTGAGGTAATTAGAACTTAATTCTATAGATGTTAAATTCAATAAAAAATGTTAATTGTAGTAAAATCCCAGCTGCTGTTTACCCGTGTTTTGGGCGGTGCTCCGATTACCATAGACCAATACCCAATATTGGCCCAATTACTCCTAGACCCATGGGGCACACAACAGTACACTCAACACTGTGCCGGAGTCATCCTGACAAAACGACATGTAATATCGACGGCACATTGTTTTCAATATAACCTTAACACTGGAAAAAAGTAAGTACAAACTAGCCTATGTTCTGTTTGCCATAAAGCTTTGGTGAGTTGTTAAAAATAAGATAAAATTTTCTATTTTATCTTACTTTATAGAATAGACAAAACTAATTTTATAAATATTTTGGCGCCATCTGTTGGCAGATTATGTAAGATTAATATTGGTTTATATAAAATTATTATAATAATTGTAATGTGTGTTAAATAATTTATTTAGAACTATCTAAAATTTATATAAATATATAATTTGAATATTAAGCTGTGTTTTATGAACTGTTTTGCAGTAATGTCATTTATTTGTTAAAAAACGATATTGTTGTCATTCTGAAGCAAATGTACTTTTAGATTCTTTCTTCACTGTATAGTGTCTTTGTTCCCCTTCTCCATTTTATGCATTAAAACCAAAATTCAGTCGGGGAATTGATTTAGAGAAAAAAACGTCGCCCTTAGGCGGTACGATCTCTACGAAACCGAAGAATGCCGAACCCGGCTACGCCGCCTGAATAGGGCTGTAAAGGAGCGCATAGCCGAGTATCGCAACCAAACCTGGGACAACTTGCTTGTGGACATACTAGCGTGTGGCGAAGGTTACTCTGCTAGTCAGAGTAATGCGCTCGCGTTTGATGATTCGGAAAAAGCCGAGTGCTTAGCCGACAGTCTGGAGGCTCAATACCCCATTGAGCCTCTCATCCTCATCCACTAAAAGATGTCAATGATACAATCTTGGAGATATTTAAATTTGATTTCTAATGTAGAAAAAAAAAAAAAAAAAATATATATATATATATATATATATATATATATATATATATATATATATATATATATATATATATATATAAAATTTTGTTCTACAGTTATACCAAACCTCAATTCTGGAAGATTCGCGTTGGTTCTTCATACAGATCTCGAGGCGGTGTCCTACATAGGATAAAAACCATAATACCACATCATTCTTTCGACAAGTACTATTATACGAATGATATAGCTGTATTGGTTGTAAACACACCTTTTATATTCGGCAAATACGTCAAACAAGGGACCATTACCAAGCCTGGAAGCGAAATTATGCCCAATTCACTTTGTACCCTCGTTGGATGGGGTGCAACTCAGGTAATGTATTTAAATCATATTTTCAGTTTATAATCATATTTAGTCTTTAATATTCCATTACTCAATTTAGGCCGAGTTGGAAGGATTTCCCCTAATCAACATACTGTCTAGGTATGCTGGCAATCGTAGAATCTAGCAAATAGCATCGGTTAATCAAGTTTTTTTTATGGGATAGGAAGGCAAACGAGCAGGCGTGTCACCTGATGGAAAGCAATCAACGCCGCCCACAGACATCCGCATCGTCATAGGCAGTGCGGAACTCAGCCGCTCACCGTACGTAACTATCACGCGGTAGCTAAACTATCACTCAGACGCCGATTTCTGCAGGAGTGTGGTACTTCCCCGGGCGAGCCGGCCCATTCATGCTACAGACAAATATTGCCATTCTTGACAAAGTATTTTGTCTGCAAGTTCTTCTTTTGCCGACATTTCAACCTTAATTAAGAAATTGCGAAAATGTTTAATAGTTATTTTCGCAAATACTTGTTTACTTTTTTTTATGGGTTAGACAAAAGAGCAAGCGTGTCGCCTGATGGAAAGCAATTAACGCCGCCCATAGACAACCGCGACACCGCAGGAGTCGCGGAAGCGTTGAATACTAATATGAAAGTAGTCATCAGTCAATTTTATAAGCTTCATTAGGCACATATTTTTTATTATTATATTGGTTACTTACGCTATTTTTCATTCCATTTGTAATAATTGAAATTTAATTATTATGATGATTTTATAAGCATCATTTAAAATTTGGCAAGTCATCACATTTGTCCGACTGGCAACCGTTGAAGTAAACACTCGCGATATAATGACGATTATGATGACATTTATTATTGAATATGAATAATAATTTTATTATAATAATTGTATAATTTAAATATTCGTTTTATATACCTATAATTAAAAAAAATATTGTAGATGGCAAGATTTTTTGTAAAACAAAGAAAAAACATTAGAAACACATTAAATTATCTAAAAATCAAAAATACATGTCTCCATTTCAGAGGGATGGACCACAAGCAGAACAATTGCAATTCACAACAATGAACATAATAGAACAGAATGAATGTATTTTGCGCTATAATACTGTTGGAGCGAATATTGAAGATTCAATGTTTTGTGCTGGAAGTATAGAGGTTGATGGTATTGATGGATGTTATGGAGATTCTGGTGGACCATTGATATATAAAGGCGTAGTCATAGGTCTTGTATCTTTTGGATACAGTTGTGGCTTACGTTATTATCCTGGTGTCTATACAAAAATATCATATTTTACTGATTGGATAATTAAGACGATTTCAGTTTATAAATAAAGTTATACAGATTTTGCTCATATTTTACTTTATTTATAATACTCGAGAATAAAAAAATAGAATATTGTTTCCTTAATAGACATTTATGAAAATGCTAAACAGATTACGTTTTTTCCTAAATCATTGAGAGTATTTTTAATTAAATAATAGGTAAGTTGATATTTTTATGACCAATTTTACATAAATTTGTCATAAAAATGTCAACTTAAAAGCAAATATTTCAACCAAAAAAGAAACAATTATATGATATAATCTATTTTTCCCGCCAATTTTCTTATTCAATATATTTAACAAGTTGTTAACTTACAGAAGTTATGAAAACTAAATACTATTAAAACGATTTCAAATACTTCCATATTTTAGGAATATAAGAAAAATCATTGAGGTTATTAAGGATATATGTGAGTCATATTATTATATTTATACAAATATAAAAACGTAAAAGAACAGCACACACTTAAAAGGTTAAAAGAGAATAAAATTATAGAATTTCAATAAATGTGAAAAGAACAAAATAATGTATGTCAAGATTTAATTTTCGCCGATTCATAAAAATATAAAATAATCCCTAACGTTATATTTTAGTAAATAAAATTTGTTTTGGTTATCTTTGCACCTTGATATCTCCATAAAACAAAGATTTTTCTTAACTTCAATTCCCCTGTAAAAAAAATGTTAAGGCAAGTTTTGAACAAAACTTTTAATTTAAATTAATATAATGGATGGATTAATGGGTGGGCATTTAAAAATATATTTTAGATCTGCCTCCAAATTGGGATGATTTAAAATCCTTTAGTTAAATATGAAATTTCCATAATTTATTGTTAACATTTTATTCGCTACAAGCCACCTGCATCTTATAATTAAAATATCAAAATAAATTTGTTGTTCTGGTGGGCGTGGTGGCCTACAAAATTTTCACTTTTTGAAATCCCGGGTAAAATGAACATCATATTAAATGTAATACTAAAAAATAGTTATTTTAAACAAAGGTTGGCTGTATAAATAGTTGCCTAAGAGTCTTCCTCTTTGATGGTAGTTAGGTATAATTATTTTGCCAGTGTCAAATAAAATATAACAACAATAAGTATCTTGAAATGCACTACCACGTTACATTTTGATAAAATGGTGGACATTCTATGAATATGTTCTACGGACTCTAGCTTTTCCAACCAACTTACATCAGCGGCGTTGTGTTTTTATTTCATTTTCATAATCTTGTTGTTATTAGTTATAGTGCTTAATTGTGGTGGCGTATTATATATATAGTTTGATTAAGGCCTAAAAGTAAAGTGATATGAAATAAATGCGTGTATTGTGATTTGTTAAGTTGACTGCAAAATTTCATAGAATATTTTGGTAAAATAGCTTCTATATTAGAACGTAACGTGATAAGCTCACTAGTACATTTCAGCATACTTAATGTTATTATATTTTATTTGATACTGGCATAATAGATATAACTAATTGCCATCAGAAAGAAAAAGAGGTTTTGCTCTGTCAAAATCTCTAATACATCTAGCACTTGTCAACTTCAAATTGTCATCAATTAAGTGTCAATAATTGATGGGTGGATTTTGTTTCAGTGAATGATTTAATTTAAGTTGAACTTTTAATTGAAATAAGTTATACTTTAAAAATTATATAAAGAAATATGTCGAGGCAAACATCCAGGCTAGATTCCAAAAAAGTTGTAAGTCATTTTTTTATTATGCAATGAAATTTTGAAACTCCGTTCAAATTTAAATTCTGTTTAGCAGCTTCAATTTGCAATTTTTCTACATTTACAGAATTCAGAGCTATTGACTCTAACATATGGAGCTCTCGTGTCACAAATGTTAAAGGATAGTGAAAACACAGATGATGTTAATAAACAGTTAGAACGAATCGGCTATAATATGGGCGTTCGCCTGATTGAAGACTTTCTTGCTCGAACTTCATCTAACAGATGTTTGGAAATGAGGGAAACTGCTGATAAAATTCAGCAGGCATTTAGGTATCATTACCTTTTGTTCTATATGACATTATGTCCAAATTATTTTTTCTTAAAAATATAAATTTAAGTATATTACCTATCATTTTTGTACAGTACAGGGTGATAGTAATAAAGTCAAATCACCAAGTGAATCACATGCTCATTTGCCTGCACTGCTTTAAAAAAATTGTTATCTTATACATACAATATACATTTGTAATGTAATTGATATATAATCTAACTTTCTTATTGCTTCTTATTCTTGCAGTGCTTTCATAATTTCTTATTCTTTGTCTTTCTTATTTTATAACTTTCTTATTTTTGCAGTGCTTTCATAATTTTAAATCAATTATAAAAAGTGGGCTGTGTAGATATTGCTTTTGGAGTGACTTCATCCAAGGATTGATATTGCACTATTTTAGGGTCGAGGCTTTATTTTTAGGGTCTCTAGATCCCCATACTTTTCATACATAAAGTGGTAATACTGTAAAATGCTATGACTAGATGCTGATATTCTGTGAGGGTGTAGTACTGTCCTGATTTAGTTAACTCTGAATGAGTGCTACCATGGTTCTTCCACTATTAAATATGTTTTTACAGTATATTTAAGGAAGGCAGTTTTAATTTGTAATTATAATAGTAATTAGTTATTGATAACAAAAGATTTCATAGTACTTATTTATAACTGCCGAACTAGACAAAACCCTAGTCCATCTCAAAGACTAGTTAACATTTTTTACAGCCTCTGTTAGTCTTGGGGGTTCAAAATTTCAGGGGACTAGACCTCAACATTAACCATCCTTGTCTATGACGGATTGGTATTGTATTGTATATTATATGGTTTTATATTGGTATTGTATCTAAAATCAAGACTCGGAATGAATACATAAGTCATTCATATATTTATTTGTTTAATATATTCATATATTTAATTATCAAATATTCAATAAAGGGAATCAAAGCTGTAAATTTTATATAATTAGTTCTATAATTAACATATATTGTGTGAATTTCAGACTATATCTTAACATGCAACCAACAGTAACAAGTTGGAGTAGTTCAGGTGATGAGTTTTCACTGGTTTGGGATCAGTGTCCTCTGAGTGAGTGGGTTGAGATGCCCAACAATGGCTTAAAGTACTGCATGTTGATACCAGGTGCCATACGGGGTGCTTTGCAAATGGTGCAGCTAGATGTTCAATGCTGGTTTGTTCAGGTAATGTTGACAATGTAGCAGCAATAGCTCAGATAAGCAAATGAACCATTGTGTCAGTTACTAATATGAAAAATATTCAGGTGAATTCATTCTCCTAGCATAATCATTAATACCATATAATGGTTTACAAGAATTTTCAAAATATTTAAAACATAGGCAGTCTTCTTTAAAAATAATACTGATTATTGTAAGTAGTAGAACTTGTAAAAGTTCCAGTCACATGATGGCCCTTAAAAATGTGGGGTGGTATGTTTTTAACTTTTCCAGTTTTTTGACTATAAAGTGAGTATTTTCAGAAATAAATTGATATTTTTTGTATAAATAGATGGGAATTAGTGCTAATTTTTAAATGGAATTTGCTGGCAAATGTGCAAGTCCCTTAATAGTAAATATCAACCCCCTTAATTTACATTTGCAACACTACCTACTAATTTAAGGAAGATAAATTCTTTTATATTATGTAAGACACTATTAACCTGTTATTACTTTTCATTTTATAAAAAATATGAACATGCTGGGCACATATATTATTCCATAGATTATTAAAAATATATTATGCTTTGCTTTGCCATGATGCCACTTGTGTTAAATATATTTAATAATATATCATATAATATTCTATATAATTCTATGAAATAAGTTTATAAATATTGAATTATTTGAGTTGAATAAGATGGTAAAAAATCTCATCTTTTAACAAACAAAGTGCAGTAGCTATGCTACTACTACAAATACAATTTTCTGCAATAGTGTTGTATTTTCCCGAATGCAACCGCCCACTTGTTCATTGTTGCAGAGGAAGGTCTGCACAAAAAAATTGTTACAAATTTTCTGTGACATGATTCTGCAACTTTCGATAGTTATATTTAAAAAAATAATAGTATGAATCAATCAAACAATCGGGGACGTCCACACCCCGCGCAGAGGTGTGGGATCGAGCCTCGGGGATGAACCCCACTGCTCGTGCAGCAACTCAATGGGGCAACCGCCCCCCGGTCTTAAGTGCCGCTATTCCTAGCGGCTTTTGGGCGTCCTTTAACGACTTCGCGTCGTCGAGATATGGCTGAACCTATTCCTACGTTGGGTCCGTCGCTGGCCCTCTTCCCTCGCGGGAGCCAGGAGGCGACAGGAGGATTTCGCGTGGGAGTGGACGTCCCTCAGGTGGGCTAGTATGAAATAAAATAATTGTTGAGGTTAATTTTATATTTAGCCCCATCTATCGTTGTTTTGTGATATCAAACTGAAATTGAACACGGACCGCTTCTTATTACATAAAAGTAAAATTTAACGCCATCTATTGTTAGTACGTGGAACTATTGTAAAATTGGATTTCCCTTATTTTTAAGGCAAGTTTTTATTTAGTATAAATCATAATTAACGGTGATTAATGACGGTCATTTCAGGATCAAGTGAAAGGTGATGCAGTCACCGAGTTACGTGTGAAGTATATCAAAAGACTAGAAGATGCGGTGCCCGCAGGGGAAGATTAAAATATAATCACATTTGGAAAGGCATTTGTTTACCTGAGAAGACTGTCAATATGTTCTGTATATAGAGGCATTTCAAACTTTGTGTCAGGAAAAAAATCTTATTGGAGTATGTTACTACAGTGAAATCTGGATAAAATGTGTGATGGAGGTTTTTATTCCTTAAAAAGTTATCAATTAACCAGGTTTCAAACAGCCAAGTTTATAAATTACAATTTTCTAATTCACAAAGGGTTCCTTCCGCTTAGAGGTTGAAGTGTATCATTTTTTTATTTATATAGGTGAAACGTTTCAATAAAAACACTAGACTACTCAAAAAGTTCAATATCAATAATTATCTTACTTATTTAGACTATTAATTTAAAAAGTCTTAGTTATAGGAATAAACATTAAAAAATCATAAAAATGAAATCTTATATGAAGGTGTTTAAGTTTCCCAGTAATAGAAGTATTTTGATGCAAAAGCGTCCTTGTTAATATTAGTAGTACAGATTTCTCACTTATTCTGGTCCCACTTACCCGACTTTCACTGTATTATAATCACAGATTTTTTGTCTAAAGTAAATTGTATACCATAGGTTTGAAATAAGGAGATCTACATATACTGGTATACAATGATAGTTTGGTTACACATGTTATCTTGGGATAGAGTAGAAAATTTATTTTTACACATTGGGTTATTTTTAAACCTGTTTATCATCCGATATATTCTATAAGGAATACCTTCACTTGTATCTGTGAGATAAAATTAAATAATATGTTTTGAATTGCAAGTAACAAGTCTCATGTGAAAAATGACCGATAGATTTTAGACCGAACAGGTCTATTGTTCTTCTGCTTCAGTTGTTTATTGTAGTCATTACTTTTACAGAGTGAAAGCTCCTTATTTGCGGTTTTACTATTCATGAATTAAAAATTGAGACATAGTTCTTGTATCCTGGGCTAAAAATTTCTTATTTACAGATATATTTGGTAAAAAGGATTTGGTGGTGTTTATTAATGCATCGGGATTATTTGAGGAACCCAAGATGAAAATTTAACCAAAACCAACTTGGGAGTAAATGTTAACTCTGCATTCTATTACAGAAAGAGACTTGTTTTAACTCTAAAAAGGTGGCAATTAACTTAAAAAAATCCAAGTCAAGGCTTATTTATGGATTCAAAAATAAACTTTTCACATGATGGTGGATCCTTCTATGGAAAGATGTTTTTAAAAGGCAACTTAGATGTGCCATAGATGAATATTAATCTGAATTCTAACACCTTATAATGTGGCAAAGTAAGAAATTTACTTTAATTATTATAATGAATGTTACAAAGTTTTTTAACCCTTGCCCAGGATTCACAATAGTAATTGATAGATGTTATTAAAATCTCTTATTAAATTGATTTTTTTTTGAATATTTTTATTTTTGAACCATCCATACGGAATGATATGGAACCTTGGAATGTAGGGTAATGTTTCTATATTCATACCAAAAAAAATACCATTATTTATTATCCACGATTTCTACATTCGCGGCATATTTACAGAACCAATCCCCCGAAAATAAGGAGCTTTTACTGTATAACAATAGTATAAATAACTATAAGAATTGGATAAACCTTGTATATTAGTTTGTTATTAAAATAACTTGAAAAATTATTTAATCTCTGATATATTTAAGTTGATAGAAAAACGTATAAAAATCGTATCTTTAAGATAACGGTAGAATCTGGATAATGCGAATTTCCAGAGAAATTCTTTATTTGCAAATTATGGGTTTTCAGGTTTGAACGTAATTCGAAAAATAGGACTAAAAGAGGACTAATACTATTAAGGACTAAAAGAGCAATAGTACTTTGTTTAAGTAAAAAATTATAAACTCTTCAAGATATGGCGCATTTGGGGTTTCAATGGCAGGAAATGATTCCATTTTATGTTACTGTTTACCACTTAATGAGTTTCGAGCTATCCGGGTTTCACTATTTATGTATTAAATAATTTAATAGAGATTCAAATAAAGTTATTGATACTTAATTTATTTTTATTTTTTTACTAATTACTGTCTATCTTTTGCATATTACTAATGTACTATTATTACACTAAATATAGTAATTAAATAAATAAAATGCCAAATTTCTCAATTCAATATGCAGAAGTAGTTTTTGGTGGTGAGTTATTAGGTTTAAATCAATATCAAAATCAGCCCGCGGCAGTCCACTGCTGGACATAGGTCTCACTCAAGGCGCGCCACCTAGCCCGATCTTCGACTACATGTATCCAGTTTCTGCCAGCCGCCTTGCGCAGAACGTCGCTCCATCTAGCAGGGGGGCGTCCCACACTACGTTTGCCGAGTCGCGGTCTCCACTCCAGCACTCGTCTACTCCAACGATTGTCGGTTCTCCGACAAACGTGTCGAGTCCAATGGGACACGTTTAGGTTTAAATACAAAAGTTTGAAGATGCTGGATTCAAATATCGGTCGAAATGAAAATTTTACATATACATATACATTTTCGTGTCTCTCGATGTGACATATATGATTTTCTGATGAGTTTCGAAGACGTTGCAAGATGTGAGTTTCCATCCTTTGTTAAGTTTAGGACATTTCACATGTTGGAGACTTATATCAGTTAGACTTATAACAGTACTAATGGTGAATAATTATACTGTATAAAATAATTTTACACATTTATGTAGAAAAATATTTTAGCTAATTGCATCTCATGGGTAGAAATTTTTCATTCTTCTCATACCACTAATTGACGTCAAAAATACGTCTTTTTTCAAAGGTATGTATGCAGAAAGATAAGGACAAAAATTATAGAACTCTAAATATATCTAGCTTTGTAGTGTAGACTACTCTCCGTATTTGCAAACTCGAAAACTTAAACACCGCTGTGTGGTTTGTACTAATGCACTCGGGGTTCCGTAGTTTACAAATGTAAGTAATATTTTTTTTTTATACACGGCTATCTCCCCCCGGGGGTTGGCAGAGACCACAGAGCTCCATCCGCTGCCATTCATCGCAGCGAAATGGCTCGTCGCCATTGGTCGCTTTTCGCCCTCGTGAGAATTAGGACGTGACGGGCGGCGAACCACGTCGCCGTCATTATGTAAGTAATAAATCATGAAAAATAAATATAAATGAGATATTTTTTTTTAACAGCCCATATATGTCCCACTGCTGAGCACGGGCCTCTCCATTTTTGGAGGAACGGACGTTAACCCACCACGCTTGTCCAATGCGAATTGGCGGGGTTACTAGACTCGGAATAAATATTTGTAATCCATACATATACTTATTCCGATGCGGGGATCGAACCCGCGACCATTGACTCCGCGGGCGGAAGGCCGCGCCACTGAGCCAATTGGTCGTCAAATGAGATATGGTTAATTTTATTTAATCTATGATATATAAGGGGCTATACATGAATTATATCACACGTTAAGGTGGGTGGGGCCAACCATATCTAACGACAAGGGAGGGATGAGTCTTAACATTTATCAAACAACTCTTCATTACGTCGGTTTTCTGCGAAATACCTACCGTCATAGCACTTGTTGGCGCAATAATTGAAGTTAGCCGACAAATAGAGTAGGTCCGATAAAGAGGTGACCTGGACAAGGTGGCTGGCTATGATTCGTAAAATCGAAGATCGAGATAACTAACCTCGATATTGGGCAACGCCAACGGTAAGTCATATCCAACAGTGGACTACCATAGATTCTTCATAATGATAATGTGATTAACATCATCAAAGAATTTAATAATAAGAAATTATATTCCTTGAAGGGCATTATTTTTTAAACAAATATTCCTTCCATATTTGAAATCGTCGAAAATATCCAACAGAGTAGCCCTCTGTTGGATATTTTCGACGATTAATGATAATCAAGGGACGTATAGACGTCATCAAAGAAGATAATAATAAACTATATTCAAAAAGATTCTTTTTTAATAACGAACCCTAAATAAAAAAAATAATCCTCCCATTCCCCATTCGAAATCGTCGAAACCGCGCCTTCCATTGTATTTTTTCCGCACAAGTGTAAATAGCGTAGTATAGAAGTGCATTAGCTATTGTATAAAATATTTGATATGCAAATTTGATCTCTATACATGAACAATAAGACACGCTGATTTGTATACAGCCTAAAAAATAGGTTAGATGCGTTCGTAGAGCAGGAAACTCGTGGAGTGACACCCTCCACAGAAGAGTTCTCTAGACTAACGAACCCATTGTCTGCTTTGCCGTTTGTTTTTATTTTTTTTTCTCTTGAAATACCTAGGGAATTCTCTATATGTTCTTTGAGACGGTTGTGTGTAGTTGTCATGTATCTTGTCTTTCATTTTTATAACAAACGAAACCGTTTTTTCGTATTTATCGGGCCTTATAACACTTCATTCACACAGCTTGAAGGTACACACTCATTCTAAATCTGTTAATGAAAATAAAAAGAGTTTTTTAAATAATATTTTATCATAGAACCTACATAAAACAAGGCTACAATTTTTTATCGAAGATTGGAAACACCTCTGCAATGCTTGCGGCGATACTGATTGCTTTCCACAGGCGACCTTTCTATCTCACAAAAAAAAATAGTTTCTAAATATGTTTAATAAAACTACCTTCTGAGTAATATCAGGCATACTTCCTTTCCCCTTTATTTCCCTCTTATTTCTACCCTACTCCTCTTTTGTTATACACATGTACCCTTTATAATATAAATAAGTCAAAAATAAGTATTTAATGGCAAATGAAGGAAAAAATAATGGCAGGGAAAGGACCTCCTCCACTCACTGTACAACATGCGGTACCTTATATAGAAAATTATCAATTTACACTGATATTTTGTAATAGTACTTCCCCGGTCAAGCCTTCCCAATCATGCACGGCTTTACTACTATTAAATATTTTATTAGATTGCAACTGACCATGAACGGCTTTCATAACTTACCATCAGTGTCACCCTTGATCATATGCTTATCTTTCAAACAGATTTTTTTTTTTTCAAAAAAGTAAAATATTTTATTCTATTTTATTAATAGAAAATATACTGGAATATAATGATACATATGAGCTCATTAAACCTTATTGTTTTTTGCTGGGCCCAGATCCCTCTTACGTCAACTAAATAATTTAATAATCTTATACTCTATAATAAAAAAACTTATAATCATAAATCAATAAATTAATACATGAAGAAAAATATTATATTTGCACTTATTATAAGTACATTACTTATAATAAGTATATTACATGAAGAAGTCTAACACTTGGCATATTTACAATTCATATGTAAAAAGGGTACAGAGATGATAAAAATTTAATGAATTAGTGACTAATTTCTACCACTAGTAGATCGCTAGTTTTAATAATTAACCAATATTCGCCGATAGTTAAAACTACAAGCAACATTGTATACAATGTAGACTTACAAGTTTATGGCACTCAACGATGAGGATGCATTCCATCGGAATGGCACAGATACAGTCATTCAAACTGTTCTCCGCTATTGTGTACTACTCGATCGTGTAGCCAGACTAATTAATGAGGGTTTTGTTTTATAATCGTACAGTATCATAACCCTGTTGTTGTTATTGTTGAAAATAAAGATAAAGAAAGCGACTAGATAAATGAATATAAAGATATTTTCAATTTTCTTGTTGTTGTTATTTCAAATCATTTATTAGTCCGTCCAGTCCAGTAGAAAATGTCGAAATCGAGCATCTGGTGGTCCAACGCAGTGTAATAGGAGTGACTAAGACTAACCGACTTCGTTAAGTGGGCCACATTGAGAGGATGATGGGGGGGGGGGGGGATTGCGCAGTCAAGAGAGTCAGAGAGCGTATGTTGGGTCGTCCAACTTTGAGGATTTACCTTAGTTTTACTGTAACTGGAGAACAAAAGATAAAAAGAAAACTGCAGAGCTGTTTTCGCCATTTCTTCTTCGCCCAGGAACCTCATTACGAGACGTTTGATAAATTAAACATGATAATAATAGATACTATAACATTATCAACTTTATAAGGTCATACGTACATCAGCTGCGCACTGATTGTAAACAAAATGAATCAATACACTATTACAAATACTCACTTCAGCTTACATAAATGATAAGCGATGATTTCTCGATGTTTTTAATCGATCGATAGATTTATCTGTAATTCATCGATGTCACGTTTAAACATAAACTAGGTTTCCAAATAATTGTAAATAGTAAGCGAATTGCATTTCGCATATTGTAATTTAGCTTTTCAATATGCGAAATGCAATTACATTGTACATTTTCAAAGATGCTTTGAAAATGTACATGGGATGATTTGCATTTAAAATCCATCATCAATAAAGCTATAACAGTCCAATGCAGGACATTGGCATTCTTCAAAAATGAGGGTTCTTGCCATAATCTGCACGCTTCCTGGATGTTTATTCATTAGTTACACAACGTCACAATTCTACAAATTACATCTATGATAATACAAGGAAATAATAATACATGTGTACTACCTACCACACAAATAAGTAGGTAAATATAACTTGATTAATGTATCATGTTTAGATATATCACATTTGTGTTTTGTGTTAATTTTATAAAGTTTTCTTAAATATATCTAGTAAAATTTTAAAAGTCCTCGCAAGGGATATTATGATTTAAATTATTAATGGAGTCAGGCGTTACTTTGCGGAAATCAATCACTATGTGGACAGTCAAAAGTCTTACTTAGCTAAGATCCGCGACAAGCAAAACAATAACAGAAAACTAATAAAAAAAACACATATTAATTTTCTATTATTGTTTTGCTTGTTGCGGATCTTATCTAAGTAAGACTTTTGACTGTCCACAAAATGATTTAAATTCACAACACCTATCGTCTCTAATCCCAAAGTCATATTAACGCTCATGGATTAGCCTGACCGGGGAAATATCACAATCACACAATATCGGCATAAAGCGATAGCATATTTTGTGTTACAGTATTTCATACGTTGAGTGCAGGGATTCGGTCACATCTTTGCTTTAAGGTAGACAACTCATCTGCAACGCTCTAGGCGTTCATACGTGACGATGATTACTTACCATCAGGTGATCATCTTGCCCGATGCTTACGTTTTAAATGTAATGTACAATTAATAAAACAAATAATGAAGGTAGATTAAAAAAATATTTTGCAGGTATTCGGATGCGGTATATTATGACTTGTTACAATTAATTACTATTTAAATTTGAGACATTTATATAAAAATACACAATTATTCTATAATTGTATCCAAGTATGAAATTAATATTTAGAACAGTTAAATTTGTCTATGTAGTCATTCCATTGAGTGTAATATCTATGTAACGCATTCGATTTTGATATAGGATCAAGGATACTATACTTTATAGAGTTAACTGCCAGCTGTTTAAGTACACTCAAGTCTGATAAGCGACTAGCTACTCCAACGAAGGCCACGTAGAAGTCATCAGATAATGGCTCCGCTTCCCACGCCCCTGGATCGTCACTAGATAGGACCACTGGCAATCCTTTTGCCAAGAAGATGTTAAGCGGATGGTTCCGTAAATCTTTGACAAGAGATAAGATTGAATTTGACACCACGTTAACTTCTAAACCAATATCTCTTTTAATCACCTCATTCAAAATAACGGGATGTTTCGGAAGTGCATATGCATGACCCACTCGTTTAGCTCCTAAAAGAACGGCATCAAGTAGATTCTCATCAGTGGATGTGCCATACCAATCTGTTTCTCCAGCGTGGAAGAAGTAGTTTAATTCTTTACTAGCGTTCACTAACTGAGGTATGAATTCTATTAATGGATTTCCCAAATCCTCTTGACCGACTAAGTCGAATCCAGCGAAGGTTTCTGGCATAACCTCTTTCATTCTCATCGTCAAGTTAAGATAATCTTCCACTTTTTTGCGATCTACTTGTCTTGATGGTGCATATATAAGCTTCGCGCCTACGAAATCTCGATGGTTTTTTAAAAAACTCCGAATGGCTTTTCTATACGTCAGTGCCGTGATTAATGGATTATACACAGTACCGTCTAATTCGTATAAATTGGGCAGGACGCTTCTAACTTCTAAATAAATAATGTTGTCTTCTTTAAATTTCTTTAGAGCATCGTAGAAGTATTGCTCCCATACTGGCCGGTAAGATAACATGGGTGCAACAGTTACGAAGTACTGCATAAAAGTACCCCAAGTTTCTTTAATGCTCGGATATATTACATCAGGATTTTTTACTACTATTGTAAAATGTTTTCGTAAATCTTCGTTAAATTTAGTGACGTTATTCGAAGAATGTCTAGCTTCACTCATGAGTTGCCAACGTCCACCACAGGGAGTATTTGGTTCATTTTTCGAAAAAATCAAATGTAAGGTATTTCCGAAACAAACAAAAAGGTTATCGTGGTATGTTATATTCATTAAATAATCGGGTCCCAATAGCGCCATGTCATGTACGTGGAGTGCAGCGCCCTTCGGCATGTCCTTTATAATCCGGTACACTTTAGAGGACCGCATCCTATCCTTGTAAGTGAAGTAATGGTGTGAAAAGTTAAAATAGTTCGGATTATCAAACCAGTAATCGACTTCGCTGAACTTGTGTCGCATCAGGCAGTTGTTGACCGCTTCTTCTTCATCACTTAAAGGTATTTTACCGCCAACTGATAACAGAGTTTCGTCCCGTATGATCTTGTACCTTTTCTTCAAATAATCACTAAGGTCAGACGCACACGCGGTGTATACGAACAAAATAACTATTATACGCATTTCGTAATCGTTTTCGAGTGTACCGCACGATACCGCGTTCAATATAGACTGATGTACGGCCGGGCACAATGACCCTTGTCTCTTTTAAAATGAATTACGAGGAATGTTTTGCGAGCAAACGAATTATTGCGTTATCATTAAAATAAATATAAAATTTTTCGCCATGTAAATTGAATAGAGTTTAAACAATATACGCGTTATTTGTATAATTTGTATATTAAATTAGATTCTGCAACCGTTTTACAAAACACATTTTCTCGTTATTCTAACTAGTTCTGAAATTTGTGCATTATTGCAATTGTGAATGAATGCTATAGTGATTGTATAAGCTGAAAGTTATCTCGTTCTTATTGCAATGCGACTTCTCAATCGGTGGGTTGACGCAGAGTTTATTGTGTTTATAATGTGAGAAATGTGTGTTTTAATTTTTTTTCATCCTCCTTCACCTCTCTATTTCTACAGTTATGTGCATTGTCCACTCGTGCTAGGCATACACAACTATTTAAATTCAAAAATACTAAAACTAACTTAGCCTAAAACTCTGTTATACTCCAAACACAAAGTACTTATATGTTTAAAAAATGTTTCGTTTCTAGATATGTAGATGGGAGTCACTCGACTGGTAAAACATTCAAAAATAATACTTTAAAACTTCTTGAAAACAGAAAATAATATAATGTAGTTTATAACAAATACATATATACTCACCCACATACACACACACACACACAGAGAGACGTACATACAATGCATTATTCATTTATTTATATATTAAACGCAGACGTGAAAGTTAAGTGTAACATTTGCTTATAGATTAATGTCCAACGTTTCATTTATTTGAATTTAAATTATACTTGTATAAATAATGTAATTCCTTTATTGGCAGTGAGATATGTAAATATTTTTTGTAATGATGTCTCAATTTTGTGGATTTTGTTGATAAATAAAATAAAAAAAATAAAAATAAAGTCTTTAGATTCTGATGATAATATTTCAATGGTACGTTTTTAACGCTTTTTACATAGTCCTAATCGTGGATTCCCTATGTTGTGGTTTAGTAACGACAACACTGAGAAGCCTATAAGAGTTTATAAACACAAAATGATAAAAACAAATACTGCGACTCAGAATAAATGTTTTAATTTATAATAAAAAAAAAATATAATTGATATTTATGTCACGTCACATAAACATTAATTATGTTGCGGGAATCGTATAGTTTCGTACGTGTCAGTTATATGAACATTTTGGTGGGTGTTTTGCAAAAATAAAGGTTATTTTCACAGCTCAATTGTATTCCCCTGCTGGGAACGTATTTCTCTATTTATGGTGGAATGGATATTAATCCACCACACTTGTTTAAGACGGATTGGCGGGGAATTCGGACTCGGGATAAATACCTGTAGGAATCCGTATACATTAACTCCGGAGGCGTTAGTGTGACCACTGAGCCAATAAGATCCTAGCCAGTAAGGATTTATATTTTAATATTTGACAAATATTTTTAGATTAGAAATGATAAAGACATATTTTTCGTAGTTTTTTTTTTGATATTTCATTTTAATTTATTTGTGGACAGTCAACAAGCGTTTGAAATACATAAATTATTTTATTCTTATTAATTCGTACAACACATTAAAATGTACCTCTAATTACAGATGGACACAATATTAATATAAAGTGAAGCTAGACTGGACAATATTAGAAGTTATGTAACGACTTACCTCCTATGTGTTAAATTTGAAATGGTGCGTGAATTATACCACACTATATAGCATAAACTAAAATTATGTACCTACGCGTACATTCACTCTGGGCACGGTAATGTTTTAATTCATACTGTAGGTGTATGATTGTGGTAGGTATAAGGTTTTGCCCTTTGTTTCAGAGATGATTTCGTCTAGTGTGATCACTAAACTCTCAGGGAAGTGTAATCAGAAGATTAAAGCAAGGCGAGTGTGACTTTATACGCGGGAAGTCGATGGTACACGTGAGTTACCGTGTCGCCGCCATATTTTTTCTTTTTTTTTAACGAATGCGTGCAGCGGGGCGGTACTGGCAAGTACCACTTAATCCTACCCCAACCCTTTCGTTGCATAAAATCAGCATGGCGGATGAGACGCGCCTTTATATTTCTTTTCAGCTTTATTTTTAAGTTTCTTTAAAGCGTGGCTTTGAAATCGAAACCCCCTTTGGTACACGCCGTTGGCTGTAATTTACACCGCTTAAAGAATAAGTATTTTTTATAGTTTAAATAACCCCTTTGTACATTTTTAGAGCCCTGTGTTAAATTGTTCAATATAATGACTAATCTAATTTTAACAAAATAAAATTGAACAATTATTGTAGCTGTATTCCAAACCGATACGTCATCGAAACCTTCAGAGCGTGATGTACTGTAAAACAAAATAGATGAGAAAACAATTCCAAATTCAACTCGACCGTCTGCGTAAATGATGATACAATTCGGTGCATTCTCCTCAAAACTTCTTTTACCGTACTACCACTCTGTGCAATTAGTTATCTTTAACGTATTTTCAAACTGATACGGCATTAATACCTCGAAACAACAAGTTGTTGTTTGAAGGACAACAACAACGACAGGCAAAGCTCACTTTTTCAAAGACAGGCAACGCTCTTCTCGATTCAACGACACGCTTACTCGTTTGCAATCTCTAAAACAAAATCTCTGAAGGTATAAGAATATCTGAAAATGACCCTCAAGATAAAAGTCTTTGAAATACCAGTTATTATATTTCTTTTAAAGTATTTTCCATTTTATTTTTCACAGTGGACATGGCCTCAACATTTCTGGACGACATTAACTCACTGTGGTTGTAAATACAATGCGAATTGAACCAGACTCAGAAAAAATATATGTACGTCACACATATATTTATCCCGACAAGGGAATCGTACCCGCAACTATTGACATCATAGATTGTACCTACTTTATTTTATTACTTTTACGCATAATACTTTTTCGCAATAGGTACACAAATTGAATTGTATGTTTTTTTATTTATATTATATAGTTATTTGTAGTTATATTATAGTTATTGTAACATTTTATGAACTTCAGTAAGTAGCTGTTCCAACTGTACACAAACACAGATGAAGTAACCTTTCCAAATATGCTTGATCTGCACATTTAACATTGGCAACATTCGGCATTACAAGATTTTTTTTTTGTACAAGCGTTGAGAAAAATCAGAATAAAATGAGATTCTGGTTAATACACCGCAACTCAAAGTTTCCTCTTTCAACCAAATTCTCCCTTGATTCACCACAAGTTGATAACGCATTTAATGGATTTCAAGAACAAAAAATCAAGAGTGTATACAGCAAAGAGTATATGGGTAATGGTCCTTACACTAAGTGACATAATAGTGCTAATAACATTTAAAGTATGCATCATGCCATTATGGAGATAGTACCAAAGACAATGGGTACTTCATACATGTACCTACTTTGTTTATAGAACATTAGCGGTATACAATGATTGAGGCATTCAATGGCCTAAGCCAGATTTGTTTTGGATGACGATTTATTATAGGTACGTCTACTTAACGATATTGTGTTTAGGTTATTCCTCCATTAAATATTAAATTTCAATAACATTTGAAACCATCAGTATAAAAACCATAATTTTAAATGTAAAAAACAATTAATATAAAAACATACATACATATCGTCACGTCTGTCTCCCTGTAGAGTTAGGCAAAGACCACAGATCTCCATCCGCTACGATTCCGACATACCTTCCTTGCTTCCTTCACCCTCATCCATCTTTCCTCTCACATTCATCGTAGCGAAATGGCTCTCCGTTCGTCGTTTCTCGCCCTCGTGGAAATCAGGACGAGACGGGTGGCGAACCACGTCACCGTCATTTTTTGACGAATTAGGTATATTAAGATTCGTCATAATGAATCCCACGAGTCGCAAGGGAGGATGGAGGTCAGCCCCAGCAGAGCCCCACGTGCTTAGGTAAGGCACTATAGTACCCGGGGGAGCCCGATCCCGGGACAGTAGGCACGCTTGCGACTAAGCTCACATCTTGCCACGCATCCTTTGGCATTGCAGACCGTGGATTGGCGGAGAGGAAGGAAAAATGATAGAGATGAAAGGAAAAGGCAGGGAAAGAAAAAATGGGCTTAGACAGGATGATAGGGATATGATACTACAGCAACGGAAGATGAGGTATACGGTACGTGTGATACGGTAGTAGCTCGGGAGGCCAGGGTCGCGAACCCGTGTACCAACACCATAAATACCGGACAAGCGGCTAGGCAAAGATACTCCTTGACCGATATAAAAACTCAAGATTAAAATTAATGGATCTATTTATTATTCGAAGATTGTTGTTAGTAAAAAATTTTTAAATGACCAACAGAAGTAACCAATGCTAAAAACAACGTTTGTCATGAGAATTGTTGTCAATTGCAGAGTAGATAAGTATTGAAATAAAAACCGCGTTTTTATTCTAGTACTGTGGGCTGTTCCCCGGCAAGATGGTATGACAATCTGGGTAAAGAGATTGGGCGAAACTAGAAGCGTGAAGCCGAAAATCGGGCTAGGTGGTGCTTCTTGACGGAGGCCTTTGGATGGTGATCATATTTTGTTCACAAAACTCTATTTGTATCCTAACGAAAATATTGTTAAAATAGTAATGAAAACAAACTAATAATTTTGGCGGGAACTTCATAAATGATAAGGGCGCGGGACAGGTATTTATTTTTCTTTCTTTAAATTTCTTTTAAATTTCTATAATATTGAAACGTTTTTGCAACACCTACTGGCTGATAACGGTAAGTTCTTCTAAAAAATAAACACTTATATTTTGACGAATTACAATAAATATATTATTGATATTGTTGTAAACTCTATCCGTGTATTTATCGTAAATAAGTGAAACATTCCATTCACATTAAGGTGGTTATTGACTAGGAATATTGTGTAGAACGTAACCATTCGAATTCGAGCCATCGATCGATATTTTGCAATTCATTTTAAACCAACTTTCCCATGAGATAACAGTGTTATATTACTTATATTATCTGTATTTATATTATATTATCTACAGGTTTTTGCCTATTTGATATCATTACATTTCTTGCTGACCATTTTTTCTGTTTAGTAACTACGAATTTCACAATCAATTTTTAATACTTTAAAAACATCTCGGAACTGAATGGACAATGCAATATTTTCTGTTTTTCTTTTTAGATAAAATTTTGCAAGCGATTTGAAACTAACTTCCCGATAAGCTAGAGGCTTGAAAAAGGAGATAATAATCTTTGTGGATTCAGATGTAGACCTGGATACGACTGGATCCAGAGACAGGTGAATAAAGCGCAAAGTTTCCATGCTCCTTTGCTCTTTATTTACCTGTCTCGTGAGCATTCGCTTATGCCTAAGCATACACGTATGCTTAGCGGTAGATATAACGGGCAGTGAATGATGATGATGAAGACAATTTTTTAATGCACGAAAAATATGAAAAAATTAGTACACATGGTATATTGTCTTTATATGTCACTTTCTTTTCCTTATATAATATTAAATGCTCCATTTTAAAAAGAATATATAAATAATGGCTAGACGACCAATTGGCTCAGTGTCGCATCGGTATAAATATATGTATTACAAATATTTATTTCGAGTCTGGTAATCCCGTCAATCCGCATTGGACAAGCGTGGTGGGTTAACGTCCGCTCCTCCAGAAATGGAGAGGCCCGTGCTCAGCAGTGGGACAAATATGGGCTGTTAAAAAAAATATAAATAATGAATTATTTTTGGCGTTACAACACAAAATTGTATAGTCCAAAAAGTTTATAAACTGCATACAAACACAGAAAAATAATTCTCATACATACACAGAAAAGCAAATATTATATAACTGCATAACCACCATGATTTGATGTAAAATTTTTTGAATGATTTATAAAATAGTAATAACTAAATAAACAAAATATCAGTAAAAAAAAATTAAAAAATGATAAATTACTGTGGACGCCTTGTGAGTATATCATTGAAAGACGATATGCATATTTGTGATTTTATTCATTACTTTTTCATAAAATATTTTTCGGCAAGTAATATGTATACTTCTATGATGTAAAATTATTCTTTCAAAGTATGTTGGTACTTCAGTTAATGTAAACCCTTATAGTGTTAGTCTGCTTTTTGCTGAGTTACTTACTCACTGACATAATTTATTCAAGGACTGATGACAAAGAATATTGCAGTATCCATGACAATTCTGGATTAGTTAACTATTAAAATATTTATTTTAGTTATAACAGTACTTGTATAAGTATAATAATGTCATATTACTATTGTTGAGTGGAATCAATAAGTAATCGTACAATGGCTATCGTTTTCAATTGATATACCATCTCAATACGTTTACTATAAAATAATCAAATGCCTTATCTTATCTTTTAGGTGGCGATCACCTAGCAATGCCCAGGAATTTCCTCAATATAAATAATGCAGGTATTATAATACCTAGTCAGTCAATCCGCAAACATAAACGCGGGTGGTACTTCAATTTTTTTTTAGTCACCGACTAACCTAGAAGAGCCTTGCTCTCGATATAAATATAAAGTTATTGTGTTTCTTTACGACTTCAGTTATGATAACAATGTGGAAAGTATTGGTTTATACGTTGATAGGGACGTCGTTTTGGGTGCAATCAGAAAATCTTGATGCGGCCCTAAAGAAAAGGGACGAACTTCTTCAAAAGGAACTTGATGTGATGCTTGGCAGTGATGTAGAACTGACTGACAGTGAGCAGAAAGCGAACGAAATAATAATGGATCTCAAATGGATGGAAACGGATTTTACATTTCAATATCCTCAATATTTTAACTTCTCAAAACATTTTTTTCAATATAAAGACGAAGTGAAAAAGTCAAAACTCTTCAACTTGATTCAACAAATGCCCAAAGGTGCCGTCCTACACGCTCATGACACTGGAATGTTGAATGCTGATTATGTGTTGAAATTGACATATTGGGACAGTTTATATGTGTGTTTCGAAGAGGAAAATATTTCATTTCTCTTCTCCCAAACTATGCCGAAATCTGACTGTGAAACACAGTGGGAGTTGCTTAAAGATGCGAGAAATGCTTCGGAAAGCGTTGAAGCCTTCGACGAAAATTTAAAGAAATACTTTACTCTCGTTATAGATAATCCCCAAGAGGTTTATACGGATATAAATATGGTTTGGAAGAAATTTCAGAGATATTTCATTATTACTTCCCCTCTATTCACATACAAACCTGTCTGGGAACAGTATTTTTATGACACACTGGATGCTTTAAGACAGGATAACATAATGTATTTGGAAATACGCAGTGTACTACCTCACCTTTATGATTTACAAGGCAATAAATTTGATTCTATAGCAACTGCAGAATCTTATAAAAAAGTTTTGGATAAGTTTATGTCTGTTTATCCAGAGTTTTATGGTGCAAAACTGATTTACGCTCCTCTAAGATCTGTCGATAAAAAAACGGTTAGTGAATATATTGCTATTGCAAGGGAAATAAAGAACAGAATGCCAGATTTTCTTGCCGGATTCGATTTAGTAGGTCAAGAGGATGTAGGAGTGCCAACGAAGGAGTTCTTTGCTGAGTTGTTGGCAGCGTCCAACGAATTAAACTATTTCTTTCATGCTGGTGAAACAAATTGGTATGGAACAAGCAGTGATGAAAATTTAGCTGATGCGATAGTACTTGGAAGTCGTCGGATCGGACATGCGTTTGCGATTGTCAAGCATCCCGTATTATTGGATGCGGTAAAAAGAAATGAGATAGCTTTGGAAGTAAATGTAATTTCTAACGCAGTTCTTAAACTTGTAGAGGATGTGAGAAATCATCCACTTGCTTATTTCTTAGCAAATGATTTGCCCGTAGTAATATCAAGTGATGATCCAGGTCTTTGGGATGCGGAGCCTATGTCACATGATTTTTATGTTACGTTTGTGGGTGTTGCTAGTAGACATGCGGATTTAAGACTTTTGAAAAGATTAGCTTTAAATTCTCTTTATTATAGTACATATCCGGATAAAGATAAAATAGTTCATGAATTCAATATACGCTGGACAAGATTCATAGACAGTATTGTAAAAGATAAATGGTGAAATAAGCTGATTTGTTCGGTCTATTATTCTGCAATTATGTCTAAGTTATCTTAAGTACTTACACTATCATACTCAAATACCTTTAAATATATGGGTTGATAAGTTACGAATATTTATAATACATATAAAGCTAATATCCGAGTATTATAATTAAAGATAATAAATATGTTCTACTGTTGCTAAGTGTTTAAATATACGACGGATAACATAGAGGTTATCATGTACTGTGGTTCAAGTTATCTGCAAAATCTCATCGGCAATTTTTTATATAAAATTGCATTTAATTACAATTTGTCTAATCTTAACTTTCCAATTCATGCTACTTAATGTGTGTGCATACCAATAAAGTATAAGGGCTTTATGTATAGATAGGACTATTATTAGACCACAACAAACATCATGCCATCGTGTAATTTAGGTCATCATATAGTTTCGGACAAAGTAATAAATATTCTAATAAGGGTTTTAACACATTTTATGCCTGTCGAACTTAAACCTCAAGTACTTGCCGGGGGGCGGGGGGTGACGATGCTACTAGTTTACTAGTTTAGAGGTTATATGTATCTTTAGACACTTAAAAATAAAAGTCTTGTATAATGAAAAATTAAGCAATAGAAATTGCTTGAATGCAAAATACCTATTTGGAGCCAATAAACACGTTTAAGGACCATCAATTAAATATTTTAGAATGTTACTTTTAAAATAGTTGTTTTAATGTAGAATAGAATTGCACTTTAAAACATGTTTTACCGACGCGCTCAATACGTTTAACTTAATAAATATTCAAACAAGAGGACAATCAACTCAAGATAGGCAAAAAGCCATTAATTGTATTGAACTAAAATTGTATATACATCAACCTACTTGGCTCGGTGCCAAAGCGATCGCCTTCATTGTTAATGGTCTCGGATTCGATTTCCGTAGCGAGAGAAATATTTATGTAGTGTACATGTATTTATTTCGAGTTTGGTTGCTCCTTTTATCCACCTTGGACAAACATTTGGTGGGTTAACGTTCATTCCTCCAAAATAAGGAGGCCCGTGCCTACCAGTGGGATACATATGGGCTGTGAAAAGAATGAATAGTAATAATTTTTATTGAGACGTTACAATAATAGCTTATGTTTTTTAGTACCCTTCGCAGAGTATTTTTGTCCTGATTTTACATCGTGTTGCCTGCCTGTCTCATTTGAAATTTGTACACTAATTAAGAGCGCATCACACTTGGCTTGAAACGGTCACGTATGATATAAAGTCTTTTCATACCTTCACGGTCGGATTCTGATGGCGATGAATCTTATGGTGGGTATCCAAACGGCGTCTCTACCTAATTAATAAATGAATGTTTATAGGAAAGACGAAATTTTAAATGAAATGTACCTTGAATAAAAAAAATATATAATTTTTTTTACACTAACATGTTCGAATCTGCGTATTTTCCTACACCGCGTAGCAGCCAAAACTCGTTGATGAAAAAGAAGAATTTAATAATTGTCAGACGGCTTTTTATAATGTAATAATTTTAATAATTCGAAATAGTGATAAATTTTAATTTGCTATGTAATGTTAAATTATTCCGAAATATTTTGTTTATTGAACATTCTAGTTAAAAAACTACAACACGAAACAGATATAGGACTAGGATCATAGGATCAAATGGGTTTTAATTGGAAGTTAATTCCATTATTTTCAATAAACAATTACCAAAATTCAATTTTAATATTTTCCAAGATCATTTAACAATATCTGTGTAACATATTATAAAATTTATATGTTATAAAATAAGCCATAAAATGCTTCTAAACAAGTAATGAAATATCTTTTCATAATTATCTGTTTCATTTTTAAACGAATTTCATTATTTTGTATAAAAATACAAATTTATATTGTTTAGTAAATGTAAACACACTGTGTTATCCTAGTATCCTATCCCAATCCTAGTAGAAAATAGGAATGAGTATTAGCTCGATATTGACTTCAAATTAAGATATTAGTTTTTGCTATCACTGTAAATATCTACCTTAAAGAGAAGAAAAGCCTATTTGGACACTAAAATAGGCGTCTTTATTTTTATTAATATTTGCAATGGAAAACTAATAAGAAAGGACATTTTAAATTTAAGACGTATTCACACCCGCTCCTAATTAGGGCACGTTCACACGTCTCGCGTCATTATCAGCGTCGTCATTAGATAGCTTCCAACTAATTGGTGTTGCACTTCTAACCGTAACATTTGTTAAGGGAGATGTGATGGTGTTATGTTAAATAAATTACTGTTGTCTGAACAAAATAATTCATCAGTACACAGCAGATGATGACAGTGATGTTATGTATTATAATATTTTGTTATCCCATGTCGTCCTATAAATATTTAATAAAAATGGTGATCATTTGTTGAATAAAATTTTATTTTTTATAAAAGATTATCTAAGTCTTAACATAGAAAAATATGTCTATGAATTAATATAATAATAAAAATAAACATAATTACGTAATGCTAAGCAATGTAAATGACTGTCCCGCTTCCTACTAAAAATGTTATATGTCCAATGAAAGGTGGATCAAGACCACTACAGACTGGGTCGTCAACACTAAGCGACCCCGTAGCCGGCATATATATATATATATATATATATATATATATATATATATATATATATATATATATATATATATATATATATATATATATATATATATATATATATATATATATATATATATATATATATATATATATATATATATATATATATATATATATATATATATATATATATATATATATATATATATACTCTCACTACATACACATACATGCGCTCATCAACCGTCTAAATAGTATAAATGTTACCAAGGACATAAACGTTGGATATATATTTCAGTAAAATGTAAATTAGAAATATTTACAAATCTAATGCAAACCCCCCTCAACAACTTAAACTACGATTAACAACAGCTGACGCGTGCGTTAATTGTTCCAAACTGCATAATGATGCGGCATGGTCTTTATGATAAACTTAATTATATTATGTGAATAGCTGTCCGATATTAAGAAAAAACATATACCTTGAAATTCAACTGTCAAAAACCCACAGACAAAAAAATAAAAATAACTCATAGACAAAAGGACAGCCAGAAATTTAAGAAATAGTGCGAATTCATAAACAATTTATTCATTCTTGGATGACAGACAAAAAATAATAACAGCACGCACTGATTATCATTTTAATATAGCAATTATCTCCATGTCTACAACGGTGTAAAAAAATAACAGTGACAAAAAAACTAACGAAGATTATGATTTTAAAGTAGGAATTTTCTTCATGTCTAATGGTGTCCATTTATAGGATCGATGTTAATTGATGATATTAACACTTCCCCGTTGAACTTATCGATCTTATGAAAAATATAAAATACATTTTCTATAAATTTGATGAAACGGCGATTTTATGTACATATATTGATCTAAACAGAATTTCGTCATATGTACATTTTCAGATAAAATATAATTGTGCTATTTTACGAACATAATATTCATAGTGCATACACATAATAAAATGTGTTTGTATTGTTGCAACTTATAACAACACAATATACCGGAATTTTAAATATTGTAGAGAAGAAAAAATGATTTAAATAAAAACAATAAAACTAAGGAATCTAGTTACAAGCTAGGATTCTTTGTAATTAATGCCGTTGACAAACAGAAGCATCGTATGACAGACAGTATTATATAATTATTGCCCTAATACATATAACAAATTTGTGATTTCCCTTAAGCGACCTACTTCCTTGTTAGGTGTAGGTAAAGTCCCAATTACTTCAATGATCATTATTACAAATTTCAGTCAAGGTGATCATGATTGTACTATATTATTCAACAACCAAACACCAAATAAAGTGTAACGTTTATAAACATTCATTTACTATATGTTATCGACTTATTAGGAATGACACTTTAATTACATTTTACGTCATGGTATAGGTAGGCGTAGTAATCATGGAAATGGTCCGGTGGCAATAACTCGCTTGATAAATATGTCCCATTTACTATAGAACACTTTAAACAATATAGACTTTGTCTCATTATCTAAAGCACTATACTTTATAGAATTAAGCGCTAGTTGCTTGAGTAAGCGTAGGTCCGCGTGTCTACTCGCTACGCCCATGAAAGCTACATAAAAGTCATGGGATAAAGGGTCAGCGCCCCACGCGCCAGGATCATCACTTGATAACACAACAGGCAAACCGAGAGCCAAATACGTAGCTAACGGATGATGCCTCACATCTCGCACTAAACCCAGTACATTGTTTGAAATTACATTTACTTCCAAGGCGATATCTTTTTGTTTCACCGCCATTATTAGAGATGGGTGTTTAATGAGAGCAAACGCATGACCAATCCTTTTAGATTGTAAAAGCACAGCGTCGAACAAATTCTCATCGCTCGATGTTCCGTACCAATTTGTTTCACCGCTATGAAAATAGTATTCCAGTTCATTTTGCGCTTCGCTTAATGCCGGGTATAGCTCTACTAACGGCTTACCCAAATCTTCCTGTCCAACGAGATCGAAGCCAGCGAATAGATTTGGTAGTTCGTGTTTAATTTGTTTCACTATACTTAATGTTTCCGCCACTTGATCAACCGTCCGAAGCCTGTGTTTTGTCACAATTAATTTAATTCCAACGAAATCCGGATGCGCCTTAATAAATCGTTTAGTCACCTCTTGATAAAGTCTTGGCATGAACAGTCTATCGTGTACCGTTCCATTCAGTTCGTACAATCTGTGTAAACCGCTTCTTATTTCTACATACATTATATTGTCGTTGTAAAACTCCCTTAACGCTTCATAGAAGAACTTCTCGCGGACAGGTCTGTATGTGATTAATTGTTTAATGGTTCGAGAGATTTTCTCGAATCTTGACCAAACTTCGTTTAGCTCGTACGTTATATCGTTCTCATTTTGTGTGTAAAGTGTGAAGTGTTTTTTTAACCTTTCGTCAAATGAATTGATGTCGCTGGAATTGTTCCGTAACTCATTCAGTAGTGTCCACTTAACTGGACAAGGACGCTGAGGAGTGTCGGCCGAGAATTGTAATATTAGATCGTCATCATCGTAACAAGCATATAAATCGTCCTCGTATGTGAGTTCTATCAAACTTTCTACGGTAAGCATTAGTGAACTGTGAACATGCAACGCTGCTCCTTTAGGCATCTGTCGAATTATTTGATATACTTTAGATTTTTCAATTACATTTTTGTATGAAAAGTAATGTTTAGAGAAGTTGTAATGTTCAGGATTATCCAAAGCGTACTCCAACTCTTGACCCTTCCAACGCATTAATATGGAATTTACTATATCTTCACCTTCATTGAATTCTAAATCACTTCCAACTTGATAGTCCAGGTCTTTTTTAATCAAGTTTTCCCTTTCTTTATAATAGTCGTACCGTATCGATTTGGTTTGATATTGCCCTATACATAACATGCACAGAACACTGAAGTTAATATTGACATGCATTATATTTGTTTATTGATACAGCAGTGTCACAAAGGCCTGTGGCACGCTAACTCTCCGAACTATACTGAACTGTTGACATGTTGGTCGTGGATATATATATTGTTTTGTGAATGGACTTTAAAGATTTACGCTCGTATAAAGACGTAATTAATTTCCTAAGAAATAAATTAAGATTGTAGTACTCTGTAGATTGTCGTTGATTATGTAAATTGATTTTTGTTTATTCAGAGATAAACAACAGCTTTGTGTGGTTGTCTTTTATACGGTATATATTATTTTTAAAGTAAAGAAACCTTTCCCAGTCTTGCAATATCACAAAAAAGAACAAATTTGATAAAAAACATTTTTTTTTGTAATCGAGTATGGTAAAAAAGAACTTTTTTTATCAGTCGCATTGAGCGTGGTGATTGCAAGAAACAAGTAAGTATCTACTCAAACATAAAATGTATGTCTTTTGCTGCGAAACAAATGCTTGCACAATGGTGGCTTATTAGAATTTATAATTTCTAGGTTCATTTATTGGTAAAAAACGCAAATCTTTTTATTAGATAAAACTACATAAAATCTATTACTCAGACTGTTTTTTTTTTATAGTATATGTCCGTTTGTATAAAAAACCTTTTATTAAGCGTTGCAATAAGTTAAAACAGATCTTTAAATATAATCGAAATTCCACCGATAAAATGGGTCACAATGTTTTGCATAATAAAATTCTGTTTGAATGTTCCGGCTCAACTTTGTTCTAAATTGTTACAACTTTTACGTCCTACAAACTACGATAACGATTGGGTAACCGCGTATCTAGCGCGTACACAGAATATTCTAGAATCCATTCAATGAATTTCTTTAAGGTCATTCAATCCGAGGACTGTTGTTATGCTTTATAAAAATAGGGAAAAATAAACAAAAAGCAAATGAAGGATTGTCCTTAAAGCACATTCACACTAAATTAATGTCAATTGACAAACTTAAGTAGTTAATATTTAAATCAATTAATAATATGGAAAGCGCTATGCTTGGAGTTTCTCTGGTAGATAGAATTCGAAATGAAGAAATTCGCCGGAGAACCAGACACCAGTCACCGACATAGCTTTTCAAGTTAGCAGACTGAAGTGGCAATGAGCTGGAAACGTTTGTCGAAGAACCGATAATCGTCGACGAGTGCTGGAGTGCAGATCGCGACTCGGCAAACGTAGTGTGGGACGCCCCCCTGCTAGATGGAGCGACGATCTGCGCAAAGCGGCTGGCAGATACTAGATGCTTGTAGCCTTAGTAGATTAAGTTTCTGCCAGCCTTTTTGCGCAAATCGTCGCTTCATCTGCCAGTTTCTCCGTTGACAAAGACGCAGTCTCCACTTCAGCATTCGTCTTATCCAGCGAATACTGTTTCTACGACAAATATGGTTGCCACGTTGCTTACTTACACATTATTTTAAGCACCCTTCAATTTTTTAAGGGGCGAATGTCCAGCAGTGGGGTGTTTACGATTATCGGTGATGATTATAAAATGAATATTCACCATTCTATTATTCAATAACAATACAGAATAATAAATTGTTTTATTTTTATTGAGTAAGTTCCGAAAACTTGCTTGGTTTTTGAAAAATTGTTTAGAACGTCTAATAATTGGATCACGTTTTTAAAACGCGTGCTGGCTTCTCGCACTGCTGTAGGTTGTAGTGTGAAAATACTCTTAGTGCAAAGTGAAACTTTTCAAGGTAACTTTACCGATATAACGTAAAATAATGTTATTTTCTTTTTATTACAAGTTCATGCTCATTTTATATATATATTTTTTGTAACCGAATAATGGATCGTAAGAGTATATTTCTGTGCCTTTAGCGGAGTAGCCCTAACCTGACAAGCCCTTTGCCTTGAAAATGATTTCACAAAGCCCTGCTCTTAGCATCGAATAAAAACCTCGAGGTTTTTTTTCGATGTTAAGAGTCTGACATAACCTTTTCAAATCTGCAAGCGGCTTAAACTCAAAGTTTTGGTAGAGAAAAGGAACTATGGATCTCTGTATACATTTTTTTTGTAGTCCAAATACTTATTTATCTATATATATCCCACTGAAGCTGCTGCCAAATTTATGGAGAAATGAACATTTATTCACTACGCTTATCCAAGGCGGAATGAAAGGATATTTAGACTTGTTGACTTGTTAATAAATGTTTATACTTGCATATAAAGTCAAGGTCAAGTGCGCATTAAGCTAGCTATTCAAAATCGATGCAAAAAGCGAAAATGTTGTAAGCGTCACAGATGTTAAAAAATGTTTATATTCGAAGTAGAAAAAAATACTGTTAAATACGAAAACAATATTTTATAGGAATATACAAAAGTCAATTAAAATAATATTAATTATATATGATATAACATTTAATTGCGTTATTATCAGTTCTTCAGGACTGTATCTAAAAATACAGGAGTAATGAAAGAAGTCATTAATATGACGAGTGTTTACTAGAAACAAACAAATATTTAGAAAAACACAAAAGAAAAATTTAAAAAATAAAATTTGAAATATTATAAACTTAAGTTTTAAGTCAATTTATTTTAAATAAAGATGCGAATAATCATAGAAATGTTTTAAATATAATAATAAAATTGTTTTAAAATATTTTTTTATTACAATTTATTCCTGGTTAATGTTTGTTTTCAACGCCATCTATTGTTTATTTTTAAAATTAAGTACTTGTTATAATTTTATTTCAGTTTTAGCGTATGCGCATCAAATAATGTTTAACTGGTAATACTAGATGCCGTTATAAGATTTAAAAAATGCATAAAAACCTTTGTGTGCAATACAAAGCGATGTAGCTTATGAATTTTACTCAAATAAAAAAATAATAAAATTCTAATAATAAAATATATTATACTTCTTTGATATACCTAATCTTTGATATTCATTATCATGCCAATCGGTATTTTTTACTACAGTTAATACATGACTTAAAGTTTTCAACTTTTATCACACACAAGTCTTTCTTGTTATATTATTGAATAACAAATTAGATTTAAGTGATAAGAATCTTTTGTATATTAATGGATGTCGCTAGCAAAATTATTATAAATTTGTTTAGCGCCATCTATAAATGAACAAAAGCAATAACACACTTTAGTAAAGTATGAAAATGCTGTTATAGAAATATATACTTAAATAATTATTGCTTCTTTGGAATACCATTTGAAATTCTATTATTAGTTTACATTAATAACTTATTTATAAGAAAGGGCCTTTGAAAATAAATCTTAAAGTGAACTTAATTTCTTGATTTTCCAAATCAAAGTTTATAACAAATAAGATGTTACTATCAAATGAGAACATCTCAAAGTTAAAGTTGTCTCCCAACAGTCTGTCACGAATTTACAGTGATATCTCATAAAATTATCTTACCACCACCTATGTACATTGAAATAAGAGTCATAATGCAGATAATGCAAACGGTGACCTCGGGGCGAATCGTGATGATGACGTGCGATTGCGCTGAGGATTGTGTCACTTAGCAAAGAATTCTACAAATATAATCACCCAAAAATAATCTTTATCTTAATCGTATTAAGGTTCTTTAATATGCATTAGCGTTTGGCATAATTATAATGATCGTGCCGGTGATGGGGTGCCGTTATGGTGATACTATAACGCACGATGCGACGATATTCTCTGTAAAATCAGATAGCTTTCTTACTTAAATAGGCAACGTGGGATCATTTTCAATCCGATAGCCGAAGCTGAAGAATTTTTATGTAAAATTTAACAATTTCACTTTTGATATTTAGCTTGATTTTGTCACGAAAAGCTTAATGTGATTGTGACGTACATAATAGCAGGGAAGCCTTTCCCAATTATCCTGCTCGATATGGCAAGCAAATTTTCTAGTAACCGAATAAATAAATATTTATTCGGCTTAGGCTTTTATTCGGAAATATTCGTATTTATAAATCGATATCGATGCATTCTATGTCAAATTTAAATACCTAATCATGAAGTTTTCATCTAGAACGAATAAAAGTATTTCTGATTAGCTTATCATGTTATCAGATAACTTTCAAATAGATTAGGTATAATAGTAATCTGACCATATATATTGAAGGAAGACATCGGACCAAAGAGAAGAAATATACAAAATAATATTGATTTTGTCGTCACAGCTATGAGTAAAAATCTAAGGATATTATTTTTGATTACGTTACGTACGTACGTACGTACGACGTTTAAATTAAATCCATTTTTAAACATAATAAGAATTACCTTAGTAACAGGCTTCTTGTTATAAAGTAGGATAACAATGACCGTATAAACATTAAAAATAATAGCCCGGTCCCAGGATGCATTATTCAATTGATATTTCGGGGGACCGAATGCCCACTTAGATGAAATTGTTTAGTCCGGTTCAAGCAAATATTTTCAAAACAGGGGGCCACTAGAAGGCCATTGTCAAATTGACCGAATGATTGTGAGGGGACTGAACTTCAATTACCAGACGGTCCGTGCATTCGGTCAGACATAGGTCTAAGTAATCAGTTTTTAATTATAAATTGTTAAGGATGTGTTAATCGTAACTAATATACAATATATATATATATATATATATATATATATATATATATATATATATATATATATATATATATATATATATATATATATATATATATATATCTATATATATATATTTATATTTATATTTATATATTTATATTATATATGATGACTGTGGACTTTTGACTAAGACTACATTTGCTCATGAAAGAAATGAAGAGGCCCATGCAAGGAGTTTCATCGGAGGATATTATTCGAAATAATGACGAACCAAAGACACTGATATATCTCTATATAACAAAATATAACAATAGATTTTCCCAAAATACAGGCGTTATTTTGAGAAAATCTATTGTTTAGTTGCATTATTAATTAATTAATCCGCGAAACCAATTACATCAATCATATTCTCTAACTAAACCCAAAAAATACTTCTTATATTTCTTTTCTTTTTCTGCAGGGCAAGGGTGAGAAACCATTCGGTCTCTTTAGTTCTACGTGGCGGATTGGTGGGCATCCACACTAGGAATAAATACCTGTTGCGGAAATCGAACTGGTAACTATTGACTCCAAAACAATAACTCCAGCACTGAGTCAATTAAGTCTTCAATCCTTATATACTTTTACTATAATAAATCTTAATAGTTGTATAGCCATAGTAGCGCGATATGACGATTTGATCGGTTTAGTATCACATCCTCAAAGAATATGGGCGTCATGTGGTAGCACTTTACTGTGTTACCGTGTTGTGGAAGTCCAATTCGTTTCCTCCTATTTTATTATCTTCTTCCCTTCCCGTTTCTTCCTTCTCTCCTAACATTACTTCCTTCTTCCCTTTTCATTTTGAATATCTTTACCTCAAGGTAGGCGACGTATTTGTACTGTCAGTAATAATATTATACTAATGTTTATGGGCAAGGTTCATAATTCACAATCAGAAGATTTGTTTACTTATGTGCCTATCTCTTTCACAAAAAATAAAAAAAAACTATAAGTGGGAATCGATAGATTAATAAATTAAATACAGACGTTACATACGGAAGACAGATCTCCTCGACTTATCTCAGTACTAAGTTTTTGCCTACGTTAGGACATGTGCCATCTTGAGACAATACTATCAGTTCGAAAAGCGACCGTAAATCTATCAGGCTCACAGGTGCCGATGTCAAGTTAAGATCAAAGACTACCGCGGCGGCTATACCTTCCCTGTACACGGAACCCTCCCCCCCTGTCAGACAGTATTTACATATTCAAGAGTAAATGCGACTAAATGTATGCATAATGTGATTAACGTGTTCTTAACAAAATGTGATTGTGAAAGACACAACTTTAACCATTTTTAGTCAAGTATATTATTCAAGATATTTATTTAGAATAGCAGTATGTCTTTATGCGTTCGTTTTGTCTAAATCGAAAATGCTAAAACTCTAAATTTAACTTCAACTAAAAACTTCAAAATTATCAATATTATCAATATTTAAACATATTATTACTTATTTCTTTAAGTAATTATTACTTTAAGTTAAAACTTATATATCTTTTTATTTGTTAATCCAAAACTTAAGTGCGTACAGTTCATATCGATGGAGTTATTTCGATTCGATTGAGTAGTAGATAAAAGGTCGAATAGTAAATTAATATAGAGCTTGGATAAATATAGCTTGGATTCAAAGCTAGTTCCTTATTTTTTACACCTTTATATATACCTTTATGATAGTCAAATTTAGACCGTTTTCATTCAAATCTTAAATCTTTTTATTTTATCTTTCTGCATTTTTTCTTTATGTAAACTTTACCTGTGCAAATCTCACATTGTTCCATACACGCAATGTGCTTAAAAAGGAGTAGAATGTTGTTTCTTCATGAATTAATATATAGATATATATTACACAACTAACATGTCCGTTAGACAGCATATGTCCAATCATAATGACAGCCGAAAACCGCAATTTGTAAGGGATGCCCGGCGAGCATGCCCGACCGCAGCCGATGTGCCAATTAATAATTATATTTCTTATTATCCCTCGCAACAACAACACCTCGCGATCTTATTTAATGCTTTTTATCGTAACGTATAGCGTGGTAACCTTAGCGTGGTATTTGTGGGGAACTTTTTCACTCACACACGTCTTTTAATGGGTTTCTTTGTCTTGTTATATTCGAATTAATATAAATTACAAGAGAATTGTCTTCTTTACCCATAAACTTTTATCTGAATGCATTGTGGTATGCTCTAATCAAGGCAAATAGAAGTTAATAAGTTCATTATTAACGGAGTCAGGCGTTACTTTGCGGAAATCCATCACTATATGGACAGTCAAAAGTTTTACTTAGCTAAGCTCCGCGACAAGCAAAACAAAAACAGAAAATTAATAATGTGTGTTTTTCCGTTGGGTTTAGTGGATTTATTTGGAACTTAAACCAAAAACTTACCGAAAATCGGCCATCAACTCTCCACTCACCAACCACTATACACAACGCCAAACACACACTATCACTTTTCCATCTTGTACACTTGTCTTGTGTCTTGTCTACGGAAGACAACCGAAAACTCTTTTCGGTTGTCTTCCGTAGAGTCTACTATACCTGAAGATGCCTTGTGCTGGGGCGAAACACGTGTCGTGTACAAGATGGAAAAGTGATAGTGTGTGTTTGGCGTTGTGTATAGTGGTTGGTGAGTGGAGAGCTGATGGCCGATTTTCGGTAAGTTTTTGGTTTAAGTTCCAAATAAATCCACTAAACCCAACGGAAAAACACACATTATTAATTTTCTGTTATTGTTTTGCTTGTCGCGGAGCTTAGCTAAGTAAAACTTTTGACTGTCCATATAGTTAATAAGTTCGTAAAATTATCATCTAAAGCTAGTAAAAACTTTTTTTTCACCCCTTTGAACGTCCTGTTATACGTGGACTTTTATCTGAATGCCTTGTGGTATGCTATAATTAAGGCAAATAAAAGTTAATAGTTTGTAAAATTATCATCTAAAGCTAGTGACAACTTTTTTTTCACCCCTTTGAACGTCCTGTTATACGTGGACTTTTATCTGAATGCCTTGTGGTATGCTATAATTAAGGCAAATAAAAGTTAATAGTTTGTAAAATTATCATCTAAAGCTAGTGACAACTTTTTTTTCACCCCTTTGAACGTCCTGTTATACGTGGACTTTTATCTGAATGCCTTGTGGTATGCTCTAATCAAGGCAAATAGAAGTTAATAAGTTCGTAAAATTATCATCTAAAGCTAGTGAAATCTTTTTTTTTTTTTTCACCCCTTTGAACGTCTTCATTCAATTCTATTACTACACACTTTTCGTATCTTGTTCAAATTTTCGATTGGTAATAAAATACTTTTGCTCCATTCATTCAAGTTCAAATACTTTTTTAAACTTGTTTAATGACATTGATTTTTATACAGTTTTTTCACATATTAATTCATTAATTAATTTATTTAATATTAGTAATTGACTTCAAAAAATAAATATATACTATTTGTTTTTGAGGGAGAATATTTTTCGACATTTTATAGACATAATCGAAGTTTCGATTTATTATAGACACAATCCAAACAATTAAAAAGAATAATCTAGCATTCTGTGCTCGCAAATTGAAAATGCAATATAATGTAGGTTGGTCATATTTGTCCAAAAACCAATAACCCATAAATAATATGAAATGATATGTGAAATTGTATTTAAGTCGAATTTAATCTGCCCTAGAATTCATTGAAAAAAATGTTACATCTAGAACTTTTAGAATCTATAAGAAATAATCTTAAGATCTCACATCATGGGTCTTATAACATGAACATTTTAAACTATGAGCATCTTTTACTATAATTTGAATTAAAGTAGGTATATGAAGAACAATAGTTCATATGTATCTATGTCTCACTTTAGCAAACTAAAGTGGCAATGGGCTGGTCACGTTTGTCGGAGATTCGACAATCGTTGGAGCAAACGAGTGCTGGAGTGGAGACCGCGTCTCGGTAAACGTAGTGTGGGACGCCCCCCGGCTAGATGGTGCGATGATCTGCGCAGGGCGGCTGGCAGAAACTAGATGTGTGTAGCCGAGGATCGGGCTAGGTGGTGCTGCATGGCGGAGGTTTATGTCAGCAGTGGACTGCCGCAGGCTGCTGCTGCTGCTGATGATGATGTATGTGTCAGGCTGAATTAATTTCGTAAATAATTCTCCTGAGATATCAATACATGTAAATGAAACTGTGCAATTAAAAAAAGCCGATTCCTGTCCAATGTCAAATTCGAAATAATGCTATTCGATGTAAGGGTTGCTTGTACATTGTTTTTTTTTTGTTGTATTGTATTTATGAAAAATACTATACAACTATACAAGAATTACTTATGGAGTAATTATCCAACAATGTCATGGCTAAGAATAAAAGCTGTTATGCCATTGTCCTATGTGACATGTGATGGGGACAGTTGCGAAAACAATTATCATTGTCTTCCAGAAAAAGGGACACCGTAATTTGTGGGGAATTAATAAGACCGATGGCAATTTGAAGGATGTGATGTTATGTTTAACAAATGTTCTACAAGCGACTTTACACAAATGTTTTAATACACGGTTTTGAATACCATTAATTTTTTATGGGATATGAGGGCGAACGAGCAAGCGTGTCGCCTGATGCAAAGCAATCAACGCCGCCTATAAACATTTGTAACAGCATAAGTATTACAGAAGCGTTGCCAGCCTTTGAAATATGTTTAGGCTTGTTTTTTGAAGGTTTCAGTGTCATATGCGTGCGGAAATATTTTTGAAGACAGCTAGTTTCACAGGATGGTGGTGTGAGGAAAGGCTACTCTACTGGATCGCCGGGTAACCAGATAGTGGGGATGAAACACAACTTTCCACATTTCATAAGGCATTTTTTTCTTCCAGTTCACAATTGAACTTGGAATTGGAAGTGGAACTTTTGTGTACATTTTGCCTCCTTATGGCCCTTGGCTGTCAAAGGTTTGCCGCTCACTGCTCTAGAACACAAATTCATTGTTATTGCCTTTCTTCTACAATTGTCGTCATGTCATGTCATTAATTAACATCAGGTATAAATGCCATAAATTGTAGCGTTGTATATCATAGGATCCTAAAAATTATAAATAAATAAAAACAGAAACAAGAGGAGAAAAGAGTAGAAAGTTCAATATACGGAACGGATTCAGATATATTAAAAACAAATGAACTCTGATAATAATGTGTATGGTAACGGTTAATTTTAAGGTCTAAGATAACTTTTAAATATTTCGGTCAAATAAATTAATTAATAAATCTTATAAATTGATTAAATTATGAAGACTTCATACGAGGTTTATTTTGAATCTGCATATTCTCTGTTTTATTTATTAAATTTTACCGGTAAGAAACTTTAACGTCATTATCAACTTAATAAGAAAATTTTTAAGACATTTAAGATGAAGGATGTCGCTGTATATAAAATAATTGTTCATTGTCACTTTCATAGACACAATGTGGACAGATAGAACAAAACAACTAATTTGTTTTTTAAATTACTTTGAGTTATAATCGACTAATGGCTCTAGTGCTAAGTTATCGCTTTCGGAGTCAGTGGTCGTGGGTTCGATGTCCACATTGTGATAAATATATCTATATGTGGTCTACAGGTATTGTATGTTTTGCTCGTTCCGGCAGAGATGAAGAGCCCCCATGCCTAGCAATCCGTCATATATGGGCTGTAAAAAAGTAATCTTTAAATGGTGACAAATAAATTGTCTTATAGGTAATATGTAAATCAAAACCACAAACTATTAACAATGCTAACTATGGAAGCGACAGATTGCAAACGGGAGTATAAACAGATTAATTTCTTGTATAACATACAAAATTAACTTTACCAACTGTATTCTGAGGTTTAATTTTAATTCATTACTATTGCTAGTGGATAAGGTTAAAATTGCCATGTAAAGTTTTTCAAAAAAGCAAAAACAAAATTTTGCAGTTAAGTAAGGTGCGGTTACGAATCTTCAAATGAAGCTTTAAAAGTGTTTTTTTTTTTGTTCAAAATTGCGTTTGCTGCTTGTGGTGTCTCATTAGGGGGTTATTTGTGAGGATGTGGTGGAGTTTCGTGATCATTGTTTCGTCACATTTGAGACCGACGGGCGTTCGGTTTGTTTGATCCCTACGGCTGAGATTTACTATAATTTTGTTATGTTGGCACGCAATGATAAGATCAAGTCTTATAAGGCAGGTTTAGGAAGCAAAATAGCTCCTTAACCTGCCTAATAAGATAACCTAAATGGCTCATTGGCTGAGCCCTCGCTTACAAAGTTGATTATAGTGGGGTCAATTCACGGGGTGATTAGGGATAAGAATGTATGGTGTACAACTATTTATTTGTGACAGCAACATTTTTTCTGTGTCGTTAGCCACACTTGTCAACCGATTTTATAGATGACCTTCCTCTTTTCCTATTTCTTGCGAAGCCGCAGTGTATTATGGTTTTAAACACTATTCGCTTCATTTGATAGTATAGCCCAATTACTATATAAGTTTTCTTATAATTTTGGTAATATCTCTTGATTTGATTTGATGATAATATTGTTTTTGTAATATTTTATTTTATATCAATAAGATATTCGTTTTTTGAATTTTAAATAAATAAATTAAGTTGTGTATTTTATGGGATAGGGAGGCAAACGAGCAAGCGTGTCGTCTGATGGAAAGCAATCAACACCGCACAAAGTCATCTGCAATACCATAATAGGTGGAAGGTTTTCCGTATTATTTCTACTGCAGTAGTATACACGATACAGATAATCTTACCAAAGAATTAAAATCATATATAATGTTAGATTTATTCTCATTTATATAGAAAAGAAAATCTCTTATACGCGACACCAATATGCTAAAATATATTCGCATATTGCTATAAAAATGTAAATACGACCTCAATAAACACAAAACATAATGAACCCCATACATATACCCCGATAAAGATAAACATCTCATCCGCTCATCAGCAAATCATGTTTTTCCTGGTAATGAAGACGAATCAAGTTGATGAACTGAACGGCAGCAGAATGCCGAAAATCGAACGATGCGGAATACAATTGTTATTGACATCAACATAACACACACACACGCACAAATAGATAACGCTGATACGACGAGAATAGAAAGTAATGTAACATTACTTTGTTAAAGATACTTTTAAATTACTACGCTGAGCAACATACTCGTATAAATTTATTAATTGGTAATTGATTTATAAACGAACAGGATATATTATTATTATATACAAATTCATTGGATAAAATAAAACGCAACAGATAAATTATTAACACACTGAATAAAAATGCGATAGATAAATTTCAAGCACGTTAGAATATTTGAGCGTTTTTTTTTTTAAATTTTCATGATGTAAATGGCCTGTGTTACTTAGATCTATTGTAGTTTCGTTTGAAATTGTTATACTTAAATTATCCATTTTTTTAACTCAAAACAGGACACCCATGTTTCCATATAAATATTATAATTGCGAAAGTGTTCATTAATTAAATAATGATTAAACACTTTCGCAATTTCTAAATTAACATTAAAATGTCGGCAAATGACGGACTTGACTTATCGATGCTATTTGCTGGACTCTACTATTGCCAGCACGCCTAGACAGTGTGTTGATTAGGGGAAAAATTTATTAAAAGTTCTAAATTTTCGGGCGGGAAAACGGGACTATTTGGCATCCCAGCTTTTTGCCTCGATTAAAACGTGACGTATATTTATATCTCTATCGTTTGATTGTCAGACCTCTAACTGTGGGATGCATCCCAGACAGTTGACGTGAGTTCGTATAGCTAATATTATTCGTTTAGTATACAATAATGTTTCGTTGCATATTTACTAAATTCCTTTAGGGATATTGGTTGTAGCTTTCTGCTTATCTATTGCATATATAAATGAATCCTTCAATCATGAGCGTTACGATCTTGTTCATGTGGAGGCTCGGCTGAAGTTTTCTCTTTCTGTTACAATAATGTTATGAACATTATGAAGAATTAATGATAGATAAATAAAGTATAGGAAAACATACGGTTAATAAAAGTGTCTACTTACATGAATTGTTATATCAGTTGTGTTACAAATAGAGTATCATACAAATTGTTACACTGGCGAAGGACAATACAGAGTAAATAAAAATTGATAAATCATCTGATAAAGATAATATAGATCCCCGTTACGCGTATATTATGGCTATAACGCCACGGGATGTTCAAAGAAATAGAAGAGGCATAAATGTAGGTACCTAAAGACATTTTAGTAGTGTTTTATGGATTTCCGAGCGAAGACTCCGAGGAGCCGATAACTGTGAGCCAGCTCATCGCCTGTTTCGTGAAGGTCATCGCTGCAATCAGTTCCGGCGTCGACCACAGGACGGCGTTGCGTAACGTCTTCTGCCCCACCCTGTTCGCCCAATGTGGAGAAGAGCGGGTTTAGTTTGTGGTCGAATTTAAGAACCCCCAAAAGCCACCGGTAACGGCGGCGCAAACACCGGGAAGCGGTCGCTTCCTCAAGCAGATGTCCGAGTAGTGGGGTTCAACCCCGAGGCTCACTCCAGATGTCCCCCGATTGATTGATTATAGATTTGATGACTAAAATTGCGCAATGAATACGTAAGTAGTAAATGAGTTTTTACAAATTTATTTAGATTTTCTTTACGTTTTTATAAATAACGAATAGCACTTCATTACATAGCTAAGATCCGCGATCATTTATTGCGGTATAAATGATAGCGACATATACTTGGTTGTGATTTTAAGATAGATACACAGTTAATTCGGTTAAGGTCTTCTCCGTTATTCAGCAGGATATTGCTGTTAAGATTAACTATTGCGCGTACAGAATAAAGTTATGTTATTTGAAAACTGAATATATTAACAATATAAAAAAAATTAAAGTCAATTCCTACTTTTTTTCCAGCGATCTACAAGCTTCGCCACTAACGGTATTTATTCATAAATATATATTCTGCTAAATATCTTATAAAGGAGAATATTTTTCTCCCATATAAAAATATAATTATTAATATTTGACAATATTGTATTAACATCAATTGTCATCCACTACAAGTTTAAAAAATGTATTTGAACTTGAGTGGATGACTAAAAAGTATTTTATTAACGATTGATAATTAGAACAAGAATATATCTTGTTCAAATTTTCAATAGTTACTTTTTATGTCTCATCTAGTGTAACATCTATATTTATGTGTGTTCTCGGTAACCAGAGATAATAGTCGAAGCAAACTGTTCGGTCAGGGCACAAACAAATACAATGTTTGCGGCTCGGATTCGTTCAAACTCAATAAGGGTTGATTCGGTTGATTGCAATCAGTGGCCCCGCTGTGTGCCGATACCGAGTCGCTGTCGAACGTGACGCGCAACTATGAATTGATTTTGTATTCGAGTGTGACGTGGGGAGATGTAAAAATAAGCAAATGTTGGTTCAAACATTTGATTTTAAATGTTTGAACCAACTTGTTTAAGCTACTGACTGTGCAATTGCAGTGTGATACGTTATATTCAACATCGACATCATCAACACCCCGTGGCATTCAACTCAGCCCGCACTACTTAACCCGATCAGTTACACATCTATTTTCTACCAGCTACCCTGCGCAGATCGTCGCTCCATAGGGCCACACTACTACTACTAATTATTAAGATGTACCTGCTTGTTAGGACCACACAACTAGTACTAATTACTACGATGTATCTGCTTGTCTAATCCAGTGGTTGTTGTTTTTTGAACAAACGTGATCAGCCCATTACCTTTAAGTTTGCTAACTTGAAAAGCTATGTCGATGACTGATTTTACGGCGAATTTCCTCAGTCCGAATCCTGTCCTTCAGAGAAGCTCTGAGGATAGACTCCATAACTTTCTGAGTGGCACAGAGCTAAAAGAAATCATGAATTGATTTTCTATTAGAGTGTGATCTAGATAAATGTAGAACTAAGCAAATATTATTTTTAAAAAAAATAAAATTAAAATGTACTATATATACCTACCTATATAGTTCAATTTCTATCTTTTTAGATTTGTAGCGTCTAAATGAGAAGGTAAAACTTTCTATGATCAGCCCGCCAAGCGTGCGGATTACAGCAACATCCTTTAGTTTCGTTTGATATTATGGTTATCTATGGTATGTGTTATTGTTTATTAAATTGAGAGTTTTATATGAAGAGTAGAAAATGTGGATCATCCGATGCAAGGCCGTAACTAGGAACTTAGTGAGCTAAGCTCAACGAAGTGAGTTCCTACGACGAAGTGAGTAACTAGGAACTCACTGAGCTAATCTCAACGAAGTGAGTTCTTAGCAAAAGGCTGGCAGCGCATTTGGGACACCTTCGGCGTTTTAAACTAGCAAAATACTTTTTGTAAAATGTTCTGTTTAAAGTACCTCATTAAAGTACTAAATACGAAACGCAATTAATTTCATATTGGTTGTAGCATGAGATATAAAAATTAGAAACTATGGGTACAAATCTTTGCTTCACATTGTAAATATTTGGTTTAGAAGTTTGAATGTACTTACAAATGCTCTAATCTAAGCATTTAAATTGTATTTTTTTGTAAATCATACTGTGAATGCCTTAATCGAAGAAATAAAGTTCTCATCAACTTTAAAAGGCTAAGTAGTTTCCTTTTCTGATCTGATCATTTACCCTGGCATATCTTTTTAATTACCGGAATTCGTAACTTCTAAAAAAACCTTTTTTCACGTTTGATGCCATCTACCTAATAATCTGGAAGCGTGTCGAAAGAAATACTTTGTATTTACCCCAAAACTACCCTTTTTTAATAACAAAGTAGGGAATTATGAAAGAAAATTAGTATTTAGTTGATTCTTGATGAATTTATTTATATCAGCTACACTTAACCCGCGGCCCGCTGGGCTTTTGTGTTTGGCCCATCTGGTGTTACATTTTAAACCATTTTTAATTTCGCGCCCAGAAGAAAAACTGAGATGATGCTGAGTGAATAGGTTCTATATAACTCTACCGCTCCATGGTGTACAGTGCTATTATTGATAGGGTAATTTGCCGTAATACACCAAAATTTATACATTTATTTTTTAATTTACAGCAGACGTCTGATTGTATCACAGCATCAAGTCATTTTAGTATTTTCGTAAATACGACAAATCAAGTGTTTGTTTTAGCGATGTTTTTAGTTTGGGCGTTTTTAGTTGCGTATCGAGCGATTGAAACCGCAGGAATCCCATTTCATTCCATATACTTCCATGTATGTGTCGCTTTGTTTGCCGATCGTGACTTGTTTTCAATTTATTTACGTGCATGACGCAACTATGTCAAAACCTAAAAAGTCATTACCTATTTTTTTTGCGGCCCGCGACCACACGACTAACCAACTCTGTGGTCATAGGGGCAAAAAAGGTTGAGTACCACCGACTTATATGGACTTCATATCTAAGAATTAGACCGACAATATTTCGGATTATAATTCATTAGTTCAATCAATATCGATGGATAGACTTGCAGTTACGTCAAAATACTAGTCTTTAATAAATATCTAAGTATATGATGTCTGCGGATTTACAATAAATAGGTACTTTATGTGTACGCCCTTTACGAAGAGACTTGTTAACAGCAGACCTAAAAGTCAAAGTTACAAATAATAATGTGAGTGCTAGAGGCATTGAGAATTGGATGCAATCCATCGTGACCAGCAGCCAACTTGCAGTTAAAGTCCTCAATAAGTCCAAGGTAACCAACTAGTTATTTACTCCAAACCAAAGATGGTAGGTAGTTCACGAGCGGATTTTCCTGGAATTTCCTCAGCTGTCTTTTATGGCACGTACGAGAATAACTTGACCGCATGCAATTCACATCAACGCTTCCACAAGGCATTCGTACCTCTATAGTAATTAGGACAATTTGTTTTTTGTGTGTTTCAAGAGTAGTGAATTAATCCCCTTATAGACTTTGAGGTAATTTTGCTTTTAATCACTTCCTTACTAGTTGCTGTAATGTGCTTACAGCATTTATAAGCAACTGTTAAACTACCCTTTGTTAGTTCCGTCATTCATTGCGTCTATCACTTATCTAGTATTTTAAGTTTTTCATCCATCCATCAATATTATAAATAAAAGGTTTTGTATCTAATATGTTAATAAATTATTTTATATGACGGACACATAAACAACAGCGAAATTAGTGTATGTGAAATCAACAGTTTAGGACAGTTAAAAGTTTAACTGACTTAAACCAAAAACTTACCGAAAGTCGGCCATCCAACTTTCGGTAAGTTTTTGGTTTAAGTTCCAAATAAATCCACTTAACCCAACAGAAAAAACACACATTATTAATTTTCTGTTATTGTTTTGCTTGTCGCGGATTTAGCTAAGTGAAACTTTTGACTGTCCATATAGTGATGGTTTTCCGCAGAGTAACGCCTGACTCCATTAATAACAGTTTAGGTAATGTGTTCAACTACACTTTGATATAAGTTATAGAGGAATTTTTCTGCAATTTGTGCTGCTTCTTCTTCTAAGAGTGCCTCTACGACTTGCAAAGGTTGGCAGCCAATTCAGCACAACTTTCCTCCTCCTTCGCGAGGTGCAGTTGTTCTGGAGTAGGGGAGACCGGGTACGAAAGTAACACTTTGTACTTTTACCTTGATTTCTGGCTAGGTTTTAATATTGTCATTAAATTAATATAACCATATATAAATTCAGTTCATGGTCTTTACACTAGTGGCTCAATTTATTTTATTATGGTTTGTTTTATATGAATAACAGAGAGTTAAAAAAAAATCGTCAGTTGTTACTTTCGACCAAGTAGGCAGGTCGAAAGTAACACGGTGTGGGTCGAAAGTAACATTACAAAGAGGTTGGTAAGAATACTATATGTTAAATCAACAATTATTTATTCAAAGACTTTACGTAAAGTCAGTATTGCAGTCTTACGTTTTTTACGACCTTTATTTGTTTCTGTCCTCGGACCCGCTTGTGGTAAAGGTCTAAGATCTTTAGGTGTGAAAAAATTAAACGGCTGAGTAGAATTTGCTCGTTGAAGTCCGCTAGGTCCTGGCACTGGTGATTTGGATCTTTGATCAAAAACTGAGACAGCTAACAGAGAATCAGCCTTTGCAGAGATCGAGTCCGATAAATTTTGAACAGCCGGTGGTTGATCATCATTGCTGTCTGTACGCTGATCAGTCTGGTCAATTGATATTGGAAGATCACCAACTGGAGGCTCTGAATTAACTTGAATGGAGGTCATTGCACCAGAACTGGTCAACAGACCATTTGGTGGAATTTGACTGTTAAGTTGTAATGGCCGGTCAGTCACAGATGATGGCGCGCAGTCAGCAGTAGTAAAGATATTCCTATTAAATGGACTTACGCCAGTATATGTAAATCCGGTACTTGCATTTATATCAGTTACAGAAAGAGGAAATGCTTCTTTGACTATCCCAGGAATGTAATGGATTGTCATCGTTCGATCAGGATGATTTCGCCTCCAGTTGTCTGTAGCTGTGTTTATCTTTTCTTGAATGGCCCAAATAATGCTCTATTCAGATGTTGCAGTTTATGCGTGCAATGGGGTGGAAACGACAGCAATACTATTCCGTTTTCTTAACAAAAATCTAGAACTTGGATAGATATATGCGATGTATGATTGTCGAGCAGTAACAAGCATTTTTGATCAACTGTTGGCTTGACTTGTCTTTTAAAATGTTGTAGAAATAGTAAAAATTCTGAGTCCTGCATCCATCCACTAGCATTGCCAGCTCCGGCACAATCAACAGGACCCTCAAGTATCATGTGGTCTTGGAATCGTTTAATTAAATCATTACGGGGACAAAAGTAACATGTTACTTGTGTACCCATAGGACTATGTTACTTTTGTACCCTTCATCATTTTTTTTGAAACGTGAAACATAACCTTAAAACGAAACGTGCTAGACAAAAACGAATTTAAACAATGTACAATCAATCTAATTAAAAATGGATACGCGAACATTCAGATTACTACCATCCTTTTACGACTACGTAAACATTAAATAAGGAAACATCAAAAAACTTACTTTTGGTTTGTAAAAACACGTAGCATCCTCTCACACAACTTAACAGCGTGTGGTGCACGCGGCGATTAAATGCAAGTAAGGGGGGCACTCCCGGCTATCGCCTGACGGCGGCCAAGCGGTATTCGCCCATTGGATAAATCTAGAGAGCATTTGTTACTTTCGACCCGCCGTTACTTTTGTACCCGGTCTCCCCTACTCACGATCCCATGCCCTCATATTACGTAGTCAAGACTTTCTTTTTCGACCAACTTGTCTTTTCACTGCGATTTTTCCCATTATGATCAGTTGCAGCAATTTGTACTTGTCATGTCTCAGATGATGATGTGACGTCTTGGATGACCCAGGTAAGTAACAACTACCTTTGACGGTCTGCAAAAGCGTTTTTGCTTGACTTGTCGGATAACCTCGTCATTGCCCACCCTTTGAGTCCAGCTAAATTTATGCTGCAAATTCCTTTATTTGCTCATCACATTGTAATTTCTTTGTTAATTCACTCATTAAGATTAAGTTAATAGTTTCACATTGTTATCCCATTTGTTTTCTATATAGTTTTTTTTATGTAACAGGAAGGCAAACGAGCAGGCTTGAACCAGATTGAAAGCATTTAACTTCGCCCATACACATTCCGTAATGTTATAGGCATTGCAGTGGTGTTGCCGGCTTTTGAAAAATCTGTAAGCTTGTTTTTTAAAGGTTCCGTTATCGTAGCGATTTGGAAACTCCGCTGGAGGTAGCTGATTCCAGAGAGTATGATTCCATAGTGGTGCACAGGAAGAACTTTCGTGAAAAACGCACCGTACTGGATCGCCATTCGTCCAGATGGTGAGGGTAAATTTTACTAATGAACATAAACTTTACTAGGGAAAACATCAGTAAGTTCCCTTTCATGAATAAGCATAAAAATTTCACTGCGAGAAGTGTAAGACACTGACTTAGATTGCAATAAGAACGCTTAACTAAATGCACACACTAAATGTTTGACAGTGCCATTTGAAAAATAATGAACAATATTACGATACATGTTTTGTCTATTGTTTTAAGTGAATACGGGGAGCCCTATAAGAGCTGCGGGTTTATACTTGATTCATTTTTGACTCTTCAAAACTGCTCTCCCTTTAACACCTGCATCAGAATACAAAATCTCTATAAAATGTTTAGTATTAGATCTTGTCCTAACAATATATCCCATTATAATCTCGAAGCACGCATTTGTCGCCTATACAATAATATTGCCATATTTTATGTACCACGGTACAGAAAGTTTAGATATTTTCAATATAAAAATACATCAATTAAAGCGATCACTCTGTAATATCTTTGACAGCCTATGACATAGATCACAAAATTATTGTTAACCTTCTTTTTTATATTTCTTATTTTTTTTATTTTACTTTATCTGTTCAATTTTATAGTATTTTATTATTAGATAAGTAACCCTATTGTTAAGAGTCAAGAGTTTTAATCCGAGCGTTGTAAAGTTTATATTATATTGTATTCTTAAGACTGTAACTTGTTTTTGTGGTTAATAAATAAATAACTATTATATAGTAAATAGATTCGTGTTACGATTAGACCTCAGCTTAGAGCTCGTCTCACATGATTGAAGTTTATTAAAAATTTTAGTTCTGTGATGAAGGAAAAGCGTCTTAGGAAAATTATATTTCATTACAGTTCATATATGATACTGTTATGTCATATATGGTACTGGGCACGGGGCCTCTCAATTTCTGGAGAAATGGATATTAGCCAACCACGTTTGTGAAAGTGCTGTATAAGTGGGACAAGCAGCATAAATACCTGTCCAGGCCATAAAAATATGTTACCTGATTCGGGAATAGAAACATCAACCTTTGGATCCTAAAGCGATCTATGGCATTTAGGTTATCAGTAGAAAAGTTTCTTGCAGAATTAAGTTGTGATGACTCAAATTGCTTAGTGAAGAAGGTTCTGCTTTCAGAGGTAATGGCACTACCATTCATACAAGGTTCAATTTCTGCTTCAGGATAAAGATTTATATAGCCTACAGGGATTTATTTGGAGTTAAGTGTTTGTTCATGTCATGTATATGATATAATGGCACCGAAGACACAATGAAGTCCTAGTATGGGCCTGAATGTTAAATCGTTTTATTTATTGTAATAAATAATATTTAAACATTGGTTAATTGTTGTATATGCTAAAACTATAATATTATAAAAATATTTTGTAAGGGTGGGGGGAATCAAATCCCACCCAATGACACCCACCTGCGCTACGAGTAGAACCGCGTTCCACTTTCATGCAGCGGAAAAACAAAAACCAATGTTTGTTCTTGGAACCATTCACAAGGTAGGCGGTAGTTACATACAGAAATCGATTCAATCGTAATTCGAAAATAACCGTTATACCTTTCTCATTTAGAGTCATAATTGTGTATATTTTTATGAAATAAAAATATATAAAGAACTATGTACTAATTAACGTGGAACTTCATTTAACGTATGTGTGCATGAAATGTTTTTAATTAATCTCCATGGCCAGTTATCACGGTATACTGTAAAAATTCTCACTTAATGTTAAGCGACATTAACTTACTCGTTTGGTGTGGACGCGAGTTACAGCTGTCGGCAGTTGCTTTTTGTTTCATTTTTATACGTATATTGCTTCAACCTAATTGCCTCAGTAGCGAAATTACTGTTTTCAGAGCCTATGGTCGTATGTTGAATTCCCACATCGGGATAAATATGGATATGTATGAACCGTAAATATTAATTCCGAGTCCTTATGTTCCCAGAGACTTATGTATGTTTTGTTTGCTCACAAGATATTGTGCATTATTAAATTTGTATTTCTTTTATCAGTCGTCTTTCATCCAACGATGGGATAGATGAAAGACGTCTGGTAAACGAAATTCAGGTTGCGGATGTAGATGTGGAAGAGTCGGTGGGGGAAGACCAAATTGGATCATGGACTAAATTGCTGATGTTCTTAACAAAGGCCTGGTCAAAAATACTCTACCGGCGAACTTGTATGAAGAGAATGACGAGTATGGATGAAGCAAAGAAAGTGTGTTAGCAGATGGAGGTTTGCGGTCTCTGCCTATCTCTACAGGAAACAGAATGCCATAATATTTGTCTGTAGCAGGAAAGTACCACACTCCCGCAAAAAATCGGAGTCTGAGTGGTAGCTTAGCTACCGCGCTTCGCATGGTGAGCGAGATTTCCGGAGGCCCTTCCCCACCCCTCCTTCTCCCATAATGAGACTTTCCTTAAAGAGCGGCAACGTTTCCTCACTGCCTATGGTGCTGCAGATACGTGTCTATGGGTGGCGTTGATTGCTTTCTATTAGGTGACGCGTCAACTCGTTTGCCTTCCTTCTCATAAAAAAAGACTTGATGATATATATGTATTATATATGTATTTTCTCCATTAGTGTTTCCTTGAGAACTAATTCTGTGAATTCTTTGAGGAATAAAAAATAAATTAACAATATTTATTGGAAATGACCTATCTATTTAAGTCGACCGATCTGATTCACTCCTATCCTAGTACCTAAAGAGCTGTCTGTCGAACCTGGAAACGTATGAAACATTTACCATTCGGAAAATGTTTTATTCTCACATCATAACTAAAATTCAAAACTACGTAAGGAAACATGCCCTTTTCTATAAATAGCAGTAGGCACCTTTAATGGTAAGTTAAAGTTCAGTGTCACACCACAATGGAATGGAATCGTGTGTAAACTTGTCCACGTTTTATTATTTACATATACGATTAACTATAACAAAATGGATTCGCGTAGCTGAAATTAGGGCTAGGTGGCGCTTTGAGGAGTCCAGTCTAACTGAACCAACTGATCAGTTCCTTCTAAAAGATGTCAATTACAATTAGGCGAAAAATAACTCTTTGTAAATAAATTACCGACGACGACGATTGGTTCAGTGGTGGGGCCATCCGCCCGCGGAGTCAATGGTCGCGGGTTCGATCCCCGCATCGGAATAAATATATGTATGGATTTATAAATATTTATTCCTAGTCTGGTAACCCCTCCAATCCGCATTTCCGTTCCTGTCCTTTCCTTTCTTCTCTATCCTTTGCCTTCCTATCCGCCAATCCACGGTCTGCCGTGCCAATAAGCTAACTAAGCTCGCCCTTAGCCACGCATCCGGCTAAAGGCGAGCTTAGTCGCCAGCGTGCCGACCGTCCTGGGATCGGGCTCCCCCGGGTACTATGGTGCCTTACTTTACTTATGGGGCTAACCTCCATCCTCCCTTGCGGCTTGTGGGATTCACTAAGACGAATTTAATATAACTAATTTGTTAAAAAATGAACGCGACAATGCTGAGGTAAGGCACCATAATACCCGGGGGAGCCCGATCCCGGGACGGTCGGCACGCTTGCGACTAAACTCGCCCTTAAACACGCATTCTTTAGTATGGCAGACCGTGGCGGCGGCGGAGAACAAGGGAAAAGAAAGGGCAGGAAAGAAAATTATTTGCGGTATACTATATTTAAAGCTGCCACGAAACGTAGTTGTGCAGTCGCATGGAACAAGCAGTAATAGCCTAGAGGTGTGACGTATATACATATATCTAATTTAATTTAATTTCTCAGACATTTCGAGTGTGAAATGTAGATACGGTGTAATTGCAACACTTACAAAATTCGAACAAGCTGATGTTATTCGCCCGATTTCAGTGGAAACGACGTTGAGCGATGAATAATTCAATAGAAACAACGAAGACACTCGGAGTGAAGTGGTCGCGCTGGGGGTGTCTAGACCAATGTTTTGTTTGAAAAAATACAGTGATTCACTTACTTTTATCTATTTCCAAAAAATCATGAATACATATTATTACATAAACATTAATAATATTATTTTTTATGAGACAGGAGAGCAAACGCTCTTTCTATGAGCATTAGCCTTCCTGTCTCATAAATGTACATATATACAGATACCTGCAATATATTATAAGCATTTCAGAAGCGTTGTCAGCCTTTAAGAAATATATATGTTTGTTTTTTGAAGATTTCAATGTCGTATCGATTCGAATATACTGGCTGTAATAGGCCTTGCTGCTGTAAATATAATTATAAAAATATCAAAAATAATATTGGTTGGATGTAAACATAATTAAAACAATGTCAACAATATTGTTCATCTTCTTTAAACAAAATGATTCCACGTTCTGTATTACTATTGGCTTTTTAGATGGTACCATTTCATACAAGCATTTTAAAGTTTTTGATTACTTCGAATTTGTTCGTAAGCGAAGAATAGTCGGCGTAAAATGTAGAAGATTCTATGGACGGCATTGATTGCTTTCCATCAGGCGACATGCTTGCTCGTTTACCCTCCTATCCCATTAAAACACATATTAGTTGTCATACGGTTCGTAAATTACATTAATAATACATAAAGTCTGCTTTGTCGTGACCTTATAGGTTAGGTGACCACACAACTTGTGAGTTTTCAAATTAAATATTATATATGTATGGTCTACAAATATTTATTCTTAGTCTGTGTCCTGCCTTTCCTCCTTGGACAAGCGTGATAGGTTAATGTCTAGAAACTACATTTCTATTTACACACACACCTAAGAGTACTTACTACCCTTTTCGTATGAATAATCAAAACTCATAAACACTCTAGGTCAATCTTGGGGTACATTTGAAAGTGTGAAGACATCCCATTCTATTCCAAGAGTGTTGTCATGTATATACACACACTGTGCAGTTTGCAAATGATGATGTATATTTATTAAAAGCAATGGAAAATAAGGTTTCGATATTATTTTTTATGATTATAGAGTAATGTCGTTTACTCGTTTGCCTTCCTATTCCAGAAAAAAAAATAATATAATAAATAAAAATTTTGTTAGATCATACATATTTATGTACCTACCTAGTCTTGAAAAACTGTGCATGATTTTATTACAAATTACATTTGGCCATCACTATTGAATTTACACAAATGAATGCTGACTTTTATAGTTTATAAGAATAATGCAAGTCGATTAATATGAATTGGCATTTGCAGCAGGCAATGGGGTATCGTACGAGCAACAATTTACTAATACCATGGGTCTATTGTCGTTTAAAAAATTAAACACGTTATACATAGAAGCAATGTATAGAAGTTCTATGTATAGAAGGTTCACTGTTAAATCTTTCTTTACCATTGCAAATGTCATTCAGATTTTCTGGGTAAAAAGTTATTAGGAAATTTTTGTTAGCAATTCGACATGATAGCAGATTAGTTTTGTTTTCCATGCTTTTTAAAATATAGCAATTATATTTTATAATATAATATTAACGAATAACATGAAATTAAGCAATTAATATAACTATTAAATTAAAAGTGTAAAACAAAAAATAAAAGATAAAGAATAATCAACTTTTGTAACAAAAGGTCAAAGTCATTTGTTATGTTTTTGTTAGTTATCGTGTTTTATAATTAGCAGATGTGTGGACGTATCGACACCTGTATTAAATATTCATATTAGCATTTATGGATGGCATAATATCGTAGGTACAAAGCTATAAGATTCTTGTCTAGAAAAACAAATATTAATGTGTAGACAAATTTTAACTATGACTGTGAGGAGCCCGTGCTAATTTTTCTTCATTATTTTTATTGATATAAGCATAAATCATATTATAATGACGACCAATTGGCTCAGTAACGGGGCCCTCCGCCCGCGGAGTCAATGGTCGCGGGTTCGATCCCCGCATCGGAATAAATATATGTATGGATTACAAATATTTATTCCGAGTTTGGTAACCCCTACAATCCGCATTGGAAAAGTGTGGTGAGTTTAATGTACGTTCCTTTAGAATTAGAGAGGCCCGTGCTTAGCAGTGGAACATACATGGGCTGTTAAAAAAAATATTATAATATTTTTATTGAAGAGAGACAAACGAACAAATGTGTCAATTCCTAACGTAACAATAGCTCAATAGCTCAGTTGTCGGGCTTACAATCTGAGGTCGTGATTTCGTATCCTCCACTGGATTATTGATGCCCTTTCCTAGCAAAAGCATTTTAAGCTTAGTTAGAATGGTGTAACAAATCTTTTAGTTATATTAAAAACATTACTAATTTTCTTAAAAAAAAAACTATTTGTATATTATATAATACCAAGTTTACTGTAATATCTAAAGGTACGTGATAATTATTTAGCAATAAGATGTGAGTATTAAGGAAAACAAGAGAAACCTAATGTTTAAAGTAAAGTAATGGAGAAGAAAGGAATAAGATCTTCAACTCTCATCAAATGAAGCATACTAGCTAAGCTTCTATCTATCATAGAAATAAATTTTTCGGAGAATGTTGTTTTCTTCCAAAACGAGCCGTTTTTGCTGACAACAATTTATCAAAAATTTACAGATTTATATCAAATAAATGTATAAACATTCGCAGCGCCATAGGCAGTGCAGAAGCGTTACCGGCCTTTAAGGAAAGTGTCATTATGGGAGGGGTGAGGGGGTTCAGCCTCTGGAACACAAACGCTCACCGGACGAAGCGCGGTAGCTAAGTTACCACTCAGACACCGGTTTTCTGTGGAAGTGTGGTACTTTCCCGGGCGAGCCGGCCCATTCTTGCTAAAGACGAATAATATAGTATTATTGACAAAGTATTCGTCTGCAGCGTGGCTCTACCACTATAAGAACACTTAAGACCATTGAAAGATATCTCTACAACAAAACATCCATTATCAAAATCACAAATTTTATTGTTTTATCTTTTTACCCTCCTTCTTAATATGAACTTTAGCTATGAAAAATCTTATACTTCTTCGTGTGGGCAATCTACTTACTTAAAAAGGGGTAGCAGTAACGTTTTTTATATTAATATATAGATATGAATGTAAAAAATAAATTGATCAAAATAGAAATAGAAAAATATTTATTATTATAAATAGGGTGTTTTTTTTTCTATAGGGAACCTTAAACGTTAAAGTAATTTCATTTTATGGTGATATTTGTCCGACTGGAACGAGAAATGAATTTGTGAACGACTCATCAAGCATAACAAATTTAAGCAATAGAAAAATTTGTTATTTTTTGATTGCTTCATTAGCACTTTGAAATCTTCTTTGAAAAAATCTTTGATCTTTGCATTTATTAAAAATTTATATGAATTTAGTAATCTGAAGTAGCAATAGGCTGGCAAAGTGTGACCACTTTACTTAGACAGTAGACGAGTGTTGGAGTGGAGATCGCGTCTTTGCAATCGTAGTGTGGAAGTCCCTGCCAGACGGAGCGACGATCTATGGAGAATGATTGAAAGCAACAACCAGATGCAGTCAAAAATTGGACTTTGTGGTACGCCTTGAGCGAGGATTATATCGCAGACTTTTAAAACCTTCTATGTCAAAGATCAAAACAAGTCATACATAATGACAGTTCTGCAGCTACCTTACTGGTGGATATGGTTGAATGATAGTCATCAAATCGTCTACAGCAAATCTTTCCTGTCCAAGAGTTATTTTTCAGTTTCTATATCCAATAAATAACAATAAAAACTTTAATTAGTAATGAAGAGAGGGTTGTTATGTGTGAATAAGATGACCAATTGGTTCAATGGTTACAGTTCTTGACTTATGAGCCAACGGTTCTGGGTTTGTATCTCTATCGAAACTAAAATTTGTTACGATAAAAAAAAATGTTTTTGTGTCCCCGGATGTATTATATCTATATACCAAATATAATATAATATATAATAATTAAATATAACGCTGTTCAAATCTTGGATAATTTTCATTTAAAGTTTTTACACATAATTTTCGATTAGTAACGCGTCATTTGTTCGAAGCTAGTCTTGTTATAATTGGCTTTAGCATACCTTCACCATTTTTAAATGCAGCAAAACAACGAGCCGGATGGTTTTAATTGACACTTGCTGGATTAATGGTTGCTTTTTTATTGTCTGTCTCTGTCCTTACGTTACATTGCTGTTTATAAATTAGTTTTTAGGTTCTTAGCTCAGTGGAAAAGCTACCGCTTTCGCGATGTATGCGTGATGACCAATTGGCTCAGTGGCAGGGCCACCACCGAAGCAGTCAATGGTCGCGAGTTCAATCCCTCCATCGGAATAAATATATGTAGAATTTACAGATATTTATTCCGAGTCTGGTAACCCCGCCAATCCGCATTGAATAATCGTGTTGGGTCTACGTCCGTTCCTCCAGAAATGAAGAGGCCCGTGCTTAGCAGTGGGACATAAATGGGCTGTGAAAAAAATTGGGATAAATATGTGTGGCCGACACACAACAGATAAAATATAGTAAGGAACCTAAATCTATAAGTATTCATTACAGATGTACCTTAGACAAACAAACTGCCCGTATTGCATAAAAAAGAAAAAACACACCTAAGTCATAACCGCGAAAAACTATAAAATGGCGTCCCGTCAGTTGGCGCCAATTTAAACCGAGTTCTGTATCCTATCGCGCTTTGATCTCCGTCCCGCTGGAGTGTTTGCACAGTGCCGCGTCTGTCTGTTTGTCCTCGCGTTGAAAGGAACCCCCTGAATGGACGAGAACGGCGCGTCTTTCAATAGAAGATTTATATCGGCGGATGAGAACGTCAACTATACCGTGGCAATTTGTTAGTAGATATCTTGATAAACTGCGCTGCGCGTGGGGTGTGGCTTGGGACCTGTGGGTTATTTAGCAATATGTTTTTCGTGAAATAGGAAAATGAACAAGCGTGTGACTTGATGGTAAACAACCCCCGCTGTTTTTTGACGTCCTAAATGGATTTATCATTGTTACGATACGAATGTGAGTAATGGGTGAGAAAGGGTTTAATGGGAGAAGAAGAAGAAAGTAACCTCCCAGTACAAGAAATGAAATAAAGAAAGCGGAAAGGAACTGGGCATCCGTATCCCTGCACTCACTATACGAAATGCGGTAACATAATAATAATATAATACCTTAATTATCAGATCTTTTACAAGTGAAAGAAAATTTTACACGTGTAACAGGACCCTAGTTCCCACATTAGGATTCCCTGCGTTGTGGGAAACTAGGCTCTTATCTAAGTTTTTGCTACAATATAAGAACAAAGAGATCGGAAATATGAAAAAAAAAAAAGATTGAAAAACACAATAATGATAATAAAATATAAATACAGTTAGACAAAAATATATAAATAGAAATCTGTTTGTGTGCGTGCGTGTGTTTATATGTGTGTGTGTGTGTGTCCTGTGCCTGAGTTTTAAAATTGAAATATAAGTTACCGGGTCTGTATTCGATTTATCCTCCAATCATAACAAAGTTTCTTTAGGAACACACAAAAGAGCAAGCGTATCGCCTGGTGGAAAGCAATCAACGCCGAAAATAGACACCAGCAACAATAGTTGTATCAAAACGTTAGGTCTCAATGGATAACTGAAAATTTGGAAGAAAGAGTACAGAATTTTGATGCATATACAATTAATGCAATTAAATATACATATTATACAATATTTGGCTACGAAGGTTTTAGTTCTTGGGTTTCAGTAGTAGTAGTCTAGTCTCTAGTTCGTGGGTTCGATCCCCGCATCGGAATAAATACATCGGATCGTATTACAAATATTTATTCCGAGTCTGGTAACCCCGCCAATGCGCATTTGACAAGCGTGGTGGGTTAACGTCCGAGATATATGGGCTGCAAATATATGTATATATGTATATATATATATATATATATATATATATATATATATATATATATATATATATATATATATATATATATATATATATATTTGTAGTTGACCTTTGGTCAAGAGTATCCTCAATCGGCGGGCTTGCATGAGGAAAATAATGAGCATGGAGGAATCATGCCGAGATCGTGGGAGATGGAGATCTGTGGTCTCTGTCTACGGGAGATATGTATGTATGTATATTTGTAATTTGTATCATGGTGGCATAATAATCCTGAAAATAAAGTTGTTTGAGTAAACTATAAGAAAAAAGAAGTTACAAGTTTTATAATTATAAGGTTCAAGTTTATGCAATCTTCAAACACGCGAATAGCAATTATTTTTTTAAGTGTACTTTAATCAACCCTTTGATGGCTGATTCAATCGGTGGCAGATACACTTGTACTTTAATTAAATAAAACCTAGTGGTACCTGAGATGGGTATCTAAGAATCTTTTACGTTTTGAAGTAATGTGTATATGTGATGTGTGACCAACCTATATCAAATTATCTTTTTAACATTGTGTCCATGCTACGGTTGTCTGGAAGAAATCGCTATTAGAGATAAGACCGCCATTTGTATATAAATATTACAATCAACAATTAAAATCAATAACTGTATCTTTGTTTTTGGTGTACAATAAAGAATAAATCTATCTATCTCTCTATCTAATGTGCGCGATGCTATATTTTTTTAAGGCTTTTCTTTTAATCCATAGTAACATCAAAATTTGCGATCAGTGGCGTGACTCTCGCTTCTCAATCGGCAGTGTCAATGGTTGCAGGTTCGAAGGCCACAATCGGGATAAACATTTCATCGCAAAAAAACCGGTGTAAATGACACAGATGTTAATTTTTTATTGCATAATCGCATTAGAAAAAAAATACTGCGTTGAATGGTCTCACACTCACAGCTCTACGGCCCATAGAAAATTTAGTACGGCGTTCAAACTGATTGTTTTTGGGTGATAACATACAATATTTTCAGAAATCGTAAAAGTTTTATTGATTGCTAGTGGTATGTTTCCATTTTGCGGCGTACCTACTATATTTCGTTTTTTGCGTCGATATGTATGGAATACAGATATCTATTACGGCGCCAATCCGCATTAGACAAGCGTGGTGGGTTAATGTCCGTACCCTCAGAAATGAGAAGGTGCATGCCCAGCAGTGGGACATATATGGGCTGTAAAAAAACATCAAAGTACCTTTATTAAATTGTTTATATCCCCATATAAGTTCTAATTAAAACGGCTTAGCCGCTATCGAGATTATTCCGAATGGACAGGCGGTCAAAAGTTATAACTTTGTGCATAAAACGTGTAAACCGTAATAATCCATCTATCAAATGTGGGGATTAAGGCTACACCCCTCAATTGTAAGACCCATGTTCAGGAGTGGAGAGAGTTGCCGTTGTATTGATTGATTTGGAGTACAGAAAAAGTCTATATATGGGTGAGTTCTTTTCGTTATCTTCGTTATCTAAGTATATATATGGGTGAGTTCCGGTAACCTGGATGGCCAGAGGATATTGCCAAATCGGCTTATTAATTTGTTGGGGAAGAACACGATGAAGCTCCAACATCTCATGTGAGGCATGACACCATCTCATTGAAACCATGTGTTGACTCCGCAGGCGGAGGGCCCCGCCACTGAGCCAATTGGCCAAACCCTATATAAAATCATTTTATTATAAGGCATACAAATATTGGAACGAATATTTCACTAACTGAAATCACGAATCACACAGATCCGAAAATCGATTTACTTGCCACTACGCGATTGCTGTTTATTAAATGAATTTATCTGCATTTTAACGACACCAATCAAGATTCTATTCAAAAATAAAAACAAGATATCGTAAACACCCCCGGTTCTTTCTTTTCTATTAATAGATTAAGCGTGGAAACTCAATTTGTTCTGTAATCGGATACACTAGCTTTAGCGATTATCCCGGCGCTGACGAATGGACAGAATTGATGAGTCGGCTTCATTCTATCGACGTCAATCTTCATAATGATATATAACTTTATTAAATACGAACCGATCATTAGTTGTGATTGCTGGGCGTTGGTTGGTTGGAGACTATCTATTTTTGAATTTTTATAATCTATAACGCTTACTTTAGTGAGGATACAAGTTTTATAGAAAGCTAGTTAATATATTGTTATGATGTTCATAATAGTAATTCTTTGAATGAGTAGAATATTTTTATTTATTAAGCACCACTAGTAAATTGTTTCGACTACTTGGCTGTGTCAGGGCTGCTGACTTCGGAGTCAATAGTTCAATCCCCGCATAGGGATAAATACACGTATGTATGGCCTATTTGTATTATATTTATTTTTAATAGATTACTGCGCTGTATTAATATGTTTTTCTATTAGCCAATTTTTCTATTGTATATTTTTAATTTTCCAAACTCTATATTCAGAATAAATTGAAGTTATTTTCAATCTTTTTTAGTGGTAGAGCCACGCTGCAGACGAATACTTTGTGAAGAATGGCATAATATTTGCCTGTAGCATGTATGGGCCAGCTCGCCCGGGGAAGTACCACACTCCCGCAGGAAACTGGCGTCTGAGTGGTAGCTTAGCTACCGCGCTTCGTACGATGAGCGGTCTGAGTTCCGGAGACCCAACAAGGGGAAGTGGGAAGCCCTCCCCTTCCCACTTCCCCTCCGATCCCCACTCCCACTCCCCTTCGCATTATTTCACTTTCCTATAAGGTCGGTACCGCTTCCGCACTGCCTATGGCATTGCGGATGTCTTTGGGCGGCGTTGGTTGCTTTCCATCAGGTGACACGCCTGCTCGTTTGCCTGCCTGTGCCATAAAAAAAAATCTTATTTTTAAGGCCCTTTACTTCAATTAATGTGATGAATTTACATTATTAAAATATAAGTATATAATTATTTTAAATAAATAAGTTTGTTTTAACAATATTATATGGTAAAAGATTGCATTTTTTGTAAGTTAAATGGCTCGAAATTTTACAAAATATTTTCTCTAAAATGCCAAAATGATAGTAGCGAATCGGAAGTGACGGCGGCGATGCGCGTGCGCTGCACTTCCTGCCGCGTGCGAGCCAAAATGGCGGCTGCCGACTTCCGCGCGGAAGTTAGCGCTAGAGGGTGCCGCTTGGCTTTGCACGGATATAAATTATGGGGATGCTGTGCCATTGTTTAAGTTTGCACAATCATCGTCGCCAAATTTCTCACACCGTGGACAGTTATCGATGGAGAAACTGTTTATTGTTACGATTGTAAAGTAAAAAAAAAACATTAGGTATGATTTGTACTTTTTTATCTTAGAATAGAACTGATAAGTAATTCATAACAAGGGCTCAATTTAAAACAAAAATCTTTATACATATAATAATGAAATTTATAATATTCAAATAGACACAAGTTGTATGTGGACAGTTACAACTTTTACTTAGCTAACTTCCGCGACAAGCAAACAAAAACAGAAAAATAATAATGTGTGTTTTCTATCGGAAGAAGTGGATTTACGGGGAACTTTAACTAAATATTACTGAAAAAACGGCCGTCAGCAACTCTCTACCTCCCAACCATTATTAACAACGCCAAACACACACTACAACTTTTCCACACTGCACACGACACGTGTTTCGCTTTAACACGAGGCATCATCAGGTATAGTAGGTTAACTTAACGGTTGTCTTTTACTTTTAACGGTTGTTTTTATAATATTTGTTTATAGCGGATCTTATAGTTCTAACTGTCCACATAGTAATGGATTTCCGCAAAGTAACGCCTGACTCCATTAATCATCTTAGACACAAGTTGTTCAACTTGACCCGCTAACTCTTTTGTCTTTCTCCTTCTAAGAAGCAAACCTGCAACGAATCTAAAACGAATCCATACAAAAAACAACAATTATTGTTGGATTTTTGTGTACATCATTTTCTTATTTGTTGATGTCTATTTGTGTTTTACGAATTGGATAACATATTTATTTGATAAAAGAAACATCTAGGTCACCAAATTAAAATTTTTCAAAAAGCTTTGTTCATATTGATTTTTTTATACGTAAAAGTATGTAATAAATAACGTTTCCTTTAAAACCTTTTTTATAGTAAGATAGTAGATTATAAATTAACGACAAAATATGTACGAAATGATTAAAAAAAAAACAGGATTGAAGCCAATTTTGAGCTAAAATTATGAAAAGTACAAAAAAAGTAATGCTCGAAGAAAATAATCGTTATAACAGGTACACTTCGTTTGAAAGGGTTAAAAGTCAAGTACTGACAAATAGTTCATGTGCATTAAAGGTTGTCTTAATATAATATTTTAGATTATATTGCATTAGTGGTAGTAATTTAAATATTGTAAATAAAATAAAAAAAGCTTTATTTCTCATGCGCGCGCCTGTATAATATTATATATAATTTTTTTTTTAAATTATTAAGTTTTATATGATCTAAAAGTTATAATAGCTTAACACCTTTATTTAAATACTTCTCCCTTAATAACAATATTATTAATATAAAAATCTCTATATAAATAATATTATTACTAGGGTTATTAATCCTTCATCGCAGGATACACCAAGCACAAGAAGGATTATGCATCAAAGGAAAGGAAACTCCTCACTATCCTAGCCGTGCACAATATGGCTACTTTTTTGTTTTTAACCCATTTTCCCACAGAATTTTGAATTTAACCCACAATTTTTTACCGATAAGTCCATTCACAGAGACTACTTACTTTTCGGTTGTCTTCCGTAGAGTCTACTATACCTGAAGATGCCTCGTGTTCTAGCGAAACACGTCTCGTTTACAAGGTGGAAAAGTGGTAGTGTGTGTTTGGTGTTGTGTATAGTGGTTGGTGGGTAGACGAATGATAGCCGAGTTTCGGTAAATTTTTGGTTTAAGTTCCATATAAATCCACTTCATCCAGCATAAAAAACACACATTATTAATTTTCGTTAATAATGTGTGTAAAAGTTATTGTTTTGCTTGTCGCAGATCTTAGCTAAGTAAAACTTTTGACTGTCCACATAGTGATGGATTTCCGCAAAGTAACGCCTGACTCCATTAATAATTGTTAATATAGTTAAATATCTTAAGTTTATTATTAATATAAATTAATGCAGTATATCTCAACTTCGGTTGGCATGTCTTGTAACATAGACCACCTCTAGTTTCCTTCACTTGTTTCAATCTAACGCAGCCCTTCTCCATTCCCTTGACAGATCATCCCACCTTTTTATCTGTCCTCCTCTACGTCTTTTATCATTCCTTGGTTATATTACTTTCTTTAACTTTTTTAGTCTATTTTTTTTCTTCTTTCTCATCATATGACCTGTGCACCCCCTTAAGTCTACCATTTATACAATATATTACATTATTATATTAAAATAAATAATGAATAAAAAACTATCATATTAGAATAAAACTTAAGTTGTTCATTTTTATTAATTCGTTGATTATATTTTTGGCTAAGCGTTTTAAAATTGTCGCTTACGCCCTTTTGCAATTCAAGCGTCGACATGCATTAGTGTAGTGTTTCTCCTTATCGTGTTTTGTAAAATGCACCCAGTAAATAAAATTAGTTCCGAGCGAGAGAGCAAACCGCGAGCGGAACAATTTATCGACACAAAAAAAACTGTAATGCGTCTAATTGTGTTATAATAGCACGTGTAACAGAATCAGTTTGCTAACTCAAACTTAATTATAGTGTTCACTTAATTCTATTGACTGTAATGATACGTTCAGTACTTGCTGCGTATTTTTTTTTATACTAATTCTTTTCTTTATATCAAACTAGCTTTTTCCCGCGGCTTCGCTCGCGTGTAATTTGGTCTGCCACATTAAGTTTCGTGTCAGATCATTTTAAATAAATATATTTTTTTTACTTAATTTATGGTTCACAATTTTAGTCATAGTGGCTTCCACATAAAAGGTAGATATATGCTGTCGCGGACTTTTATTAAGAACTATTCAAGACAAACAATCCTACGGTACATCATCTTTGTGTAACTCCAATGGTTTAGGCAGCGTACGCTAAGATAGCTCTCAGAGGTCAGAATTTTTTTCCGACTTAATTGACATGTATTATTATATTACGACCAAAAAAATTACATAAAATCATTACAAATGATAGTCTATATGTTATTCCGATGTATAACCTACATTACTGTAAAGTTTCATCCAAAGCCCTGGACGGCTTTTTTCGTGAAAGAGTACAGTACAGATATACATATTCACAAAATTTCGTATTTATAATATTAAGTAGGATAGGATAGGAAGTAGCATAGGATGAAGGAACGGGTCAGCGTCTCTACTGATGAAAAACAATAAACGCTGTCCATAGACATTTGCATCGTATTGCAAAGCGTTGCCGGCCTTTAAGAGATGTGAAGACTTGTTTTAGCTCCTTTGATGACAATGATGTGTCTTGTTTGTAAATAGCCTGTCATAATATTTTAATTTAAACAAACAATCATACCTACAATCATAATATTGGGTACTTGAGGACACATTTTTGAAATGAATTTTCTCCCTGAGGACTTCAAGATGAGAATAGTATATACAATTTAGTTGAGAAAGAGAATCTCTTAATTGACATATATCAATAAAATATGTAATGCATGATTTATATGATAGAAAATTAAATGAATAGTATGAAGACAGATCCAAACTCGCCCTTAGACTTTAGATTCAAACCAAACAATATTGCTCTCACACAAATTAGACGACAAAAGGAATAAAGAGGCCGAGAAAAAAGGACATCCTGATTACCATAATTAAAATCCACTAAACTGATTTATGGCTCCTCGAGACCCCCATCACTTGAGCCTTTCTTTTACGTTTAATTGGAATGATCTCAAAACTTTAATTTCCCTCTTTTTGTCCGAGATGAATTCAAACAGGAAATACATCGTCGATTCAAAGGCCTGTTTTTAGGCTCGGTTGCATGCAGTCTTAAATGGGGCCATATGATATGACATATTTTATTGCTCGTCCCATGAATATAGGCAAATTAGGCGGATATATCAATCTCCCTTTGGGAGGAAGGTTTTTGCTTTCGCGAATCAACCCTTTTCGGCGTACATCAATGAATAGTTAATAAGGTCGGGTCTTTGATTTTTTTTTGGTCGCTTATGTTAATTTTACAATCGGATGTTTGCCTCAAGTTTTACCGTTTTTGAGATCTGTCCTATATTTCTGTTGAAGAAATGGCTAATAGCGATAAACCCTAAATACATGTAAATAAAGTATTATACGTCACATTATTTAAATTTGGTTTTTGACGTTCGAACACTGGCGTGATTATCACTGAAGACATTTTAATTTTGTTTTTATCGTGTCAGGTGTAATTTATTTATATGATTGTTGTATATTATTAATATATATTTGTATTAGAAGTATGTTGTAGTTAGTAGATTAGTAAAATAATAGCCTTTAATTTTATAGTTTTTAGTTATAAAATAAAATATGTACATATGAAAGATATATTAATAAAATTCCGTTTCAAAGGCGCACCACTACGACAGGAAAGACCTTTTTAGTCATATGATATAACATGGTTCTGAGGCCTTCACAACTTTGTTGGAAGGTCTTGCGAGTAGAATATTCATTCAGAGATTCACGCAGGTTACGGATTGGAGAGAAAGACGACCACTATGATAGCTAGGCAACGAAGTCCGTTCCACAGTTTTCAAACCCTGCTGAAACGGTAGAAGACGCATTATGACATCAGGGGAGGGACTAGTCTGATCCAAGGGCTCCTGAAATGTGATATGTGATGCATAAATTTAAAAAGTATTAAGTGATAAAGTTACACAGTGAATGTTTGGTAGGTACACTAACCATAAATTAACAAGAAATTGTCTCATGAAGATAATCATGGAGGTCTTCAAACACCTATGCTAGGTAATAGGTGCAGCTGTAAGCTCTATAGACCAAATTATTAAGTTGAATTAACAGGGATCTGGGCGAAGCGAAAACCAGCAAGGTATGATTTTTGACAATTGGTCGTTAGAAGACGAACCTTGGGGCGAAGTAAATACCAAATATATAAAAAACAACAAACTTATCCTTATAACTAACTACGTCTAATATGTATAGTTCAAAGTTATCTTTAAATTATAGGTACATAATAGAATGGGTATTTAAAGGTAATATTTGTAGTCTTCTTAAAAAAAAGAAAACTTTAACACCTATCCGTATCGGAAACAATTGGAAAGAAGTAATTTTATCAAGTTACACCCGCATAAATACTTCTATGATCCATTAACATCCTCCAATAAACAAACAAAGCAAATTCCACACAAACAAGATGTTTACGCGTGTGAGGCAGGGTTGCCCCGTGGCGTGTTTACACACGAAATAGATCTGTTAGCTCAGTTGATTGCCGATCGAAACTTTAGAGAACTGACCACTCGGAATCGGATTACCGGTTCGTTACCGACCCAACATTTTTGCTGTTTGCCTGACCGCTAACAAAGCAAACAAATACTGTGTCAGTCCGCCGGGGGTGGCGTTTCGCGATCCCCTGTTTGCTTCTGGCAACCCTGATGTCGGAGTTTTGCGACACGACCAACTCAAGTTTTAATTTGTGCTCACGCAAAGGTCGGTTTGTAGATGTAACATTTTGTACCTACAAAGTTTCTCTTTAGTTCAAATTTAGGTCAGATTTATTACTGTATATCTTTTATTCATACACCATATATGTGTGTATGAACCCCGGCTAGTCACGGTCTCACCAATTGTGGAGGAATGCACATTAACCCAAAATGCTTGTCCAAGGTGGATTTGCGGTATATATATATATATATATATATATATATATATATATATATATATATATATATATATATATATATATATACCGCATATATATTATTAATATATATTATATATTAATATATATATATATATATATATATATATATATATATATATATATATATATATTAATAAGCTCCGAGGTAAATGATGAGGAAAGTGTTTATTTCGGTGTAATGTAAGCAATTTGTATTTAAATCTCATTTAACAAGATAATCAACCATTTAGATGCGTGATTTTAATAGCGCTTAATAAGATAACCAGCCATTTTAATGTGGCGATGTTATATGAAAAGTATTCGTGTAGATAAGGTACTCATTATCGGTTCTACGATATACGAGGTATTCATAATAGGAAAGCAATAGTGTTAACCGTACATGAACCCCGCGTTAAGTGTGTGTTAATCAATAGAACAATTTATTTTTCGATACGTTTGGAGTAGAATGTAGATGTCGTCTTCGAGATATACTAGACGAACACGAAATACTTCTAGAGAATCGAAAATTAAAATTGTTTTTCAAAAACACAGTTCAGTTAAACTTGCAGAACCCAGAATGCGATGAAAAACGATGCGTCACGGAAATATTATCTTTTTGTTTAACATACATACATACATATCATCACGCCTTTTTACCGTAGGGGTAAGCAAAGATTACCTCTTCGTGCAAGCTCACCGGTTAAGGGTACTCTTAACCTGGCCTTTCTTAAAAACATCGATAATTAATTTAAAGTATATTTTATGAAGACTAAATCTCTTACCTTACTAATACTCTTATTTCCATCCATATTCACAACGTAAATTTATTTTACTAGTCGTCTTTCGTCCACCCTCTCTATGTTGGCAAATCATCTGAGCATCTCAATGCAACTTTTGCCACGACACCTTTTACTTTTTGTTTCAATATCAGCCCTCGGCGGTCCACTGCTCGACATAGGTCTCATTCAAGGCGCGCCACCTAGCCCGTTCTTCGGCTACACGCATCCAGTCTCTGCCAGCCGCATTGCGCAGATCGTCGCTCCATCTAGTAGGAATATGTCTACTTTTCGTTTAAAAGTGAAAATATAAATAAAGCAAATGTCCCTATTGATGGAAATAAATATTGTATTCCTGGAGCTACATAAGTTAACACATCATTGCCCATTAGTATAGTTTATAGTTATTGATACTGTTCCTTGTTGCTTCGACTTCAAAGGTAACAGAAGTCAATATCATCGTTCTTCATTCCTTATCAAGCGTTTATATACATCTGACTTCATTAGCACTTTTCGATTCACAGATTCCACCGCTCTCACGTCTTCTGACATTCGCCATCAATCTAGTCTTCCAATTACGGCGCGTACAAGACCCATGTCCCCAATTACGAATTCCACTACTATTTCAAGTTGTTAGCTCGGGATCGGTCTTTACTGAATCGAAGATTGAATCTTCGAAGATTCTCTAAAGCATAGACCCAACTATATTCGAGAGAACCGTTTCTATTATTTAATAATGCCTAGCTCCAATCTATTTAGTGAAATATTCAATTGCAATGTTTGAGTATAAAAATAAAATTCTTCATTTAGTTATAACTAAATATTTATTTATTTATTTATGGACCATCAACAGGAGTTACATTCATTATACATTATTCTAAATAGTTCTAAAAACATACTTAAATATAATCCTAATTATATAATAGATAGAATAATAGATGGACACAATATTAACATAAAGTGAGAGCAGACAAGTCAAATAATTATAAAGACTTGAAAGTTAAATTTAATACGGTAATAAAATAAATATAAGGGAACGGTAATTTTTTTATGGGATGCGAAGGCAAACGAGCAAGCGTATCACCTGATGTAAAGCAATCAACGCCACCTATAAACGTCTGAAGACATTATAGAAGCGTCGCCGGTCTTTAAGAAAGTAGACTAGTTTTTGAAGGTTTCAATGTCGTTTCTGTTTAGAAAAATCGCTGAACGTAGCTGATTCTACAGGGTAGCTGTGCATTCAAAGAAGTTTCGAGAAAAATGCACCATACAAGATCGCCATTCATCCAACTGAGATAGTCTCTAAAATACCTGCTTCTAATTTTTAATTGGTACTAAATAGACAAAAATAACAAAAGAAAATAAGGAAGCGAATTATTCGATGGTAAGTTATCACTGTATATGTCACAAAATCCGATTTTGTCGTGTCATGTCGTACCAATCCGCTGGGAAACGTAGTGAATCCATACCGCCAGAAATGGGATGAATCCCTGATAAAAATGAGACCACACATATAAAAAAAAATGCGCTTGACTCTACATGCTTGATTTGAGGTCGTCTGTTGAAATGCGCAAGCTTGAAACTGCCACGTCCGTCGGTGTGTTTCTGGTCACCATAAATCTGATACACAAACAGACCGCCCGACGGATAAATTCGTCTTAAGAGATATCGAATCTGCATTCGAAATTAAGTATACAAATGCGAAACGCATGTGCGTAATCTGTATTTCTAATGTAGGCGGTACTTTTAAAAAGCTTTGATATGGGAAGGTAATAAAGATAGGTCCTATTAGAATTTTCAATCCACAGAATTATAAATAATAAAGTATTAGAAATGGCATTTGATTTCTATAGCACGAAGAAATAGCCGATTCTCAAGCACAATCAAGGCTATCTTGATTTGATAACTCGTTGGCAAAAAAGCAAGCTGGTCGCCTGAAGGTAAGTAATCTATGCTCCCCATGAAAATATGTAGTACTAAGAGCACTTCGAATGCTTTGCCTATTATAAGGTAAGGATGTGAAAACTAAGAGAGGAATAAGAGGAAAAGGAAAGGAGAAAATGGAGGAAGGGTAAAAGAATTCTTCCGGGCTTCCGAATTCCTCACTCACCATGCGAAACGGTCTCGGTTGAATCGGCCCATACCACCATGGCTAATACTATCAAATTATCAATACAAATTATATATAAATTAAAATAAATTTAAGTTTATTATCGCTTCGTAGTACATTCAGAATTTATTAGCCTAATTCACTGATGCGTAAACCCCAAAGTTTACGCAAAATATTTTTTTATATCCTTCTACCCTCTAAAACTTCTTAATATTTACTATTATTATTATATATAGTTACATACATATATTATTATTACACATTCTACACTACCCATCCATCAATACAATTCCTTTTTCTTTATTAAGGAACGCGTTTACTTATATTTTAATAATGTCCTTTACGGAAATAATTTTACTAAAGTTTTAAATGAAAATAGGTTGATGACTCTTTTCAATTATAGTAAAAAGTCTTACCTACTTGGCGTGGCGTATAATTTAAAACTAATAAGAGATTCTAGAAACCGACTAAAGAGATAGCACGCTTCATTACAAAACCAGCTCGGCGTATAGACGTCATATGCGCGCCACATTAACGACTCCAAGTGTAATTAAATGGAGAGAGAAATTTGCCCAAATGGAGCATAAAAGTAAAAGCTTGCCCGATAACAACAATAAAACCTAGAGAGGGTGTGCAAAAGGGGAGCGTGAATAGTCTACAGATACACAAGAAATTTTGGCTGGATCTCGCGTCTATGCGTCATTATGACGGCCGCCGGAAACGGCGTCAGGCGTCGCGGCGCGTGCGTTACAAATCACTACTTTACAACTTCCGGAACGCTCAGTGTACCCCCAGACGTGGATCAGTGTGGACTTGTAGAAAAAAACACCCAAAAAGTGCGTTGTCAAATAATTTTTGGTCACGCTCCGCTGGAGACTGGTAATGGTCGTGTGATGATATTATGGTATATAATAATTTGTATCTTCTCCCCTAGTTGAGTTATTGTGCGTGGCTGGGTGGGAAGAAGCATCGTTAATAGTTTTTACTTTGCATATTTTGCGATGTTGGCAGACTTTTTGTGCGAATAGATTTTATCTGTTCCTTAAATGTCTCTATTTCATTTTATAAATACGACATTTTAAATTAAAATAAACAGAAGATTTGATTTATTCAAAACGCCAGATATTGGCCATCCTTAATAAATAATTATTTGATTGGTATACATTAGATAATTCAAAAGCATTTGAATTGTATATTTATATAGCATTCGAATTAAATATTTGGTGCTTAAATATGTAATATCTATTTTATTTGGAGAAAAATAAAAACAAGTATATGATTATTTATTGTATTATTATACAATATTGCCAGGTTAATGAAAAATCTTGTAATCTTTTTTCTTTTTACAAAACAGGGAGGCGACTGAACAAGTGGTAATGCAGTAATAATGCTAAACATGAACCAACAGCACCAGGGGCAATGCCTATGTTACCTGCCTTAGAGATTGGTGTAAAATTGTGTGTATGGGGTGGGGGAGGGGGGAGGGTTAGGGAATGGTTAGGAGAAGTGGAAAGATCAGGCCTTAGTTTCACTCTTCTTATTAGCAAAACATACTTATAAGTAAAACCCTTTGAAAATAAATGCCAAGAAGTCAGTAAAACCTTAAATTATAAACCTTCAAAAACTTATAATGAAACTATTCCGTAATGGTTCTTTTTATCTCTCAATTATTTTAAAAATATAAATTATTATTATATAATATTTTATATTATAAATAAATATTTATATAATAATTATATACACTTTACATTTATTTTGTCTACACTTTATTTACTAATGATAATAGATACATACGTATATCAGAATTATACCTACTTATACTTTTTCTACAAAATATGTGCCTATAGTTAGTATTGTTGTTGTCTTTAAATAATGATAAAAAAACAAAAACAAATTTTTTTTACAGTCCATATATGTCCCAGTTTTGGGCACGAGAAGGAAATACATTAACCCACCCCGCCTGTCCAAGGCAGATTAGCGGGATATTCATACACGGAATAAATATCTGTAGGCCATAAATATATTTATCGCCATGCAGGAATCAAACCCGCGACCATGACGACACTCTGTAAGTAAGAGCCCCGCTAATGAGCCAATTAGTCGTCATTTAATTTTTAAAGTGCAATAACAAAATTGCATTTTAAAAATCAAATGCCTACAAAATGGATTTAGCCTGTTCGCCAGTCACAATATCAACACAAAGGAGATTAGTCAATATTTATGACCTTTAACGACGCCATAAACTTTATTGGGCGCCACAGATCATAAAAGAGCACTTCATAATCTTACAAATCAAATTTGACCCGCAAGTAAACAACCGAAGAGCAATAAATTTTAAACGAATTAAATCACATCTTTTGTTGCAAATATGTACCTAGCCAGTTTTAAAAGACCTGTCAAACAGTGAGAGAACTTCCTAATCGTTATATCGTATTTATTCTTCAGATAGGGTTTGGGAGTTCTTTTTATAATGGGGTTTACTACCCTTGATACAATCCGGCACGTGTCTTGGCACCCTTTCTACGAATGTAGGTATCATGGGACACAATAAATATTTGGACGAGTCATAATAAATTCACTTTAAATAGTGTTTCCTATAATAATTTTCTGAAGCAGTGGTTTAGTGGTCAGGATTTGGGGTTCTAGATACAGAAACGGTTAAAAACTTTAAATTATTGATTATTGTGACTTTCATTGTAATTAGAGATCTGTTTCTTAATTAAACAGTTTAATGTCTCCAAACAACGTGGACCATATCTACTGTAGTGATACATTAATAAATGTATCACTAATGTATTAACTTTTTATTTGAATATATTAAAACTTTTTAGTTTATATTATTTCTTTTAAAATTCTTAATTTAAAATTTAAAATAAAAAAATAATGTTTTACAATAAAACAAAGTTTTAGTTTGGCTGACGTCTTTCAATAGACATGTCACCCATCGGGCATAAGAAATTGAAGTTATATATATTGAAATATAAAATTTAAAGTGTGAATAAAGTATGAATAAGATATTATATAAATGAACAATGAATAGAAAAATAATTAATTTCATTTGGAAGAATTTCATTTTTATAAACGAAGATAAAAGCCCCCTAAAGATCCCGGGTGTCGCCGAAGCAGCAGTAGGTACATGGCACACCACACTACACAGGCTTGCCATATTTTTTTAAATCTCTTCTCTTCTCCATCTCTTTTCTTCTTCCTTTATTTTTCCCTTTCTATGCCAACGAATATACAGAGGCTTCAATACCCTATAGCAGATTATTGCGTTTACAAATTTATTATTATTCATATAAATATGTAGTTTGAATACTGAACTGTATTTTAAGAATCAATATCAATATCAATATCAGCCCGCGGCAGTCCACTGCTGGACATAGGCCTCACCCAAGGCGCGCCACCTAGCCCGATCTTCGGCTACACGCATCCAATCTCTGCCAGCCGCCTTGCGCAGATCGTCGCTCCATCTAGCAGGAGGGCGTCTGCTAACTTGAAGAGCAATGTCGGTGACTCTGGTTCTCCGACGAATTTCTTCATTTCGAATTCTGTCCACCAGAGAAACCCCGAGCATAGCTCTCTCCATAGCCCTCTGAGCGACTTTGAGCTTGGCGAGGAGACGGACTGTCAGTGTCCACGTCTCGGCACCGTAAGAGAGTACGGGCAGGACGCACTGGTTGAAGACTTTTGTCTTCAGACTTTGTGGTATGGGCGACGAGAAGACTTGACGGAATTTCCTGAACGCTGTCCAGCCCAGCTGTATCCTTCTGTCGGCTTCTTTCTCGAAGTTGTCTCCGTCTAATTTCGCAACGCACTATTTGGCCTAGGTAGACATATTCCTGGACAACTTCGAGAAATTCACCATCGATCGTGGTCGATTTTAAGAATCGTTTTGTAGTAATTTCATTTATTATTTGAAACAGATATTGTTGCTATGCTGAGGCAAATCTATTTGTAGATTCTTTGTTCACTGTATATTGTCTTTGATGCCTTCTCGATTTTCTCGAACCAACTGGAACTTGCGATTAGCCCAACCCATAGACTTCCGCAGTGCCATAGGCAGTGCGGAAGCGTTGCCGACCTTTCAGGAAAGTGTCATTATGGGAGTGGGAATGAGAAGGGGAGGGGTAGAGAGAGGGGGGAGGGTGTTGAGCCTCTAGAACTTGGCCGCTCACCGTACGAAGCGCGGTAGGTAAGCTACCACTCGATCGCCGGTTTTCTGCGGGAGTGTGGTACCTCCCTGGGCGAGCCGGCCCATTCATACTACAGACAAATATTATTCCATTCTTGACAAAGTATTATGTTTTATAAATATTAATATCTTATTGTTTAAAATATGTAGGCAAAGTTATCTATCTAATTTGATTATCTGTGTAGTAATAACGCATATAGTTCTACAGATCGAAAGAGATGGAGAAGCTTCGATGAAGCCGCCACCATTTTGATTAGACGATTCATGATTACGACTACACCGACAGGAGTGAACGTAGTCAATGGGGAGGAGGAGTAATCGAAATCCCATTTTTCATTTTTTTCAAAATAAATATATTAGAAAACAAAAATAAAAAATACCAGTGCAAATATTTTTCCTTAGGCTAAATGCTTGATTTGCACGAGTTTGTTTTTTACGGAAAAATATCCAATCACCTAAGTTGGAAAAGGGGATACGTGGCGGGAAGGTTCCTTTTTCTTATGCCTTCAAAAGGGATGGAGACATCACGCGAACTCTGCACATATTTCATTGATGCCATCATTCACTAAACTAATGTAAGTGAAAATAAGCGGCGGCTGTACTGTTCGCAAAACAGAAAATAAAAAATGTTTTATATTCTATTGAGTATTTATTTCTTATTACTCATTAAATGCATTTCAAATAATTTATTGTAATTTCATAACTAAGTATCAAATGTTATTACATAAAACGATTTTGTTTCGTATGGCAAACTATTGACTGTCAGGAGACCTTATAAATAATGGAGTGGATATTAGTTCAGGGCAAACAAGGTTGTTGTTTGTGGGAAGGTAAAGATCGGGTTAGATGTTGGGTCTTGGGGGAAGCAGCAGGAGTACGGCAATGTATTCTTCAACTGTTGATAATGATGATATTATAAGTATCTACAATAGTGTCCTTATTGTATTATTAACCTAACCACAATATCTTGGAATTAGTGAACTAAGAAAAGTATTCCGTATCATTCTTAGTTGAAAGATATTTTCATGTAAGTAATAATAATTCATAAAACTTGATCAATCTAACAATTAATTGTTGAAAATGTTTTAACCTTTATCAGTCGTAAGTCACCTCTCACATGACAACAGTACTATGTCACTGCGGTCGTAAGTCACGTGGGAGGTGACAGGACGAGACATGTTGAAACTCACTCTGTGTGAAATGCAGGCACTATTGCCTAGTTAGTTAAATATTCGTAACAGAGCAATTGACATCTCCAATTATATATCATTGCCTTTTCCAATTATTTTATTGCTATACTGAGCTCAAAAATGAAATTTTTAGGCAATACATATTAAGATATTTTATCTTAAAACTATCCAATTAAAATGGTTTTGAACACATACACGCACATACACTGGCACCATTCATTTATTTATTTATGAAATGCAAACGTGAAAGTAAAGTGCAACGTCTAATCTAGGTTAATGTTCAACTTGTTTTTTATTATATAAGTCCTTTATTAGTAGCAAGGGTTGTGTTAATTAATTTAAAAAAAAAAAGTTTTTTTGCCGACCCTACCCGATATAACTAATGGTCCGGTCACGGTGCGTGGCCGGCAAACAAAGCAGGCCACCCTAGTCCGCAGCCGACACTGTCGGTACTCTAATATTGTGTGTTCAACGAATGTCGTGTACGTATCGATTTTACGACATGCTTAGCCGATGATCTAAATGATTACATTAATATATAGCATGTACTTGTGAAGTCATCGGGATTGGCGTTGAAGATACTGGACATTTTCAGCTGTAAGACCACACAACAAGAACAGTTGTCACCATTGTCCTATAAACAAGATGATTTACGATCCGGATAGTTTAGTAGCAAAATCTTCGATTTATTTGCCGAAGTTCATGGTTGGTTCAATCAGCATTTAAATCATTATTTTTACAATTAATAATAATTACAACCTCACAATCAATTGGCTCAGTAGCAGGGCACTCGCCCGCGGAGCCAATGGTCGCGGGTTCGAACCGCATCGGAATAAATACATGTATGGATTTTGTTTTTTATTATTAATATATATTAACAGCCTATATATGTTCCACTGCAGAGCACGGGCTCTCCATTTCTGAAGACGGACGTTGACCCACCACGCTTGTCCAATGTGGATTGGCGGGATTACCAGACTCGGAATAAATATTTGTAATCCATACATTTTGATGCGAAGATCGAATCCACGACCATTGACTCCGCAGGCGGAGGGCCTCGCCACTGAGCCAATTGATCGTCGGATTGGATGGATTACAAATATTTAGTCCAAGTCTGGTAACCCCGCCAATTCGCATAGCAAGGACAAGGGTGGTGGGTTAACGTCTATTCCTCCAGAAATGGAGAGGCACGTGCTCAGCAGTGGGACATATATGGGCTGTTAAAAAAAAAACAATCTCACTAAGTTGGCATAGGTGTAAATTTAATACGAAATTATATGACGGTAAATATACGTGTAAGGATGAATTGCCTCTATGATATCGGGTTCGATAAATATATTTATTGCCTACAGATAATTATTTCAGGTCTACTTAGCCTGCTAATCCTCGGAGAAGTATGGTGAGTTAACGTCCGTTCTTCCAGAAATGGGGAGGTCCGTGCTTAGAGCTGTGGGATATATGGGCTGTATAAAAAGACACACGTTCCGCATTAAACTATAACTTTTCGTTATTGATCGAAGATTTAAACCGAACGATTTATTCTGTACCCCCTCATTTTTATCCACAACATTAAAAAGTAAATTATAGACCGACTCCCACATTTCCATCACTAATGATCTATGGGTCGATCGTCTCAATCTTGTTTTTAAAACGAGCGTGTCGCCATGTCATCAGAGCCATCGCGGACCGCGTGGATATCACCACCCATGGCGCGCCCTGGCCATGTAATATCTATATTTACCTGTAATCACTATAACGCTATGATTATACGTCAATTTGCTCGGTCCCAGAGATTATTTATATTTTTTAAACGCGCACCAAACTCGATAATGAGATGGGATTGAAGTCACGAAGGTGAATCTGTTCGATGGGAAATAGGATGCCGTTGAGTCGGTGTGTGTTGCAAAGTTTCTATTAAAAATATTTTTTAAACATATTCTTGGAATATATTTTTAAAGAATATTTGTGGGATTGAAGTCACGAAGGTAAATCTGCTCGATGGAAAATAAGGCAGGGTGTGTGTTGCAGTTTCTTCTAAATTAAAAAATATTTCCGAAGAATGTTCTAGAAATATATTTTTGTAGAATATTTGTACTTCTAGCCGAGTGAAAAGTCGCAATTTTGAGTTATTTGTGCAGAAATGAAGAGGAAACTAAGAATGAAGAAGAACAAGTCGACGTCATAGGCTGCTGCGCAATCTTAGAACCCTATTAAAATAATGGAAAAGGCCAGGTCTAGAGTACCCTCAACCGGCGGGCTTGCATGAGGAGAATAATGAGTGTGGAGGAAGTAAGGGAAGTTTGCCAAGATCGTAGCACATGGAGATCTGTTGTCTCTGCCTACCCCTACGGGAGACAGGCGTGACGATATGTATGTATGTATGTATGTATGTACAATAATGGACAATTTTTCTCTAAAGCAGGAAAAATCTAAGGTTTTGTCGAGTCGTAGTCGAAACTTGCTATTAGAAATGTACCATAAAAGCACTAATAAACAAGACACGGCAATAAGATCGCGGTACTCTTCGTTAATAACAAAACAAGTATAGCCCTTTACACTCCTTTTATGATTAAAAATTAAAGGAATGTAAAACAGAAATTAAATATTACATCATATATTTTATTTCCGATTTCATGTCACCAATTTTCAGTGATTTAATTTAATTTTTAAAGTAAAAGAATTAAATTTTATATACCTTTCTCTACACCTATTTTGAGCTTTTTCTCAAATTTTGGTTGAATTTTGGAAAACGTAGACAGAGATTTATATTTTATCAATGCATAGAAAAAATAAATGCACATTTTAGTATAAAGTAGCATTAGCAGTAAGATAATAAAAATATAACTTTGTCGGCTCCATTTCCATCTATGTTCATATAGCGCAGGTGATAATGTGCTGATCGCTCACAGCCACCGCTACAGGCGAAGGTAGAACGCGCCTCGTTGCCGTCAATTTCATGATGTATACGTTTAAATTGTATGGTTATTAGCGACACCAATAGTTGAGTACAGTGAAGTTACAAATTGGCGTCTGCATTTAACATTTAAGACGTAGAGTAGGTATATTAAGTTGTCAATTTATTCTAGCAATGATAAACTTGTATCACAAAGTTATTCTGCCTAAAGTAATCTCTTTTTTTATGGGAAAGGAAGGCAAACGAGCAGGCGTGTTACCTGATGGAAAGCAATCAACGCCGCACATAGACTTTCGCAGCGCCATAGGCAGTGCGGAAGCGTTGCCGACCTTTAAGGAAAGTGTCATAATGGGAGTGGGAATGGGAGGGGAAGGGGTAGATGGAGGAGGCGTCAGGATATCTCATTTCTCTGCTTCTTTTATTGCTTCTACCATGGTGAGTGTTCTGAAGAATTGTTCGGAATAACTGCTGCCGTCAAATACCACTATTGGACAGCTCGTCCCAAAGAAAAGTATCATCTCCAGCTTCTGAATGAGTAGCGATTAGCGATTGATACAATCTACTCCAGTATTGTATTTCGGTTAAGAGGACAAAAAGCTCTTGCTCGTTTGTCCTCTTAACCGAAATATAATACTTGTAGGCCATATAGATATATACATTATTATCCCGATGCAGGAATCAGAACCGTACATATTAACTGGGAAAGCGGAATTGACTGCGAATTCACCATTCCAATTAGGCCAGATTTAGAGGTCTTTGAACTTCTTTAATTGCAAAATAAAATTTTATATTGGCAGCTATAAATCAGAATTGAATAAGGTGTAATAATTTATAAACTTATTAAGGAGTCGTCTCTAAGCGAAGCGCTCAACAATTTTAGCTTAAACGTAAATTAACAAATCACGAGATTGTGAGCGATAGTGAGGTAACTCTATTCGCCCCATCAGATTCCAGTCCCGAGTTACATAAAGAGAGACATTATCCCAACCGTAACGAAGTCACGAGCGGGCAATTTGATAGCAATCGGCATACTGCCTATAGACTTCGATAGACGTCGATCACGCCACCCACGGACTAGTTATGATCTCTGCTTTCGAGTTAGGTGGAGGTCTAAATGCATAATTATCACCAACCAACTCGTAAATTATGGGAATCGGACAAGCTGCGGGGACTGCTAAATTTGTGGCCTAACCTTTTCGGCTAGCATAACATGGATGTGATTTTCAGTTAATCGATAAACAATTTTTTTCATAACCCATATATGCTCCACTGCTGAGCCTGGGCCTCCTCAATCTCAGGAGAAACGACGTTAACCCACCACGCTTGTCCAATGCAAATAGTCGGTGTTACCAGATTCAGACTAAATATCTATATGGCATACATATATTTATTTCGATGCGGGGTTCGAAACCGCAACTATTTTTTCCATAGTCGCGGGGAGCTAATTGGCCTTCGTATATAAATTTAGTTGCGCTCCATTCTAATACCAAAAACTATTCAGAATTTTTTGGGTAAATTAAGCGAAAGATAAAGTAATATCTGGGTGAATGATGATTAAGTTTAGTATGCTTTAATTTTAAAATGTTAATTATCTGAATTATATTTTAAGAACATCCATAGTGAGATATCATTGTGTACACCTCATCCGAAATTGGGCGGGAATAAAAAAAAGCTTAGGTCGAAAACCAACAAACTGAATATCACGGCACCTACTGCCCCGAGGAGCCGAAATTTAATCATACACATTATCCAGTTATGACAGCCAGCCTCAACTGCCAGTTATAGTGTGTTCACAGATTAAACGAAAAATAATATTTTTTCATATTTCTTTATACTAGACAACTAGACTATTTTGAGCACAGTTGACGCAAATTATTTTCTGTCATATTTTAATAGAATAATATTTAATATATAATATATTACAAGTATAACATGACACAATTTTAGTAGAACGTAAGGCCGGCAATGCATTTTTTATTTTATTTATTAGGCACAAAAACAAGTTACAGTCTTAAGGAATACGATTTAACATAAACTCAACAACGCCCGGACTATAACTCTTTAAATTTGCGCACAGCATGGCTACATTTTAACAATAGAGTTACTTATGTTATAATGAAATATTATAAAATTGAACAGATAAAATTAATTTTTGAAAAAAATAATAATAAGAAATATAAAAAAAAGAAGAATAACAATAATTTTGTGAGACGCTTCCAGCGTTGCGGATTTTTATGGTCGGTGGTGATCACTAACCACCAGGCTATATGGATGATAATAATATTATTATCATCCATACAGCCGTAAGACACTACCAAGACTGTGGTTTTTCCCGAAATTCAGTAGTGTTAACATAATTCCCACGAATTACAAGCATGTGGGTGCTCGTTTGCCTGCCCTGTTATAAATAAATACATACTCAAATTGCTATATAGTTCCCGGTATAGAATTATCTCTATTTCCTTTCATGGATATAAGAGACGATTAAAGACGCAAACACAGGAAGACAGCGTCTACCTCAAATTAAAAATTAATCTGCGATTCCCAAACTGCTCTAAATGCGTGGGAATTATCTTAACACTCCTGAATTTTGGGAAAAACCACGGTCTTGGTGAAGTTTTACGGCTGTATAGGTGATAAGAATGATATCGATTTCTCAAATAATTTTATTTCATTTGAGACTTGCTATCTCAAAGGATTTTTTTTAATAAGTTACTTAATAAGAATTTCATTTAATAAAAAAAATGAAATAATTTAATATGAATAAAAAATGAACTAAAGTACAAGTTTAAGTAATGCAACTTTAAAAATATTCGAATACATTCTATACGAAAACTGGTCAATAATAAAAATTGGTTCGATTTTAGAGCAATCTGTATGTTTGGTATGAGGTAATTTATAACGTAAGCTCGCCCTGTATAATTAGGTCTGGTCTGGACCACGTTGATTGCTTATTATATTGATGTTTCAATTTTATACTCATTTTTATGGTCATCGACCAACTGTGGGGGGTGGCCACCCAGACCGTCACACCTCCCTTTCGCACCGACCGTCACTCGGCTATGTCTATCTTCGTCTACTTCTGCGTGAGTGGATACAGGTCTTTTTGTCCCTTTCCTTTGTATTCATATGAGTATACCTATCTCGTTTTTGTGCAGGTTACTCATTATGGTGGGTGAGGAAAGTTGCTCTTTACCGTGTAAGCGGTCCAGTGTTACTTGAAAGCAATCGTAAGGCGGCTGATATTGTAACGACAGATGTTTCCTTTATTGACTGCGGCGGTTGTGATTCGATGTTCAGTTTCGTCATTTTATAAGCACCTGCACACTTATAACATTTCCGATACAAGCTTGTAATGATACAGCAAATAAATATTATTAACTGGCAAATAAATCATATTAAACATAGACCGTAGTAGGATAATATTCAAATTCTTTGGTATTCCGAGAATTAACTGTGTATATTTATGAAATATATAGGCAAACAAGTAAGCGGGTCACCTGATGTTAAGCAACCACTACAGCAAAAAAAAATTACCTCCAGGTAAAAAAGGAATAGGAGGGGGGAAAGGAGGTAAAGGTAGGGGAATGGAAGTAGGCCTCCGAATCCTTATACACACCGTAAGAAACGCGGTAATAGAGTAAAATGCAACCACGACGCCGATAATCTGTGAGGGTATAAAACTTCTCTAGTCGAGAGGGCTTATTTGTGCTATCATAAGTCTTCTAATATTAAATAACTGTTGAATTTTACTTCTTCGATTCATTGACGTATCAAAAAAACGACCATACTAAGAAATAACTCTCAAACAACAATAAGGATGAGTCTTCAATGTAACTACATATTATGTAGAATCGATTAGTGGTCTGTTTTAACGAAAAGATTTCTCTACACAATAAAAAGCGTCGCGGACTTCGGTCTAACAGGTATGGACTAATTAATAGGCCTTAAAAATGTCACAATCAAATAGTTGAGTAACAAAAAACGCCCAAAACGACAATTTGTTAAACGGAGTTGTTATTCGACTACAAATTCGGTTTCTAATGAATTCGTTCCACATTTTTCTGCCGTGTAGGAGTTTTAATTCGTCTTCAAAACCGAAGAAAATGTATGAACAAATCTTCTCATGTGCATGCTTAGCAAATTATAGGATTCCATCGACATTCAAACTTTTTTCTTTTGAATTATAAAAATATTAACCCATTAATCCGTAAGAATTCATTGGCATATCGATTTACTTTATGGTTTTTGACATAAAGTAGGATGTAATGTTTTAATAATCTTGTAGAGAATTGATGAATAAATAACCTAACTACCGATAGATGGAATGACAAAAAGAATTGGGGTTATACTCTTCTTAACTTTAATTTGAAAATGAAGAAATTGAGAAACGTATGGTTTAAAATGTCATTATCATCAATTAAATATTTTACATATCAAAAATTTTAAGTCATAATTTACTTATACATATACTTAAAAAAGTTATTTAATATTATCTACACAAAGTAACTTAAGGCCATACAATACCATAATAAGATATAAAAACGTTATATTTCAATTACATAAAAGTGAGTGATGATGATGACGATGAAAGAGGTGATGTCTGGTTTATAAAATAGGAACTTATAAAATTATGTAGGCTTAGTTCTGATGGGCTTAGAGTATCAATCTTTAGTTTCTCTGTGTTCATTAAGATTTAAGTTCAATGTAAAATGTAATGAATTACAAGGAAAATATTTATTACATAAGATAATCGTGCGGTTTTTATATTATATTTTTTTTTCTTGTATTCGATCCGCTTACATAATTGTTTGCTTCTGCAAATAACTTAATAAAAAAAAAAGACCAAAAGTCTTTAATTATTTAATTATATTATATAAAATACTTACGTATGTACCTACTAAATAATAAGGGGTCTGAATTGTGTAAAGTGCAATGAACTTTATTAAAAATTGGATCCTGTTAAATTGTACAACGTGACAGTAAAGTTGTCTTGACAACATTGTTGGCTGCAATCAGACAATCAATGTTGTTAACTTCATTTATTGTTTCCTGCCGCACTCCAAAGTTCCACTTATTTGCGTTTCTAGTGCTGTGCAAGTCTGGCGTTTCGTAGTACTGAAGTACAATTGAAAAAAGCAAAACTGTTTTCATTATCTTGTTTTTATTAATTATTATTTTAAAAACACTGGTTGTTACTGGCAGATTGTGCATTTCTTAAAAAAATAAATATAACTTTTAAAAAACGCAAAAGCTGCCAGTAATATTTTATTATCTTCTGTCTACAAGATAAATGTTTGTTACTCCCGTATACCATAATCTCTAAACGATTATGACGGAACTTTGTCGAGTGTTTAATTTTGAAGAGTTATTGTTACTACAACTGAAAAGACTTATTTCGGTCCTCCTTCAACCCATTGTCATTCAACAATAGGTAACATAGGAATAATTAAGTGGCTGAAGAGCAGTTTATGTATTTACTGCGTAAGAGAACACGACACTCTCTTTTTAAAAGCATTGCGAAGCATAAGCCGAATAACAGGTAAAATAAAATGTTTGCTTAGTGGGAAAAATATATAAGAATAAAAAATTGTATTGCCAAATTCCTTTGATACTAAGTAATTTTTACTAATATTGGAAATAAAATGTTCTCTACTCTATAAGTAGAGAACATTAGAGAGGTAGTAAGCTACCACTCTAATTTCCAGTTTATTCATTTTTTTAATGTCTCAATCTATGTTCTTAAAAAATATTAGTAGTCTATATAAGTAGTGAAAGTATAACTAATCAATTAATGCTATTTATTATAAAATTGCATAACGTGTACCGCAGTTATGATTACAAACCTTGATTGAAATTTGGTAAAAATAAAGTAACCGAAAAAAGAAACCCAAATTTTAATTTTCGTTCCTTCTAGTATTTCCATTGCAATCGGTCGTTTGGTTGGTCTTTAAGTTTACAACAAAGACCGGTCCTTCTCCTCACTATTTAACATTTTGAGCTCGTTAAATTTTATTTCGAAAGTTTGAAGAACAAAAAATGGGAAAGAGCGGTGCGCCGGCCGACAAGCGGCGCCTGAGTTTCGTTTATAAATCACTAGCCGCCATCTTGTAGATTATCCGATTAACAAGTCAACTGTTAACAAACATAGATCCTTTCCTTCATCCGTGTTCTTGGCTACCATTACGTTTACGCTGTTCGATTTTTGAAACGAATCATGACATTTTTTCTTCTTATTTTTTTTTAACTGTTAAAGGACTTTGCTCTTTATGCCATTGTAAGAAACCACCAAAGGAGTTACTAAAAGAGCTTCAGAACAGGTGGCTGTAATTTTTTTACCTTTACCAGACGCAGTGTTGTTGTTTTACTATACGTCACTAATATGAAGCGAAGGGATCCCTTTGAAATTGATATAGCTGCTTCAATCATAATTCCGACAAAAATTGGTATTGGTATGTAGTGACACTGAGGTTAACTCATTTGATAGACATTTTCTATTTCGTTAAACTGATATGGTTTCCTATTATATGTTACTGACAAAATATTTCTGTAATATTAATATTTTGTTTGTATTGTAATTTTTTTACATAAAAAGGTAAACATGGCACACAGCCTTTGAATAAAAAAGCGAGGATTAGTAGTGCAGTTTTATTGAAATATTTTCTTTATTTCAAATTATTATTATTTAATTTTATAAAAATCTAATAAATTTTAAATTTAAAAAAAAGCAATATAATAAGTCTCAGGCACGCTATATAGCCCCGATTTTTGGTTATTCGCATTCAATTACTGCCAGCCGCCTTGCGCAGATCGTCGCTCCATTTAGCCGGAAATGTTTCACAATATCTTTGCTTAAACGGGATCCTAACACCAATATGTAAATATATTAAAATCAACAAAAAGAATATTTTAAAACTTATAGCGGTTTTATTTTTTATTAATTTGGTTCCATCCATATTGTGATATTATATATAGTTTTTCTTTTTTTTTAATGTGTGACAATTTATGACAATGTGTGACAATATTGTCACACATGTTGAAAAAAGGAAAAGTAAGTACAAAAATGTTATTATTTTATATCTGGCCGTATATAAATTTACTATTTTTTTTTTCTTATTTGTCATTGCTCTAGCACGTCATCGTTCTCTTATGAATACTTGAACCGTAATTAGCGCAAAAAAGGATGCGAAGGCTGGATGCGCGGGTGGTCCGATAAATAGGAAGCGATGCGGTCAATTACTAGTTGACAGCGACAATTAAAGGGTCAGGCGGATCCGTCTGTTGTGTGAACGGAATGAACGAGGAATTTGAGTTATTATATTTATATTTACTTGTCCGATCGATTAACTAGAGTTGAACTGACATTTTTCTCTTTGCAAGTGTGATTTTTGACGCTTAACGTATTTTTTCAGTAACTTTGCAGTAGCTTATAATCTAAATAAGAGTGTAAAGAAGTCAATATCATTCCTTAATTAATCTTCTCGTAAAAGCCTCATCAAAATCAGGTCAGTCAGAATGAGCATATTAACTAATATACAATAATATAATATAAATTTTAGATAGATACCTGGAAAAAAATATTTCGTTTATCCTATTCTTTTAGGAACTTCCTTACATAAATACATATATACACATATATGTACAAATGTATATTGAAATAAACGAAGCGCGTGTAATTTACCCACTCTCTACGGGTTTAAATGCCTTACGTAGATATGTATAATGTATTACATAAATCGAAGTAACTGGGATATTTCCACGGGAATTCAGTTTACTTTGATCTAGCTACGATTACAAATTTTGTAAGGTTTTTTGGCGAAAAGTCTTATAATGAATATAATAGTTAATATGGAAGTGAAGTAAATCAAAGACATTCTTATTTAATATTGATGTCCACGAACATATGTAACTCCGCATTCGAATACAAATATTTTTGTGGGAATGAAACACAAACGAGCAAGCGTGTCGCCTTACTTACGCTAAACATCTTAATATTGGCTATTCGAACCACCTGCCTATCTTTACAGCCCATATTTCTAAAGGAGAGGACATTAACGCACCACGTTTGTTCTAGGCGGATTGGCAGACACCCCAACCTTGTAAGCAGTCAAGCACTCCATCTGGACGGAAGACCACACTACATTCTACAAGATAGAATCTCTGAATACTCCGAAACTCGTCTATTCTAACTGTTGTTGGTTCGCTAACAAACGTGACTAGCTCATTGCCACTTCTGTTTGCTTAAACTTGAGAGCTGTCTTTAATATATGATTTTTGTTTTTGAATTTTTTTCCGAGGCGAAATTTTGATAGGATTTCAATCGCCATCCAACGTGGCAAAGCAGGAAGTGTGTAAATAATATAATAATAATAATAAAGTCATATTGTGCACGCCTAGGATCGTGAGAAAGTTTCTTTCTTTGGATGCCTAAATCCCACCACGAAGGAATAATAACCCTTGTAATAATATTATTTTTATAGATTTTTTATAATAATTATCTTATTATTAAGAGAGAAATATGTAATAAACGTGATAATAACAATATGAATTTATATTTGAAAACTAGTAGATTCCGTTTCAGTGGTGCCTGTATCTGACTTCTAAGTCCAGAGTTCTTGGTCAAGATTCCCGTCGAAAGCTGAAAGCTTCATGGAGTTAATGCTCTGATAAAGAAGCAGGGAGCATTGTTCTCATGAAAAGGATTAATTTATAAGTTTATCAGAAGGACTCGCAACTAGGAGGCCACAAGTTCAAGATTGGTGAGGGACCCAAACTGAGATAAAATATGCCATACATATATTTACCCCGACGAGGCAATCGTTTGTTCGTAATATAGTTATATATGATTTAACATGAAATTTAAATCGCATAATGTATATAGCTCTATTTGATAATCATAGAAGGTAGGATTCCAAAGGCTGAACACTACAGCAATGCGGACTGTCAAAAGCCGATGTCGGGTCGCCGTTCACCCCTCAAGTGTCCGGAGCACACACCTCCCTCCCAGTCCACTCAATTCTCACACCACTATGCTTACCCCCTTGCACTGACCCTTTCTAAACTAATTTCCCGTACCATTTTTTCCTCCGTAAAGTCGAATAGTAAAAATAAATATTATATAAGCTACTCTTAAGTGAGTTTTAATTTTCCAAATGATAAATTACATTTCACTGTGAATTATTTATATAAATGTTCTCATATTCAATTACGCATTAACGAAATCTAATGAATCATTTCACAAGAATCCCATTTTGAAATTATATTTTATGTGTGAAATAATATATTTTGTACACGTTTGGAAGTGATTTTGGATCCAGTGTTTTAGAATTGCAATATCTTTATAATTATAATTTATAATGAGTTGATATAATTTATATCGAACTACAGTTCGATATAGTTTATATCGAACTGTAGTGTTTATTTATCAAATTTTAGTTTCAAACGCCATTTAAAATGCTTAACCTTATTACAAAGACCAATTTCTACAACAGATATAAGAAACGATTCCTTTTTAATAAACTGTCTACAAATTAATGTTATATATAGTCTGTCAATAATTTTAGACAACATGTTATATATATATATATATATATATATATATATATATATATATATATATATATATATATATATATATATATATATATATATATATATATATATATATATATATATATATATATATATATATATATATATATATATATATATATATATATATATATATATATATATATATATATATATATATATATTAATAACGCTTTCTTCTTCTTTTAATAAGGATTTTATTGCGTAATATGAAAAATTTTAAAATTTATGACGCAGTCAAAAAAAGTGGCTGACAGCTTGTACTTGATGTGATAACTATTAAAACGAATTTAATACTAAATCCTATTTCGGATCGATGCGACATTAAAACCTTCAGAAAATAAGCTTACAAGGGTACTCACAAGTGTTGCTGTATAGGTGACATTGATTGTTTTCCTTCACGCTTGCGCGTTTGCCTTCCTTCCGCTTTCGTTTCGCAATCGTATTAATCTGTTTAAAACCAAATAAGTGTTTGTAAAAAAGTAAATTTAACAATAAAACAAGATTGGAAATTATTCGTAAAACTAATAGTAGGGGTATTATCGGACATCCAAAGGTGTCATGGAGACGGTTCACTCAAGCCGACCTGGAGGTAGACTCAGTCTAATGCAGCCTAATATAGCTATGCTCAAGGGCGGTCGATTGCGCTTTAAGTGGCGACCCGGCTTGAGAGCTCGAAATTAGCACTCGACGCCATCTTGAGGCTTGTGTCAATATGAAATCAGAACTGGAGCGCCCATTGTTGAAGTTACGCTTTGTGAAGTTTGAAAATATGATTCTAATGCTTTTATTTGTTTGATTTCGAAAACCTTTCCGTTCAACTTTCCTTTTCATGATTTTTCCTTTCATGTATAAAAATTATTAATTTTTTCGAAAAAAGCAATTTTTGAATCCTCCTCCTCCTAACTTGTGCTCCTCGTACCTCTTCAAGGTTTACTTTGAGGTCTATGTAATTGCATTTGCGGTTCCTCAGCGCCTGATACACTAGAAAGCGGTTGTCTCCTGGTTGTGTGCAACGTTTTCTCCCAGAACCTGAAACTAGCTACTCCCAAAATTCTTTGAACAGAACCTGTCTCTTGGTATCGAATCTAGGTTTTTGGGACGGTTGAACGACTCACGTTTAACTGCTGTGAAACGTAACATTGGCTACACACCTACTAGCTCTTATTGCTTTCTCTGCTTTTACAAAGGTATATATAAGATATAGTTTTAAGTCACCATAAGACAGGATGATGCGACAAACATAAATTATTCTACTAAAAATAACAAGAAGTTAGTTTTACTTGCCTGATAACTTTATAACAACAAACCAGCGAAAAGAAAGTAAAAAGTGACAAACTATAAAGGGATTACTTCTTTAAAAAACAAAAGCTTCGAATTTGGAATTAACTTTTTTTTTATATCCAGACTCTTTATTAAATGCCAGCAACATAGTTTGGCTATTAAAACCTTTTTAGAACGAAATTATTACCAATAATGTGGAACAATCAAAAAGTTTTTTTTTGCAAAGGAGTGTTAATTTAATATATTTTTTTATTTAAAAATTAATATTTTTTTTAATATTTAAAAAAAATAATAAAATTTGATTTCTTTTAAATATTATTTTCAATTTAAATTATTTTTTGAAACTTTTGCAAAGATTTGAAAATTAAAGTATCCCTCCCAGCCAAATATAGAATGAAAAGTCAAAACCACCGAACTGAAACTTCTTGAATAAAACAAAGGCTATTGATTTTTCGAACGTAAAATTTTCGTCGTACCGAGCCAATTAAAATAGTATAAACCTGTTATTAGACACCCCATAGTTTCCCCCTACTCCCCACAGAAACAACATGGCGTCATGATTGTCACCTACGACCTGGCAATAGTTATCATGTACGCATACCGATTTAAAATGAACTTTATTATCACCAAACACTAAGTCATAGCGAATGCAAACTAAAAAAAGGTCTTTTGCACCTGAAAAATTATTCTTCAAACGCGTGTGCAATATTACCCCGTTCTATTTAATAATGTTATATTCAAATATAAGCCTAAAAACATCTTATTAGAGTACATTTTACATTTGTTGTAAGTTGCATCGAAACATGTAAAGGCGTGACATTAACGCCCGCAGGGATTGTAGAATTATAGATGAAGGGTTGTCGCGGCAGGGTTAAGTTGTGTGTTTTAAAGAAAATCCGGAAAGTAGGGGAGATTATTTATTGATGGAAAATGGCCGGTTTAGACACGATCATGTATGTTTTAAAATTTGTTCAAAACGATGTGTATTTTGACTTATATTCTGTACATTAGGAAAAAGGAAACTTTATTATTATATAATATTTATTTTGTCGATTATCTATCGTATCTATAGGATGTTCAGTGCCTGAATTAGGTTATAGGTCGAATAATCGATAAACTACAGGTATGCTGACTGAATATTTTCCGCCAATATTAAGGTATTCTCTCAATATTGGTAGAAAATATTCGGCCAGCATGCATAGAAAATAGTGCCATGCCTTACAGAGATAGAGAGACCATGAAGCTTCTTCATGATTTCATCCTTAACAAATTCAATATCAATATCAATCAATATCAGCCCACGGCAGTCCACTGCTGGACATAGGCCTCACCCAAGGCGCGCCACCTAGCCCGATCTTCGGCTACACGCATCCAGTCTCTGCCAGCCGCCTTGCGCAGATCGTCGCTCCATCTAGCAGGAGGGCGTCCCACACTACGTTTGCCGAGTCGCGGTCTCCACTCCAGCACTCGTCTACTCCAACGATTGTCGGTTCTCCGACAAACGTGTCCAGCCCATTGCCACTTCAGTCTGCTAACTTGAAGAGCAATGTCGGTGACTCTGGTTCTCCGGCGAATTTCTTCATTTCGAATTCTGTCCACCAGAGAAACCCCGAGCATAGCTCTCTCCATAGCCCTCTGAGCGACTTTGAGCTTGGCGAGGAGACGGACTGTCAGTGTCCACGTCTCGGCACCGTAAGAGAGTACGGGCAGGACGCACTGGTTGAAGACTTTTGTCTTCAGACTTTGTGGTATGGGCGACGAGAAGACTTGACGGAATTTCCTGAACGCTGCCCAGTGTTCCAGACGTGGGGATCAACAGTTAAACGAAATAATTTAAAAAAATAAAACCAGAAGTGCCGGTTTTTTTTTTTTTTTAAATTCTTCGTAACAGTCGTTTACTTCGTAAAAGTTGTTGAATTTTATTTGTAATAGGTATATATCTCCTGTTTTTACATAGATTTTGTCGTCTAACTATTTGATAATTTGATATTACGCTATATCCTATATGTATGTGACATCGGACCTCAAGACCCAAGAAAGAAAAATCAAATGACCGACCCTCAATAGATGTACATATGTACATACATGCAGAAAGCAGTAGCAAGGACACATCATAGGGTTGAATTTAAGTTTGTACTTTTGTTTGTGTTGTGTATGTGGTTAGGTTAGTTGCGGAATTAATAATATCTGCGGTAATGCCCGCACAATAAATTAGTATGTGACAAGCCAGCGATATATATTTTTTTTATATTTTTGTAATATTAATTAACATATATATTTTTTATTCAAGACAAGCATTATTTGTATTGTTAAGAGAATTCTTGTTAACTATATTGATAAAATGCTAATAATTCTTGTGCTGGGATTGATTTACATCAATAGTCCAATCGAGACCACGAACTTACGACCTTATTTCGTAAGCTGCGCTGTCTACCATTGTTCGTCACCATCCTTAAAATTGAGAGAATCGATAAAAGAAGAAGACTTAATAAAAGAAGGAGAATTGACAAACGTAGAGTGATTACTAAAAGAGGATGCACTTTAGTAGCTAGGTAGAGCTTTTAACTAAGTAATAAAAACCAATCAGATGTACGCGACGTTGATTGCTTTCCATCAGGCAACACGCTTTATTGATTGTCTTCATATTTCTGAAAAAAATTAAAATATTTTTTTAAAAAATTGACAATTACTTCATGCTTGCGTGCAGCATGGAAATTTTATTCCCTGGGGTGTGGGAAGAGACTGAGTATCATGGTGTAGTTAGTATTAAACGAAAAATTACAAAATAAAAATTCAAAACAAGAATAAACATTATTATATTATATATAATATATAATTTTATATAATCTAATATGGTTCCATACGCGTTATGACTTTTCTTCATTGCCACAAGGCTTTGTGGATGTTTTACAGTGACCACAACGTGCTGTGAGCTGTTTTTCCGGTTTTTGAGCGTAAAATATCGACGCATTTTTTTTATTGCATATTCGGATAAGAAAAAAAAATACTACGTCGAATAGTCTGTGTCTCTCAGTTCTGCAATTAATAGAAAATTGTGTACGGCTTTAAAACGGACTATTTCTGAGTTATCAGATACATTTTTTTCAGAAAACCTTAAAAGATATTTTTGGATCCGGTGGTAAGTTTTCATTTCGCGGTTTACTACATTTTCGATTTTTTTGTGTTGATATATAAAGGAAAAGTGATAGTATAACCTGTCATACTCTCCGGAAGTGAGTCTCTTTGTTGCTTTACTTTCGTATTGTGAAACATTATTTACATCCCTCAAAATTGAGAAGTTTTATGTTACTGTAATTTTTTACTCAGATAAATGCTACTGCCCGTATAAAAAATGGTATTTGCTACAATAGTCGCCTTGTACGACATCCACGGAAGGAAATAGGGTGGCCCTATTAATAGCGAGAATTTTACAGCGTAGTCTGTGAAACCTATATTGTCCGATATGTTCTGAATGCTTAACCACCCCATCGGAATAGTTGCAAGATAAACAGTTTTTGACAACATTGCTAAATATGAGCACATACGAAGCTCGCGCGTAAGCCGAAATGGACTTTTTGGCGAGCGGTGAAGGGTCGGTACAATAAAATAAAGCGAGTCCGTCTACACGGCTCACAAGCAATAATAAGGCCATTGTTTTAATACAAATACAATATTACTTTTATAAATCGGATAAGCCTACACCGACAACTAAAACTGTGGAGAGTTTAGGTAATGTTTAAAATTTTGGAAGTAAGATAATATTTTTTTTATGGGATAGAAAGGCAAACGAGCAGTCGTGTCACGTGATGGAAAGCAATCAACGCCGTCCATAGCATAAAAAAATTGTCTATAATAAAGATTATTATTGTTATTATTATAGACTTTGGCAGAAAAGTGTCATTATAGGAGTGGGAATGGGAGGGGGAGGGATAGAGAGAGGGGGAGGGTGTTGGGCCTCCGGAACTCGGCCACTCACCGTTCAAAACGCGGTAGCTAAGTTACTACTCAGACGCCGGTTTTCTGCAGGAGTGTAGTACTTCTCCGGGCGAGCCAGCCAATTCATGCTACAGACAAACATTATACCATTCTTGACAAAGTATTCGTCTGCAGCGTGGTTCTACCACTATTAGACAAATAATGTCTTAGTTGAGTGTGTTATTTTTAGTAATAATGTCTTAGTTAATGAGTTAATTAAAAAAATAAAAAAAGTTTAAATTGTTATTTTGTGTGTATTTTTCTGTCATAAAAAAGAGGCCAGCAACGAATGTGAAACGGATGGTCTATGAGCGGCAGTCACTCAGGATCACTTACCGCCAGGTGACCCGTATGCTCTTTTGCCTGCTCTACTATGATAAAGCCTCCTATCTCATATGAATGTCTTACGAGACTTTGGAAACAAATACCGGTAGATGGGTAGCAGCGTCTACTTGAAACCGATTAAAACCGATGTGTGATCCACAATCCCGCACCCAAGGGGATAACGGCAACACCCCTCAATTTCGAAAGAAGCCAATGTGCAGCATTGGACTGTTAGGGCTTTGTTGTAAGATACAAAAAAATTAATGAACACAATATTTTTATTCATTGTTTTCAATTGAAAAAAAAGTTTATAGAAAGTGTGTCATGTGGACAAAATAAATAACTTAATAAATACTGACCAGAAGTATTTTATGCTTGCGAAATTAACGAATAGAAGAGAATACCTACTTGTAAAGTTAAACCGTTAAAATAAACAACCTAAAACAAAATAAATTAATAGTACTGGATTTGATTTATATACAGTTTTTGGCTACTTGTAATTTCCTTATCTTTCGGGATTCTTCGATTCGAGGATCAAATTCACGATCATTGATTCCGAAACCAATTGCAACAACAATAAGCTAATTAGGCCATCTATGAAAATTAATGAAATTACGTTAATCATGTATTGAAACGTTTTTAGGGAAGCAAGAATTTTTTAAAATACGACTCTACAGTTTTCCATGTCCACGCACTGGACAATAAGAAGAGAGCGCTCGCCGGCGAGCGTGGCGCCAGTAGCCTCCATTTGTATTTATTTATTTATACCTTGTCTGTGCTTATTTATGTATTTATTCATCTTTAAACCACCGAACATCACTAACATGCTACAGAATCGGTAACAGCTTCAGGTATATTTAGGAAAAGGTAAAACAAGATAAGGAAAAGACTTTTCTATTGATAAAGGATTTACCACATCTAGATTGATTATATCTCTGACAAAATTCTCTACTTTAGAATTCTTACATCATTATCATCATCAGTAGACTGCGGTAGTCCACATGATTATTGCACCATCTAGCCGGGAAATTCTTCATATTACGTTTGCTAAGACATCAGCTCCACTTCAGCACTGGTCTACTCCAACATGTATCAGTATTCCGGGAAACCAATACTGAAACCGGAAACCGGAAACCGGAAATGTTTCTGTTTTAAAACGAAGACTTGCATCTTTTTAATATAACTGTAGCTAAAAAAATCAAGCTGATCTCACCGCTGCGCTTGATTCTCAGGCGCTGCGGAGGAGTATCTCATCTCTCTTCATTTTTTACCACTTTTACCATTGGTAGTGCTCAGAGGAATTGTGTGAAATAATTCCTACGGCGAATTCCACAATCGCACAACGCGCAGTAATGAAAAGTTTCATCCCCACCATCTGGATGAGTGGCGATCTACTACGGTGCGCTTCTCTCGACACTTTTTTCCACGCACCACCACTCTGTGGAACCAGCTACCCTTTGGCGGCGGTTTCCGAATCGATACGACATTGGCACTTTCAAAGAACAAGCCTACACATACCTAAAAAGCCGACAACGCTTCCGTGATTCCTGTTTTGTCGCTGTTATCTATGGGCGGCGTTGATTGGTTTCCATCAGGCGATACGCTTACTCGTTTGCCCTCCTATTCTATAAAAAATATATATGTATGACCTATAGGAACATACCATATTAAAAGACTCGATGTTCCACCAATTTGCCCTGGACAAACATGCTGACTTGAGATTAAGACTGGGAAATACTCGTAATTTTGGTTTTTTGTTAACGTGTTTTTTATATAAAAAATAGTACGCACAATGTTCTATACGTGTAAATAGCTTCTTACGTGAAATCTATTTATATATAATAAACTTTGTTAATATATTTCTACGGTAATAAAGGCGTTTATAAACAATTTTACATTCTTAAACGCATCTGTTATACCAACACTATCTCAGCCTATTAGGCTTATTACACACGGCGTATCTAACTTGCGTGTCGGTGTTCTGTAAAGCCGCGGTGATGGCGTCGCGATACGCACATGTGTCCGCTAATTGCGAAAGCCCACCCGCCAGTGTGTACTACACCTATATTAATTATATTACACAGCTATAACAAATTACTGTGGAATCTGTAGTATTTAGTACAGATTCCATACTAATACTAACATTTGGAAACTTTAAAGATGAGGTCCATTAGAGGTTTTAAATATTATATATTACTTTCAGATACATTATGACCATTTTTAGACATTGATTACAATAAGAAATGTATGCATTAATTTATTTATTATAGGCAAACGTCTTTTCATAAATTCTTTACTTAATTCATATCTATTGATTTATTAAATTTAGATTTTAACTAACTTTGTTAGCGCAGCGACCAAAATGGATCTTGGCCTCCGAACAGATCTTACGCCACCGTGCCCTGTCCTGCGCCACCTTCTGCCAGTTCCAGACTTAAAGGTTGCGCAAGTCATCCTCTATCATGTTTCTCCAGCGGTACCTGTGAACCCTACAAAACGTCATCCAGTTGGGCGACCCAATTAGATTTTAGAAATTAAAATTTAAAAGAATATTATTTTCGAAACAATGAAAATATTTTTATGAATCAATCATCAAAAAAGAAGGCAAAGGTTTGCTAACCCCTTTTTCTACACAAAATAAATCAAACCCCATAATTTATAACTAGATAAAAATAATCATAATTTTAGTATTAATTTAATAAATGCATTGTGGCAAAAGTCCTCAAAGTTGAGCGGTGTTGCGACAACCAAAATCTAAACAATCATGTAAACTCTCATCTATGTTCATATGATCACTGTGATCCGCGATCGACTTATATTGGTTGTCACTGAAAATCAGCTCCAGGTGCTCCTATAGAGTGCCTGGCTTACTCTGAGTAAGAACCATATGGTTTTGATTTTCTGTAATGTTGGTGATGTTTTTATGTAATTTTCATTTTAATTTTTATAGCATTTTATTTATTGTAAAAAAGATAATGTCAGAAGTCAGAAGAAAGTGTCAGAAATAAACGCATATCTATTTTTATTCAATCCTTATGCTAGGCGAGCGAATTGACGATCGCAGATTGATTTTTATTACTGGATAGTCGATAGTGGACACAGTGCCTCATATTTGCATAGTCACCTTGTACAATACCCACGGGAACAAGAAATATACAAAATGAAACTAATTAAATCTAAACTCATCGCTTATTTACGACTCAAGGTACTATAGGGGTCGCCCGTACTAATACGGAGACCTGGGATTTTCTTTAAATAAAAATCTTCCCATTATTATTATTATATTTTATTCTTGTTTCAAATAACATATATATCACATGCGAACATTTTATTCATTTGTTCAAGGAAGGGCGATTTATTCTACAACTTCTATGTCAATCGATCAAATCGTAATTAATTCGAAAAAACAAATTGTTACGAATGTTGAAAAAGTAAAATAATAAATAATAAAGGTTTTATTAAATTAAATTAAAAAGTTTTTATAACTTAGTGATACATTAATCAATGTATTACTACAGTAGGTATATTATAAAACTTTTTCTTGCACACTTGATCTGCTATATATATTATATGATGGAATATGCCCCGTTTTCTCACCGTCCATTATATGCGAAGTGTCGTGACCTCCTATCTCTTAGACAGTGCTTTCTAAAAGACCTAACAAAGCAAGTTTGAAACAGAGTGTCGTCAGAACACTACAAAGTGACTTCGTACAGTTTTAGTTGTTTTCTTTGTAATCTCTCCGAAGGAATTCAAAAGCTTCGCAACTAAATTGCATAGCGTCAGTCAACTAACTATTGTCTTTAAAGAGTCCAAGTTCCTTGCAGTGTTCCTCCGGTAATGACACGTGGCACTAAAAAATTCAAATAAAGCTGAGTCGGCCTACAAACTTTCAACCCCTTGGCGATGTACAATATAAAGACAATTTTCACGTATGGTTACACTATAAGAAAGCAAAATCTCATTTAATAGTTTCAAAAGTACCTTTTATTTACGGCTTTCAATTGTACGCGCAATTTAAGTCTTTTGAAGTTTAATCTTGTTTTAAATTAAGTAACTCGGAAATAATCGTAATTTACACATATAACACATACATACATACATATCGTCACGCCTGTTTCCCGTAGGGATAGGCAGAGACCACAGATCTCCACCTGATACGATCTCGGCATATTTTCCTTACTTCCTCCACACTCATTACTCTCCTCATGCAAGCCCGCCAGTTAAGGGTACTCTTGACCTGGCCTTTCTTAAAAACTTCAGCAATTTGGTCAAGGTATATTTTCTTGATTTTCCCCTACCAACCCTTCCATCCACATTTGCAACATAAATTTCTTTTGCCAATCGTCTTTCTATCTTTCCCGTCTATTTGCCCAAACCATCTAAGCATACGTTTCTCAATTTTTTGACATAACACTTTCTTTTACTCCACATCGCTCTCTTATATATTCATTTCTTATCCTATCATTCAAAGTTACACCACACATACTTCTCAATGCTCTCATTTCCACCGCATTCAGTCTGATTTCATGACTCTTCTGCCAAACAATAATTTACACACAATTTCGCAAAAAATAATTTTCGTAGCCCAAATATGCCCCACAGTTGCATACGAGGCCATCCGATTTATGAGGGAATAGACATTAACCCACCATGCTTGTCCAAGGTGGATTGGGGAGATCTAGACCATATGTGTATACCTAGTATGTATTTATCTAATGCAGCAATTGAACCCGCGACATTGACTCCGAAAATGTAAAATCGCCACTGAGTCATTAAGTTTCTCATTTCCTTCGTGTTTGTTAAGAAAAGTATAAAAGTAAGTATTTTAAATCTTATTTCTTTTTCCAGTAAGTTCGTAAAGATATGCACTGCACTGATATACACTTCAATATATGCATTGTCCTTTTTAATGACATTAAAAGTGACGATGAAGAAAATATAAATAAAAATATTAGTATAAAAAAACCCAACAGTCGTTAATTTCTACAAAATATAATTTTAGTAATTTATATTTAATTAGATTATATCCCACAATGTCTGTAATTTTATAAAAAACATTTGATTTAATTTTATATCTCTCTAACCCACGCAGTACAATATCACGATACAGAATCCATTTTAACTGGTCGCGCGTCGTGCCTGACACTGTAGTGGTAATGTAGTATAGTTTATAGAATTTGAGCGAGTTTCGAAGTTAACTCTAAAAAGCAGAGGCTTAAATGAAATAACAATATATTTTTTAATAATATGAAATTTTATGTTTCTGATATTATTCAAAATCATTGCCAAAGGATTTATTCTGATTATTTATAAAATTTGTCCACAAAAGAAATTAACATATGTATCAAAATTTAGAAATAAAATACTATAGAAATTGTTATTAGCGACCACAGGTAAGTATTTATAGTAAAATTATACAAGAGTAAAATAAATAATATGTTTATTAAAATAAATAAAGAATATTTCATTATTTTATTTAAAAAAACAAATTACCTATCTTATAAACTATACTTGCTGTTTTTAATCTTTTAACTTTTAACGCATGTATCACTTGGGGTTTAGTTAAGAAAAAAATAATGTAATTAAATAATAGTATCCTTAAAAAGTCACTGTTTGATCATTCATGGCATAGAAAATTTCTACTATATTTTTTGAGGGTAGAGCAAGTATTATATTTTCGTGGTTGGACCACCGTTTTCTTGCTGAAGCATGACTCTATCATTCGATGACGACCGACTAGCGAAAAAAGCTGTTCCTCCATCTTGGAATCCCGTTGAAACGATGGAAGATTCTCTCTGATTGATTGTTAAGGTTAATGTGAAAAACAAGAGAAATCATTCAAAATGGATTTTACCGATCGATCAAATAAAGACTGTAGTTAACGGCCTCAGGGGTGTTAAGTACAGTCAAACGTGTGCATGAGGAAGGCGTATGTACACGCATATGACGTCAGCATGCGTACTGACGCTTTATCATTATCTACGTGAGAAATGGCGACGAATTGTGAAACGAGCCGCTATTCGAAGATCGACACAACCAGTCTGACAATAAAAGAACTTTTCCAACCATTAAATGGGTTGAAGAAACAACCCATATAGATAATCATTAAATGTCTAAATGGGTGTTCTTTCCCAGGAAACAGAATCCCAAGTGTTGATGTGAATCAATCGTACATATTTAGATATAAATTATAGATGTCGTTATCGCTACACTTGGACTTTATTTATATTACGGTATCGTGATTTTGTTAATGTGACGGAACCTACTTGCATAAAAGCAATGTTAATTAGCACCGTGACAACAGCTTTTATTGTGACCTCGCACAGGCAGATCTGAAAAATGTACATGGTCCTTAACAAGTTGGATCTTGAAATGATGATCATTTGGTGATGGCGATCAAGTGCTACTACATACGGTCGTTTCTTGGCATTTCATGTTTACTTGAGTTACAAATGTTTTAACTTTTTTCCACGCACCTCCACTCTATGGAACCAGCTACCTTCGGCAGTCTTTCCGAACCGATACGTCATTGACACCTTCAAAAATTAAGCCTACACATACCTAAAAGGCCGGCAACGCTTCCGCGACTTCTGCGATGTCGCGGTTGTCTATGGGCGGCGTTGATTGCTTTCCATCAGGCGACACGCTTGCTCGTTTGCATAAAAAAAAAAATATTTACTAATAAGCAAACATGAGATCCCGGGAAATGTATGTAAATAAAAATGGTGTAATTAAAATGTTTGACAGTCAAATTCAGAGAACAATTTGCAGCATCCCGTTCGCTTGGTGCCATCGATGCGAAAATTCCCGGTATGCGGGTGAGTCGAAATCGCTCGTAGCTCGATTCTCGCTCGCGGCGCATGCGTCGGCGGCTGCGGCGGCGGCGCGTGGCGTTTGATGTGCCGACAAAGCACCGCCCGTCGCCCCACGCCCGACGCCCGACGCCCGTGAGATACCACGTACTCGTAGAACCATCCACGGGTGATGTAACTGTCCAATGTGCGGGAGAAGAAAACATTCTTCGTTATTGTAACTGGCTAGTCAGCACAAATAGATTATTCCTAAGCTTTTAGAGGAGACTAATTTCTTTTTTCTGCCTGGTTAGCAGAAATAGATTGTTCATAAGCTTTAAAAGGAGACTAATTGCTTTTTTCTGGTTAGTTAGCACGAATAGATTGTTCGTAAACTTTTAGAAGAGACATTTCTTTTACCTTCGTAAAATTTACAGGAGTCTAAAGTGTCTTTTCATAAAAGTAAATATGGAAAATCGGATTGGTGAACGGCTATATTCTTAATTTAATGATCTCTTATGGCTATGATTCAGATAACACCAGAAACATCGTTGGTGACAGCCGGCTCTAGTTGATGTCAAATAGGTCCCTCAAGAGAGCAATAAATATCCTTGGACGAAATCTTCACTGCTTGTTTATTTGTAAAAATTATTTATAAACAAGAAGTAAAAGTTTTTATTAGTTTTATTTTATTTACGATTAAAAACCACGTGTTTTAAAATTTAATTTATATAACATAAAATAAATAAAAAATCAAAATATGTATAACCCACATTATAATATATGATTTCGTATATTTAATGCCAAAATCGAAAATCTATTAAAGAACCTAACGATTTAGTAGTAATAGTAGTTTTAGTATTTTACGACACTCACACAAGACATGAGCGCGTGTATACGAAAGGCCAACAAATCATTTGTGATGCTGTGGCGTTGTAGATGTCTATGGGCGGTAATGATCACTTACTATCAGATGACTCGCATGTTCGTTAATTTGCTCCGTTATAAGAAAAAAAAATAATTTAAGTCTTCATTCTCAAAACATCACGACATCTTTACATCTTTACGCTTTAAAATGTTTTTCCGGTTTGCAGTGTACTAGAGCCTATTAGGTTAATGAGCGGGTGGTCTTCCGTGGCAGTGCTTCCCGCTGCGTTCACCTCACATACCGACCTGTCCTATGATAAAATACCAGCTCATTGGTACGTACCCGAAAGCTGACGCGAACGCCCACATGTACAGCGCTTCGGAAATGTTAAGAATTAAAAAAACTAATAGATTTTTTAGAAACTAATCATATTTTTTACGACTAAAATCCTTGTTCATAACTGCAACTAGACAGATTAATAATTCTTTTGCTACGAAATGATTCACATCAATAATACGTATACAGATTGTACCCAACTTGATCCTCGCCTACTGAACTATTTGTTCTTTTAGATTTAATAACGTCTTTTTAATTTTTATCAAAATTTTTTATTAGATGAATCCATTTTCTGCTCTCATTAAAAACAAAAACATATCTTAATTCTGGATTACCTTATTAATTATAAAACATATTACATTTTCAGGTAGCTACTTTATAGAGCAGAGGGAGATACTCTGTTACTTTTTTGTTTCTTTTAACTAACATATCTGTTTTAAGGAATTGTCTTTGTAACAGTGTATAAACGAGAGCAGCTAGGGAGATGACCAAATAGACTTCACAGCAGCGAAAGGCCAGGCGGACAACCTAGGCATAGAAGAGGACATGGTGGCAATAGAAAGATCTGCCATGGAGCCATACTGCCAAGGATAGGGATATATGAAGAAAAATTGTGGAGGAGGCCAAACTCATCTTTAGCTGTACTTCGACTTTGTTTTTCATCATGCATCCTTGTGTTTTATACAAAACAATAACAGAATTATTATTAAAAATAATAATTTGAGTAGATGTTTCCGTATACTTTTTTAAAAGCAATAAAAGATAAGAGAAAAATATAGTATTTAAAAATCTGGAGATTTAATAAATGTTTAAATTTTAAAATTATTTTATTAACATAAGAATGTCAAATATGCTTATATTCTTAAATAAACCAAAAATGAATAAACTTTTGGCTCTATTAAATTCGATGTCTTCGAACTCTTGTGAAACATTAAAAAAAAAAGAAAAAACGTCGGAATGCCAGTAGACATTCAAATAAAGAAGATCGCGAGCGCGTTGGCGCCAACGTTCCACGATGACTTTTTTCAAACGGGCCACGATTCAATTCGCCGTGGCCGCGGATCGCTCACTGACGGCATCCACTGATGTAACAGCGTGCTAGTTCTCTCTTCATTGTAATTAACTGAACATGTCTTTATGTTTTATTTGTTTAACATATATTATATCATTCACAATCTTCTTAGTCAATAAATCTAATTCTATTTGGACTATCCCTATCTAATCATCTCCAAAATGCGGTACATTTATATCATTTACACTCTTGTATTCAAATGTTTTTATTGGACTATTCGTATATAATCATTTGCAAAACATATTCTTCAAATAATATTTGCGTGCATAAACTAAATCTTAATGTTTTTATTGGACTATTCGTATATAATCATTTGCAAAATATATTTTTCAAATGATACTATATTACACATAGTATATACTATCTCTTTATCTAAAAGCTCTTACAACAGAATATTGCTATATAAGTGATATATATTTTTTTTATAGCAATGCAGGCAAACGAACATGCGGGTCACCAGGTGAAAGTGTTTACGACTAACTGGTATTTAGGATGGCTATACCGCGATAAGTTGTTTGCCAGAATACCTTATTCGTCTATCATCAGCACTGCGTGCAGTTGAGATTGTCGGTAGAGGCGACAAGATGGAATTGCATCACCTTCTTGCATCCCAATTACAAATTAATAGTATTTAATTTTTTTGCTTGAAGCATTTGCCATCCTTTTTGAAGTGTAAATACCGACTAATTCTAATCCATGTGCCACTTGAAGAATGAACAATTGCGAAGTTTGTGCCGCTCGCATATCGTCACAGGAGTTGATCGAATTAGGGAAACCGTGCGGAATGGTTGCAAATGTATTGTCGGTGACGGTACGGGACCTTTTCTTCGGGGATTGGATTGCGTTAATCCTTGCAAAAACTACAATGCGGGACGACATTTGGCCCGACTGCAGTCTGGGCTAAATGCCCCTAAACTGATTGTTCGGTGCCGACGACAATTTTGTTATTCGTCGATGCGTGTATTTTAGTTCTACAATTGCACCACTGCCAAAATGTTAAATTTATCATTGATATGTAACAATAATTGTAGACATCCGTTTGCTTTATTTTATGGCGGGAAAAGAAGAAACTTTATATTATGGCGGGTTGTGTGGTAGTGGATTTCAGCGACAGAACTTATTTTAACTAATTCTTGGTAGAATTCTCCATGCTGTTTTTTATAACTGATTACTACCTCTTTTACGGTTTACTTTTTAATCACTGCAATTATTAATGGAGTCAGGCGTTACTTTGCGGAAATCCATCACTATATGGACAGTCAAAAGTTTTACTTAGCTAAGATCCGCGACAAGCAAAACAATAACAGAAAATTAATAATGTGTGTTTTTCCGTTGGGTTTAGTGGATTTATTTAGAACTTAAACCAATACTATACCTGAAGATGCCTCGTATTGGGGCGAAACACGTGTCGTGTACAAGATGGAAAAGTGATAGTGTGTGTTTAGCGTTGTGTGTAGTGGTTGGTGGGTGGAGAGTTGATGGCCGATTTTCGGTAAGTTTTTGGTTTAAGTTCCAAATAAATCCACTAAACCCAATGGAAAAACACACATTATTAATTTTCTGTTATTGTTTTGCTTGTCGCGGATCTTAGCTAAGTAAAACTTTTGACTGTCCATATAATCACTACAATGTCAATTTCATGTTTGCAAATGAGTAATTTTGGGGCTGTTCTTGCCTCACGCATTATTATTAGGTTAGGGGCCAAGCTCTGCCGATTTTGGTGTTCTGTACAATTGAACATAATTCCTCAAGTATCAAACACAAGTGAAGTAAAGTAGCGTTCACATTCATCATAGTAATATTTTTTAAGAGTCTTCTAAGCAATCATTTATTTAGATGGCAAGATAGAACGGAACAAACGAATTGGAGGAGAAAGCGAAGAATAGATCGGCGTGGAAGTATGTTTTGGATCAGACCAAGACCCACCTTTGATGATGATGATGAGCAATGTTTAAATATTATTATATATTAAAAATTCGAGTAGAATTCTTAATATATATAATAACAACTAAGCTAATAGTGTTTGTGTTATGAAAATATAGCTCACGCCAATAGTACTGTAGTGATACGTTGATAAATGTATCACTAATGTAATAACTTTTTATTTGAATGACTTAAAACCTTTTATATTAATTAAAATAAAAAAGAAATAAATTGATGAAACATATCGCCTTTCATTGCACAAGTAAATAATATGATAAAGTGTGAGATACAATATAAATGTACATATGATTTGAAACAAGAAAAATAAATTAATATCATTTGGAAGAATTTTATTTGAAGAAGCCCCCTAAAGATTCCGTGTGTCACCGTAAGCATAACGGCAGGCATGTTTCAGTACAATGGTGGAATCCATCCCAAGATCATAGATCGTATGAGCAACAGCAGCTATAACCCGTGGGTATACCACGGGTGCGCTCAATTGAGCTACTATTTTTTTCATCACTAAATAAACGTTTTGTAACAGAATAATATTTCTAACCGCTTTAATCGTCAACTGTAAACAAATCTGGACGTGTAACATCCTACAGATATTGAAATAAGGTTATCATTTTGCTGTTGTTTTCGTAAATCGAGAAAACGGGGAAATCGAGCATCTGGTGGCCCAACCCAATGTAATAGGAGTGACTAAGGCTTACCGAATTCGTTGGGTGTGCCACGTTGAGAAGATGGGGGAGGATCGTGCAGTCAAGAGAACGTATGTGCATAGGAAGAGGTCCTGTGGGGAGCCCCGGGTACCGCTGGAGAGACATGATCGAGGATGACTTGCGCAACCTTCAAATCTGCAACTGGCAGGAGGTGGCGCAGAACAGGGCACAGTGGCGTAAGATCTGTTCGGAGGCCAAGATCCATTTTGGGTCGTAGCGCAAACTAAATAAGTAGAATTGCTAATAAAAGGCTTTCCACTTTTGTATTTTATTTACTAATCACACGAGAATGTTCTCACAATGAAAATCTTATGTTATTGTGAGCGTAACCTTAGGAACTACCGAAATGTCACTCCAATTCGCCACGGCTCGTTGCCTGCGAAATAAATTTACAAAAAAAAGCACCAAACAACTTTCGAGTGATTAATTTGTCATTTGGAAGGAAACTAGTTTTGCGAGATGGGCTTGACTGAAAAAAAAAAAAGGTCCACTTCTATGGTTAGCTTATCCAACTTTGTTTCTATATGTTAGCGTTAGTTGTATTATTTTGTGTATTGTTAATATTTTCAGTTCTGCCTTGTTCGCAACTTAGAGATCTCCTGCTCACTAGTCCTTCAAAAGAATATGTAACCCAAACCACATTTACAACATCAGGGATACCGTAAATTCGATAGGACGACCTATTCTTCGTTCAGCCAGCTTTGAATGGTTGAAGCTCAACATCCTTCTCATCAATCAATGGGTTTTGAGAGAATTGTATAGATGTCCATGACATTTGTAAGAAAGTAGAGGTAAGCAAGGAAACAAATAGCTCAGCTGAGGACAAACAATCACCAATCCCAATGGAAATCCGCAATACCAAGAGAAAGATCTTGGTATCACGGATTTCCTTATAAGTTTTTTCTTCTCTCTATTTTTCCTATCAAACTCAAAGGCACTGCTAGTTAATTATTCATGGCGATTAAATTCTCTTGTCTATAAGGCACTACTTAGATTTAATTATTGCCAAATTAATAGGAATTTAATCCATACAATTAGAGTTGTTCATACATACATACATATCGTCACACCTGTCTCCCATAAGGGTAGGCAGAAACTACAGATCTCCATCAGCTATGATTTCGGTAAATCCATTTATTACTTACTTCCTCAGCCGTTCATCAACTATACGCTAGTAAAAAGAATAATCAATCATACACTTTCTCTGAACAAAAACAAATCAGGTGTTTGAGACACAGAGATTCCATTGCAAACAAACATCAAGCAAACTTTCCATTCTCATTTACTCTTTTATCACCGAAAGTACCAAGAACCTTTTCATATCCATCACGCTTCACACCAACCCAACCATTAAAATCCCCGAGCATAACTATCCTTTCGTTTTCCTTGCATTCATCTAACACTTCTCTTACACTATCCTTAAATTAGAGCTCATCTATAGATGTATAATGTAATGCAATATTTAAACGATCCCGTTTACTAGTAATAATTATTGAAATGAGATGTTAATAATGATTTTAATAAGGTCATTATTTAAATATATCATGTAACAAGTTGAACTAATTGATAATTATCTATTTCTATGCAATGAACCTTCCATTTTTATTGTTTCTGAATGTAACAATCAACCATTTTATCTTTCTTGGCGCATAATGAAACAAAAGATTTTATTTTTTGCATAACACAACAGTTAAAACTATAGGTAAAAACCGTTGCGTGTTTATGAAACATTTGTCCACAATTATAAAACTCTAATGGGTATTTGTACAAGGAAGGTATTTTATATGATACCTTGCTTTTTTATTAATTAATGTACCTACTATAGTTTCCTTAAAGTATAACTGACAGTTTTACAATTGTTTAAAGCAGCAATAGCAAAAGCAACTTATCAAGGGTATAGTTACGATCTATGATAAAATAAAGTCATGTTTTTTCATTCTGCCATCTAGTAGTGTATTTTCATTTAATATAAGATTTTCTAAAAAATACATAAGCACTATGTCAGTACACGTGCGAGAAAAATACGTAATACTATTTTATAACACGAATTCAGACACAACTCTCTTATTTAAAATTTTACAAAATTTGCAAGTAGCGTCTTACAAAGACAGTGTGCAAAATAAATGTTAAAAACTGTTTTCTTTAGTAGTGTAGAGTTAGCATGTTCACTTTAGCAAAATCAATATGTTATAAACTTATTAGTAGTTAGCATGTTCATTTTAGCAAAATCAATATGTTATAAACTATAACTTATATAAGTTAGTTTTACCTAATTTTATAATACATACATACATACATATCGTCACGCCTGTCTTCCGTAGGGGTAGGCAGAGACCACAGATCTCCATCTGCTACGATCTCGGCATACTTCCCTTTCTTCCTCCATACTCATTATTCTCCTCATGCAAGCCCGCCGGTTGAGTATACTCTTGACCTGACTTTTCTTAAAAAGTTCAGCAATTTGGTCAAGGTACGTTTTTCGTGGTCTTCCTCTTCCGGCCCTTCCATCTACATTCGCAAGGTAAATTCTTTTGTCAGTCGTCTTTTATCATTTCATTTTATAATATATATTGTTTATTCAGAATAGGGCTGTGACTGTTATTACGTGTGTATTTTTTTTATGTTAAAATTATCACCCATTTGCGTTGACAACTATAATTATTAATAAATATTGTTGTGCTCGTATATCTAATACAAAATACCTAATACCTACCTACCTACCTATCCTATATTTTTACATTAAAACGTTTTCCAAGGCATGTAGGTCATTATGACCACGTCTGTCATGACGTTACATACCAGTAAAAGGCACACGTAAAAGGGCCCGTCTTTAACACGCTCTCTTGACCCGCTGGAGGCTGGGTGAAATTGTTCGGAAAATGGACCGACGTATGTTCGTATAAGGGAAGCCACTACTGTTTTGGTATATACCAGAAGAGTACGTTTTATACCAAAAATAGTAGTATTAAATATTCTTATAATAGAAAGGTGTGTCGGGATCGTAGCGGATGGAGATCTGTGGTCTCTGCCTAACCCTACAGGGAGACAAGCGTGACTATTTGCATGTATGTAGAAAAGAAAAATTAACCGTAAGTATAAAACAAAAAACAACTGACACAAATAGGTGCTTAATCAGTATGACGTCCAGTCGGAACATTGGTGCTGATTTTTAATAAAAACAAAAGTAGTAATGATTTCATCATCATTTATTATTATTATTAGCATTCCTGTACTATATATATAGTCCTCAACCAAGGCGACGTAGTGACCGAAGATCTTCAAATATTTATAAACACAGGTTAGTTTCCCAAAATTTGAGAGAATTTTTTTTAAAAAATATATATCATATAGTCACGCCTGTCTCCCTGTAGGTAGGGTGTAGGGAGATAGGCGTGACTATATGTATGTATGTAAAAAGTAATGATTTATTTTATTATTACACATATTTTACGAAAGTTTACTATTGGAAATAAGCTCCCCTTATAAGAGGAGGTACCGTAATCTAAGCAGCTATAGTTCAGTTCCTAATGCTCCGATTTATGATTTGACGCCATGAGTTCGTATCTTCCATTCGACTATTGATGCGAATCATTTCCTAGCACTAACATTATTAGCTTAGTTGGAATAGTTAAGAAGAATTTGGAAGGCAAACGAGCAGGCGTGTCACCTGATAGAAAGCAATCCATGCCGCCGTCACCTGATAGAAAGCATAGACTTCCGCAGCACCATAGGCAGTGCGGAAGCATTGCCGACCTTTAAGGCAAGAGTCATTATGGGAGTGGTAATGGGAGGGGTAGAGGGAGGGGAGGGTGTTGGGCCTCCGTAACTCGGCCGCTCACCGTACGAAGCTCGGTAGCTAAGCTACCACTCAGACGCCAGTTTTCTGCGGGAGTGTGGTACTTCCCCGGACGAGCCAGCCCATTCTGCTACAGAGAAATATTATGCCATTCTTGACAAAGTATTCGTCTGCAGCGTGGCTCTACCACTATTCAACTATTTTATATCTCAGATCTAATATATATTTGTGATAAATAATTAAATTATAAAAATGAGACCAATTAATTTGTCTAAAACTACCACTTGCGGAATCAATGACCGCGGGTTCAATTATCCGCATCAGGATAAATATACGTTTTTATTCCGAGTCTGAGTGCACTGCCGATCTTTGTTTGATATACGTGTTGGTTAAATTTCCTGTCTTTCAGCAATGAGGAGGCATCGTGTCCACCATTGGGACATATGTATATCAAATGTAAAAAGAAATATAAAAATGTGTATACATCGTCCGCCTAATTGACAGAATTCGTAGGTGCATTTGCGTAAATTTTACAGCAACAACAAAGACTTGAATTTTAATAGACTCATTATTTTTTTAGGTATAAAGAGAAGTATTAATATGAATACGAAGTATTCCAACGGATACATTTTAAGATTATCCGTTAGATGATATCAATAGTGAGAAGTAAGAAAATGTATTCTTTTTTTGGAGTTAAAAATGTAGATATAAGTAGGCCTACTTTTCATTCAAATTTTTCATAACGTACCAAAAGGCAAATAAAAGAGTATTTACTAAAACCCCTGACATCACTAGTTCCTCTATCTGACAACAGTAGGCAGCAATTCCTGACGGTAATGTAGTGTTGTGTACAGCTTGCGTTATTGCCAACCTTTTACGTTTGTAGTGGGTTCACGTACGATTTTTGAATTGTGTTTTATTTTTTTAAAGTCAAGAAATAAGATCTATTTTTTAATTTAAATAATCCATGCGCATTATCTTATGTTGGTCAGTTTTTAAAAAAGTTTTTTTTTTTATAAAAAAGCAAAAAAAATGATGCAAGGCGTATCCAAGGCGTTTCTTTGTTCCTGTGTTGGAAAATGAGCGATGGCGTACTCTTTATAACCACGAGCTGTACAATGAGCCGAACGTCATCAAAACTATTAAGATTGGTCACTTCAACAAACCAGAGGGTCGTAGAAGCCCCGGAAGGCCTAAGCTCAGATGGCTAGATGGAATCGACGACGACTTAAGGACAATCGGTGTGAGGGGCTGGAAGAAAAAAGCTAAACAAAAATCCGACTGGAAGAATTTACTGGACCAGACTAAGGCCCACTCGCGGCTGTAATGCCGTGATGATGATGAGGAAAACAATGTTACTATCAACATGATTTTAAGTAATTATCGTATAATATATATTGCATCCTTGCTCATGTGCCTTCTCATCTCATATGTCATCTTCTTATCTCATTGGTCCTTTAGACATACAATTTTAAATATCTTGTGGATAATTCAAGTTAAGTTTTTAAGTTGCGTGGTTTTGTTGGTGAAACTGTGTATATAATATATAGTGAAATTCCTACAAAACCTGCCTCAAATATTTTTATATATAATAGAAGATAAAGACATAATACATACATCTAAGTATAGATAATCTACATTCTATGATGTTCATGCTGATAGCCTATGGGTATTATAGCCAGTTTATCAGATTCTCAATATGAATAGAGGAATTTCCACTCTGGATTAAAGACTCAAGATTATAACCGGATATATAATCAATAGATCAGACTCCATCGACTGGTTAAAGGTAATGATCGTACGAAGCTTCTTTATGGTAAAATTATATTAATTAATTATTGTACATATGTTGCCAATAATAAAATAATTATATATAAAACAAAAATGAAAGTGAAATAAAAGTTTAAAGGTTTCTTTAAGCTGTTTGATGCTAAAATATTATAATTAATTTTGTTCATTCAATTCAAAATCTTATAATAATGATTCCTAATTTTAAAAAGTAATCGTCCTGTGGAATGTTAGTTAGCTCTGTCTTTTACAATTTTTGTCGGTGGAACTGTCGAGCAGAAGACCAATTTGTATAGTGAGGATATTGACGAGAACATTAACTTGGTGACGAAGGCTTTTCCCCAATCTACAAACCCTAATGAAACGATACGAACGCATCATGACTGCAGAGAGCTGATCATCAATCAAAGATAGAGACCTAATCCCTCGAGTCAAGAGGATCGGTGGTTCAGATAGAAATGGTCTGGTATACATGGGTGTCTCGAGTAAGGTAGACGTAAGTTTTACTATGTGCAACTATTACATAGATAGATAGATATATTCTTTATTGTACACCAAAAACAAAGTTATACAATTATTGATTGTAATATTTATATACCAATAATATATTATCGCTTATAGTGATTTCCTCCATACAACCGTATTTGTTCAGCTTAACATGAACGTGTATCAACGATTTTCGATGCTTTGGTGAATATAGACAGTTTCAGAAGATGAACTTAAAACTGAACTGAAAATTTAAAAAAATTAATCATATTATTTTAATACAAAATACGATAGTCATGTCATTAGAAATTATTTGCGAAATAAAAATAAGGTGAACTGAAAACTATATTGTATTGTGCCCAAACTTTAAAGGTTTGAATCCTAATACATTTAAATAAATTAAGATAGAACGCTTGTCTGAATGGAAGCGATTTGTTAACGCCAGTGGGTAGGGTGAAAGTGGATAAAGTGATAAGGGTGGTGGGTGGAGGGGCGTGAAGCCGCGAACGAAGGTGAAGAGATAAAGCAATTTCGCCTAACTGACGGTAGTTAAGGATAACGCGAGAAAACATGGTACGTGCATATGGATGGCTACTTTCTTAAAAAAAAACTAATTTAAGTATAACATTATGTTAAATAATCATTTACTGCTCCATCTTTTTTTGTGTTCAAAAACATACTTTTATCGCTTGTGACATTGCTGAAGATTTTACTATCGCTACGTTGGAATAATTTGACCGTTTAATATAGAATAAATATAATTTTTTCAAATACTTTATACTATATTAATTTTTTTCAAATCCAAAACCTATTAACCAGTAATTATACGAAAAAGTGAGCTTATTAAATGAATTGTGTCAATCACAAGTGAATCAGATTTATTCAAGGCATTTCGTATCTTTTTTTAAATTGCGCAGAGGCATGTATAAGCATATCTTATTTAAGTATTACAGCTAAAGTATGACGGTTAATGTTACTTTTTTTTAAAGGCAAACGAGCAGGCGTGTCACCTGATGTTCCGCAGTGCCATAAGTAGTGCAGCAGCGTTGCCAGCCTTAAAAGAAAGTGTCATTATGGGATGAAGGGAATGGGGGAGAGGAGGCGCCTCCGGAACTCAACCGTTCCCTGGACGAAGCGGGGAAGCTAAGTCTGGTAACTCAGACGCTGGATTTCTGTGCGGACGGACTTTTATAAATAAGAAAAGTCCGTGCCACATTTTCGTAGCTGATGGCTAAGGTTTACTGCATCAGGAAAAACAGAGCGGACTGATGACCTCCACTTCACGTCTGGAGCCGCTCTTAGAGGCGCTGGTTTTCGCAATAATTCCCCTCTACACATACCTATACTAATACTATCCATGATTCTCTTAATGATCTCTCCTAACGATCTTATTGTTGAACTTAAATCTGTTATCTGAGTAGACTGCTAATTGGCGTAAAACTTAATACTTAATTAATTAGTGTATAACTAGTATACTTGTAACCTGACACAAGTATGTTAATCAAAATATTGTCTAAAATAAGCGTCAAGTTTATTTTAGTATAAAGATTTGTGTCAATTAAGTAAATCTCATTTTAAATGACAAATTTACAAATTTATTTGTTCTCATATTTAATAATGTTTAAAATTTTATATCTATAAAATTCTTATTCTTTCACATTCACTACTAATATAATTACTAAGATATCAATACCTTAGTGCCATAGGGACAAAATAATATATGCCCAAATACAAACCGAACGAAATAAAATAATATATGCCAATGGTTTCTAAACTTTTTTAAAAAACCTTTAGGATTTTCATCATCAATTCAAGGCATTACAACCGCGGGTGGCGGCCTTAGCCTGGTTCAGTAAATTTTTCAAGTCGAATCTTAATTTGGCTTTTTCTCTCCAGCATCTCACACCTGCCTTTATGTCGTCCTCGACTCCATCTTGCCATCTGAGCTTAGGCCTTCCGCTGCTTCTATGACCGACTGTTTTGCCGTCGAGTAGGCGTTTGGGTACTTCAGACTCGTCCATCCGTATTACAGGCAGCCAATTTAAATGGTTTTGATGACGTTCGGCTCCTTGTACAGCTCATAAAGCTCGTGGTTGTAAAGTGTACGCCATCGCACATTTTCACAGGACCAAAGATACCCTTAAAATTAAATTAAATTTTTCCCTCAAAGAATTAAAATTTTCCTAGATGAAAAGTTGTCCAAATCAATCCTAAAAAGATCCAACAACGGTTACTTTGGAAAAATACGAGTGATTTATTTAATATATTTCATTTATATACGCATTATATAAAGATGCATTAAAATAATAATAAATTGCAATATTCAGTTGTTATAACGTAACACAAAATTGTAATAATTCAATTGAATTACTTCGCTGTATATTAATTCCGACGAAGGCGTATTGAATAGCCATCGTTATTATTAATAATCCAATTGATTAATCGTTCCGTGTGCACCGTTGCGGAAACCTATGGGGAATTTTCTCATAAAACTGCTACAGAAACTCATTTGCTTTCATTTTCTTTTTCCATATATTTGATCACAATATTTTTAATGTGTTTTATCTCCTATGTCGTGCATTGATTCTTTTAACAGTATTAAATCGTTGGTTTCATTACGATCTAATTTGTTTAACCAATCTACCGCATGGTAGGTTATTGTCAATTCGTTTGGAATAGGAAGGTCCAAAGACCAGCAGTGGGATATATATATATATATATATATATATATATATATATATATATATATATATATATATATATATATATATATATATGCTATATACGGTTTCACCATATATATCATGTCTTTCCATTAGTTTATCTCTTTCTTATTATTATAAAATCAGACCAAATTACAGTACCGGACTTTATAATAAAATAAAACAAATAGACAAGACTTATACAGCAAACAGCGATCAGTACAAATAATAAACGCTATTAACAATCAACTTTGAGTGAAAGTTACGTCGAAGATTTAAAACATTAACAAGTACCAATAAAAAGTGTAAGGGTTAGTTTATTTCACAAGGAAATGAAAATGAGCATTTTTGGATCCAATGCCCCGCTTCGATCTATGTTTGAACTGTACCACAAATACATAAAAAAAACAACGCTTTAGACATTCTCTAAGACAGTGTGGTACAATTAACGTACCGTAATAAATCTAACATTTAAGTCTGTATAATATTTGATTTGTCTGCTTTCACTTTATGTTAATGTAGCGTCCATCAATAATTAGGATTATATTTAAATATATTTTTAGAACTATTTAGAATTATGCACTATGAATGTAACTCCTGTTGATGGTCCATAAATAAATAAATAAAATACTTGGGTACAATAAAGTTATAGTTTTATATGACGCTATTTGGATTATCAAATAGGAACATAAGATAGAAACGTGAATCTCAGTGATGTTATAAATCGCTCCATTCCAACGCACTCCAACTTCACCTCAAAGCTTGTCCAAAACTTTTCCTAGTTCCCCTTACATTTCAATAGCCAGGGGCCGAAAGGAAGTTTCAAGTATCCTGGTTACGCTATCTGAAACAGTTAAAGCTGTTATTTGGGAGTGCCGACCCTCTTAATTACCGGCTTCCTTCTTACGGAGTTAACATTTTGGCACTTTCGCCCTTTTCCGGGGAATTTACTCTTTGGCTTTCACTAACAGTAAGTAACTTTATCGTTAAGTTAGAACCGTAATTTACTTTTTTGCGTTAATAATGGGTCTTGATTCGTAAGTAGAAATATATTACTTCTGCTATTTATCTCAAACTGGCGTCTAATGTTATTATTATTATTATTTTATTAATAAATAAGTGTTGGGTAATATAAAAAATTAAAGAGCAATACAATGGTATGGTCACATTTGTCGGAGGAACAATCATTGGAGTAGACGAAGACTAAAATGGAACCTTTCTATACGATGTAGACGTAATTCACGAGTGACTTCATAACCAGTCTCATGGTCTTCTGCAAAAGTGCAATATTTCTCAGAGCATGAGTCTACCACAGTTAAAAAGTTACTGCAAAAATAGGAATTTTCTTTCTCGAATCATCAATTTTCTTTACATAACTGTCTATTTTCATTAATGAAAGTGGCTGTGGTAAATTTACCCAATATATCGGACTATCCTTGTTTACTGTTCACGCAGTTACTTTTTAGTGTTATTGTGTTTGTGTACTAAATAAAATTCAATCTATGAAAGCGGCTAGTTCAGCACAAGATTTGCCGTTCAGTGTCGTGAAAAAAAAAACAAAATATATAAGATTATATGACAATTATTTAAAAAATATATAAAACATTGCAAAAAATATATTTAGGTTGTATATAACTAACATATGTGACATTGCAACGTATAGAAAAACGTTTATAGTTTTATTGTATAATCTGTTTACCTATAGCAGGTTTATAATCTGTTTTTCTATATAATTATTGAAGTAGTTTTGGATACACAATCATAACGATCGTAATCATCAGCTCGCCATGTAACTTGATCTTTGAGCCAGTTTCTGCTATCTACCCTGGGCAGATCATGATATTCCCAAGCTGTATATCCCTTCTTTTGCAAAGACGAGGCCTTAACTCCAACACTTATCTGCTTCAACCGTTTTAAGTTCTCCGACAAACATGTCAATCTCATTGCTACTTTAGTTTTGCTGACACGAAGGACTATGTCGGTGACTTAAGTTCTCCGGCAGATTTTTTCATTTCAAATTTCAAATCCCACTTAGATATAAAGAAGAATTATATAAAAACACATACAAATTACATTATATATTAATTTCTAAGTATAATATTATAAATACAAAGGTTTAGAATAACTTCATTATGTACATATTTTTTTAACAGGCCATATATGTCCCACTGCTGAGCACGGGCCTCTCCATTTCTCCATTGACGACCATTTGGCTCAGTGACGGAGGACCCCGCCACTGAGCCAAATGGTCGGCACTTGATTATATAATAGAAAAAAAATGTCAACGTGAAATAATAGTACCTAATTTACAAAATGTAGAACAACCCAAAGTTTATGCTTATATTTTACCGTGTAAAGTAAGTGGCCAGAAGTCGTATCATCACAAAGCGCTGATGCAAAGCCAAGCGACAAATGGGTACCTTCATAAAACCTTCGGAGTCTAGTCTGCGTTATAAAAATACGGCATCGGATAAATAAAAATATAAAATAAAATATGAAATGAAAGTGGCGCGGGGCGCAAGAAACTCGCGATCCTTTTGAATGTGTCTGTTGGGGAACAATGAGCTAGTGGAGCTGTTTATTTTTTAAACAATAAAAATTTATATTGTTTTAGTGTCTATTTTTTTTGTACAAATTATATTACATAAGTGAACTTAATGCCAGAACTCATGTATGCAAAGTACATTCCGGAATAGAATAGACCCACCCCATTTCCTTTCATGGGTGTTGTTCGAGGCGATTATTGGAGCAAATATCATGAGATGCAGCAGTAATTATGTAAGAATAAATACAATTCTAGGATTCTTAATCGTCCGCTGAAAAGTAGAGGCAGACAACACCCTTCAAGGGTAAGGGAAGCCAATGTTCTGCAGTGGATTGTTATAGTTATATAACAATGATGATAATTAAATAAATTAAAATTATTACTTTACTTTAAATTTACTCAGTATTTAAGAAAGCAATGATGCCACCGACGTCAGTTAGAAATTTACTAGCACAGACTGGAACTAAATTCTTAAGTATAAAAAGTAAATTCTTAAAAATTACTCAAATAAATAATATGCAAATGAATATTCGGTTCTCTATCTGCTATTTTCTACTTTATTGCATGTAAATAAAATCAGTGAGAATGTGAAATTTAAACTTTCAGTAATAAAGAGCAGTAAAAAATTTAAAACATTACGATTATAGTGGCAGATTTATTGCGAAAAATACTTAAATATGAAATTTATATACATTGACTGATAGGTCAAAACATAAGATGTGCCTTTTGATGTCCCTTATAACATATACCTTTAATAAGTATTACATAATAATAAATTAATATAAAGGGGGATGTTTTAGTTTTTCTCGTTATATACATTTGTTGAGTTCCGGAGGCCCAACACCCTTCCCCTTCCCTCTACCCCTCCTCCTCCAATTCCCACTCCCATAATAGCACTTTTCTTAATGGTCGGCAACACTTCCGCACTGCCTATGGCGCTGCGGAAGTCTATGGGCGGCGTTGATCGGTTTCCATCATGTGACACGCCTGCTCGTTTGCCTTTGTATCCCATAAAAAAACATACATAACTGGCATGAGATTCGGACGTTAAAGTACTGATAATGTATGGATTTTATTAGGTATTCATTTATTCCCTTTCCCTTTTTGAAACCCTAGCATTTAGAAGGTAGTGTACCAAGAAGGAATATATTAAATATCACAATTATATCAAAGCTGTTTTTTATTCTTTTGATTAGTATAGAACTATTTTTAAAGTCACTGTGAAATGAAAGCTCCATGCCACTCTTTGTTCCTTCGGAGTGTTTCTTTGGCCGTAACAATCTGAAGGCGGCGCCACGGGTCAGCAGAGACCCCCTCCCCCACTTGACGACACGACACATGCTTGTGTGTGTGTGTATAAATAAATGAATACTTATATATTACTGAAGAGTAAGCTTTCAATAGAAAACATTTTTGGTGAATATTATTCTAAATTATGTTATTGTATTTTACTACATATAATATGGTTTATCTCTCCAAAAGTCTTGAATTAATGTTAATGTCTCGATAAAATAATTTTTCCTTTTAGCAGAATCAAATTTTAAGAAAGATTAACTTAACATTTTATTAAAAATTAACATTAATACTGTTTTTTTGAATATTCAGTGTCTTATATATTAAAAATAAATTATGACTAAAATTTCAAACATTTATTGATTTTGTCTCAACCATCAATAATTACCGTAAAATCACTTTAAGGTCTATCTTATATTTATTATTTAACGAAATATTATCGGATTTTTATTTATTAAAAAAAGCTAACATAGCTACAATCACTGAAACAAAAATTTTTAATGGTTATATTTAGAAATTTTATTAAGCGAAGAAGCTTAACCTCATGGTAAGTAACCGGCACTACCCATGAACATCTACAATACTAAGGGGTACTACATATATTACGTTTACTTTAGGGTAAGGATATGAATAATAGGAGATGAAGAAGGAAGTAATGGGAGCGTGACAAGGAAGAAAAAAGGAAAGCGTAAGGAATTGCGGTTTCGGATCCTTGCACTGTCTATTCGAAATGTGGTAACGAACAATGATGGATATTTTCCGAGAGAGTGATAATTCAGTCGACCCATTCGTGCTATACTATTTGTGCTATGAAATCACTATATAATTAATCATAACCTAGATAATGTTATGAAAACTTAATAAGATTCAAGTTTATTAATGGAGTCAGGCATTACTTTCCGGAAATCCATCCCTATATGGACAGTCAAAAGTTTTACTTAGCTAAGATCCGCGACAAGCAAACAATAACAGAAAATTAATAATGTGTGTTTTCCTGTTCGATGAATTGTTCGCTTGTCGCGGGTCTTAGCTAAGTAAAACTTTTGACTGTTCACATAGATGTTAAAAATCAATAATGCTAAGAAAACATTATATTTATGCCTACATGAAAACTGTTAGTAATATTGGAACGCAATAATTTTAGTTCTTAAATAATTTACATGTGGTACATTCTCATATCTCTATGTTTTCTACTTCTTAATTCTTTTCTTTTCTTTGATGGCAATTAATTACAAATATTATGCCAGTGTCAAGTAATATAAAATAATTCTCAATTTCTTAAAATGTAATAAGTCAGCTTATCACGTTACGTCTTGATATTTTATCAAGGTGGCAATTTTATCAAAACCTTCTATGGGCTTTTTCAGTCAACTTAAAAAGTTACGATACCCGCATTTATTTCATTTCACTTCACTTATACAGCTTAATCGAATTATATTGCAAAATACGCCACCACAATTAAATAATATAACTGATAATAAAATTATATAAGATTATGAAAATTAAAAACACAACATCACTGATGTAAGTTGGCGGGAGAAGTATAGTTCTTATTTATTCCTTTACTCTGAGTTGATTATTAAACTAAGTTGAAATTAATTGCAAATTCTCTTACCACAATCATGCAACATTTTCTTCAAAAACAATATTCAAATAGGTTTAGGTGTTGTAAAATTGTTAAACATGAAATTTATTTAAAGCCGAAGATATTGTAACAGGTCTTACTCGTCTGATTTTTAATCTGTGCTACGTAGAATCACGCGGGCTTTGTTGAGCGTCGTTTCGGGATCGGATCGTGAGGGTGGTCAGATTATTGAAGCGACGGCAGGCACCGCGCCTCGGCCGGCCTTTCAAGATCCTACGGACTTACTGTTACACATTTAGTGGGAGATTTATGATCGGTGTCCAAGCCCGATGCAAATATGTTTCCTTGCTGCACGCATGTCAAGCTGCTAGCGATGTCCTTTCTGCGCTCTAAACTTTTTTATGTTAATATAAAAACAAACACACAGTTATAAAAATATAATTCAAATAGGTGAATTTTATTTTTATAACTGTTTGTGGTTTCGGTATAATGAAGAGGGATCCCATATCCCATATATACCATGGATGTCTTACAAGGTGACTATGGGAGCGAAGCATCAATAACTCAATTGGTAAGGCCCGGACTTACGATCTGTACGTATCTTTCATTGGACTATTCATGTGTACTATTTCCTAGTACAAACATTATGACCTTAGTCGAAATGGTTAAAAATAATTTTATTAGATAATATTAAAAAGGTTACTATAGATAAATAGATGGCAGCTTCTGAATATTAAAAAAAACAATAATAAAATCCTTCCACCAAGCGTGGGAATTAATAGAACAATGATATAGCAATACCTATAAATTTTGAGGAATGTCAAGATCCAGCGGTGAACTGATACAGCGAAACTTATGATCTAAAATTGTGGCTCGATTCTACTTAACATAAGACTTGAATTTTTTCATAACAACAAATTTTTCATAACTACTTCACTTAAAGTTGGAGTGGTTAACAAGAATGCTATTAATTTTAAAAATATTGCTGGTCTTCTTAAACAAATGATAAGGCTAATACGTAAATACTAATAGATTATGAAAATACTAATATGTTGCTTTTGGCAGACTCAGCTTTTTGAGATACCTACTCAGATCTTTTTTATTAATAGAAATTAGAATATTCATTTATTTTTCAGCAAACTCCAGAAATTTCATTTTCAACCAAAAACATGAAAAGGGTTATTATAATTTATTTATTTTATTTGCAAACTTAGAGCTAATGTTACAATTAATAAAGTTTTGTCGAAAGTTAGACTTCTTATTTACATAGTGATTTTCTTTGTTACATGTCTGTGAAGCATGGATGAAGGGTAACTACCTACTTCATTTTTTGTGTGTTTGTCTGTCAGTCTGTGTGTACATAACGTATCATTATTATTCCATAACCATTTTCCATTAGCCAGTTTGTCCTGGGAAGTACTTACTATCCAGGCGCTGTGTTTGAAAAATGCCCGCATAGGCATTGTTTTATAACTTCTAATTATGATGATAAGCTAACATTCATTGTTATTAGATTATATAATATATGTATGTAATTAGATTTAATTATAAATAGAGTTAGATAGAATTGTAGGATTCGATTTCAGTAACTTGTATAGCTAGAATATTCTTTGAAACGTATTGTGCCAAAGGATACTCTCATGATGTCGTATTTCGCGCACGTAAAATGTCACATTACTCAGTGTCACGCGCAACGATCGTGTACAGTCGCACACAAAACACTTTGGTTAATATTAAATCATTTATTTTAATTTTTTATTGGGGATAAACGTTAATCTATTATACTTTAGTTCATACGTTCGATTCGGGATAAATCGTCGTTCAGTTCATGTTTGTCAACGTAATATGTGTTACAATGGCACCTGCAATGAGGAGTTGTGATTTATGTGTGTGAGTTACAATCCTTTTTTATTATTTTAAGAAGCGTTTTCTTTTTTTTTCAGAAGTACACGATCTCATATACGTATACGTCATCGACGATAAAATATTTTTTTATCACTAAATTTCCTAAATGACAATTTTGTACACATCTTTTTGCAGTTGTCTGTACTACTCTATAGTTTTAGTTAGATATTTGGTTTAGTATTTATTAAAAACATCTGTCTGTAGGAGCACAGAAAAATGGGATAAATATATTTTTAAGATTATTAAGATATATGAAATGTTTAAAACGAATTAATTCATAAAAAACGTATGATAATAGCAAGTAATATATATTTATTTCAATTCTGTAAATATTGTTATACAAAAATAGAGCGTTCATTTAGTTTTTACGCACCGTCAACATTTTCTTATAGATACGAATTTATCGAATGCCAAACTGGAGTATGTGGATATCGAAAATTTTCAATATTCGAAGTACAATCGAGCACACAAGAGGCGAGCGGGTGAGATAAGGGTTGGTTTGCGGGATGAGGGGCAGGGGGTTTTCTGAGGCGCTGCTCGCGGCGCCTGCAGCCAGCGCCCGAGATAAGCGACGCCCGACGCCCGTCCTATGAAATTATAGCACCCTCCTGGGTACGGCTCGACGTACACTGCCGCCACACTTACAGAAGCAAATGAAAACACATAAAAATTTATAAGAAGGTAAATTAACTATCATAACTACCGATATTTATAAGTAGTTTTAAAATATACGCGTATAACTTTTTATTATATTTTTTTCTGTCTGTATTTAATTTTGACTTAGCCCAAGTCAAAAAAATAAAAAACCAAGCGCATATATGCCTAAAACTATACATACGTATAAGAATTTAAAAAGGGCAAAACATGTTTGCGTAAAAATTCATACATAAATATGAAACTTAGTTTAAACAAAACTTAGTTATACTTAGCACAAGGTAAGTCAAAAATTAAAAAAAGCAAACGCACATTTGCATTTAAATGCATATATAAAAATGATTCTTAACTATATGTCAAGAAATCTTTAGTCAAATACGACTTTTAAAAATTAATTAGCATTGGTAAATAATGGGTAGGTAGGTATATTAACTTAGAGAACGCTATCCATAAACTAGGAGTTTCTGTAGCGTGGAAAACATTTAAACTCTGAATTAAAATTTAAATTGATAAATACTTGTAATTAAAATTTAAATTTATAAATATTAATATGAATGGATTTTTCAATTCCTACAATTACTTCACACTCACTCATATTTGAACAAAAAAAAAAAAAAATATATATATATATATATATATATATATATATATATATATATATATATATATATACATATACCTTGTTCAAACTATCAATCGTTAATATATTTTTTTTTTTATTCATCCACTCTAGATCAAATACATTTAAATATGTAGTGGATGATACTTCATGTTAATATAGTTTTTTTCAAATATTAATTGATTGCCTAAATTTGATTAATTACTTTTAGTTTTATAAAAAAGAAAAAAATGATCTTATATAATATATTAAGCAGGATATAAAAGTAGGAATTGTCTTTATTTTTTTTTATTATATGCTTATCTTTAAATGCAAAACAACAAAACTGTATAATATTATTAATGTAATACGGTGAACTAAAGAGCGAAAATAATTGAACAATAATATCCTTTTTTGTTTTCACTGTGTAAGAAAACAGCAACTACACGCCGAGCACGGAGAGGGTGCCGGGGTCGAGTCCTCCTCCGGGCCATTTGTCAGTGACAGGACGTCGCACACCGGGAGAGGAGGGGGGGTATAGAACACCCTCGCATTCCTCTGCACGTTTGCGGCTTGTGCAAGCGACTGTACTTCAACGTATGAACGTGTCGGTGGCGAGTTACTGCGAATGTTCGGTCCATTGTGCGCAGGTTTGGTGGAACGTAATGCTTGCGCAAAATGGAGTAAGTAGGTACATAGACCATATTTGTCAAAAACCAAAAACAATATAATTAAACATACTTATGCACAGTCCTACCTACTTCTGGAAAAATAGACGTTACTAACTAAGCTTGTTCAAAACGGATTAAAAGAGCATCCAGATTCCAGACTACGAATAAATAAATACCTGTAGGCCTCACTTTTAGTTATATCGAAGCGAGAATTGAACTCGCGACCATTGACTTCAAATATTTATAACGATGGTTGACTACAAGATTGACTGACTGAGCCAATGAGGAATGAAAATATTGTAGTATATTTTTTACACATCAAAAACAAATATCTACCATTAGACGTGAAACACATATACTCCAAACATAAGCACTTTTAATTTTCACAATTAAAACTAGAAGTGCCTGTGTTTAGAAAATATGGGTCTTCTATGTAGTCTTCTCTTATAAATATTGTTAGATCATAACCAATCGGACTGTTGTCGGTTAAAATGCATCTGATCTGGTGATTTAAAAGGTTATTTTCGAGTTTTTTGCCGATTCTTCTTGGCAGAATCGATCTTCTGATAGACAGTGTAGATATAAAGATACTTTTAACAGTCTTAGCAAATACTCTTTATAGTCTTTTTGAAAGAAAATGATTTGGGTTAGTTTCTAATCTAATAAAATTTTCATGTCTTCTACGTCTATTTTAGAATTGTTGCAAACACTAATCTAGATACCCTCAAAAGATCATAAAAATTGTTAGGTATTTAAATTATTTCTTACAATAATTGTCTTCTTCAAATTTCTTTAATTTTCCTTTCTTCATCTTTCATCCCGGCAAACGTAGTATGATCCAGATAGAAGGGACGATCTGCATAGAGTAACTTTCAGATATTGAATGCGTGTAGCCGAAGATCGGACTGGATGATGTACCTTGGCGCGGGCGAATGACCAGCAGTGGTCCGCCGTAAGCTGACAATGAATGATCCAAGCGACGTAATGTTCTGGAAAAAATCGAAAGTCCTAGAATAAATTAAAGAAAGATAAAATTAGGACCACGTTTGAAGTCACAGAATTTTTTTTATAGAAATAAAATCTGTACAATATGTCCAACACCTGAGAATCAATCACGTTAGTAGAAAATTGTAGTTAATACAAAGTCTCCAACGATACACTATTCTCAAGATTACTTATTAGCAGAAATATTTAAGTAACTTGCTTGCTTTGCTCAATTTATTTCGTGTAACGCAGAGTAAGTTTTAGTACAAATTGTAAACTAAATGATAATGAGATTTCGCGAATCAAAACACAATTACTTCGCGTTATGTGAAACTTAAATAAATTGTTCATTTCACTGAGCTACTAAGACTATGTATACAAACAAAAGATAACAACACACATATATGTCTGCATTATCTACACGTTACCAAAATATATACGCGCAATACAACCTTAATCCCAAACATCAAGTACAAAACTAGCCACATAACGACACTAAGGTCCGGTCTAAGGCGATTACTTCGCCACGCGAGCCGAGAAGGCGCGCCCGCTGAAATTGATCCCCCAGGGGGCTCCCCACACCACGACAGGGGTCCGGGGGCTGAGGGGGGGTGGGGAGGCGATCGCCGTTTTCCTTTGTGCCGCTGGCCCTTTATCCAGGAGACTATCGGCGTGACTTACGGGTGGGATCTGCAAGACACGGAATTTCAGAGATTTACCCACGTGTATATTATGGCGAATATTCTTCGAATCGCTATGAATTTTTCGACGGAATAGACTTAATCTAGTTTTAAAATCGTATCTTATCATACATTTTTGATAATCGGTTCTCTACGTTTGAGTTTGCGTCATAATTTAGTTTAAATAGAGTGTCATAATGGTCGGCAATTATCAGAAGAGCAGTTACTGCTTTTTCCAAGAAATTAAAAATATACTTAGCTACTGAGCAGGCAGATTGACAATGCCTGATATTTCATAGTAGTAGTAACTACGGACTACGTCAAATGTATTTATTCAAAGTTTTTTTATTTCATAATGTTTTAAAAAAAATTGAGCTAGTTACTTTTTGTCTATACTCATATGTACATACCATTGCTAACAAATTATTGCAAATTACATAATGAATGAATTGGCGACTAATTGGTTCTGTGGCGGGGCCCTCCTCCCGCGGAGTCAATGGTCGCGGGTTCGATTCCCGCATCGGAATAAATATATGTATATGGATTACAAATATTTATTCCGAGTCTGGTAACCCCCTAAATCCGCATTGCATAAGCGTGGAAGATTAACGTCCGTTTCTCCAGAAATGGAGAGGCCCGTGTTCAGCAGTGGGATATATATATATATATAGGCTGTTAAAAAAAAAACATAATGAATTGAGTAATTTTGAGTTAATTTTTAGGTAAAATATTGACGTATATTATATATGTCCTGAGTTGATTTGCTCATCAGCATAAATACATATATATGGACTACAATTATTTGAATTTCAAGTCTGGGAGATCCGCCAATCTCCCTTGCACAAATGGTGCTAATGTCTTTTCCTCCAGAAATAGGTTGCCTATCTCCAGAACATATATGGGCTGTGAAAAAAAAACGTATATCCTTTATTTTTAAAAATTTTATGCAACCATACATTTATTCATTAATGTTAATGGGCCTTTAAGCCATCAAAGAAGCAAATAACTGAATATAGGTACATATATTCACTATAATTTATCAATAAGGAATGAAATACGTTATAGCCGTAACTTCTACTAGAAACTTTTAATAGTTTTTACTTTAATATTTTGATTTAATTAAAGAAGGAATGAGTAAGTGGATAGCAGGACAGGTTTGTTTCTTAGATGTAAAAAATATAGACGGAGCTATGATCTCTTTTTTCTACTGCAGAATACGACTTTTTTCATTTTTATTTATTCTTAGTCAGCAATATTTGTAAATGTTATATGTATTATAATTATAGTTCAGCCATTTTATTTTTATCTTCTTCTCCGATTATTTATTTCGTTACGCTACGTATGAATAGTGTCTATAATAAGAGCAGATTTCCATGAACGGCGACAGTTGTTTATCATCAGGACCCCAGCTCACACGTTTGCCTCTCGCTTCCATGAAGAAAAGCTTTTTATTGATACATAATATAACAAACAGATTAAACATTTAATTATTTCAATACTACATTGTTTTAATTTTATTATCGTGGCCTTTATATATTATATATGTAATATATAATCATATATTATATAATATAGCACCCCTGTACAAGTGATTCAGTAAGCCTAACTGAAAATCGCTATATGTATAGATCGTCATGGCCTATGCTAAGTGAGAGCCTTTTAATGACGTCATACTACTATACACGTATATTATAGTGCTTTTTTATGTTTTTAAATGGTTGTGAAGTTTTCTCATTAGTGTTTGTTATTAATTTTTGTATGGGATAGGAGGGCAAACGAATAAGCGTGTCGCCTGATGAAAAGCAATCAACGCCGCCTATAGACAACCGCGACACCGCAGGAGTCAAAAATAATCAACGATTCATACATTCGTTCACTTCTATATATAAACATTTCAACCCTTTGTCATAATACAAATAAATCTCATATCAAAAATATCAACGAACAATCGCAGTGCTTTGATACACAAGTTCGTAACAGAAATCTAAATTCCTTGCAAGGAAATAACATTAAGAGGATGCATAGTTGGACATGTTCCTCCTAGTCACATGTAAAAGGAGATAAAGTGTTTTAAGTACATTGACATTTAATTCAATTAGGTAAAAAAAAATGTTTCTGCTTTTTAATTTAGTAGGAACAGACAGACAGACAGCTTCTTGCTAACAGTCCCCTATATCAATTTTTTCGTATATTCCCTCATTAATGTTTTATTCAACATTATCGTATTTCTCCGCAAAAGGAAATGGATATATTAAAGATCATTTTTGTAAAATTGTTGATTCCCATTATTTCGATATGCTCTATGGGAGGTACGGTATGTGGATAATATACAATTGTGAAGACAGACGTTACCTATAAATAATACTATATCAATATAAGTAGCAAACCAGCTATATTAGTTAGCTAGTTCTATTGGCAAGGATTACGTTTAAGGACTAAGGTCGTGGGTTCTCTACTTACCGCTTACGTTTATATGATGCCCTTTCCAGTTCAGCGTCTTGAAATGAAATGAAACGGGGACATCCACACCCCACATAGAGGTGTGAGATCGAGCTTCGGGGATAAACCATGCTCGAGCACCAATTTAATGGTGCGACTGTCCCCCGGTCTTTAGTGCCGCTGTTCCCAGTGGCTTTTGGAGCATCCTAACAAAGAAAACGAACGAAACGGAGACATCGAGCTTAAGGGATGAACCCCACTGGCATCCTATCGACTTCGCGGTATCTAGATATGGCTGAACCTCTCCCTACCTTGGGTCCGTGGCAGGCTTGAAGACGTTTTTAAGACGCTAGACTTGCTCCCCTCCATGCACGTTCACCAGAGGGACGTCCGCTCCCACGAGAGCTCCTACTGTCGTCTCCTGGCCCGATGACTCCCCTTGCGCCTCGAAGGGGCGCGGGGGCAAGGGGAGCAAGTCTAGCATCTTGAAAACGTCTTCCAGGTACATTAGTGAACAGTCGTTACGTTACCTTGTTGTAATCGGGATAAATTCTTATTATTAGTGAACAACGGACAAACTTTTAAAAATAAAGCGTGCGATGAAGTTTCTAGAAATGAATAATAAAGTAATTAAATGAATATTTAAGCTCCCTTTAGTACCACAAGAACTCGCTTTTTTTTAATATTAAAAGGGGCTATGTCGAGACAGTAAAAAGGATATAATATATTAACCAGGTATGCTGGAACGTTTTCTGGAGAATGTGTTACATTCTTAACCAACTGCCATTCCTAAGCTTATTTAGTGCCGTATATAACCAGCAGTTAAAAGGCTTTTTCCGTAGTAATTCTTTTACTATTCTAGTCATCGTAAGGGCTTCTTACTGCGTGGAGTTGAGGTCGCATTAGACTTGGAACAAGAAATGTAACGCATTTTTTTTTTCGTAATATGATAAAATGAACGCAAGGAACGTAGTGCTTACATTCTGTTTCGAAGCCCTTTTCTATTTATGCAGTTGTACACTACATTTTTTACTGTGCGTTTTCTATTAAATATACGGCTAGACGATTTTTTCGCGGTATTATGACGGATGGGGCGTGACATCTGGATGTCTGGTGGTGTTCAATTACCCGTACATAACTTATTTTATGGAAGCAACGCGACAAGCGAACGCTAACGAGCTAGCGCGTCACTTGGTGTAAAGCAACTACCGCTGCCTATGAAATCCCAGCACTAAGTACTGTGTCGTGTGGCGTGATCTTTAGGGGGTTTCTTTCTTTGAATAAAATTCTTCAAACTGATATTATTTTATTTTTCTTGTATTATTGTACATTTATATCATATTCATATTTATTCTTTATTATATTTTATTATCACTTTTCAATTTACATTTTATATATGCGCCGGACGGGTGACATGTCTATATCAAAGACGTCAATCGAACTAATATTTTGTTTTAATAGAAAACAATTTATTTCTTCTTTATTTTAAACTTTAAATAAAGAATTTAAAACGAAATAATAAAAAGTTTTATTGCATAAGTGATACATTTATTAATGTATCACTACAGTACCTACTGCAGATGCGTTCCCCACTTTACGGTTAGGATGTGAATAAAGGAAATGAACGAAGGAAGTAATGGGAAGGGGAAAGAAATTAGACCTCCGTGTCCCTGCACTCACCGTATGAAATGCGGTACAAACACTAGATGGCGACATTCTGTGTGAATGCGGTAGGTACTTCACCGGACAACTCAACTCAGTGCTATAATGGCTCTACTTGAAAAGTTACTCTAAATTGTACATACATACATATCGTCACGCCTGTAGGAGTGGGCAGTAACCACAAATCTATCTGCTACGACCTCAGTATATTTTCCTTACTTCCTCCACACTCATTACCCTCTTCATACAGGCTCGCCGGTTAAGGGTACTTTGGACCTAGCCTTTCCTAAAACTTCAGCAATTTGACCAAGGTATGTTCGCCTTGGTCCCTATCAACCCTTCCATCAAATCCACATCCGTGACATAAATTTCGTTTATCAGTCATCGTTCATGCATCCTCTCTATGTGCCCAAACCATCTAAGCATCCCTTTTCTCAAATTTTTATTACGATAGTTTCTTTTACTCCACATCGCTCTCTTATAACTTCATTTATTCTTCTTCTATGAGCCTATCTGCATTTTATTAATAGAAAAAACATATTCAAAGCATTGTAAACATTTAACAATCAATATTCTATCTTTATGGCTAATAGTTAAGGTTTAATTTATAAAAATATGTCCATCTGTAGTAACAACACCCGCGTAAGTCAATATTAGCACGACAAAGAAAACATGCAAACTAAACAAGTCGTTATAAAGCAAAGTATTTAATGTGTGCTTAATACGAAAATGGACCGTACATATGTGTGTATAAAGTAAAAAATCAAACGTCAATAGTAGTATTTGTACTTTGATGTACAGATTGTAACGTTAGTTGGACTCAAACGTGCGTCATTTACTCTTGCTTTGCTTTTTTCAATTACTATTGATGTATATTGTTAGTTTGTATTAATTAATATAGTCGTACTACCTAAACAGACTGTGTTTCAGTAGTGGAGTTATCGTTTTTAGAGTCAGAATTGCGGGTTAGATTCTCCTATTGGCATTAATACGTGACCTGTATGTTAAAGACATAATGGACAAGCCTGAGGGATTAATGTCGATATCTCTAAAAATGGGGAGGCCATCTGCCCAAAATTGGAACATATATGGGCAATTAAAAAGTCGTGATCGTTTGTTTGGCTTGGATCTTTGGGTGTGTTTATTATTATGAAATGGGTAGTCCATAAAATGGGCATAAGAAATCATCGATCTAAGATATACATATATATCAATATATAATCACGCCCGTTTTCCAGGTTCCAGGTGTCGGCAGCGACCACAGATTTCCACTTACTACGATCTCAGCAGCAACTTTCTTTGCTTTATCCACACTTATCACTCTTCATACAAGCTCGACGGTTAAGGGTATTTTTGACATGGCCTTCCTTGAGAATTTCAGCAATTTGTTCAAGGTATATTCTCCTTGGTTTTTTCGAACCGACCCTTCCATCTACATCTGCAACGTACATTTTTTTATCAGTTGTCTTTCATCCATTCTCTCTATGTGCCCAAGATCGATCTATATAAGATGCCTATAAAATGGGCAAAGGAAAAGAATTTTGCAGTTTTCCCATATCAGTAAGTGTAGCTTTATGAGGGGCCCCTAGCAATCTTGATTAGCCTCTACCATACTATCGTGATGCATCTTCAGTCGTCTCAATGGTATCTCTGTATTGAGAAAGCAACATAAACGTAAACATTTTACAATTGTTTAAACATAATTTAAAGCTAATAAAGGTAGACTGAGTAAAATTCAAAAAATAATATTTAAAAATCTTCTCGAAATAAGTTGAAAACCTTAAAAGGTTTAAAACTAAATAAGTTATACCTTTTAATTTCTTAGTGTGAGTACAAACATCGGAGCCCACTCATTACGCCTAGACTCGTTTAGAATTGAAGCGAAAAGTGGGCCGTTTAATCTTGCTCTACTACGCTGAATAGCTGGCAACTCCTACTTGAAAACTCTGTTACCATTATTTGAAAATAAATAAATATATTTTTAAAGCTAAAATGAACATGTAATGTGCCAGACATATCTGTGTATTTGTATTATCAAGTGAATTCTAACAAAGATTGTAATACCTAATGGATTTTTAAAACGATAACTGAACTTTCTTATACCAGTTTATAATTGTGTAAGAAATTAAAATATGTATGAATTTAATTTAATAATTGTAAGAACCTATTAATTGTAAAAAGTTAATAATTGCAAGAATTTATAATAAATAATTTTATGAATTTAATATAATAGAATAAACTCAATTACTACAAGAAAAGTAATATAGCATTGATTATCGGATTAATAATACAATTTTTCACTTAGCATGATATTAGAACAAATAATTGTAATCTTTGTATGGAATCAAAGCTTTATTATTATTATACTTTATATAGTAACTGGGGATCGTAGATTAGTTTTCATTGCTTAAGAAGACGCTACTAGTGAGATAAAAAATAGTACGAATATCAAAAATAATTATTTATTTAAGTATAGCTTTTCTAAACATTTCCCTCCAACCTCTACGCACTATACATTCGGGTGGACCAGCTTTCAAAACATTTAAAAACCTTGCGGCAGGTCGAAAAATACCCGCCGAAATTCTTCGACGGCTTCGTCTGCGGTGTTTAATTTTCGTCCACGAAATATTTATCAAAATGTTGTATGTAGCTTTAGTTCCACGCACAATGCGAACACAGTTGAATAATAACCAGCGAAACCCAATCAACGGTTCTATGGATTATTTCGATTGGCGATCTCTCCCCTATGATCGTCTATCCCGTACTTATCTTACCATATTGACATAGCCATCTCGGAAAAAAATGAGATGACCCTATTCTATGTCGGGAACAAAATATATTTAAATCGATAATCAATACCTACAATACTAAGACCAATTAAAAAACAAACGGTTGGCAACGCTGAGACGCCTCCGGAATTGGGGATGTCTTCGAACCTTCAAAAAACAAGACCTGCCACGCTTCCGTAGTGCTTATGTCTATGTGCGTTATCTGCTTTCTGTCAAGCGACACGCCTGCCCGTTCGCCTAGGAAACCCATAAAACAAAGCTTATATATAAATTGCTAAGACTCTGTGGAGCTACCTTCGGCGGTGTTTCCGGACCTATACGACATTGGCACCTTCAAAAAACAAGCCTACATATACCTGAAAGGCCGGCAACGCTTCTGCAACTCCTGAGGTGTCGCGGTTGTCTACGGGCGGCGTTGATTGCTTTCCATCAGGCGACACGCTTGCTCGTTTGCCCTCTTATCCCATAACAAAAAAAACTTGTTCTTTGAATAATGTCTCTCCATTTGAAAGGTGTGCTCAAGTCCCTTCGATATTAATAGGCACCCGTTCATTTCGCAGAAGGTTGGCGATGCAGATCTTGTTTGTGTAGCAAAAAAGAAATAATCCATCAATCCGCAGACGGTGATGGTGGGGAATGTTCACGGCGTGCCTATTTCGAGTGCGACGACGTCGCAGGCACCGCGCGTGACGCGTCCACTCGTGCAAGATGAAGATACCGCGGCAGATTAATCGCTTTACGGCTTCTAGGAAGCACTATTAAAGAACGACTAAGGACGCGCGCGTGTAACTATTGCTTTATAAATAACTGTAGGTACGACGGTTTTAGTACCTACTGACTTTAAATACAAATAATATCAAATACATCGACCTCCTACATGACATTTCCGCCATGTGGCACGTTGATTCGACTATCATTGTAACCATGGCAGGATCCGTGAATGGACTTATTGGTAAAAATTTGGACGCCCATCTTCTGTCTAAGTTATGTTTACGTAAATGAGTTTAATTAAAAAATCAAAAAGAAGCCATATTGTGGACGATCTATGATCGTGAGAAGGTTTCTTTTCTTGGATGCCTAAATCCTTCGTATGCTTGGTTTATCCCGCTACGAAGGATTAATAACACTATTAATAATATTATTTTTATATAGTTTTTGTTATATTCATGAGAGAAATATGTAAATGAAGCTAATAATAATAAAAGCTTTTATTCGAATAAATTCATAGTTCATAATAATTTTTTGTTGGAATGGAAAGAAAATCTACGCCGCCTATAGACAGACATCCGCAGTATGCATATATGATATGTATTTATCAATATTATAACAGACAGCCAGGCTAGAAGGCACTGAACAAAATATTAATTGTCGGTATCAAGAGATCAAACATAAACTAATGATAGAACTGTCTGGAAATATATTTTCAACCAGAACAAGGCGATTAACGCCTTGGATAGATGTACTAGTTCTATTTAATTCAAAAATTGAAGCTCTATTGTACACATGTACCTATGAATAAAATTGAAATGTCTGTCTGTAATATGGAAATGTATTTAAGTTTATTTTCCTTTTACTTAAAATATAAGTAAGTTTTTGTGTATGTGTCTCCCTATCTTTTTATTATATATGTCCGTGAAAATGTTACAATCACCTGACTATACTAATTGGGATGGTAATTTACTACAAGATAAAAAAATTAAAAAAGAATGATTAACAGTAATTTTTATTTCAAAAAATTGATTTAATAATGATTTTTTGAGAAATATTTGAGAAAATCCAATACACCTAAATCATATTATAACTTAAAATCAACTAAAAATAATTGTATTAACTCGTAAGTTATATAATTTTAATTAATTAGTATTATGCTAGATGCATTAATATTACTAAAACTATAACCATGTTTATTATATCGATCTATATCTATGGTGGTTTATCGTGACGCGTCCTCACATCTTCGATAATCAACACGGAGCGGAGGTACCACCAAGACATCCACCAATCAGAATACATATTTTCGACCCTTCACACCAGAGGCGAGAAATCCGACACCTTTTCAATGCCTGATCGCAAAGTGACCAAACATTATTAAATAATTTAACAAAACTACACTCTATGTTATTACAATAAGGATAAAATTTCAATACAATGTATAAGGTGTGAAAATTGACGCCTATAACCGAGTAGTGGTTCAGGATCGGGCGAATAGCCGAATGAGCTTTATGTCATTGTTATAAGATTCAATATTTACTATGATATTGATATTCATTGTTTGCTTTCAGGTATTCAGTGGTAGTTTGAATTGTGCTTTAATATACAGTGATACAGTCGGTTTTAACATGCGTTGTATTGGTGTTAAATTTAACACTTATCCAGTGTTGTTTATATGCATCGATAGAATTTCGTATTGTGATTGGTGGAGGCTGAACAGAGTACAAAATGGTATCATTAATCATCATTGGCTACTATAATACTATAGAAGATGTATAATCTTAAAATATTATTATTATTATATTAATAAATATATAAAGCAATATGAACTAAACGGAGTATTAAGGGCATGACTTAAGGCAGATGCCTTGCCTACCTTAGATGAAATGGGAATAATAATAAAGCAAGAAGGATATAATGGGATTGGAAGAAGGAAGTAATAACAGGACAAGGAAGAAAATGAAATAAAGAGAGTGGAAAAGAATTGGTTCTCCCGATACCTGCAATATAAAGACAAACACTTGACGCCAATATTCTATAAGGGTGTGTACTTCGACGCTCATTCGTGCTACGATGGCTCATATATTAAATTAGCACATATAATAAATCTAGTTGCGTGTTAGCTGAAGAGTTATGTGTCCGATAGAACTCTTACGCTAAAATGCTACTAAATTCAGTACTCATATGATTTTAAAGCCTTATTTCTATTAAACGACTTAAAATAGTACGCATTTGTCGCGTATACATGTTAATCATATACGTATATATATTAATCACGACACAGGAACGTTCGATATTTTGAATATCAACATACATCAATTAAAGCGATCGCTCCGTGATATCTTTGGCAACCGATAGATCACAAAATTATTGTTATTCTTCTTTCTTTTTATATTTCTTATTTTTTTTAAATTTAATTTTATCTGTTCAATTTTATAATATTTCATTATTACATAAGTAACCCTATTGTTAAAATGTAGCCATGCTGTGCGCAAATTTAAAGAGTTATAGTCCGGGCGTTGTTAAATTTATATAATATCGTATTCTTTAAGACTGTAACTTGTTTTTGTGTATAATAAATAAAATAAATTAAAAGTATAGAAATTAAATCTATAAATGACAGAATTTTAATTGCTCAGTATCTGAGATCTATGGAGAGGGTTTCCCTCGAAGTTTCTTTAACGGATATGTATTGGAATTAAGAAATTCATAAATGGATCAAAGACACTTTATGGTCTCTTCCCCGACAGAAGTGTCCATTGCCATTTGAACCCATTGCCACTGTGGTGATCCCACATGATTATAACATGGGGGCATTCAAGAAAAGTACGTATGTGTTCGTTAAAGGCCGGCCACACACCTCTGGGTGTGCGGATGTTTATGGACGGCGGTGATCGCTTTCCACCATTTGACCCGCATGCTCGTTTGCCTGCTCTACTTTAAAAAAACAACTTCAATTTGTTCGTTCAAACAGCTATCTATGTGGGTGACTCTGGTCGTTCGGAAGATTCATATTTATGATTATTGATGGAGTCAGGCGTTACTTTGCGGAAATCCATCACCATGTGGACAGTCAAAAGTTTTACTTAGCTAAGATCCGCAACAAGCAAAACAATAACAGAAAATTAATAATGTGTGTTTTTCCGTTGGGTTTAGTGGTTTTTTTTGGAACTTAAACCAAAAACTTACCGAAAATCGGCCATCAATTCTCCATCCACCAACCACTATACACAACATCAAACACACACTACCACTTTTCCACCTTGTAAACGACACGTGTTTCGCCCCAACACGAGGCATCTTCAGGTATAGTAGACTCTACGGAAGACAACCGAAAAGGATTCATATTTAACAGACAAACAGAGCAAAGCTCGTCCAAGCATCCAACCAATTAATTTCTGACATATGTTTCTTTATCGCGTCCAATCTTTTTTGCCGCCAATGGGTTGTCACATTCACGCACCATTGAGCAAGATGTAACTTTTTAATTTTCCCATCAGATCTCTTTTCTAAGTATCTAATGTCTATTTCTAACCAGTTATCAAATTTCAATGTTGTGTGGCGGTTAGGAAACATGATTATGACATGATACGGGCTATATCACTTTCGTTCTACTGATTACGTTTCCTTTTTTTTTATCGTCCAAACTTTTGTATTTATTTGTCGGCTCCTAGTCTATCTCTAAGGTTAACAAGTTTTATATCTCGATCGGTAACTTTTGTAAGAGTATCGCGTTGATTTTTATTAGTGACTTATCTCATAATATTTCCGTCATATTTAAGATGATTTGATGGGCTCGCTTTGGGAATTGTTTTAAATTTTATTTTATGCAGTATAGGAAGGCAAACAAGTGAGCATATGCTCGCTCGTTTGCCATCATATACCTATTACTCGATGGATATCAATAAACGCCGCTCATTGACATCCACAGTGGCGAAACTTTGCAGAAGTTTTGCCGACCTTTAAAAAATGTGTAGGCTTGTTTCCAATGCATACTACGTGCGGAAACATCGCTGAAGGTAGCTGATTCTACAGGATAGTATTGCATGGAAATAAGTTTCTGGAAAAAACGCACCGTATATAGTTTTTTATATATATATATTTGTCGTTGTTTTTGACGTCTTTTTCAAATGCTCTCCTCTACAACTTTAATATTGGTTGAGTATAATGGGCTAGCTCAACCCAAGAAGTACAACTCCTTCATAGTAAAACAGCATTAAGTGGTAGCATTTTACCGTAATACCACGTTTCGTGCGTTGAGTGCAAGAACGCGAGGGTTAACTTCTTTCCTCTTCTTTCACTTATTCCCTCTTCTCCTCTCAATATTAACATCTTACACTAAATTAGGTAAGGCATTTACAACGCCCTGGGTATTGCAGACGTCTAGCGGTGGTACACATGCACATACACATCAGATGACACAATTGCTTTGTCTACCTCTTATAAAAAAAGCATTGATTGCTAGTATTTCTCCAAAAATTCTAAATGGTACAGAGTGATGACTTAATTGGCTTAGGCATTAAGCTACCGCTTTCGGAGACAATGGTGGCGAGTTTGATTTCCGTATGAGGATAAACATACATAGGTATGACCTACCTATTTAGGTATCTCACCTTGAACAAGCGTGGTAAAAAAAACTAACGTACATACATACATACGTACCTACATACATGCATACATTCTACGCACCACCACGATATGAAACTAGCTGCCTTCGGCAATATTTCCGAACTGATACGACAATGAAACTTTCAAAAAACAAGCCTACTCATATTTTTAAGGCCGGCAACGTATCTGTCAAATCTCGCGAAAAATATCATCCCGCCTGTTTCCCGTAGAGGTAGGCAGTAACCATAGATGTCTATCTGCTACGAACTCGGTACACTTTCTTTGATTCATCCACACTCATCAATCTCTTTATACAAGCTCGCAGATTAAAGATACTTTTGACCTGGCCTTTCTCAAGACGTATAGCTTAAACAATAACAAAACAAATGCATTTTACAATTAGTAGGTACTGTATACATTATGCGTGTATGTCATGAGCGTGTTTATTGAAGATTATTAGAGTAACGAACACGAAGCAAGGAGGTCCAATCAAGACGCGAGCGTGCTTGCGGCGTTTGTTATACGTACGTACTTCGAGTTATGTTGCTGTTATACGCTGTTGGTGAGAGAGACTCGCGTATAAATAATGGAGCATGGCCGGCATAACGCGCCGCTCGCTGCGGCCTAGGCGCCGCGTATAGAACAACAGAGCCTTGGAGTGGACTTGCTATTTTTTATTTTTCCAAATAAATTTGTAACGTAGGACATCCACTAGCCGTTAAAGGCACTGACTTTAAGTTTTTTTTTTAAGAAGATAAGTACTCTTTTATTATTACCAGATTTATTTTAACCACTCCAACTAAGCTAATAATGCTTGTGTTAAGAAATGTTTTATATCAATAGTTTAGAGAAAGACAAGATCTCACAAACTTAGTTCGTGAGTGCAATCTTTACCGATTGAACCATTGCTGCTATTCGTTATTCGTTATACAATATCATCATTAATACAACTGTAACAATCTACTACTATCCATTAGCTTCATCGTTTGAGAGCTTGAGAGCGTACAGTGGTGTTGAGTATTCACCATGATAAGCAAACGCAGATCGGTGGATATTAGCTTGCTATACATCTATTGATATTTCCCCCACTGTCGCCTCGTACGATGACCGTAGAAAGATACAGAGTAGCTTTATTCTACACCATGAACCACGCGGAAAAACTTTTTTTACTGCGTGGTCTTTAATTTGTGCATGTACCCACTATATTCAGAAGACACTGCATTCGATATCTTCCCGAATTTGGAACTTCGTAGAAAAATTCGCTTTAACTTAATCAGCTAGTACCTATATCGTCATTGTACGCATACTTAACCGAAACTTAGTTATTAATACGTGTATTTTTAAACGTCTTATAGCAAAACCCATATTTCTTCAACTAAATAATTAATAAAAGTAATGTGGTCAGCCAGAATTTTTTTTTTCTGCATCTTATAAAAAAATTAACAGTACCTCCCCAGACCCCACTTAAAACTGCTTGCCAATCCCTAGTTTAAAGTCTTGATTAATACTATTTTATCTTTTGTTTAACTTAGTAAAATGGAATCAAAAAAACTGTTGTACTGTGGAATCGAATTAAAACAACTATTTTTTAGCAATAAATGATTATAAATTAAAATAACTATGGTGTCTCTCTCTAATTTACCATAGCTAGCTACAATTTATAGATAGATAGTATAAAGTATTAGGAGATGATATTCACTTTAACAACTGTCGCGACACTGACGACTCCGTATCCGTCGCTGTGCTTCGGCTTGGGTGGCGCCCGCCGCTATAAAATTCGGACAGCGGCGCGGAATCCCACAGATTCCAACTTAATATTAATTGACGATCGACTAACTCAGCACCGAGCCATCCCCACCTCCCGCGACCCAACCGCCGACATGATAAATATTTCATTTAAAATTCCATTTTTTTAAGGGGATGATCCGAGGTCGGCGTCTGTAACGGGACGCTGTTTAGAACAATATTTTTGCGACAACTGTCAATTGTGTTATGGACATGCCTAGCAACTTAGCAGATATCTTACACATACATACATTCAACAAGTTCTTATCAAACATTTTTATAAAGTAAAAAGCGAAATAATCGTGTCGGCAACAAAACACACAGTGGATTTAAAACACAATAAAATATGACTTTAATCTTTTTTTTTTTTTTACTAGATAAGAAGGCAAACGAGCAATCGTGTCGGAAAGCTATAAATACCGCCAATAGACATCAGGAGCCATAAAACAACAGGAGTCTTACAAAATGGAATTTTTAACTTGAAATTAGTTTTAATAATAATTGATAGATCGCTATACCACAGGAATAAATTTTGAAATTTCCGGCTTTATCTTAAGTTAAATATAAATATTACAAAAAATAAATATTGAATGTTTTCAAAAGTTCAAAAAAACTTACAATGGTAAGTCAAACGTATCAAAATAAGTGGCCACCATGCTACAAGAAAGTCTTTCCGCGATAATTTACGACTTTTTAATTTGGTTTCAATTCCTAAAAAAGACCGTTTTTAACAAGGCCCCATCACGACGCACAAAAGGCATAAATACCCTGTTAATATTATTTGATTTGTAGTTCCCTACCGTTACAATGGAGGTGGTGATTCCAAATGACCCTCCGGAGGCAACGCCGTCGCCGCAAAATTATAGTAAAATCATATAATTAGGGATGTGCCGGGGCAATTTCGATGTCTTGCGGCCGCAACTTCCTTCCCTTTTGTTCGGGTGTTTTTAAAAAGTTTTCACTGACAATTCGAAAACAGGAAAGTCTAGTGTTGTTTTGTGTTAGGTAATCGATTTCGTATATTTTTGACAGTTGCGGTTGGTATGCTTTTTTGGCGATGAGAATTTGTTTTTTTCACGATTCCCCGGGGTGGTGTCGAATTGCTTTTTTGATGTATCAATGAAAATTATACACATAAACGCATAACGGTAACCTTGTACAATGCGCAGGGGTTATGCACACGCTCAAAATATTTTTTTTTTATATATATATAAACTTTTATCTGTTTATTTGTACAGAAAGAAAGTTATACAACAAATAACTATATTTTATTCTGTATATACAAAATGTATTGTCTATAGGACTACACTGTTTTATCGCCAATAGCGATTTCTTGCAGATTATGTTTGTACTTCAGTTAAATATAAATTCATATGTAAACATAAATCCATATGTATAACAAATCTTTAAAGTGATTTAAATTTTTTGCAAAACCATAAAAAGTGTATTCATAAAAATAAATTATCATAAAAGCTTAAAAAATTAAAATAAGAAAAGAGTTTTGCTAATGTGTTTGTTGGTGTTATTAGATCTCGTCAAGTACATTCGATACAATATTTATGTTTGTACACAAAAGCATAGAAACATATCAAATATAATACATACATGTCTGTTTCCCATATGGGTAGTCAGAAACCACAAAACTCCATTTGCTACGATCCCGGCACACATTCTGTGCTTCATCCAGACTTATCATTCTCTTTATACAAGCTCGTCCGTTAGGGGTACTTTTTGATTTGGTTTTTTGATTGCCTATGGTCGATTTGGTCAAAGTAAACTTCATAAGTAATTAAAAATATCGTTAGCACCCACCTATATGAACATTTATTTATTTCATATGAGATTTTGTACTTTGGGAATATAAAACACTTTTATCATCACAAATTTACTGAAATTCATTGTCGGACATAAGTATTTTCTAAGTCATATAATAGTCTAAATTCAAGAATATTTGACTTCATAATCACAAGTATGAGACAGCAATAGATAAAGTAAATATGAAAAACCGACAGATGTGTATGGCAGCATAATTATGAAGAACTATCGAAAAGAAATAACCCAAATTATCTACACAGTATAATTTGAGCAAGTCCGTGCTAAACAGAACATGTAATTCTGCAAATCAACTGGTCGATCGACAGCTGGGTTTATGATCAAAATGCATAGTATATCTTTAAATTTTTCGATAACAAACAATTCTATTAATATTTATGTAATTGTCTTTACATTTACCGTATCTGATACTCAAAAAGGGTGGTATCTGATGATTCTTAATTGATTTAAATGATATATATACATAATACACAATTAAAGACCAAGAAGGAGAAGAGAACAGAACATAGATTTTTTTTTAAAATTAAAAATGATATAAAAGTAACATAACTATATTTTGGTCAAAAGTGAGTTTATAGTTCCAATGATGTTAAAAGTTTGATATAATCAAGATAAAGTAATTAATAAGAGTAATTTTTAGATAGATTATTAGATTTCTTTTTATTAACCTTACCTTTTAGAGAGTTATAGAAACTCTGTTTTAGTTACAGAAAATCTATTTTTGTGTAAACCAGTCATGTCTTACTTTTCCAATTATTTCATATAAATCTTTAATAAATAATAGATTTTATTTTATTTGTTTTTATGTGTTTGTATTTTTCATATTTTCAAAAATATTTTTTACTGTTTTGCATCGAACTTTCGTACTCAAACTTTGTTAAAAGTTATTAAACGTTTAACCAAGTTTAAGTAGGATGTAAATGGTATTTTATAATTTGATACAAATATATTTTATTTCCTCCTATATACACATATACATACATACATATATATATATATATATATATATATATATATATATATATATATATATATATATATATATATATATATATATATATATATATATATATAATATATATATATATATATATATATAAATATATATATATATATATATATGTATATATATATATATATATATGTGTCTAGTCTACGTAAAATATATAATACATTTAAATTAACGTTTAACCTTTATATCGTTTAATTCACCCAAGGCGACGTTGTAACGAACGCGTGCAGATGAGAATATAAGAAAAAAGATTACTCTTAACAATTAGTATTCCTATTGCTTAGAAAATTACCATTTGCCCAAGGTTTATTACCCATTTGTTAAACTGCCATCGCAATGAAACAATTAAAGGTGTAATTATCGAGTGGATCTGCATCTGCATGTTAAAAAATCGTTAGACAAGTTAAATGTATTCCATGTTTGAGACAAATGGTAATAAATCATCCGAAGCCATTCTTGTCCTGTCGTCAGCTGATGCAACTTATTGTTTTGCAGTTAAACTGAATACCAAACAATTAAGGACAGTGACAATTAATTATTCTCTCAGTGCTATTTCTGAAATGATACAACTGAACATTAAAATAACAAGCCTACACATTACTCAAAGGTCGGTAATGCTGATTCAATACCTATGATGTTGCAAATATCTACAGGCGGCATTAATTGCTTTCCATCAGACGAAATGCTTGCTCTTTTGCCTTTCCATTGCATAAAAAATAAGTTTAATTAGTAGGAACAAGATTGACCTTATTTCAAAGTAGGTATACCTTAAGCGCAAAATTCTACACTACGATTCTCTACAATGAAGGTAAAAAAAACACACATATATTACACAAAACAAACATGCAAAATTGAGTCTAATTTTCGAATCGGTTTTAAAAAAATGTTCGAATAAGTAAGTCTTAATAAGCTCACGCATTTCTCAAGGGCCTGGCATCGTTTTGGCATGGTGTTGGGGTTATCTATGATTACTTTCTATCAGGAGACACGCTTACACGTTTGCCTTCTTGTCCCACAAAGAATTATATCACAAGTAATATATTTTAGTAACTAACAAATAAATATGATCCCTGACGCATTTAGTAACTCTTTTAGTGATAGTTAATTAACTTCCCTCGGCGATCTTTCCGAACCGATACGACATTAGAATCTTCAAAAAATAAGCCTATACATACCTAAAAGACCGGCAACGCTTCCGCGACTCCTGCGGTGTCGCGGTTGTCCATGGGCGGCGTTGATTGCTTTCCATATACTATATACCATATACCAGCTATACTATATACCATATACCAGCTAAGTATCTATTTCAAAATAATAAAATATTGATAATGTTTTTGTATCACGGCTTTATTACTAACAGTTATAATTCAGATAAAAATTAAAACTAAATGATAAAAATAAAATAATTAAACGACTGGCAACGCATCTGAGACGCCTCTGGCACCACGAATGTCTATGGATGGCGAAAATCAACTATCATCAGGTGATCAGCATGTTCAATCCATCCATCGGGTTGACGTGGCCTAAAGGAAGCGCGTCGCTCAAGACCGATCCCAATGGAGAAGCACTGTGGACGCCCTCTACCCCACCTCGGGGACATAGGACCATATGATGATGATGATTAGCATGTCCGTTTGCCTGCTCTGCTATATAAAAAAAAAACAGTGTTAGCAATATCTGCTGTCATACAATCACATTCTTTTGGAGACTTTAATAAACCGCACCAATTTGAACAGCCCCCGACATACGATACATTTAAAAATTGCCCACTCCACGTCGACACGAAACATGGAAATCGAACACTGGATTACAAACGCCGCCCCACACCCGCCGAAGCCGTAAAATACGAATAATCCAACTACGAGAGAACAAACATAAAACACGGCCATATTATATTAAACGAAAATCTAACATCTGTGCAATAAAGTTTAAATTTGTAAATCAATAAATTTTCCGAGGGGAACTGATAATTTGTTATCTCCCTATATCAATGGGGAAATATGAAAAAGAGCGGTGACAATGCGAGACTATTGAGTGTCGGCAGATGTAGGATTTGAAGTTGGAAATCATTGTTGCTGGCAACAAAAAAAAAACAGTTGTAGGAAGTGAGGAGGGATGTTTTGTCAAATGTGGTCTATGTATGTAATTATAATACCACAGATAAATAATACTAAAATAAATTCAGATAGTTGATCTGTACCTATTTACTTTTGGCGCATATTCACAACAACGATGTACTGCCTTTTTATTGTAATAAACTTAGATAATTTCAGGTATATAACTTAGATAATATTAGATAATACCTACCAAGCCAACCAATCTGAAAATTAAAGACCAGCCCTCAATTTCAAGGGAAGTCGATTTTCAGTAGTTGATTGTTATATGTATAAGCAGTAATATGTATAATTGTGAAAAAAAAATCATATATCAACACACAGCTTACATTTCTATGCTAACATTTCTATATTTATCTCTTTGACTTCTTAAATCCACAATATTTTTTTATATAAAACCTATTATTTTATTAAGCCGTAAAAATAGGTGACATTTCAATATACTTTTTATTATTATAAGTAACACTCACATAATGGGTTTGTTGACTTAGTTCTTTACATTTTTTAATGGTGTATTAAGCTATTAATAACTTTAATTTAAACCTAAAATATTTTGATATAAGTACATAAAACGCTTATATGCAAATATTTAAAAAAAAGCTATGATCTTTGTTAATAATATAAATAATTTGAACTTTTTCTTGATTTATTTTCGTGTCGAAACGTCATAAAATCAGTTACTGTTTTGAGTTATAGCCCAATAAAGTTATCAAGAATTAAAAAATAAAACTGCATTCTAGTTCGAGCGACCGCAATATATTTTATCGTAGATCTTTTTTTTTTTTCAAATTCAAGCTTTCTTACCTAGTGGTGTACCAAATTAAATTGTACCAAGGCACCGCGATTGTTGATTAATATTTTTGATAAGAGATTTGTTGTGTGTCGAATTAAGGGTGTTTTTATAAAAGTAGACATTTAATTCGTTTGTAATATTACATTTATAATATTATCAATAAAAAACATCTCTTTTTATGGAAAAAATAGGCAAACAAGCAAGTTGGTCACCTAATGATAACTAACCACCGTAGCGCATTAGCATCTCCAGTAGGTACCTACTACAGATTCGACCCCTGATAAACATTTGTTTAATGGGGAGGAATAAGAGAAGAAGAAGAATGAGGAAAAGAAAATAAAAGTATACATTCGGCTCTTAGGATTGTTATATTCATGGCATTTTTAATCTTCATTTAATGAACAGAGACATTCCTCATTCCTTATAACAATAGTTTTAATTTTTTTCTGCAACCGATACCTTTCTTTGGGCACGGGCTTTCCCATTTCTGGAAAAATAGACGTTGTGGATCATGGAACTCACCACGCGTGTCCAAGGCGGCAATACGCGTAGGCAATACGCTTATTACAAATAAATATGCGTATGCCCCCGATGCAGTAACTGAACCCACGACCATTAACTCCGTATACGGTGACAGATAGTAGCTTTGCCGATGAGTCAATTAGGTCGTTAACGTAAGAAGCCGTGAATGTAAGCTCCGATGAATTGTTCGGAATAAATCCTGCCGCTGAATTCTATTGCCGTACAACTCGCCGAAAGGACAAGCTTCATCTCCACCATCTGTATGAGTGGTGATACAGTACGGTGCATTTTACACGAAACTTCATTCCACGCACCGCTATTCTATGGAACCAGTTGCCATTGGAGGTATATCCGAACTGATACGACATTGAAATCTTCAAAAAACAAGCCTACTCATATCTTAAAGGCCGATAACGAATCTGTGATGCCTCTGGTGTTGCGGATGTCTATGGCGGCGTTAATTGCTTTCCATAAGGTCATACGCTTTATCGTTTGGCTCCCTATCACATAAAATAAAAAATATTACAAAATAATACTAAAGAAAAATATGTATTAAAAGTTGTTCATATTTCTCTGCTATTGTTTTCAAAAGCATCTAATTATTGGAATAATTTGATACTAGCATTGAATAAATTAAATAAAGGTATGTACCTACTGCATGATAATTACAAACTAATAGAGCTTTTATTCGTATAAGGTCAAAGTTAAAAGTCCCGTGTGTTATTACGTAGTATTTCTGCTTAGTAAACTATGAGCACGATATGAAATAGTGCAGTATAGAGTTACAGATAATTAAGGGCAGGAAGCGGGAACGAATACAGCGCGCTCGCGTACCTCAACACAATACAGCACCCGGCTCCATAGAACTGCTTTTCTATTGTGGATCTACGTGACCAGCTGGAGATATCTACTGCATTTGATTTACTAGGAAAGCAAAGTTAAAATTAATTATGTATATCTATTTTCACTTTTATCATGCAATCGGATAATGGTAAACTATGATTTTTTTTATTTGGCATATAGGTATTATATTTATAGGTAGGTATATATAGAATGTATTTACTACGTAAGTATGCAAAGTCTTTCCCAACAACCTAAATGTTAACTCATAGAGAATGTCTTGCAGCATTAATTTCGTCTTGTTTAATATGTATGCACACGAAGATTAAATAAATAAAAGATAATGTTTTAATTGAATTTAGCCTAATATATATTGAATTATAATTTCTTGATATAATTACATAATTTAAAAAAGTAATTGCATATAATCAATAATTTATTAAGATAATTACGTATAACAGAAGTAAAGCATGGTAGCACGAATTTACCGGATTGACATTAGAAGTTCCGCATTTTCACAATATATTGACTTTATGTTCTTGTGTGTCGTGCTTATGTTGTGTGTTGAGATCCGGAAGCACAACCACTTCACTCTTCTTTTAATTCCTTTCCCCTACCATAAAATCCGTCTCCCCCTACTATCATTCACTTCCTTACAGGCTTGTAGGGTTTACATTGCATCTGCTTTTGGTGTTACAGATGTCCATGGGTGGTAGAGATTGCTTCGTATCAGGTTACGCAGCTCTCTTTAGAAGACAACGTAGAAAATGAAAAGCACTGTAATTAATTGTTATGAGCTTTAAAAAAGTCTACAATACGCTGTTTTAAATTACACTATATTTATTTATTTCTATATATAAGTCAAAATCAAAATATTGGAAACCCTTCTGAAAAGCCTTTAAGTTCTTGGCACTCTCTGAAAGATATTGAGTAAGTTAACATCTATTTTGTTCATAGATTCTTAATGCCTAATTTTACATACGACTAACTCTTCTTAATGTCTAATGAAAAATGACAGCCGATTGACTCAGTGGCGAGGCTGCTATCTACGGAATCAATGGTCGCGGTATCTATCCACTCATCGGGATAAATATTTGTTGCACAAGCGTGTTGGGTAAATGTCTGTACCTCTATATATGAAGAAGCCTGGCCCAACAACGGGATGTATATGGGCTGTGAAAAAAATAAAATAAAAGGTCAAATAATCTGTGACAACATAATAGATATAAAACGATCATTTTGATTGTATATATTTGTGTTCTTGCTCATCAAAGAATCACCATTATAGTAACCCCCATCAAATATGGAGATCTGCTACCGTGAGGACAATGCAAACGCGCTGCCTACCTCAAATGACACCTAAGGTATGAATAGTGGAAGATGAAATAACAGAAAAGTAAAGTTTTGGAAATCAGTTACATTTCCAAATAGCCACACTCAATATAAGAAACCTGGTAACATGGTAAAATGCTACCACTTAACCCTGATATTGAGTGACACTTATCTCTGATACTTACTCGGTGGAGCCCCATGTCGTAGCATGACTCTACTACAATTATTTAAATAATTTATCATTTTATTAATGTATGTCCACTATTTTTTACAATAAAAATATTATTAAGATGGCAAAAAAGAATGATCAGGTTCAAAAATGAAAAAAATATTGATGCAACGGAGGCTAAACCCGAAAATCCTTTTTAAATTCATAAAAATCCTCACATTGAAATGTATTCAGCCATCAAACGTAAATATAAAATAAATAATCCACGATATTAACGACAACAATACAGTGTGCGCTGTGCCAGGGGATCTATAGATCATTTTGACTCGATCGCTATTAGCTTGGGATCGTACGCGCACCGCCCACTTGGAAGCCCACTGAGCTTTAATTGGATAAGTTATTTGATGACGGAACGCCCATAATATAGCTGTCTCTTTTGCACTTGGGTTGTTTGGCGCGTATGTTTGTCTCTTACGCACGACGCTGACGCTTAAAAGTCTTGATCGTTTTATGCGCGAGCGCAGCGGAGTCAATGCGCGCTGGTCCCTTTCACAGAAAAATAAAATGTGAGTCTGTTTCTTTTTTGTATACCGCTGTACCGCCGCCGTCGTGTGCAATATTTGTATCGAATAGATCGTTTTTTAGCCGCAGTTCTAGACGTCTAATTTGAAAGTAAGCCGGCGTCTCCCTGCGAGCTTGAATCGCGCCGAAACTCTTTTTACCTTCAGCTTGTTTTTTTTTACAAGAAGTTTTTTAACGTGTCTAGATGGAGTTAAGGGTGTTGTGGAATTCGAAAGTACAAAAAAATGGTCTCAAAGCTGTTTTAGCAAACCTTAAATGTGAAGGTATTTAAGCTTTTACCCAGTCGTATTTGAGTTTGTTTACTTTTGAATAAAATAAAGTTATTCTGTCAACAACATCACAGACAGACCATATTATTTATAATATGGTCTGTCTGTATTACTTATAATATAAAAATTTACTGAAATTATTTTGTGAAATAACTACAGTAAATTTAGAAATTAAAAAAATATTTTCACTGTAGTTATTTTGTAAAAAGCATATTTGATTAAAACCCATAACTATGCTATCATTAAAATAATGAAATAAATCTCAGTTAAATATCTAATCCATTGAAAATTATAACGAAATTAATATTGAAAAATGCTGCTCTCCGATAGATGGCGTTGTTACATGAAAATGATTAACATTCTTTAAACGTACCTATTTTACTTTGATGACCTAATTGACACAGTGGTGAAGTTTTCGCATTCAGAATCAAAAATCACGAGTTTGTTTCCCCATCCAGATTAATATTTATATGGCTTATAGGTTCCAGGCTAATATTTATATTCCGAGTATGGTTATCCTGCCAATCTAACTTGGAAAAACGTGGTAGGTCATCGTAGTAGGCCTTTAAATCATCATTTACATCCGAATATATTTCCAATAGATAATCATAGATTATTTCATTATGATTTCTTTTGTTTTTAAAGTTTGGCAATTTAGTGCATTAAAATATAAATAAATTACAATTTGAGATATACCAACACCGAGAATTGAACCCCAATCATACCTTTTCATAGAACTTTAATTAAATTCAAAATATACTAATAAAAACATCAGTTTTTTTATAGCAGAGTGGGCAAACGAGCATGCGGGTCACCTGGTGGTAAGCGATCACTGCCGCCCATAGACATCCGCAACGCTGGAGGCGTCGCAGATACGTTGCTGACCTTTAACAAACACATACGCTCTTCGCTTGGTTGCCTCCATATGATAATCACGTGGGAACACCGCAGGTGGTAAGTTGTTCCACATTTCCACGGTTCGTGGCAGAAAACTGCGGCTAAACCGCTCGGTGGTTGAAGGCAAGCCATTGAGATAATGAAGATGGAACCTGTTTCGTGGCGCCTAGTGCGATGGTGGAACTGTGTGGTTGCTGGTATTTTTTTTTTTAAAAGAGCCTGTCCATTTCTGTAGGATTGGACGTTAACCCACCACGCTTGTCCAATGCGGATTGGCAGGGTTACCAGAATCTCGGCTCGGCCGTGGGTATATCATACGGTAATTATACATAGCACTAACAAACTTCTGTATAATTTTATAATCCATGTATTTTTTTTATTATGAAACAATTAAATACAAACTTTATCTTTACAACGACTTCTTAGAAAGTCTAAAAGAACGTTTTATTTACTTCATACTAAGTTTTGTTTTACTCAACACATAATACTGCTCTATCTATATAATATTATGTTTTACAGACCACACACACACAGTTATGTATTTCCCATTAATAAGTATGGGACTCCCTATTTATCGAGTAATGGACATTTACCCACTTCATTTAACCAAGGCGAATTGGCAGGGCATCCATACTCGTAATAGATACCTGTAGGCAATACATATATTTATCCCGATGCGGAAATCAAACCAGTGTCTATTCAATCTGAAAGCGGTCATTTGTCACTAAGCAAACTAGTTTAGTATTATTATTTATATATTCATACCGGTGATTTAATCTGTACTAAATAGGTAAATAGGTACATAGAAAAATTCACGATTGCAAGTTAGTGGATAAAACTTTTTATAGTTTACAATAATTGCATCTATACTTATTTGACTGTGTGTTCATATGAAGTTCTTTCATTTCACTTAGAAGTCAGGTTCCCCTTCAGGTCCCCTAGGTCTCAAGAGGTCTCTACGCGGGGGCACTGACGCGTGAAACGTAGGGTATATATCTAAATTTATGATAGCTAAGTTTTCACTCATATCAAACATAATTTATAGCTTTCATTCAACTTTACGTAACTAGCAATTATTAATGAAGTGGTTTAATATAGAAACGAACTCGAACGAACGAAACGAACGAATACAGATAAAACTGAAAAGAAAATAATAGATTTTAATAAAATGACAGTCATTAACATAACTCTCCAAGAAATTATGATAAGTAACAAAAGTACATTCAGTAAGCCTCGGCCTCACGAGCTGAAGATCCTGAGTACGTATATTCCACTGGACTATGTATGTGAACTGTATCCTAGCACAAGCATAACTAGCTTAATTGGAATGATTAACAAGAACAATTAATCAAAATGAAGTAGATATGAACAGCCCATCTGTTCATATTTTTGTATGAGATAATATGGGAAAAGATTAAGCGTGTCGCCTGACGGAAAGCAAGTAACACCGCCCAATTGATGGTAAACCAATACCATTAGAGTAGACGAGTGGTGGAGTGGAGATGGCATCTTCGCAAACATTGTGGGACGCCTACCAACAAGTGAAGCGACAGTTTGTGTAGGACAGCTGCTAAAAACTGGACGCATGTAGCCGAAGACTGACCTAGGAGAATTTTATGTCCCGCTTAAGACTAATTACGATGAAACTTCTTTACATTCTAAAAAGACCAAAAAAATCAAATATACAAAAACGTTAATTGGTGCCCTCGTAATCAATACAGCCTTAATATTCCAGTGCTGGACATTGCACCTTGGACTCCATAATAAATGACGAGTACCTTAATGCTCACGCTTGGTAGGCGAATTGCAAATATTTAATTGGCGTTTTATTATACATGAACATACTGTTATCTATCCTATATTCCTGATATTAAACTGGATCCTAGTTCCGAAGAAACAATAATATTAGAAATTTGTAAATTATACAAATATATTAAAATTATATTAAAATGGAGTGCATATAATTTCGACTTCATTATCAGAATCCGTTCGTTCATTCATATGAGTAAATTTTACAGAAACAACAAAATACCGATATTCTTTCATACTTTGAGACGTTTTTCAAAACTATTCTTACTTTAGACGAAAAGAGATATTTTGAGGTAAAAACGAAGTATTCCAATGAAACACGTTAAGATTATAACATCAAAAGAAATGTGAGAAAAAAATGATTTTTTCGAGTTACAAATTCTGCTAATTAGGTTGACGATATTTTATTTTATTTTTATTTATTTACAAATACATAAAATTATTAACATATAGTACTGTCAATGAAGGATTCACGTGTTATATACAAGTAATATTAAATTTCATGAAAACAGTTGTATAATTAATTTAAAGCAGACATTGCACTTAACTTCCACGTTTGCATTATTACGTAAATAAATGAGTAATGCAGTGTGTATACGTGGGTATGTGTGTGAATTTGAATGAGTTTGTGTGTGTGTGTGTGTGTGTGTATGAGTATACGTATTTGTATAACATATGTAACATTATTTTATTTTTTCAATTATTTCTAGAGTCTTGTCTTTAAATATTTTTAAATTCGAGTGGAATATATAGACAAACTTTTTTTTGTAATAATTACGTATAATAGAATTCTCGTTATAGTTAGTTTTAGTGCCCTATATATACATAAATAAAATAAAAAATAGTTATTCGTAGAAAATAACTACAATAAAACTTCTTTAAAAAACTAATTAATGTAACAAATTCAACTATAGTAGGTATCTATTTAAAAATGGAATGATTTTAAATACGAATATTACATTTAATAACAATCTCCACAAACCCAGCATGAATCGTTCACAAATTATTCAATTACCAGAAAGCTAGCATAAAAAAAGTTATAAACAATTAGGAAAAACAATTCATTAGCATAGACTTATAGTAAAATTGAGACGGATTTTGTCAACGCAATGACATCCCATGAGAAAATACGGCGTCCGTACAAACAAACATATTGGTCAATAAAATTTCCCATAACCAACTACTGGTAGAAAAAACCTTTTATCCTACCAATAAAACGCTGACGATTCCAAACGAGCTATCTTACTCTAAACACCGATACCAAAATATATATTGCGTGTAACACAAACAAAACACAACCTTAGCGCATCGTGATAAGATGTTTTTATCAATTGGCTGGATTTGTTTGGTTTCGAAAGCCCACCCAGGCGGTATTCCTCGAAAATGCGCCATAAAAATGACTGGCCGGTTATAATTCCGTTGTGAGCGAGTGAGCCGCAATAGCCGGTAATTTGATTACTGGCTAAATATAATGATTATTGCCATGTCGTGTATGTGTGCTAGTGCGAATGTTTAATTGTGTCAGCTGGTTACTTAAGACCTATTGCTTTAACGGCAAATACTTCAATAGATTTGTAAATGCCATACGAAGACAAAAGAACAAGTGTGTCACCTAATGGAGAACAATAACCGCCGCCTTTAGACATCTACAACATCATAAGTGTCGCAGAAGAATGAAGACTTGTTTTTTTTTTTTAATATACCAATATCGTATTGGTTCAGCATATCGGTAGTCGGATCCAGTAAGTAAAAGAAGTTTCGAAAAAAGTTTTTGTTAAACTAATATGACTAGACTTACGATTATAACAAAATATTTTAGAAGAAACTAGAAATCAATGATTATTGTTACTTAAAAGCGCGCCTTAATTCTGTTGTTGAGAGTCTAGTGTCATTTTCATCACTGATTTTAGATACAACTAGCCATTCCTAAGCTTTATACGTCAAACTATGTGATCATTTAACTTTCAGACAGTATAGTATATTTCAGAATGTATTTAAGTAGTGTGCTGCACTGGATATCGCGTCTTGGCAAACGTAATGTGAGACGACACTGGCCACTTAGAGCTATGATCTGCGCTGTGCAGCTGGCAGAAACTAGATGCATCCGTACGGTCTCAGCAATTATGAATATGTTGTTCGATAAAATATACACTTGGTGTGCTCCTTAACTTTTGTTTCGATCAAAAGTCCAAAGCGAGTTTTGATGAAGCAACTGCGATTTAAAGAATACATAACATGGTCATATTAAAGGCTTAAAGACGACTTGAAGTTTCAGTAATTGTCTAATTACGTAATAGCAATCGATAGAGAAAATCTAAAAAGTCATAATTCCATCTGATAAAATTGTGTAAAAGGTTATCTGTGTATAAATAGATTAATATCCACTGAACACAGATATCATTCCTTTCAACTCGCCGAAATTGTAATTCGGATCGCTTGGAGTGTTCAGACACCTCTCCCCTTGGCCCACAAAAACCCAATCTCCGCATAACTGAATTTTCCCGATCATACCCTCTCGAGCACTTATTATCCATCTTCACTTGCCCACCCTTCGCGAACGTTACGACTTTGTCTTTTTAAATTCGTATAGAAAGCCTCTTTGAATATTAAATGTAAGATTTGTCATCTTTCAACAGAGTTCCAGGAGGACAGGCGTTTTAAAGAGATTTGGTACTTATCTCAATGTCACAACGCTTCGTGTTCAAGATGTTTGAATTATTGAATGTTTTCCCTCTTTAAGACGTCTTTATAATTTGTATTTAGATCAGGTGTGGGGAGAAAGAATTCTTCACCAACCGCATTATAAAACATGAAATCGTTGAATGTAAAATTATATTAAATATTAAAGTATAATCTAAAATGATTACAATGTATATTTGATATTGCATTAACAATTAGTTTTCGTATACTTGTGTCGAAGATTTTAGAAAATCTAATTAACTCAGTAGCGACTTGTCGTTTCTAAGTAATTCATCGCAGGTTCAATTTCTGTATGGGAATAAATATATGTATGTATATACATAAATATACTCAAAACAAATACAAAGTATTCATTCCTAGTCTTCGTATCCCGCCAATTTGCCTTAGACAAGCGTGATGGCTCGTACCCAGCAACAGAATAAATATGAACTGTATAAAATATTTTTGCCGGATGTCGCAAAATCAAAGCTGTATGGTATGAGGAAAATGTCCAACTTAAAATTAATATAAAGAATGGATGTCCATCGATAAACGTTACCGATACCTTGCCTTACTTAAAAACAACGTAGGATAATGTAGAAGAAAAAGAAATAGCTGGGAAGACGGGAAGAAGTTGGTTCTCTGAGTTTCCAAGTTCAAAGACCATGTGTCGTTTTACACCGAGAATGAGATAGTTTTAAAACAAGTACGACATATGGTATTCAAAAAACATATTATATGTATATTGGTCGACAACGCATTCGTGACGATTCTGGCGTTGCAGATGTTGGTACTTAATGTATATGGGCAGCGGTAATCACTCCAGGTGACCCGCATGCTCGTTTGCCTACACTGCTATAAAAAGTATTAGTATTATTTTACTATTAAATCAATTACACCTCAATTAAACCTTTTAAAAAAATTGCAGGTTTTATACTTCATTGGAAAAATATTTATCTATACAGCAAGTTAAAGCTACTCACCTTGAGATGGCGCTGTACATGATAATGTTTAAATAATTTATAATTTTATGCCATTCCATATATTGCAATTTAAAACGATTATTTAAACCGTCTTTTTTATTTCTTTAACAAGTTATGATGATATATAATTTTAAATAATAATGCTTTGTAGGACTTCGTAAAGGGTAAAAAAAATTCTTACAATTTTTTATAGTTTCATTTAAAAATAAAATTAAGGTTTCAAATATACCAACATCTGTAGTACATTCTATGCATAAAAATTATAGTTTTTTATTAAAAACATTGGAGTTAAGACATGTTACAAATATGTTATAAATATGGTTATATCTATAGTATAAGTTGATCACTTTAACATCCTTGGTTACCAGATGCGTTGCTTGTTTTAAAAAGGAAGTCAGATTATGAGATGAGAAGAGGGAGGTAAGGTAAGAAAATCGCAGTAATATTGTTGTGTGGAATGGCGGCGTTGGCCCTACGGTCTTTACAACTTCGTCTAAAGGAATTGCAAACGGATCGTATGTTAGGACTGGAAAGTACGACGACAATAGTTCAGCGAGGAAAGCGGTTCCGCAGTCTTCTGACCCCGCTGATTGCTGAAATGATGGAAGATCCATCATGACAGCATGGAAGGGTTTAAACCGGGTGAAGACGTAAGTTTGATTCTTAGGTGAGGTCGAGACCTAAGTTTAGACCGCTTTAAAAAAGGGAGAAAGATTAGCCCTCCAGTTTTTCATCGTCACCGAACGAGGCAGTCGCAAATCTACGAAGAAATCAGTTGCCTGTGAAATTTTATACTTCGCCGGATAATCCGGTCCATTCCTGCAACCATAAAACTAACAAAAAGTACGTAGATAATTTTTAATTTTACATTGATCGATAAATCTTTATCTTACTCCTAATTAATTTAATAAGTTACATTTTTTCACGAGGTTTACGCATGCATTGTCTGTGATATTAATATATATAAAAAAATCCCCTTTTCAGTTCTCTAAATTATTTCTACAGTAAATAATTGAATTAATTCTAAGAGTTTAAACCCTTTTACACGCATGAAGTCAAATGCAGGAAATAATTCATTTTTTGCAAAACTCTTTGCGCTTCACTGGGTTTACTGGACTCAAATAGATTTATTATAAATCCACATATACTCTGACTTAGTATTAACCCATTCGAACATTGTTTTAAAAACCATCCCCAGAATCCATAATTACTTTCACAATCGCTGCTCATTTTCTACAGTCCTGATAGTCCTAGCTTTGGCCACTCATTTTATGGTATATTAAATTGAAACCAATAAATTGAAATAATTGCACATTTATAAAATAATTTTTATTTTGAACCAATCGTATCATGAGGGCTAGTTTATCCAGCCTAACTTATAATTGCATTTCAATGCCATTGTCACGCGGTTTGCCACCTATCTTCTTGGTTCGGTAGGGGCGTCTTACTTCTAAAATAATCCAAGACCAACTTAAGTCAATGTATTTCTGTAATAAACAAGTAATTTAACAATTTTTCTCTATATAAATTAATGAAATATCAGCTTTCTTACCGTTATCCCCATCAAGCAATATTCGACAAATCTCCAGAGCCGTAATATTGATTTTTGTAAGAGCACTTCGAATCAGTTCATTGAAAAATTAGCGAGGAGTAGACCAATACATTTAAATTTGATTATTTAATACCACTAAGATTTACCCTGTATTTGAAGTGCCATGTGATACGTGTGTGCGTCCTAGATAGTTTCCTAATTGACTGGAAAGTGCTAGAATTGTCAACTGCTTAGGATATATATATATACATATATAACTGCATATATATACATATATAATATATTCGCAAACACAAAAGACACTTTTAGACAAGGCCTTTTTTAAAACGGAAGGATTTTATTTTCATTGCATTTGGAGGAGAATTGATAGCGGTTATTTGTCTAGTCGATCGTGGCAAGTGAAATATTGTTTTAATATGACTAACAATAATATCGCAATGTTAATAAGTTCTAATTTTGTTATGTTTTATCTCTTAATAAAATGTGAATTATTGTTTCATATGCACGATTAAAATTTGTGGATCGCAGAGTCTAGTTAGTAAACAGTAGACCTTGGTTGTAATCAAGTCGGCCACCCCTGATATATACAATGTGATCACAAATAAATACCTAAGTTGACAAACACAGTATACTTGGCATACGATGGGTCATCACTTAAAATGTCTGACAACTCCAATTTCGCTGGGTTGTCACTTGTAATATTTTTATAAAAATTTTAGTAAACTTTTTTATAGTGGAGAAAGGAAATCGAAAGAGCGAATCACCTGATAGTCAGCCATATTCTTTTCCCATGGCTACCTAAAGGCCGTATCTACCTACGAACTAAATGGCTCAGTTGTGAAGTTACCACTTTCAGAGTAAGCGATCGTGAAGTCTCGATCGAAAGATCTTAAATATGTACTCTTACCGAGTAAGAGTTACACATAAAACCTTATTTCTATTTCAACATCGTCTCCTTATCAGTAATTATAATAAATAATTGTACATTGAAGTCTTTATGTGAGAATCAAGGAAGTAAAACCGCGTTTTATGGTCTCAACCTTTTTATATGGGATAGGAAGACAAACGAGAAAAAAATATGGCAAGGATAATTAGTACATGTAAAACTATAAATATCGCAAGTTATGAGCACTTTAGTCAATCGCAACTATTTACGTAAAAAGAAACATGATAATTCCGAGTAACTGCTTAACAGGGTTCAGTTCCGTTGAGTTCGCCCATCATATCTTGCAACCTTTACCTACTCGCAGTAAAACGCCTGCATTGCATGCTAATTACGAATTAGGCTGTACAAACACCATCGACTTTGTTTATCCAATTAAATGTTTTTATAATTTACAAATTTACTTAAATACTGGGTAATTAAAATACGTATCTGGCAGCCCCGCTGTGAATTTATGGCGCGCTGCTCAAAACCTTAATGGAAGTATAGTGATCTCACTTTTAAAATTAGCAATAAATAAAATTGGAATTAATTTAGAACTCGCCTCGTACACCATGTTAGGTTGGATATAACTCAAGCAGATGTGCTTATGGCGATTGTGGCTTCATCGATCTTTTTATGTCAAACAAGCGACTACATTTTAGCCACCAAATAATTAGTTGTATAATATATTATAGGCACGCGGAATAAATTACACATTCCTTCTACCATTACATAAGTGTGCGCACTTATGTAATGCATTTGGTGATGTAGCAATTTTCTTTCTGACAAGGCTATCTCGATCGATTTCATCTCCTTTTATACTCTTGCCCTTTCCTTTAAATGGCATCTAAACTTATTTCTGGTCTTCCTCTTTTTATTTGTTTCTTTTAAACACATTTTGAATTATATTAAACCTAATTTGTTAAAAATGACGGCGACATGATTCGCCACCCGTCACGTCTTGATTCCCACAAGGGCGAAAAACGACTAATAGAGAGCCGTCTCGCTACGATGAATGTGAGAGGAAGGATGGATGAGTGTGGAAGAAGCAAGGAAGGTGTGCCGAGATCGTAGCGAAGCAAAGATCTATGGTATCTGTCTACCCCTATGGGAAACAGGTGTGGCAATATGTTTGTATGTATGTATTTTGATAAATGTTTCTAATTCCACAATAAAATTATATCTAAAGTTTTAACCATTGATCTCATTATTTCCAAATTTTGTTATCATCATCATCGTCATCAGACTGCGGTAGCTCACTGCTGGACATAGGCCTCGTTTAAGGCGCCTCACTTGACCTGACACAAATGACGAAGTTACGATATTCGCTATCTGATACAAGGACTTAGTTATTGTAGTTACTTAGTTCTATGAGTTCGTCCTTGTTTTTCTGTATGTAGTTTCACCCAGAGGGAAACTTATATGCAGCTGTGATTATAAAACTTTCTATAATTTTATCCAAAAGCCTATATACTAATTTTAATATTATTCTTTAAAAAAGAATTAAGTTATGATACCAGAGCCCTAGTTCAAAGTAAAATAATGTAACAATTTAGCCAAGTGCCTGAAATAATAAAATAAACGACAAAGTAATATTTAATAACACGTTTTTGATAATATGAAAATTTGTTCTTACTTTTTAATTATTAATTTATGTACAAGTATCTATATCTTAGACAACAGAGATAACCTTCACGTTAACATTGACAACTTTACGTACGTACAAGTGAGTCGGCTCTCTTTGATATGCTAAATTAACATTAAACTAGAGGTGCTCAACGAATTATAATCGCGTCGTTTATATGTCAGAAGATAGACGCGTTCCGCTTGTCATATTCTATGTTCTTCTTCTTCTTGGCTATTAATTAAGTAATTTATTATGCCAGCAAGCAAGTAAAAAAGGTTACGTATATCTAGAAATCACGTTACGTCTCCATGAAATAGCGTTCGCTTTACTAAAACTTGTTGTGGACCTTTGTGACCACCAATAAAACACACGCATTTATTTCATTTAACTTCAATAAATCGCCTCATTCGGTGTTCTTCTGTTTAAGATTTGTGTATAATAACTAAGGTGACCAACTATATTTTGTTTAAAAAGAGGACACTTTGCAAGTATTTCAAAGGTGAAAAAAAAAAGAAGAAAAAACGATAAAAACTTTATTTTCTTTTAAAAACATATTTTTCTTCGGAGTGGATTTATTTTGCTAAATGAGGATGTTCGTTTAATAATGTAGCCACATCCGAACAACTTTCATTTTGCACAGTAAATTTGACTGTTAAGACGGCAGATAATGTTTTTACAGAAAGTTGCGACTTCTCAAATAATCATTCCTTAGTGGAAATACACTTTTAACAGCAGCATTAGTGCCTGTTGTATCTATCTATCTCTAAAGGTACATAATGCGGCCTCCCAATTGTGCCGGAAACGGCAGCCATACGTGCGCGCGAAATTCAAATCACTGTCAACTCACACACTGTCACTCGTGTCTGATGTTTGCCCTGTCCTCTGACATGCCAGAAACGGCAAGCAATATGCGCGCGTGAAATTCAAATCACTGTCAAAATAATTTTAAATGTTTAATTAATAAAATTGAAATAAAATAATCTAAAAAAATGTTTTAGAATATACAAATGAGTATAAAATTATACAAATGAGTACTTTCAGTGTACAGGATTTGAAAAAAGTACGGTTTGCGAAAAAAGAGTACAAAACTCAGTAAATGAGTACAGTTGGTCACCTTAATAATAACTATAATACTCCATCTAAATTATACAATAGAAATCTATTGCAATCTCTTGAGTGAAAATAGCACGTATGATTTCGCCAATGACACAGAATATTTTTTTTTATTTTTGTATCCACATTTCAGTAGCTTAAACATAATTTAAATAATTAATTTTTATAATATTAAGAATTAAATTATTTTTAATATTCTACTGTAAAGAGGGCCATGGAGAGGACTATGCTAGGAATTGTTGGTTTGTTGCTGTCTTTTCTGCTGGATATGATTCAAAATGAAAAACCAACGACGTGGTTCGCCACCTGTCACGTTCTGATTCCCACGAACGCGACGAACGGAAAGCTGTTTCGCGACGATGAATGTGAGAGGAAGGATGTATGAAAAGATGGATGAGTGTGAAGGAAACAAGGAAGGTGTGCTGGGATCGTAGCGGATGGACATCTGTGGTCTCTACCTAACCCTACAGAGAAACAGGCGTTACTATATGTATGTATGTATGTAATGACTAAATGTATGTATGTAAAACCAACCAACAGAACTCATGGAGATAGCGAACTAAAGTGGCAACAGGCTGAACACGCTTGTCGGAGAACACACAATCATTGGAGTAGACGAAAACTGGAGTGGAGACTACACCTCCAAAATCGTAGTGTCTCTGGCTAGATAGGGTAAGGAACTGTGCAGGGTGACTGGCGGACAAAGAAGTGTGTACCTGAAGGAGGCGAAGATGTTTCCTTACCACCAGGTCCACAGGTGATATGTTTGCCTATTGCTTGCATTAAAAAAAATACGATTATTCATTCATTCATTTGAATTAATGGCTTTCGATAGGTAGTGCCAATTAAATATTATGAAAACAAAATGAAAGTCAAATGTTACCGTCGTAAATTCACGCCAAAAAATTTTACACGCCATTTATATGTATATCGTAAGGCAGACGTGTTCACTTAACATATAACACACATGTTTAAATAAATGTGAAAACATATATAATTTATTTTCACTGCTACGGCCGGCTTGTTATTTGAAAATGCCTCGCTATTTAAATAGGTATTAGAACAAGAAACAAGCTTTTCAATACATGTATTTCGAAGTGAACTTACAAGAGTTTTTTTTTATTTATGGACATCAACAGGAGTTACGTTAATTATACATTATTCTATATAGTATTAAAAACATATTTAAATGTTAATGCTGGTAGCCTACTTATTGGCTTTAACAGCTTTATCGAATTCTGGGCAAGTAAAATATAATTGGGAATTTGCGTAAATCGCAGTCTCCATTGGGTCGACGCCGATGTCGTAGGTACACATATGTATGTGTGTCGATTTTAAATTCGTCATGATACTAGTTAAACATGTAGAGGAGGATTGGGCTGAAGTAACTATAGTCCCTATTAGTCCCATAGACCGGATACGTGAGAGAATCTCGTGTAAGCGGCCGGTGTAGAAGTGTTCCCTACTCTACGTGCTCGGCTAGAGCCGGGGCATAAAGTGAGAGTAGACAAATCAAATATTATACAGACTTAAATGTTAGATTTAATACGGTGCGTGAAATTGTACCACACTGTCGTAGGAATGTCTAAAACGTTGTTTCTTTTCATGTATTTGTGGTACAGTTCACACAACGGTCGAAGCGGGTTATTGGATTCAAAAACGTTCCTTTTCATTTCCTTATGAAATAAACTAAAATTTTGCACCCGTGCATGTACTCTGCATAATGGTTTAAGTTGTCCAAGACATTGTTAGAATCGTTACAAAATTTTTTGAATAACTTCACATTTACCGGAGGTGGATGGTAAACAGCGCAAATACTGAGGGAGTGTCTATTGTATAAAATTTATTTTTTATAATTATAGTTACCCATATATCTTCACAAGCACTTTCAAAAGAATTAAATGTTAAAAGAGAAAAATGGTTCCTCGAAATATTTTTTGTATATACTTATTTCCATAATTGTAATATATTTATAATAACATTTATAATTTATCCTGTGTTTTATAATATTTTTTAAAATATTTATAATCATTTTATATTTACTATAATATATATTGTGATTGCTATTTATAGCTGTATTGTGTTCACATTTTAGCGATTAATAGACTTCAATTAAAATTTAAAATACAATTTTTAAACTATAGTGAACTTAGCCACAGAAGAGATCCAGAGAAATATTCAGACAAGGGAAAAAGCGAAGCGAAGAGAAATCGTTTCGTACAAGACCCAAGATCAAGTTAAAGAAGTAAATAAAATTCAATTCTTCTTTCTTCACTAAATATAAAATGAATAAACTGCATTTTAAAAACTATAAAAACTTCACTCAATATTGATGAAGTAAAAATATAGAAATGAATTGATACCGTCAATCGATTCGTCAATGAAATCGATTAAGACTGTAACCGATATTAATTATACTTTGAGCGCTTACCTAATAAATATAAAGGTTATTGAACTCCACGCGTATAATCGCTTGTAAATAAGTTACAAAACTATTAAATGGACGTTTTCCGGTAATTTGGATAAGTGAAATTTTATTTTAATTTTATATTTTTTATTTATTTTAATAATTCCACGTTATTTATTATATTGTTTAATTCTGGTGGCATAATGATTAATGCTCAATTTACTGTATTCTCCCCGCCTTAGAAGTCCGTCCCATTTCTTCCCATGAGTGTCATATGAGGCAACTAAGATAGCTTATACGAGTATGGGTAACGGAGTCTATTTAAGTCATGAAAAGCAATACGTCAACACATTCCACACGCCCAGTGTGGGGATTACAATAACAACCATAAGTTCTAATGTTTTGATTGGCATCCCAATTTCCAGCTGTGAACCTGTAACGTTTTTTAGATGGTTCATATCTAAATTCTAAGGCTGCAATTGAAGCGACGATGGTAATATACAACCGAGTATTACAAACAAGTTAATACCGCTTCTAATTATAATTGGCTTATTTCTTCCGACATACATGCATTTATTGCAATTGTCTATTTCAGACATGGCTTTATAAAAATACCGGATATCATAGTAATTCACAACTGTTGTTTAACTTAATTGCCTAAACTAGGTTTCACAAAAACAAATCTTTGCCCCTTGTTTGCGGTTGTGGGTTATTGCGGTTCATTTAGGGAACGACATTAAAAAACATCGTTGTTTTTGTTTTTGATGTAATGTATCGTATAGTGACATCGATATAGCAAAACATACAGCGATGATCCATGTATTAATTGTTTTTACTTATAAGATATGTAATGCCTATAGGTATCACAGAAACAAAACAGTTAATAAGAGGTAAAGTAGGGCTAACCACAAATTGGAATAAGTAAAAGGCAAAAACATTTATCAACATTCAACATAGGTGTTATATAAGATATTTCTAGCAGGTTGGCCTCCTTAATACATCGAATAAAAAGAAGTCGATGTATACTCGATGTTGATAATTAACGGTACATCGCTTTAATTCGATGTATCGACACTATACGAGTATTATCGAGTGTTTGCAATGCATCGATATGTGATCCACTGCTAGGGTTATCGTATACCCTCTAATAAACTGTAGAAGAGGACGATCACGCATGCTATAAGTTCGTGAACAGTCGTAGTATGGGGACTGATCTACTTAGCTCTGCTATGCATTTTTTATCTGTTCGATCAGACCTAAACTATTCCCGTTTTTATTATCTAAATATTATCGTTTGTTAAGACTAATTTTATTCATTGATTTCGATAAGATTATTTTTAAGACAATGCAAAAATAATTGTCTTATAGGAAACATTAAGACCGAACTGCCTTAGTAACGAGGCTACTACTTTCAGAGTGCAGTGACTCATGGGTTCAATTTCCGCATCAGAATAAATATATGTATGACCGTTTTTTGGTAAGAATTAGACTTGTAATTCCCTATACGCTTTTTCGTAAACACACAATATTATTTTTCTGATGTGTTCGCGTATTTTAGCAAAGTAAGTTTGGCTGCGCATATATGTGACTTAAAGTTATTTATTTTGAGTGTGAATACCCCCGCTTTTCCGCTTTGGACAAGCATGATGGGTTAAAGTCCATTTCTCCAGAAATGGGAAGACCAGTGTTAAATCAATACAATATTATAATACAACTGCATCCGACTCTCTACTCTTCTATGCACTTTATAAGCACCACGAAACCCTACAAGATAACACGTAACCTTGAATGAGCACAGGTTAATCCCACCTCATTAGAAAGGTTATGTGGCAACGCGTCTGCACTTGGCAATGACCGAGGATCATCGGCTCTCACAATATGAAATGAAGATAAAGTACTCAGTAGGTAATAACGAATTCATTTCTTAAGATTACAAAACAATAAAAACCTTAATTACATTTTTTTTCTTCTTTAATGGCAATAAGCTATAACTAATTACACCAGTGGTTAGTAAAATGGGAACAAGTATTTTGAAATATAAAATACGCTTGTCACGATACGTCTTGATCAAATAGTGGCCGTTTTCCTCGCATGGACTTTTGCAGTCAAATTAAAAAGAAAAGATACACGCATATATTTCATTATACTTCACATACGTCTTTATCAAACTTTATACCTAATAAGCCACCAAAATCAAACAATATAACCGATAAAAATATAAGATTATATAGACGAAACAAAAAGTCAACGACACTGATGTACATAACTTGGCGAGAAAAGTTAAATATTGATATTTTTTTACAGCTTTTCTTTTTTTTCATATGGCAATTAGTTATAACTATTATGTCTGTGTCAAGTAAAATACAATAATATCCAAATTCTTGAATTGTAACAAGCCAGCTTATCACGTCACGTCTTGATAAAATGGTGACTATTTTACCAAAACCTTCTAAAGACTTTTTGTTACGATACACGCATTTATTTTAAATCACTTCACTTATACGCCTTAATCGAACTATATTGCATAATGTGCCACAACAATTAAACAATATAACTGATAATAATATAACATTATGGAAATAAAATAAAAACACAACATCACTGATGTAAGTTGGCGGGAAAATTCGTTGACAGCTTTTGTTTTTTAATATTGATAATTTATTTATTCTGCATAGGCCAGTAGTAAATTCAGTCTAATAATTAAAAAAAATATAAATTTTTTTTAGCTATGTTAATATACTTTATTTCGTTTTCTGCTTCAATACTGCTGGATACACTGAAAATAAAGGAAAATATTAGGGTGCCATGACAGATCCAATTATTAATATCTTTCATAGTTCCTTATATAAAATATTAAATGAATTTGAGTAAATTGCATTTTTCACTGAAACTTTTATTCCTTATATTATTTAAAATATATAAAACGGTTTATAATATGCGAATGAAAACATATGTAGTTAATCATTATTTTATAATAGAATTTTGAGAAGTTTTTTTTATGGAGGAGCGACGAGGAGGAGCGGAACACCTCCGCTACCTACCTACCTACCTTTAAAGGTAAATAACGCAACCGCATTGCTTGGAATTAAACCTTATTATTTCTATATTATTTTATGTCGCATTCCACACTTATATAATGCTTAATATTCTAGCCAGTGTTTTTAAAAAATGTATTTTAGAGGTTACTAATAAACGAATGTTATCTTCCTGTAAGAGTGTCTCTCTGACTAGCGAAGGTTGGCAGGCAATTCAGCACAACTCTCCTATTCTTTCGCGAGGTGCAGCAGTTCTGGACCACTCGCTATCCTGGCCGCTTCCTGATATAACGTAGCCAAGACTTCCTTGTCCGACCAACTTGTTTTATGCTTGCGACATTTCCCATCGTGATCAGTTGCAGCATTTTGTACCTGCCATGTCTAATGATATGCCCAAGTTAAACAACTTTTCTACCTTTAAGAGTCTGCAAAATTTCAAGTAATGCAAAACAGATGTTATAAATACAGATAGATAGATGACCCAGTGAACTTCATTTACCTATAATTTATTTAATTCAAATGAATGAAAATAATATCTCCTAATAAGCATATCCTCTCCTGATATGTTAGTACTTATGTGTAAAAGAATTTGTGCGATTTTAAAAAGTATTGCATACATACGACAGGTTTGTACAAAAACACGCTTGTTAGATAATAAAGCCGTCACGAACGCCATCTATTGAAAATAATTGGAAGAAAAATAATTTTTAATTTTTTATGTTTTTTTTAATGTTTTTTCTATATTTTTTTATTCGTAAAACTTCTCTGTATTATAGCGAACATGGTAAAAAAAACTCAAATCGGTCGAGCCGTTTTTGAGTTTTAACGAGTCTAAAACACGCCTGCTTGTTTCCCTTCCTATCCCATAAAAAATAACTCCCAAAATAGCTCTATAGCATTTTTATATATGTATATATCTTATTTCTAATAACGTCCATCTATGTGACACAATCATACAGGTACACGTGCGCACATAAACATACAATTAATATAAACACAAAAGCTAACGTTTGATGATAAGTCGTTACTGATTGTTTTCGTTTTTATATACATTTTCTTTCTTCTATAATATATTGTCTTTATTTTGTAACATGCTACTCTCGACTCCATTTATTGTTATTTATATTAATTCTTATAAGAAAATAGTAATTGGCTTTGTTGCTATACAACTTCAAACAATCTTATCTATAATGTTTTGTATAATAAGATATTGTATTCAGATGAAATAAAAAATAAAAAGTACGAAGACTGTTGGTAAGAGAAGAGGTAAATAAAAGAGTTAAAAGGAGTTGGACCTGAGGCGTTTAACACTCGCCGAAAGAACCGCAGAAGCAAAACTACTTACTCAAAAGTCGATATGAGGATGCACTATTTCCCTATTTTTAATAGGATAGAAAGGCAAACGAACATGTATGACACCTGATGCAAAGAAATCAACGCTGCTGCATCTGGAAAGAAACATCCGTAGCACCACAGGCATTGCAGAAGCATCTTGTCGGTTCGGAAACCCCGCTAGAGGAAACTTATTCCACAAAGTAGTGGTGCATAGAAGGAAGTATCATATTCCCTGCACTATCTTCACTTACGGCACAAAAAAAAACTTTCGCAATTACTTTAACATTTAAAAAAGATATTAAAATGCACTTACCCATCATATTTTGACCGTGTTAGAAACATAAAGTACAATACATAGTATTTGATTTTAAATGATTTCAAAAATAATATTTATCGTTCTCTTAATCACCATGATAAAAAATTAAGGCTTATTATGGTTCTATACCTACTGTGTGCTGGAGTGGAGACCGCGTCTCGGTAAACGTAGTGTGGGACGCCCCCCGGCTAGGCAGAAACTGGATGCGTGTAGCCGAAGATCAGATTAGGTGGCGCTTCATGGGGGAGGCCTGTATCCAGCAGTGGACTTCCACAGGCTGTTGATGATGATGTTTCTATACTAAGACTACTAAAATAAAGAAACATAATTAGCTTAGTTTCAATGCTTAACAATATTTCAGGCAAAATTGCAACATTTAAATTAAAACATTACTAGGTTTCTTTAAAAATAAACTAGTCGAAGAAATGAAGCATACAACAATTTATCATATGAATTTATTGCATTAATTGATACACCCTTCTGATAATATTATAAGAAGAAGGAATTATAAGCGCATCTATGAAGTCGTTGTTCGTATTTGTTAAACCTATAGATGTAATTTTGCTTTTAATCATAATAAACTTACTCTTCTTTTCATTACTGTCCAAGTTCATTGATATTACCTGATTAATAATAAGTAAAAGCAAAGGTTGGCTTTATTTACTTTTACTGTGTACTTCTTCAAATATTTCATATATTTGTTTTATGGAATAGGAAGGCAAACGAGCAGTCGCGTCAACTGATGTAAAGCAATCAACGCCGCCCATAAATATTTCCAGTACCGTAGGTAGCGCAGAAGCGTTGCCGGCCTTTAAGGAAACTGTCAATATGGGATGGAGGAAGAGGACGGAGAGGAGGATGAGGAAGGCCTCAGCCGCTCAGGAAATCAGCCGCTCAACGGTCGAAGCGCGGTAGCTAAGCTACTACTCAGAAGCCGGTTTTCTGCGGTTTACGAGTAAGAATTCATTTTGAACTTAAAGGGCTGTCAATTTATATTGTAGTTACGTCACGGATATAATTTCTGAAGGTCTAGTAATGTCTTTATGTTACAAGAAATATTGTCTTAAACTAAGTCAATAAAGCGTAAAAAACTCAGATCTTAAGCCGAACGGAACGCCCTTACTGAATTATTGCTGTTTGTTTAATATGTTATTAAAGCTACAACAGTCATTATACAAAACAGAAATAAAGAAAAAATTAATAGAATCTAACCCAAAGAGCTAAAAATGACTAAAATTTTGATATTAACTTAGGACACATTACTAACGTAATAAAATGTGGACAGTCAAAAGTCTTACTTTGCTAAGATCCGCGACAAGTATCTAGCTAAGTAATAATCTTAGCTAAATAAGACTTTTGACTGTCCACATAGTATTGTATTTCCGCAAAGTACGTAATAAAAGGTACCTTCCCTGTATTATAGCGAAGAGCTAAAAATGATAAAAATTTTAATATTAACTTAGGACACATTAAAAACGTAGGTACCTTCCCTGTATTATAGCGAAGAGCTAAAAATGACAAAAAATTTGTATTAACTTAGACACGTTACTAACGTAGGTATCTTCCCTGTATTATAGTGAAGAGCAAAAAATGACAAAAATTTTGATATTAACTTAGGACACATTACTAACGTACCTACCTACTAAAAACTAATTTAAATTACCTATTTAAATATACGTAATTTTTTAAAAACTCTACCTTAAAAACTATAAAGGATTTGATAAATATATCAACATTTGAGATTGGTCATGGAGTCTGGCGTTACTTTGCGGAAATCTATTACTAAGATCACACAGTCAAATATACTGTGCTAAGATATCAACATTATATAAACAAATTTTGCTAAAGTTACATGAATGTCTGGAGACCGTATTGTTTGCAAATTGTTTTTAAAGTACGGACATGAGGGAATGAATAAAAGGGCCATGAAATTTTCTATGAAAAAATATGTCTTGAAAAAATGGAATCAGATTGTGGCGAACCACGTCGCCATTATTTTATAACAAATGAGGTTTATTAAAATTCATTATATTGAATCCCACGAGCCCCCGCAGCCCCAACAGAGCCCTGCGTGTTAGGAAAGCATCCATTGGCACGGCAGACTTTGGATTGGTGGAGAGGAAGGGAAAAGGATAGAGAAGAAAGAAAAGGGTAGGGGAAAGGAAATATTGATTTAGACAGGATGATAAACATATGATACTACCGTAACGGAAGACAAGGAGTGATACGGTGGTAGCACGGGAGACCGGGGTCGCGTACTTGTGTACCAATACCCGTGTGCCAATACCATAGCCGAACAGGCGGCTAGGCAAAGATATTCCCTGACCGTATATTAACTGACCGACCGACAAAATTATTAATAGTAGTAAAGACACGTAAATATAACATGTACCGTGTAACATATAACATGTATTGTTAAATTTCTCCGTCATAGTATTGTTTTAAATACTGAAAATAAGGAAAGAAATTGATTATTAAGAATAATATATGGATAATAATTATTAAGAATAATATAGGGAACCTAATGTAAAAACATTAATAATTTGAGGAAATTGTAAAAGAATACGTTTATTTCGAAGTATCTATACCTAAAGTGGGAATGAAATTTAAAAAAAACAATGTTCTTTTTTATTTAACATCGTAAGAATGACCAACCAGCAGCTGTAACTGAGAACTTAGAAAGGCAAGGTTTCTGTAAGTGTTTAACGATAGTCAGTCAGGTCGTGTTGTGTACGCGATGCGGTGTCGGCAGTCGCGGCGGGCGGGCGGGCGCAGGGCCAGCACAAAAGATATCGCGAGACGTAACGAGCTCAATTGATGAACGAACGGAAACGTGTCCAATTAGAAGTAGGCGGCGAGCTTCGCCCCGCGCGCCGCATTAACCAGATTAGCGGAGCGAGGCGCGCGGCGCGCGGCGCGAGGCGCGAGGTGTGGCGGACACCTCGCGGAAAAAACGCGGCGTCGGGCCCGCCCCTCGCGGCTGCGGCGGCGGCGGGGCGGGGCGGCGGGGGGCGACGGGGCGCCGCGCGCGCCATTGGCCGGGCGCTGGTGTCGCTGCCGGCGCCGAGGGCGGCCAGTCGTTTGACGCCTGCCGCGCGAGCGGTCGTACGGGACTGTTGCCGCGAGTGTCGCTAGCCGCACGTGAGTCGGGCATGGACGTTGCATGAGCGGTCGCGAGCACCGCTGGAGTGGCCGACGGGCACGCCGGCCGTGGAGCGCGCGCCGTGGGCCCCGGGCGGCGCGGGCATGCGCTTCGAGGGCGCCGAGAGGCGCGACGCCGTCGCCTTCCACCCGCTGCTGGCGCCGCGCCCGAGTGACTTCTCGGTGTCAGCGTTGCTGACGGCGGGTGCTCTGCCTCCGCCGCCGTACCTGCCGGCGGCGCTCGCAGCCGCCGCCGCGCTGTCCGCGCCCTGTCCGCTGCTCAAGCCGCCGCCGCCGCCCTACGCACCGCTGCCGCCGGACGACGACGGCGTCGTGGACGACCCCAAGGTCACCCTCGAGGGCAAGGACCTCTGGGAGAAGTTCCACAAGCTCGGCACCGAGATGGTGATCACCAAGAGTGGCAGGTCAGTACGGCGCCCGTCGCCCGTTGCCCGTGCTCGTGCGGTACCCACGTGATAAGTGCTTTGTGTGTGTCAATCATTTCACATGTTATAAAAACATCCCCGTTTCACTACACTACGCGCACTACGCGGTAAGTAAGGAAACAAACAGTTTAGGCCGTTGTTTCTCACGTTGCACACCCGGCGATCCTTTCGCGTGCCAATGTTTACTGCTAGACTCTGCGTAGAGTCAGTTAAACATTATGCCCACCAACTTCACCGAGTTAAAGCAGACGAAAACATTTTCTTTTTGAGTTATCGTTGCCAAGGCGTTACCGGTTGAACTGGTAAGATTGCGAAAACTTTGTATAAACGTCTATAAAAATATTAACTTTGAATTTTTGAGATAAATATACACAGAAGTGGAAATATCTCATGATGTTTATTTGATTTAGGAAAGGAAATCATTTAAATTGCATGAATTAACTTAGAACATCTGCATATATACATTTTTAATTAGCTGTTATCGGTCAACCGCTCAAATATATGTTAAAACCTGATGCGACTGTTTGTTTATGTTTATTCTATCGAAATTAAGATAATTATAAGTTAGAAAGTGTGAATTTTAGATACTGGTTAATTTTTTACCTGTATTTCGCGCGTTTATTAGTTTTTTGTTAGCAAAGATGCTAAACAAGGGTTGTCGCGAGCGTCATAGGCTTATTTTTTCATCAAAACAACCCGACGCCGAAGCCGACGGCATGTTACGTTCATTTAATTGCGTCAACAGCGTACATAGTTCTTTTAAAAAAAAACTATATACATGATTATATTTTGAAAGGTAATAAAATCGACAAAGAAAGAATACTTTTATTATTTTTTGAAGTTCCTTAACAAATAACTTACTAGATATAAAAAAATAACAATTGACATTTGAAATAAATTGATTTATTTTTGGGGAGTGATAGACATATTATTTATAATAACAAGTGTAAAATATTGTTATAATTTGAATAGTTAAAAATTTAAGGTCTAATTAAAGTTTTTATTTATATAAATCACATCAATATTTTTAATATATTTTTTTCGTAAGTTTTTGATAACCCTTTAAAAAACAATTCGTTATTATACGACCGGAAATTTATTGATTGTTTATAAATGTTAAATTGACTTCATAGCTTACGTTTTACCAATAATGTATACACAGATTAGCGATAAATAAATCAGTATATTAATTTAATAACCGTAAAAATACTCTGCTCATGGCGAGATCAAATCTCTAACAGCGGAATTGCAAAAGAGCAAGACTAAAAAGTCAGTCACAGTACCTCGGTAAAGAGTGACATATATCGATTTATATTGATAAATATATACAGGTGTTATCGTTGAGTATTCAAAGAATTATTCTTAACCAACAGTTTACGAGGCAGTCAAAACAGCAAGCGTTTTATGGTTGAATAGATACCACTCCATTTGTACCTTACATGTAGTAAAACCGACATAGCCACGAACTGTGCAACTAACATTTTTATTGGACAAATAAAAAGTAGTGCGTAGACTCCAAAAATATATCGTTTTAGAAAAAGTAATAGGTATAATGTCTTATATCAATCCTTTTTTATTTTAATCTAAACGAAAATGCAATGGTAACTTTTCATCATTAAACAAATTTATTTTAAATTTACAAATAATGATTTAATTAACATTAAACATACAACAAATAAAGTCAAAATAATTATAATTTAAATAATTAATATTAATAAATGTTTTCACTAGAAGTTACTTAGAATCATTTATTACCTTTGGGAAATTCAATGGTATGTAATTAATTTATTAAAGTTTTTAGTCGTTTTGTAAATTCCTAAAAGGACGATATAAATTTGTTGAGATGGGAATTCGTTCTGAAGTAGAAGACAAAAATGATGAAATTTAAGTTTATGTATTTTTATAATTACATTATATATACATCATTTCAGAGTACTTTTCTAATTAGGCATATATAGTAGGATTTAATTCTAGTTAAGGTCAAAATATATTGTTCCATATATTTAACCTTGTTCTTTTAGCCTATTAAGTTTTTTATAAAATAAAATAGGAATTTTTTGATTCATAAGAAGAAACGACCACATATCTGGCAACCGTTTTTTAACTTTTGAATAAATATCAAGTAGATATACTTTTGATACATAAAAATATATTTTAACGATGTAAATGATAAAAAAAAACTTATAATAAATTTATAAAATATTCCATAGAAAAATAGAAATAATTAAACCAGCATATATTCAAAAATTGAATAAATTCAAAAGTACCAAATGTGAATAAAACAACGACAGTGGTAAAATTATCACTTTCGGGTAAATGGCCGCGGATTCGATTCCCGCAAAAATATATTTATGATCTACAGGTATTTATTCTCGGGCATACGTCGAATAGTGTCGGAACAAACTTGTGTCTGACTTCATCAGACCAGGTCTCGGATTGGGGTAAGCGGAACCTAATCCAATTAAAACCTCAAAATGACAGAAGTTTGCGCATTTACCACCAAAAAGTTTCCCTTTATCGTATCTCCTCGCTTTAAAGACACTCCCCTTAATTGTAAGCCGTGTATCGGAATCCTTGTCGTCAACATATAACATGACGTCCAGTTTACGGCCATCTGGAAGAAAAGGCCAAGCTGGCCTCGAAAGAGCTGGGTGTGCTTTGAAGAGCAAGACCATATTTCACATCTGGCCATTGCCTCCATCTTTACAAGACACAAGTCAGGCCGCAGATGGAATACTGTTCTTATCTCTGGGCTCCCCAGTATCAACTTCTCCCACTGGACCGCATACAAAGTCGTGTGATCCGAATCGTCGATGACGAAGATCTCACCAATCGGCTTGATTCTCTAGCAATGCAGAGGGATATCTCATCTCTCTGCCTTTTCTACCGCTTTTACTATGGGGAGTGCTCCGAGAAATTGTTTGGAATAATTCCTGCCTCTGAATTCCACAACCGCACTACTCGCCGTAAAGAAAAGTTTCAACCACACCATCTGAGTGAGTGGCGATCCACTACGGTGCGCTTCTACCGCGCGCTCTATGGTGGTGCATTGGAAGAAGTTTCGGTACTTTCGGTGGTTTTCCGAAGTGATACATCTTTGGCACCTTCAAAAAACAAGCCTACACATACCTAAAAGGTGCGCAATGCTTGAGTGACATATATATATATATATATATATATATATATATATATATATATATATATATATATATATATATATATATATATATATATATATATATATATATATATGTGTGTGTGTGTGTGTGTGTAACAATAGGTCTATAATAGAGTATATATATAGGTATAGTTGATAAAGACCTTATGATTTGACATCGTGAGTTCGATCCTACCACAAAATTGAAATGAACCAGGTGTTCCAAGCACAAATACTATCTATTAGCTTAGTCAGAATTATTAACAAGATTTCTAGTAAGTAATATCAAAACATTGCTAATCTTCTTATAAATAAAAAAAAGAAAACAAATTCATTTGTGATAAGTGTCTAACATAAACTCTTCTTTTTTGTTTTCAATTAGAATCTACTTACTATAGTACTGATATTTTTTAGACAAGGAGCGTGGATTTATTTTTATTTACGCCTAGATTGCGTGTTTAAAAAAAATTACAAAACCAAGTCATTTATACGTTACAAGTTTACTTACAATAAATAGAATTTATTTATAAATAACTCGCTTATTTTTAATTTAGGTGGGTGTTTGTTTTTTTTTTCGCAATAAAGAATATTTGTGACACAAAAAAAGTTTACAGGGTTATTTTAGAAAGTTATATTCAGTTAATTAAAATCTGTATTTGTTACCTGTAACTGACTCTTGTTTTATTAAAATTCACAAGATTGATTCTCGGTGCTCTTTCTTGAAAATATGGTTCATCATCATCATCAGCAGTTTTATTCCCTATTTCGTCACATGCGAGACGTATAAGACGACTAAATACCAGTAGACGGGTGAATGCAGCTGATTAATAAAAACAATCGATTTCCAAACCGTCTGCCAAATGTAGTGATTACAGCAGAACACCTCGATGGAGGGAGTGTTACAGCTGTATCTTTTAATTGAATTTATATAAGAAATTTAAAAATAAAATAAATGGTTGTACAATACATAAACGAGAACATATAAGTGTATACCTACGATAGTTTTTATTATATACCTAATTTAATATAATATTATATGATTAATAGTCAGCCAAATCCGTTATTAAATAAAATGAACAGACAAAATTTACTTTGTGAAAAAAAAATTAGGATAAAATAATAGTGTGTGGTTACGAAGTAAGTGTATGAAATACACAATTACTAGCGTAATTCTTACAGAAAAAACGGCCGTCAATAAAATCTACGGACGACTGCATTTTAACATTATTGACCAAGCTCACGAATAGTTTAAATGTTAAACTAGTTTTTCTTTGTTTCTTTAACTTAACAGTAAGTGAACATAAATTAGATAATCATGTCAAGATATCTCTAACTTGTCGCTTAGGAAAGCTAATGTCAGAATTATTTTAAAAAGTGTCACAGCTAATATCCTTATACAACTAATATTATACACACTGGTTTTTTGAAACGTGCCAGTTTTGTTGAATGTCATGATTACAAAAAGTTATTTAAAATGGTAAAGAATACTAATTCTTTGTTCTTTTTATAACTAAAACGCGTAAATAAAAAAAATCAATTTATCTGAACGGAATATTATGTTATGGTAAAGAAAGGCAAATAAACGAGATTGTCATTTGGTTCTTTTTAAATTTATTATACATATTAAATGTTTATATAATACGTTTAAAAAGAATCAAATGATGCTCTTGCTTATTACTAGTAAATATTATCTATTTATAATATTTTTTTAATTTAATTTATGTACTCGTATAGGTATATTTAATTCTACTAATAACATACTTTTAATGAAGCGAAAGCGCGGTATGTTTTTTTTAAAAATTACACGTCATTTAATATTTTTGTAATCTATTCTGGATATATTAAAAAAAATAATCAAGTCTATGGCATTCTTCAAAACGTCTATAATAACTTTATATACGAGGACTTTTCCCGCCAACTTACATCAGTGACGTTGTGTTTTTATTTCATCTTCATAATCTTATATTATTATCAGTTATATAGTTTAATTGTGGTGGCGTATTATACAATATAGTTCAATTAAGACTTATAAGTGAAGTGATATGAAATAAATGCATTTTTCATGTCTCTTTAAGTTGATTGAAAAAGTTCATAGAAGGTTTTGGTAGAATAGCCACCATTTTATTAAGGCGTAACGTTTAAAGCTTATATTTCAAGTGATTTGATCTTATTCCATTTTAATTGACACTTGTATAATAGTTATTACTAATTGTCATCAAAGAAAAGCAAACAAACTTTATATACCATTAAATGTACTTCATCATAAGCAACCTATAAATAATGTTATCGTAACTATTTATGTATAGCATGATCAAAGAGCGCCGCGCGTCAATTAAAATTAGACATAACGATGAACATGTCAACAGATTAACAGATCTGTGGTTAAACGCCAACTAAATTATCCGTTATGACAGCTACCGTGCTATTAAAAAAATTCCCGTCATACTTCATAATGCGCGGCTATCAACTAGTTGTGGGGACAAAAAAATATACAATCTGAAGTGTTCTAATGCAATTGAATCATATTTCCTATGTAAACCGTACGATATAATCATACGTATAGCGTAGATAATCTTCGGTTTGATCTTTTATAGGTATCACGTATTATAACTTAGTTTTTTTTACTATGCCTTTAACTAACATGTCGTTGATATTTGATTTGATAACTACTCTCTTCACTGGTAAGAGTACCAACTTTTGAGACAAGGATTAAGTATGGGTTCAAATGCCAACTGCAACTAAAATTTGTTTTCAACATATAAATTAGTTTTTGGTAGTAATTTGTGTAGATTTATCTATTTTATCTCAAAACTGTAACCAAACTCTTTTACAATTTTAACGAAAAAATCTTTTTTATTTTAATAAAGACCACTAGCAATATTGCTAATATTACTAGAAATGTTGTTGACCAACTAATCTTGTAATAATTATGCTTGGATATGATTCACATCTATACTTATATAGACGTTTTAAAATAAGCTTCAACATATGTGAATAAAGACATGCCATAAGTATTATTGGGATAGAAAATATTAATATTATAAATAAAAGTATGAGAACTAATAGCTTTAAAGGTTAATAACAAAGAAATTAATAACATTATAAATGATAAATAAATTTATTTCCTCCTGCAGTATACATTTTAATCAATTACATAACACATATCAATTCATAAGGAAAAGGAAAATCATAAGGGCATTGTCCATATGTAAAATATGTATAAATTTAAAATAATACAGTGTTTTGCTAGTGATCGGTCGTAACTTATTTTAAAATTAGAGGGTATTGCGGAATTCCCTATGCTGGACTAATGGATGGGGAATCTATTTGACTTTTATTATCAGGTGCAAGTTTCTAGTATTTTCTAGTAACCTCAACGACGCGGACAGCAAAAGAAATGTATACTCTATAGCAGCGGTCGCTAAAGTAGTGTTGTTTTTTTTTTTCGAGAAAATATCGCTGGTCCGCAGAAAAATGTGGAATATACTTATTCATTACGTTAATTTGTATTTAAAGAAGCATTGACAACGTAATTCAATTCATAACAATACGTGAAAAGTTATATAAACTTTCGTCGCATACTGTACACATTGGCCATTGGACGAGAGGCTAGGAATGCTAAAAGTTTGATATAGGTACTTAAATCTTTTAATTGTTTTGTTTCTACAGTTTTTTTTTATTATAGTTTTGTAATGAAGCTTTCATAATTTGGTTACAATTAATAGTTTCATTTTATTACCTAGGTACATTTTATGTGTTCTTAGATCACAATTTTTTATACATACATACATACTTATCATCACGCCTGTTTCCCGTAGGGGTAGGCAGAGACCGCACTCCTCTTCCTTACTTCCTCCACACTCATCCATTCTTCCTCTCACATTCATCGTAGCGAAACGGCTCTCCGTTAGTCGCTTCTCGCTCTCGTGGGAATCTGGTGTGATGGGTGGCGAACCACGTCGCCGTCATTTTTAACAAATTAGATTTATTAAAATTAGTGAATCTCATGACCCGCAAGGGAGGATGGAGATCAGCTCCAGCAGACCCCGCATGCTGAGCTAAGGCACTATATTACCCAGGGGAGCCCGATCCTGGAGCTGTCGGTACGCTTACGAGTGAGTTCGCCCCTAGCCACGCATCCATTGGCACGGCAGAACGTGAATTGGCGGAGTGGAAGGGAAAAGGATAGAGAAGGATTTAAACAGGATGATAGGGATATGATACTACTGCAAAGAAAGACAATGAGTAATACGGTAGTAATTGCGAAGGCCGGGGTCGGTACCTGTGTACCAATACCATAACTACCAGACAGGTGGCTAGACAAAGATACTCCCTGATTAAATTAGATTTTTATTTATAAATATATTTAACACTTCAAAAGTCTCATTTGTGGTCCGCGTGATTTAAATTTACTGGTCCGTGAGTTCAAAAAGTTTAGCGACCGCTGCTCTATACTGTTTTATAGAAATATACTCCAGAGCTAGTTATAGGACACACCCAACCTATTATTTATTCGCTTCACGTGTTATCGTTATCTTAATTACTGAGACAAAAATAAGGCTAGATGGAGACTAGTAACTTTTTGTGTGTTCAGCTCAAGTGCGTCGTCACATTAAATTACTGGCAACCATCAGCCATCAATTAAAAAGACTGCAGACTCATCCACCGGTTCGCCTAGTTTATCGCATATTTGTCTGTGGGTGATTTCAAAAACCGGTAGCACAACAGGACTACGCCTTAATATGGTGCACATAGTGCGTGCCGTATTAGACACGGCTGATGTTGTGACCAGTAGAGCGACACATGGTAGTAGGATTACAACTTTTTTTTATGAGATAGGAAGGCACACGAGCAATCATGTCGCCTGATCGAAAGCAATCGACGCCGCCCATAGGCAATAGAAGAGAGTATTTTGAATACTAACAATGGAATCTTAGAACTTTGAATAAAGACGAAACTATATTGTTGATAGTACCAACGGGGTAAAGTCAAGGCGTATTTTACAACTCCTTTATATCAAACTACTGGGTACGGTGCCTTCCCATTTATGGAGGAATGGACATTAAATCACGCTTTAAAACCGGCAACGCCTCTGCAATGCCTACGGGATTGCAGATGTCAATGGACGGCGGTGATTGCTTTCCAAGAGGTGACACGTCTGCTCATTTGCCTTCCCATTAAAAAAAACGCTCGTCTTATTTATCGAAGCCGCGACCATTGCCTTTGAAATATGTAGCTTCACCACTGAGCCAATAAGGTCGAGTCGTAACGTTAATTTATAATCTATATGCCTAGCAAAAGACTGTAGTAATCTCGGATCATTTTAATTGGTATTGATGGGCACGTGATTGTTTAGGGTGTGTATCGAATTTCGGTAGTTTAAATTTATAGCGAACTTTGCCAACGGGGTAAAGTTAAGATTTAGCGCGTGCAAATCAGCTGCTCTAGTCTACAAAGATTCACATGTCCAATCCGTCAGCTGGGCTAATTTACCACTCAGCTAGAACTAATTTCATGGAGGTACGTGATCGGCGGCCATCTTGTGGGCGCGGCTTGAGCGGCTAGCGGTTTGTAAACAAACTTGATAACGTCTTTAGCACTGCGGTTGTCACTTGTCGGATCACTCACCACTCTACACGTGTCTTATGTTTTACGAAATTTTTTTTAAAAATTAAATACGAGTTGATGACCAAATTGACTGAGAGACGAAGCTTCCACGGATTGAGTGCTTTGCTTCTGGCAACCACGGTTACCAAATTTTCACATCTATTTAATTTATAATTTTTTGTAACCTTTCATCTATTTGTCTATAGATATTTCATATATCATTCAGTTTTGACGATTTTAATCGTCTATGGTTCGTTTCCTTGAATAAATCGATATTTCTTTTTATAAATTAAACGATTTTTTTTTAATTTTTTTTTGTTTATTAATTAAACGAAATGCACGTAAAGCGCGCTATTAGATATAGCTTACAGTTATTTATTCCGCGTCAAGGTACCTACCCCAACAATATGCCTAGGAAAAGCATAGTGGGTTAGTGCCCATTCCTTCAAAAATGTGGAAGCCTCTTATCCAGCCGTCGAACGTGTATAGGCTGTGAAAAAAATGATGTGGATATGTGTGTGCGCAAGTAGACAAAACGTTTTCACTCCCAAATGAAATAATAACAGAAAAATATTTATACGATTCCGGAAAAAATTGAGATTAGAGCCTTAGAGATAATCGATGTACCTACACGAATTATATTTAGATATTAATTAAATCTACTATTATTTATAAGAAATTAATTAAAGACCAAGCTTTATCGTTGAAAGTACTAACGGGGTAAAAGTCTAGACGTCATTTTATAACTCATTTATGTCGCACTTCTGGAAACGGTACCGATAAATCACCACGTTTTAAGGCCTGCAACGCCTCTGCAATGCCTATGGGATTACGGATGTCTATTGGCGACGTTGATTGCTTTCCATGAGATGACACGCCTGGTCATTTGCCTTCCCATAAAAAAACATTGAATTAAATCTACTATTATTTATACTATTATTTAAAATATTGAATTAAATCTACTATTACTTATAAGAAATTAATCGAATTAATTCTACTATTATTTATAAGAAATGCGTTGTTGATCTGAAGCAGCTTCATCGAATGATGGACCTGCAACTTGCGGGATTGGGTACAAGGACGATGATAAATGGTGATAAAGTCTGCTCATCTTTCATGTGACATCGCTGACATGATGGAATACGTATCACGACAGGAGGGGGTTGTAACGATCCAGAGCCACACATCGTGACCTCGGTTGCTCCACGGTCAGGGAGGGTCTCGTTGATAAAATTAAAGTGCATTATTATAGTTATTATGTTACTAATTTTACGAATAGAGCAGTATCTAAGTGTATCAGAAATAAACTCAAGGTTCCCAATACGATGCAAATAAACGAAAAACATGAATCTACAAAGTAAACGATGGCAGAGCGTAACGTATTTGAGCATAAAATGTACCCACGCCTGCCGATCCGGCGCAGTTGTGGAGTAATTAATTGCATCTCAGCATGCCGGCATCTTGTTCTAATTCGATGTTGGAACTACAGCCGACCTTACTTATGATAATATATATAGCCATTTTGCGAAACTGATAACCAAAGATTGGCCACATATAACACAATATTCTTTTTTTATTATAAAACAATATTTTGACTTATCTGCTCTTTGTTACTTTCCTAAAGCTTTAATTATACACTCCTTATAGCTATTAAAGCTAATAGTATATACTCCTTCATAATAGCGCAAAAACTTAAAACAGATACACAACGCCATTTTGTTTTGTTTCCCGCCAAAACTTTAAGTTATCTGTAAAAAAATAAAATGTACAATTAAGTTTGAAATTGTATGCCAGTTGAAGTTGAAGAAAATAATCTATTTCTTAATTGTAACAAAAACAGGATATTTTTATTTTTAATGTTAAGGTTATGATTTTTTTTTTAGAATCAATTCTTTACATTACCTTACCTTAGAATTCTTATGCATAGCATGTAAAAAATACTATGCAAGTATATTTCAATTACTCAACCCTATACAAAATTTATTAATGTGTAAGTGGATCGAGCCCGTATAGTATGAAACTGCAAAAATTTATTACGATCCGATCACTGGGTTTGCGTGATGTGCTTCCCTTAGTTCTGATTTTATTAAAATGTATTTAAACAGGATGATTTTATTACTACGATCGATAAGTGACATATAGTACCGTATTGTAAATATTACCTTGTTAGTGAAATTGGTTTTCAAATAATAACAGGGAAGAGGATTTTTTTACGAATTTGTAACACATTATATGTATACCGTACCTATGTATTACATGTACTTATTACAAGTAGTTGCCCAGCGGTTGAAATTCAACGGTATTTTATTTAATAATTTATTTTATCTAGCTTATATTACTTGATTGATATGATACTATGATTTAATCAACAAAAATAGATAGCTTTTATTCGCGTATATATAGTTTCAGTAAGTTAAAACGCCATATTGATTCATACCTTTAGTTTTATGACACAAGCCTCGTTAAGTTTTTATCCATAAATATTGACTAAGGCCTAAGGATCATAAAGCCATGTCATAATTATTGAACAGTAGCAAAGATCCGGTAGGTACGTTATACCACTAGTTTTTATGTACACACTTTCTAAACCGTTTCATTGGCCACATTGCAACGCACGATAGCAATAACTCAATATATACGTTTTTGTTTATTTACACATGTCAGTGATTTTTTTTGTACGTCATCGATAGAGAAGTAACGCGAAATATGTTTCAATAGGTCGTCTCAGTTTCAGTTGACAGTTTTGACGTACCAAATGATAATCTTATGTGTAACAATACGAGCTGTTTACTATGACTTTATCTATGCTCAAAATATTTTAAAATTTTCAGTGCGTTTCCCATTAAATGAGACACAAAAGAATACAGATGTAAAACATTCTCTTTTCCTTTATATAAATTAATCTTCATTACAAGCAGTGCATGAGTTACGTCGTTGAGTCACGTCAAACAATTTTTTGACACTATTCTTTAAATATACGTCGATTATCATAGAAGAGTTCACTTGCCAGGCGAGCGACTATGAGTAGAAGATCCCCCGGCATATAGTCACCATCCAAAACTCGCATCTCTGTAGTCCTTGCTGAAAACGGATGACGAGAACTACCATTTTTTTTGTTTCTCATTGGAACCTTCAAAGAACAATTCTATGTTTTCCTTAAAAGCCGCTAACGCTTCTGCGGTGCCTATGGCACTAAGGATGTGCGGCGTTGAATGCTTTTCATCGGATGACACGCCTGCTCGTTTGCCTCTATTTCGCCTAACTCTTGACCTGAACCATATTTTACAGCATAAGACACTATGAATATACAGTATTCTTTAATATTTTGCATTTAAAAAAAATCAAAAAAGAGATTGTGTAAATAATAAAAATAGCTGTTTTATTTAAGTTCGTCCGTCAGTCTATAAGTCCAATGAAGCGTAGGTCTTTAATTTTACCAAGCCTTTACAAAACGTAACAACTATCAATTACGCGAGTAATTTAAAAGCCTACATGACTCGTTAAGTTCTATTAGTAAATACGGCGAAAGGAAAAAAACATTCTTCTATTTCATATTAATGATTTGTTCGCATGTACATTACTTGTACTTTCACATGGTTCAGCCTTCGTCATCACAAACACGTACCTATTTCCCGTAGGTAGAGACCACAGGTCTCCATCTGCTACGATCTCGGCATACTTTGCTTGCTTCCTCCACACTCATCACTCTCCTCAAGCAAGCTCGCCGGTTAAGGGTACACTTGACCTGGCCTTTCCTAAAATTTTTGGCATTTGGTTATGTTTAGGTTATGTTTTCATTGGTCTTCCCCAATCGACTTATTGACTGTCCTTCTTATATGGGATAGAAGGGGAAACGAACAAGCGCGTCGCCTTATGGTGCTTTTTTCTGTAACTTTTTTTTTTATGGGATAGGAGAGCAAAACGAGCAAGCGTGTCGCCTGATGGAAAGCAATCAACGCCGCCCATGGACAACCGCGACAGTCGCGGAAGAGTTGCCGGGCTTTTAGGTATGTATAGGCTCGTAACTTATTGATAAACATCACAACTCTTTAGAACCAAGTACCTTTAGCGATATTTCCGAAAGGTTCGATATTGGATTCTTCAAAAAATAAAGTTACATATTTCACAAAGTTCGCCATCGCGTCCATATCTATAGTGTTGCAGGTGTATATGGCGTTGTCGTTTGCTTTCCATGCTTGTTCTCTTTTTAAGAAATTGAAAAATTTCTTCCGTATCCCTTAAAAGATTGATCTCAACTATTATTAATTGAATTGGATTAACGCATCTTCTGTTTGGGGCTTTGACAATATTAAATTACGGTAACGTACAAATTTTTCGAATGATACATTTGTAGAAAGGATGACATTATAGTCAGATTTAATTTTAGCAGCTATGAATAAAAGTGATCGTACACAAATAATTGTTTTATAAATACTAAAATTACTTCTGAATATCTCTAGCATCGGCTAGAGTCTCTCCTCTGAGTAACAGTTTGAGTGTAACTCACGCTGTTTCTATTATGTACATTCTCATCCAAATATGGCAACGAAGAAAAATATGAAGATGTAGAAAAAGTAACGCTATTATCTTGTTATGGATACTCATTACTAGGAAAACATGCATATTAAATACCGTAACGATGCTAGATGGGAAACTTGAAAACGTACGTTCTACAATGGTGTCAAATAGCTTTAACGGCGCGAGAAGTACAATAATTGTATTTATATCATCATTCATTGTTGTACGTAGGTATTTTTTGTCTTTAGTTGCTTTCTCTTACAAATTTCAATTTTCTATTATTATTATTCCAAACAGGTAATTTGAAAAAAATACTTTAACTTTTAATGTTAACCTTTATACATATATGTATATAATAGGATCATGCCTGTTTCCCGCAGAGGTAGGCAAAGACTTTGCTTCATCATTCGCCAGTTAAGGATACTTTTGACCTGAACCAAATTACGACTAACATTTTCACTGTCCCTCCTGCTTATTCTTCTCCAAATCCTTAGAATTGTTACGTGTAATGATTACCAGCCAATAGACTACCAGCACTAACATCTGCGAATCAGTCTGAAGTCTATCACATTTTTTTTTCTTTCGTTGGTCTCATTTATAATTTTTAAAAATATTGCATTTATTATTTTATTCTATGTGATTATTTCAAACCATTTTAATTATTGTCGTTATAGTAAATTATAATATTATAGAAAAAACAATTCCAGCTTCAGTTAAACTTCAGCCACTTCAAAGTTTAACTCGTTCATTGCACCGGAAAGCAGCCTCCCATTAGGCGAGATAAGTGAAAATCACAGTTTCAGTTTCAAGTCCCGAATTCCCTCGGAGGGTAGCGGAACCACAAATTAGAGGGATTCCAAATAAGTGAAACCCTCGATTAAGTAATTGCGGGATACGCCTGAGAGTTTTTAATTTCAATGAGAGTAGGTTCGTTTTTTAAAATTTATAATTAGTAGTTTAACTCGAACTTTGGGTATCTATTTTTTTTAACAGCCCATATATGTCCCACTGCTGAGCACGGGCCTCTCCATTTCTGGAGGAACGGACCATAACCCACCACGCTCGTCCAATGCGGATTGGTGGGGTTACCAGACTCGGAATAAATATTTGAAACCCATACATATATTTATTCCGATGCGGGAATCGAACCCGCGACCATTGACTTCGCGGGTGGAGGGCCCCGCCACTGAGCCAAAATCTTTAATATTATTTTCTGAATTGTTAAATATTGATTATTGTAAAGCAGTGTAAATTTTTAAAGAAACAATAGTTGCCCAATTTGCCAGGATTGCTCTAACTTGGACTACAGACGTGAACCATATTTTCCTAGTTGTTGGAATGGTAAACAAGAATTGTATTCATAACAAAAGATTGCTAGTTTTTTAAAATTATTTTTTACCGATTTTTGTTATAGCAGACAGAGATCCACTGTTGCATATAAGGAACTCTCTCTCCCATAATGCCTAGGCCTCACGCATGAAGGTTCTGCCGTACCTGCTGTGAGATGGAGCGACGATCTGCTAAAGGTGACTTTAGCAAATCATTGTTCTATCTCACTACGTTCGTCAACAATGGGTTTCCACTTAACTTCTCTTACTTTAAAAATTATTTCGGTGACTTTGTGAAGCCGACTGTGTGTTGCCGATTATATGAAGGTGTACATACATATGTATAACGATAATAATAATTTAATATTATTTTTATAGAGATTTTTTTAATATTAATAATATTGTTATTAAGAGAAAAATATGTAAATAAAGGATAATATTTACATTTATAGACCATTGTACAAGTACCGATAAATAATATAAAATACCCATTATTATGTCGATTTCAGTTTTCTCCGACTGCAAGAAATACCGATATTTTGTATTCGCGAGAAAACAAACTGTAGATATTATTTCCTAACTGGGTGTATCAATTGCAACATTGTAAGCGACGTTTCACGATTCCAAATGTATGACGCCGAGATCCCATTGCCAACACTCGTAACTCTATTGCCATAATAGCGTATGTTGGCATCTTATCTATATTTAGAACATTATATACCTACGTTGAGAATTGTTTAAGATTATTGTGTCGGCCACATTGAGAGTTATCTTGATTAACGTCTTACATTATTGAAATCCCGTAACCAGAATCTAAACAAATAAAAATGAATGGAGGACAACTCATTTACCTAAGATATTATCTAATATAATATATGTTACCGATACGACATTGGAACCTTCAAAAAACAAGCCTATACATACCTAAAAGTCCGGCAACGCTTCCGCGACTCCTGCGGTTTCGCGGTTGTCTGTGGGCGGCGTTGATTGCTTTCCATCACGCGACACGCTTGCTCGTTTGCCCTCCTATCCCATAAGAAAATCTAATGTTAGAATTAATATAATATACTTCATTATAAACTTCATTTTTCTATACCCCCTTACCTCTACGTGGGCTGGCCTTTGGTTATATATAATATTAACTATTAGCATAACAATAAAAAAATTTAGAATTTGTTTTTATGAGGCGTTTCGCCAAATGGAAAGCAATTAACCCCTTTATATACATCTGGAACAACATAGGCATTGCAGAAGTATTGCCTGTCTTTAAAATATGTATATATGTGTAGACTTGTGTTCTGAAGCTGGTTCCGTATGATGGTGGTGCGTAGAATTTTTTTTTTTCGGAAAAACACACCGACCGGATCGTCACTCATTAAGATAGCGGGGATAAAACTTTGCAGAGAGTTGTGCAGATATGTACTTCGCCAAGATATTTCCTTTCTTATACACTGCCTATCTTCCTCAAGTCAACGTTTTATTCCCAAATCAAAGATATAATAAATTTCAACAATTGCATTCGCTTACTTTATCAGACAATTAACTGCACCTAGACCTACCTAGCAGTGCTTGATAATAATAATAAATTAGTTATCGTTAATTTACGAGCATTGTAACCTACAATGTTATTTAAGTACGCTAACTTAATTAATTTCAAGCTATTATCGTCACATTTGAACTTGACTGACCTTATACATTAGTAATAAATGCCTCCACAAAATGAATTTAAATTATATGAAGGTTGATATATCTTCTATAAATACAACATACATACATACATACATATAGTCACGCCTGTATCTCTGTAGGGTTAGGCAAAGACCACAGATCTCCATCCACTACGATCCCGACACACCTTCCTTGCTTCTTTCACACTCATCTATCTTTTCGTCCTTCCTTCCTCTCACATTCACCGTAGCGAAACGGCTCTCCGTTCGTCGCTTCCCGCCATCATGAGAATCAGGACGTGATGGATGGCGAACAACGTTGCCGTCATTTTTTAACGAATTAGATATATTAAAATTCGTCATAGTGAATCTTACGAGTCGCAAGGGAGGATTTACTATTTAATACTAATAATATTAGATAATATTACACACTAACAATTTAATAATATTAAACTTGACGACCAAATGGCTTAATGGCGAGGCCCTCCGCCCGCGGAATCAATGGTCACGTGTTCGATGCCCGCATCGGAATAAATATATGTATGGATTACAAATATCTATTCCGAGTCTGGCAATCCGCATTGGACAAGCGTGGTGGGTTAACGTCTATTCCTCCAAAAATGGAGAGGCCCGTGTTCAGCAGTGGGCCATATATAGGCTGTTAAAAAAATAGAACTTACAACTTCTGGAGAAGACGAGTGCTAGAGTGGTGATTGCATCTTACCAAATGTAGCGTGGAACGCCCCCCGGTTCTGTGCAGGGCGGCTGGCACAGACTGGATGCGTGAAGCCATAGATCAGGCTGGTGCTTCTTGGAGGGGTCCTATGTCCAGCAGCCGATTTCGCAGGCCGTTGATGATGATGATGATGATGATTTAAAAAAAACTGAATTTATTTACTATGAAAAAATATAGTCCTTTTTTTAAATAGTTAAAATGAAATTTAATGAATGAGCACGTATTGTTGCAGATTTAGTTGCATAAGGCATTCACAGCACGTTGCGTTGCGACGAACCGATATTGATTGAAGCCTCCCTCCGAGCACGTGGTTTTTGGATTTCTAAACCTTATGTCTGTGCGCGACTCTGTGAAGCCTATTCAGATCGTGTTAGTTTAACACAGATGAATCCAACGGTGCTGCATATTCAGATACATTGATGCCGGTTTCGGGGGCATATTGAATACTTTTTTTGTTTGTTTTATAATTAATCATGCCGGTATCTTTTTCAATAAACTGATCAGTGCCTGCCTCTCTAAGATTTAACTAATAAGGATTTCTTAAACTGCTAATCAAGTTGTGTCTCCTACAAAAACATAACTATTTATATGTATGTATATGTCTACGATTCTTTCAGTTTTATTAACATGTTGAATTTCATGTTATTTATTTGAATTTTTTTCATGTTAGCTTAGTTATTGGCAGTTAAGTTATAGTAATCTGATGTTTCTATAATGTAATACTAAAATTATACTACTAAATAATATTAATATTACAAGCGTTTTCTTATAAAGCAGAATAGTTTAAGATATGTACTTATAATTTTAAAATCATTGTCCATTGTTATTTAAAAAAAGTTTGAAAGAAATTCATCTTATTATGTAGTCAATTTACTACTTCTCATTGGAAGAAACAAATAATATTATATAAGTTATATAGTAGTAAAATAAATAATAAGATAAACTTTAACGTCATTCTGTCAAATATTTATAAGACTCGATCTCCATTGAAGTGAAGTTGAGTGAACATTTGAGAAAGTACATTTCGGTACATATTTTCTTTAGAATGGCCATTATTTCATTAATTAAACTATTATTTTCTGAAAATGTAAAAGATTTTAATCAATAAATCAAGCAATACAACCATAATAGTCCAGTGCTAGACATTGTACTACCCCACACATAATCAATGTTGCTGTAATTTCCACTTTTAATAGGTGGACAAAGAACTCAGGACAGGATTATAAATTTGTTAATATTATTCGGATAGATAATGCTAGTGCAGAAGATGGGCCTATCCTGGAGAGAATGAAAAGTATGGCCTCCGATAGGTCGAAATTGAGAAACGTCGTGGCTGCCCTATGCCCCAACAGTGGGACTTAGGACTTACAGAGAGAGAGAGAGATAATGCTACAAGGTATTCTAGCAGCATTTGTCGGAGTTGATTCTAGCGGTTACTAGAATCCACTACGTAAGTCGCCTCATACGACACCCACGGAATTAAATGATTCGGTTGGTTTAGATTCAAAATAATTTAATAGGGTGGCCAAATTCTCATTGTCATTCTCAGTCTTGAACTACACAGCATGAAAAAATATTACGGTATATTTATTAGCTATATATATTATAATATTAATAAATAATACGACAACTAGCATTTCTTGAATATTCGCCCTTCTAGATTAATTAAAAAGAGATAATCAGCCTGTTCAGAACTAATAGAACAGAAAAACAACGGCAGATAACTCAAAGCTCTTATAAAAGAGGTTGGCAGCACAAGATAAAAAATATAAAATCATTTTTTTACTCCTTATTGCATTGATTACTTTTTAGTAACTGTCTTGCATTGGCTGTTTTCAAATAATAAGATCAGGAGCCATTGATGATTAGCAAACTATTAATTATAAAATACCGTAAGAATTTTTGGTGCTATTTATTATTGTGAAATGACGTTATGCCTTAAAGGCTAAGTAAATTCTCGATGTTCTTCGACGAAGGTCACCGTTGCAAAAGGGCTGCAAGATTTGGACCGAAGCAAGACTACAACGATAACGAGACCTTGTTATTTCACTTATTTCCAATAAAAAACTAAACGATTAACGCAATCTCGTTTAAAGCTTTCTGCGTATTCTGTCGTCACATTTTCGAAGCCATACATGTACCTACCGTTTGCTATTACAGGCATTTTTGCTTACAGCGCAGGCCTGCGTTTATCCTTTACTGCAAGTATTAACTTACGGACTACACTAGCACGTGTGTTATTATCGATTTCGTCTCCAGCGATACAAGTCAGCTTACAACCATTATATATCTTGCGTTATTTATATTATTAGGGTATCTCTGAAGAGTTTACCGTAGTATTAGCCATGATAATATTAATCAATATGAATATTATATTTTTATCTTCATCTTGCGTCTGTAACAGTCCACTGCTGAACCATTCTTTTAAAGCAGAGCAGGTTACCCATGCATCGGACTGACTAGATTGACTCAGCGATTGGTATTTTCGTCTTTAAGTGTCCCTGCCTGACCTCCAACAGAAAAAGATGGCGATACATCGTGAGGCGTATAACATCTGCGTCTGTCAGTAACACTACCTCATGACGAACACAACCGCTCTGTCAAGAGTGAAGTGACATAGAAGAAGAAAAAGAAAAGTCTGTCAATTTGTCGACAAATAGCCCATTTCACTTTAATTTGCTAACTCAAAGAGTTATGTCGATGACTTTGGTTTTCTGGCAGACTTTTACGTTCTGAAATGATATCTAATCCAATATTGACTTTGGGCTTGTGAGTCAGGTGCAATGCCAGTGTCTATTTGTACACTGTGGACATAGCCAGGATGATAATGTATTTAACTTGTTATTTTATTTTTATAAATTATTTTATTAATGACTTTACTATCAAAATAGATTTACCAAATAGGTATATTTATGAAGGAGCAGGAAAGTAAGATAACAGAAGTAAAGAAGTGAGAAAATGTTATCCCACTAGTTAGGCCTCCAGCTATCAATATTCATCGAACGAAGCTCCGTGGCAAAGCTACGAGTTCTATGTGCTCAAAAATCTGTTACTTTTTTGCCAGATTGTATGTCCTGAATAAGCTCATTTAAGCTGCAATAAACTGCAATTATCTACAAAACTTTATATAATGCCCATGTATGTCTGTTCTATTTCTGTATGCATACAGGGTCTCTCCATTCCTGAATAAATTCATATTAACCCACCACGCTTTTCCATAAAAAATTTGCGGGAGTCGCAGATTCGTAATAAATATATATCTAATCTGTCTGCGAATAATTATATGAGTATGCATGACCTATGTACCAATAGGTCATATATACTCGTCTATAATATTTATTCCGACGCGGAAATCAAACTTGTTATCATTGTCTCTTCGAAAAGCGATAGCTCCAGTGAGGCAATTAGGTACTATAGTAATTATTATTACGTATGTCATGATTTTGGATGACATTGCACTTGAAACAATCAATCCGGTGTTCCAATGAGCAAATTAATTCGTCAGCTTCGTCCTTCACGCTGTGTCCGCGGAAATTGTCCTCAACTCTTCAATCTGCATGCATGACAATTCATTTAACCTTTAGACCTTGGTCGATGACATCACAGCGAACGTGCAGCGTGACGCACAGACGTGTTTCTGGCAGATAGTTTGACATACACCCCTGTCCCACGAGCGACGAAGCTTTAGATGCGGTGTATTATTACCTTAACATATAATTACTTCTTATAAATATAGTAGGTTTAATAAACTTTTATTTTACTGCGTAACTAAAACTTGTATTTATTTAAAAGCATAATCAATTTTAGGGTTAGGCAAAAACCGCAAATATCCATCTGCTACGATCCCGGCACATTTTTTTTGCCTCATCCACACTCATCACTCTCTTCATGAAAGCTCGTCAATTAAGGGTACTTTTTAGCTAACCTTTTTTGAGAACTTTAACGATTTGGTCAAGGTGATTCTATTCCCCTACCAACCCCTCCACATTCTTTATATAAATTTATTTTATGTCATTTTTAATCTATTTTATGTGCCCATATATGTATACTATATGTGCTCTTTAGGCGTGGTGGTATATATGTATGTATGTTAGTTTTAATATTACTATAATTTTCGTTTTATCGCTTTTTATCATCTTTTTTTGTTTTAGCACAAACAATTATAGAAAAATATCGTCAATACAATTATCATGTAATTGTATCGAAAAAAGTCTCGTAAATTAATTTGTGTTTAAAATAAATTTAATTTCCGATTGGAACTTGAACCGTAAACCTTGACTTAGAAAATCTGCTACTCTAAACACTGAGCCAAGCGGTGGTCTAGTCTGGAAGAGCTAATGGACGCACTTATTATGTACATACGTCGCGAGAGCTCGTGTTGGGGACACGATGCATGCGCATTTGCAACTGAACATTGTAAGTTTTATACATTTTTTTCCCAAATCACCGAGACCATAAGCACACTCGTCCGCTCCCCTTGCGTGGCTCTTTACAACGGTTGACGCCGCCAATAACTTAGACCTGCCCTCGGGCATTGATTGACGGCGTACCCTCGGTTTACGAGAGCTTTAATTAGCACGACGCGACCGCCATGCATCTATAAACTCAACCGGGATGAGTCCCATTCGTTGCTAATGCCGTTAAGGTGATTTGTGACAGTGCAAACATCCAAAATGGATATACATTTATAAATGCGTCTCCGATATCATCCGTGTCATAAAAACTAAATCCTCATTGTGTTTATGATTCAATCACCCTGTTCATTAAACGGATTCGGACAAAACTAAAGGCTCGATCGCGTCAATTTATTTTATGTTGCATAAATCTTGGTGCCCCTAATGTTTTATCGCGTATTTTATTGTTATTTTCTTTTAATAATTAAACTCCATCGATGAAAAAAGGTTTCTCGAAAAATGTGACTTGCTTCTCGAATGTGATTATTAAATTTGACCGCCATGGTTTTTTTACACTTATCTCTGTATTGAAAAAAATCTTAGGGATTTGAAGCATCTGGCTTATAAGTTTCATCTATAAATATTTTGTATTGCTCTATTTTTAAAATCGCAAGCTCTTCCTACACTATATTTCAATATATTTCGTTGAAATTTTTCAAATGTCATATCTATTTATGTTTCACCGATACGACATTGGAACCTTAAAAATTGAAGCCTACATATTTTGCAAAAGCCGGAAAAGCTTCTGCAATGCTTAAGGTACTGCAAATGTCTCATCACGAGATATGTTTGCACTGTCTGCTAATCCCATAAAAAATATTCGTCACATAGAACATATTGTCTAAGTAATGAGTGTAATTAATTGAGTTCTTCATCCAGTCGTAATAAACATTTGACCAAGGGTCATTAAGATATAGGATTGGCCTAGTTAGGTGCAGTGGGCACCTACAAGCAATGTAAATATAGTGAAGACATATATATATATATATATATATATATATATATATATATATAATGATATATATAATGATATTACATTATAAATGTGTTGTCATAAGTTGTTAAAATATATAATCCGAAGTCTTAAACAACAATGAATTATTATTATCTATGATGGCATTCATTAAAAATATGGATAAAATTAAAATTAACTTCAACTGATTCCGTGATTATTTGATACACTGTTTTTAACTCCAACAAGATAATGCCTGCTTGGAATGACCCTTTCTGTAACTTGCATTATCAATGACCGTCTATTAAGCCCCTATCTTCTCATGTCTAAGGTCACGATGAAAGAAGACTTTCAAGATCCGACTAAAACGTCTTTGTTCCGACCTAATCAGTTGAGATAATATCCACTTAAAATGCTGTAAAACTGTATGATTTATATCTGTGATAACTTGTTTTGAGTTGTGTGTACGCTTTATATTCATGTGTAAATGTCTCCTATTGGTCCTATTTATTATCAGTTTCGGTATTTGTGTTACGTTCTTTTTATGTGATAGGAAGGCAAACGAGTAAGCTTATCACCTGATTGAAAGCAATTAACGCGGCCCATAGGCATCCACAGACCTATGAGGTAGGAGAGTTGTCGGCCTTTATGAAATATGTAGGTTATTTTTGAAGGTTCCAATGTCGGATTGGTTTTGGACAATACTTTTTTATAAAAGAGAGAGGCAAACGTGCAAAGGAGTCGCCTGATGGTAAGCAAACACCATCCATTAATATCTGCATTACTAAGGGTACTGCAGATGCATGGCCTACCTTAGGGTAAATAAGTAGGTAAAGATTTAATGGTACTGGAATGGGATAAGCAAATAAAAGAAACGGAAAAGAATAGGGCCTTCGGATCCTTGTGTTAATCGTACGTAACTATATATATATATAATATATATATATATATATATATATATATATATATATATATATATATATATATCTGGATCAATACCGATATTATATTTAATGAGTATAAGTATATAAATAATAAATAATGATTTATAGATTAAAATATTATTCTTTTTAAGTTTTGATTATATAAAAATTGAGTGTACTCCATCCCTATCCACCCTAGGAGTAAGGCTCAGAACCATCGCGCTTATAACTGTAAGCTGATAATAGACTGCAGTGAGCCCAACTAAGGCGTCGTATCCGTCGGTTGGAACGTGATCAAGAGCCTCTCCGCCTTGCCGGCCGCTAACAACGACTCTCAATATCACAGTTACACTTTCTCTGATAAAAATGCACCCGTTGCTGCAAATGTGGATCCGATCGATAGTCCATTCAGCTATCAGGGGTGTGTGTCTAAACAATTTTTTATGAGATAGTTAGGCAAACGAACAGGCGTGTCACCTGATGAAAAGCAATCAACGCCGCCCATAGCCATTTGCAGCGCCATACACATTGCAGAATCGTTTGTCGGCCGTTAATAAATACGTAGGCTTATTTTTGAAGATACAATTGTGTCGTTGTAGAAAAACCGCTAAAGGTAGCTCAGAATTTAGGGATAAACGAAACGTACTGGATAACCATTCATTCAGATTGTGGGGATGAAACTTTCCTTTGTGGCGAGATGTGCGGTAGTGCAATTCAGCGGCCGGAAGGAAGGGGAGGGGAGGGGATTGTTGGGCCTCCGGAACTCTCGCTCGCCGTACGAAGCGCGGTAGCTAAGCTACCACTCAGACGCCGGTTTTCTGCGAGAGTGTGGTGCTTCCCCGGGCGAGCCGGCCCATTCCTGCTACAGACAAATATTACGTCATTCTTGCTAAAGTATTCGTCTGTAGCGTGGCTCTACCACTATAAGAAAAATTATTGTAACTATAATAATAGCTACATTGTTATTCTCAACATTAGTGTTAATAAAATCATCGGTGTACATTTTTTTTAATACAAATTGAAATTATAGCGAAGTGACTCATTAACACAACGTTAGAATAACAGCCGTGTCATTATCATAAATTGTTCAGATTAATACATTTTGTAACTATACCTAATGAACCAATGCATCAGTGAACACAATTTTCATAACGCAAGAACAAAAAATGTTCAATCACGAAGAGAAAACTGTACTGTTCGTTATACTGCAGTTTAACGTGGATAATGTATACATTGTTGTCGATTATTACATTTTGCTATGTTGATATTCCTTGATTTTATCTTCGCCTACGGCAGTTCCTGTTCTTCGACCACAAAAAGTTTCTACCAACAACACTATGTAGTGGTAATTAACTGACTGACCCATCCTTCAAATTAATAAAGGTATCGATCTACCTTGAGGAACTCTTGCATCGCTACTAGCTTCGTATTATTATAAATTAGTTAGTATTTGTATATTATAGATAGTTAAGTAGTATTAATAATAATAATAGTTTAGTTAAAATAGATTTGTAATAATTGTTTTAGTTATTTTTAATAGTATGTGACAATTAAAGAAATTTGCACACCATAAGTGGCAATGTAATAGAGCTTTTATACGTCTTTTTTTTCATCTTGTTACATCTCACATTATACAAATAAAGAATTATTATTATTATTATAACAATTATATATATACAAACTACATTACTCAACAATATAGTCAACATATATGTATGTATAAAACCATATTATATGTTTGTTCTGATATGGAAACTAGTTTAAATAGTCATCTCACACAATGCCTAAGGTCTATTTAGTGCACCGAAGTGTGACTTTACGTGATCCGCTTGACGATCGCGCATCAAACTACCCGCCTTTGTATGATATTGTCTAGCCGTCATACTCGCATCCTGTTACAAATTATGAATCACACTTAGAAGAGAAATTTGCAATTTTCGTGTAATTGGAATACAAATGTTTATATAATGATAACTAAAATTATCTCATGAACAAATTTTATCTAATAGTATTTTTAAATTTATCTAAAAATGATAAAATTCTTATATACGATTCTTAAATACTCGATAAAAAGTCTTTTTAAGTTTAAGTTGAAAAACTTAGTTTTTTATCGAGTATTTTTTACAGCCCATATATTATGTACACATTTCTCAGTGCTTTGCACAAAACCTCTTGATTTCTGAAGATATGAACATCATATAACTAATACATACACATAGTGGTAGAGCCACGCTGCAGACGAATACTTTGTCACGAACGGCATAATATTTGTCTGTAGCATGAATGGGCCGGCTCGCCCGGGGAAGTGCCACACTCAAACTGGCGTCTGAGTGGTAGCTTACGTACGCTTCGTACGGTGAGCGGCCGAGGTCCGGAGGCCCAACACCCTCTCCCTGTACCCCTCCCCCATTCCCATTCCCGTAATGACACTTTCCTTAGAGGTCAGCAACGCTTCCGCACTGTCTACGGCGCTGCGGGAGTTTATGGACGGCGTTGAATGCTTTCCATCAGGTGACACGCATGCTCGTTTGCCTACCTATCCCATAAAAAAAACACATTGAATACTACGTACATAAGTATTGTTCTCATATTCTCTTTCATCTTTACTAATTCAAATTTTTTACAAAAAAGGGAAGACTGGCAATGTTTTTAATATTACTAGAACTAAGGTTAAACATTCCAACTAAGCTTTATTAGGCTTAGTTGGATTGCCCGTGCTACGATGTGGTTCACACCAATAATTCAATGGAGGATACATACTCACGACCTCATAATGTAAGTATAAAAACATATACAAGCTACACATACAAACAAACATACATATGTACATTGTTGATGTAATTTATGTGACGTTGTATATGGCTATATCTGTCTTACACGTGTTGTTTCCATAAACTTCTAAGCTTACACGAGATACATTCCACCTCATAACTGAGCCGCAATATAAACCCTTAGCAATAATGAAGCGATTGTTAGCTTCCACTCCTTTTCTATAATTTTCATAGCAGTAAAAAAGAGTAGGTACTAAGAAATCAACAAGATTAAACACGTTTTCTGTAATTGCGATTTCTAATTTTCTTTGCACATTAGAATGGTCTGATACGTCTTACTCATTCTTCTACTATATACGAATGTGAGGCTTCTTCTTCTTCTAAGAGTACCTCTCCGACTTGTGAAGGTTGGCAGCCAACGCAGCACTTTCCTCCTCCTTCGCGAGGTGCAGCATTTCTGGAGCACTCGCTATCCTGGTCCACTACCTGATATTACTAAGTTATATAATGTGAGGCTTGAATGATTAAAATAACTTTAGAAAACGTAACAGAAGCTTTCGAAATGTAGACATATGAACGGAAGTTTGCTATTAGCTGGACTCAAAAAGTGGCCACTGGGTGGTCCTTATGAAACGTGAACTTTTGCAGACAATCAAAAGTAGAAAATTGCTCACCTGGAATATATCATTCGACAACACAGGTATCTACAAATTGTCTCAACTAACTAGGATAAAAAAATTCGCGAGCAAAAGAGAGGTTGGTCGGAAAGAAAGTCTAAGCTTCACAATTTCAGGAATATCTAGCGCTATTACGACTTGCTAAAAATAGTAAAGCGTGTGCTTAATTGACTACTAAATTTTGTCAGTCGGAGAGGCACTAAAAGATAAAGAAGTTAAAAAATCAAAACCGGATTTAAATCTAGAAAACAATAACGTAACTCAAGTCAACGAATTATTAGCATACAACCTTAGTAACGTAATCACAACAGTAGTCGACGTCCTAAATATAAATCTAAACTTTACCATAAAAAAGTCATATATCTCAACACACGCAGTGTCCTCGCGTACATCACCAGAAGTCCGGCGACCAGACGCGCAGACTCCTAGAACTAATAACAATTGCAAAAATAACAAGGAAGCTGAAGTCTTAGAGTGACATTACACATTCACGGCGCGTTCACACAGTTCGTAGCAGATTAGCGTTAACCGAATTCGAGTAAGACACATGAGGCGTCGATTGAGGAACATTACGCGGCCGTGACGCGAATGTGCCTCACAACAATCAAGCCGACCCGGACACGGATTGATAGGTGTTTTGTTCGCTGATTGTGTAAATAGTTATGTACAAGCGAGGCGCACAACATCAAAGCTCACATACCCATAGTTTAGTCCGATTGAAATGCTATAGAAAAGACTACAATATACTGCTTTATTAAAAAAAAACAAACAATAGCTATATGCGATGGTAAGCGATGTATTTCTTTAAGAAATACCAAACACAACACATACCTACACCACTATCGTGATAGCATCACACGTATGCTCACAATTAGTGCTTCATTTCAAAGCCTACTGGGAAAATTTTTTTCAATTACATTATGCTTCAGTAAAAAATGGAATGAATCTTAACAACATTTACGCGCTGATAAAATATGGTCACTGCATTCTTCTTAAGTTCTTTATAAAATACTTCTAGTACAGTCCTTTTAAAATATATCATACGATGTTTGATTAATAAAAACTGAATACATGAAGACTAATATTATATTTCATTTCTTCCAAATACGATAACATTGTATTTCTATTATGTATGCGTATGTATGAAAAGAAAAACTAAAAAGTAACTTACTTAAGTCCAATTTAGTATTGAAATTGTTAAAGAATGTTTACATTAAGTTCGCTGTATGTCTTATAACTGTACATAAAAATACTATAAATAAACATTAAAATTCTATTAAACATATTTTAATTTCTTTTTTTTTTTCCAATAAAACGTATAATAAGATCACGTCATATAAATAACTAGTTTTGCAAAACAATCAAATTTTTGTGCAACTTTTACGACTTTCATTCATCTCTATATTTGTCCAAGATAATCTAAGGAATAGAAAGGAAACCCTTGTACTAATTACGATAGAACTTCACGAGGTAAATAATGATATTTGTCAATAATTAATCCCTACTTAAAAATTTATATGACGGTACACAAATCACTAAAGATACTATCTTCACATTTTTCTATCGTTTGTGTTAAGTAAATAAATATATATTATCTTACAATTGTTTGAAATACACACAGACTGTTTTTACTTAAATAGTTTCTGTATTCCCGAGCGCTGCTCAGTTTAAAACCATGGCCATAACTATCACAATGTTACTAACTTTTTCATATGAAATGAATAAAGATGATTTCTCATGTGAACATTATAAAGTGCGAACATTTGCTCACCCTTTATAAACGGTTTTATTTTTATTTTAATTATTATATTGTTTTAGTTGTACATACATACATACATATCGTCACGCCTGTCTCCTTGCTTCCTCCACACTCATTATTCTCCTCATGCAAGCCTTCTTAACCAGGCCTTTCTTAAAAATTTCAGCAATGTAGTCAAAGTATGTTTTCATGGTCTTCCCCTACTGACCCTTCCATCCACATTCGCAACGTAAATTTCTTTTGCTAGTCGTCTTTCATCCATCCTCTCTATATGCCCAAACAATCTAAGCATCTCTTTCTCAACTTTCGTTACAACTCCTTCTTTTACTCCACGTCGCTCTTTTATATCTTAATTTCTTATTCTATCATACAATGTTACACCACACACATGCGTCTTCTTAGTTGTAAGCTTTTAAATTCACTGAAGATATTGAGTGTATTGTGTAATATAAACTCATATATAGTTTGTTACAATTTTTATAGTGGTAGAGCTTTGGTAGCGTGAATGGACCGACTTGACATGGGAGGTGCTACACCTTGACAATAGGTATATCACCAATAAGTGGTAGCATTTTATTAGGTTACCGCGTTTCATACGGTAAGTGCAAACATCCGGTAGTGGGATTCAATTCCCCACCCATTTTCTTATTTACCGTCAATTATTCACATTCTTACCTAGAGGTCGGCAACTCATCTATATTGCCCTTAGTAAGGCAGATGTACATAGGTATCACTTGACTGTCTTCATCGTTGGCTTAGCTATTTTATAAGAAAACGTTTTCAAGTGATGTTCACCAACAATTTATCATATCGATGTGCTAATTTACAAACCCGTCACTTAAGTCTCAAGTAAGACAACTTTATCGACTTTAAGGTACTTACAAACCGACCGCACTTGAGCCTTAAGATGGACCGCACGCTCGCAGTTAACAAGCATGAATGCGTGTGGTCGTCTACAGACAAGTTGAGCAGTAGCATTCGGTGTATTAGCGCCCTTATAGATAAGAGCCATGTCCGTATGGGTCTCAAGTTATATCGAGTGTGCACTGTTGTTAACTTGGAAAATTACATTATTTATCACGCTTTATATAATTCTCGGTTAAAACAAATTTGTTCAGGATAATTAATGGAGTTAGGTGCTAATTATTAATACAACAGTCCACTGCCGAATAGTGATCTCCACACTTAGCAAGCAGATGGATTCTTAATTAGATTAGACGTTGCTGCCTGCCTACTGGTATTTTCTTCCATAATCGCGTCTTACAACGTACATGGAAATATGGGCCCTGTTTAGTACTTTGAATCACACTGCAAAGGCAGATTGTATAATAGTTTGCGAAAACTCATATAACGTTATAATGATTAGTATTATAAAGTCAATGTATATATCACGTTAAAATGTTAGTAGTCATTATAACATATGGTTATTTTTAAATAAATGATAAAATTAGTATGCAAGACTAGTTAACTATTATTATACTTCGTAGTTCTATTTAAATTCTAACTAACCTTATAATGCTTATGTTAAAAAAAATGATTTATATTGACAAAACAATGGTAGTTAGAATCGAATCCTAGACCTTAGATCGTCAAATCGAAGCCCACCTAATTGGAGCAGCAATACTGCTTATATACGGATTAAGCTAAATCATCTAAGAGAACATAATTAAACCTGTACATTTAATCGTTTTCAATGCACTTTCTAACAATGGATAAGGTATTATTAATCTACAGAATAAAGAGATAAAAAAATTGCCTGCACATCGCAAGCGATTATTTGCTTATACATAAATATGGTTACTGACAAAGTGGAAAGATGATTAATGGAGTCAGGCGTTACTTTGCGGAAATGCATCACTATGTAGACAGTCAAAATTTTACTTAGCTAAGAAACGTTGCTTGTCACGGATCTTAGCTCAGTAAGAGTTTTGACTGTCCACAAAGAAGAAAGAAAAAGACCCAGGGGATGAAAGTCAAAAAAGATACCTATATAAAAGTATAAGCTGCGGACAGTCAGATATGGAAACAGATTTGTCGTCGGCTATTATGAATTAAGAAGCATCATGACGATCAGTTATGAGGAAACGAGCTAAGGCAGATAAATCTATGGAATAAATAAGATCTACAAAATCCAATCATTATCATCGCTGAGCTCATTAGTAGTATCAATATATACATGCAAAAAACTTGACAAAAAATTATATGGATTGTTTACAGAAACATTTTTTTTTACTTTTATCAACAATACAGAAATCGCACAAATCATACCCGATCGCGTGCACTTAAATGCAACCACAAATAAAACGGATCACAGCGCCAATTGTAGCTGCCGATTCACTGTTCAAGTTATATTTATTATATTGAAGTCTTATTCTCTGAACTAAGTTATATTAGCTCTGAATTTATGCAAAGTGGTAACTTGAAATTTAAGCGTTTGAAGCAGTCGCTTGAAAAGGCATTGTCTACTATTCCGGTACCATTTGACATATGTTACATGTTTCGTGGGATGATATTTATTACGCTATTTAATACGTCTAGTAGCTTATTATATTTAGATCAGTGAGATATTTTATCGGCCTGTAGGTGGACCCTTCTCTGGTCAAATTCAAATTATATGAGTGGTAGAGTGGTAGAGCCACGCTGCAGACGAATACTTTGTTAAGAAGGGCATAATATTTGTCTGTAGCATGAATGGGCCGGCTAGCCCGTGGAAGTACCACACTCCCGCAGAAAACCGGCGTCTGAGTGGTAGCTTACCTACCGCTCTCAGTACGATGAGTGGCCGAGTTCCAGATGCCCAACACCCACCTAAGATCAGCAACGCTTCCGCACTGCCAATGGCGCTGCGGAAGTCTGCTGCTTTTCATCAGGTGATGGCGGCGTTGATTGGTTTCCATCACGCCTGCTCGTTTGCCTTCCTATCACATAAAAAAGAATCATTACTTTTCTACATAAGAAATTACATTTCATTTGTTAAACATTGGGCCGCTAAAAATAATTTTTTTACCACCATTTCGCAATTAGTTTCCTCTGAACGGAGAAAAAACGCCTAAAGACACTCCGCAGGTAATCTCTTTATGTATTTTTTGTCACATTTTTAATTATTTTGATAATTTGCCTGCTTGATATAATTAAAGAAATAAGGTCTTCATAGTCTATGCCTTTACAGCAATAGAATGTTATGATTTTATAATAAATGTAACCATATTTTCCAAAAACAAGCGTTATTAGACTTAGTCAGAATGTGTCCCAAGAATAAATAAAGTAATAAACTAAACATTGTTTGTCTTCTTTAAAAAAGTTTCTTTTTTCTTAAACGCCTTACTGATAATTAACCCAGTAATATCAATGCCGCTAATTTTCACTATCGCACGCGGTGCCCTCACAGCGGCGCGTGACTCGCATACGCGATCAGGTTTTTTCGGGTTTTTCTCACACACTACCTGGTCACTTTGCATGCATGAGGCCTACTCTCAGTTCCCCATCTCGGGTCTATACGTGGAATGATTCGTTACAAATTTCGAGAAGCGGAACCGGGGCCTTAGACCAAATTAGTCGTAACTGACGCGATTCTTCAAGGTCTGATTCCAGTTACAATTTAAATAGAATGATTTAATTGTGTTTTTTTTTGTAGAGAATTTATAGCCTCATTGCCAACATCTCCGTTCCGCGTGCGACTCCTTGAAGGTGATCACGTATGTTTAAGGTGAATCTAATAAATAGTATGTAGAGTTAGATCTCTCTGCCAAAACAAACATACATATTTCTCATAGACTGTAGCAGAAAAAAGTTCATGGTGTAATATATTTACCAAGTAATTTTAAATTTACACGACATGATAGTGTCCATAGATTATGCCTTTTATTAAATAATCGGTAATATCTGCTTGTGTAATTTGAAATCAAAAACATTCTTAGATGTGATTTTATTTAAATATAATTAAACTTCATTGTCTAGTTCTTTTTACTCTTCTTTTCCCTAGTTCTTTTAGTTTACAGGGTAAATTTTTATTTTTGATACGTTTTTTCATAGAAGAGATAGGCAAATCCGATGGTAAAAGTAACACTGTTGTCTATAAACATCTGTACCATCAAAAGCCCTATAAATATTGCCTAATTTAGGTTAAGGGTGTGAATGTAAGGAGGAGCATCCTACTTGACTTAATGGGTGGAGAAGAGAGAAATAAAGGAAGAGGAAGTTCGAACTCTGGATCTCCGCACTCACTATTCGAATACCTACTAGCCCTACCACTAAATGGCAACAGTCTATAAGTACAAAATATATTTCCGGACGAGTTGGCACATTTTCATGCTTTAACATGACTTTACCATATATAAACTGATGTGACTAAAGCGGGATCATGCAGACAACGAAACGGCATCATTCAGATCCACCCACGATACCAACACTCACACGCACCCCGGCTCTAGCCGAGCACGTAGAGTATGGAACACTTCTATGCCGGCCGCTTACACGAGATTCTCTCACGTATACGGTCAGTTCTCACCTGTTCTAATAAATAGACTAATAAGGACCATAGTGTACTTAGGTCCAATACTCCCCTATACGTTTAACTTAGTGTCATGACGAAATTAAAATCGACACACACACACACATGTGTACCACCAACACGACATGGACCGATAGAATCTGCCATTTGCGCAGATACCCAAATACATTCTACTTATTAGATAAAGCTGTTTAAGTCAATAGACTACCAGCATTAACATTTTCAAATCAAATACAGCGAGATCGTATTAGCTATTTGTAATCAAACATACAGACACACTTGCCTACCTTTTCCATGTAAAGGTTTATTCAATTCCTGCTAATAATCCTCAGTCTCCCTATATATAATACATTTTTTTAAACTTGCAGTGGATGACACTTGATATTAATAGAGTTTTTTTCAAACATTAAGATTAAAATTAATTAATTTTGCTTTTATGGTATCGAAGATATAAAAATCTCTTAAATAAGATATTCAGCATAATATACATTTAGGTATAATTTGTATTTAATACAACTAATTATTTTTTTTTTCTTTTTGACGAAAGTAGGAGTTGAAATTTTTTTATTACTTGATATTTTATATGGATGGTTTAATTCTACTTTTATTTTTAAGTCAACTACCTTATTAAAACTCTCTACAATGCCACTTGAAAGCAATATTTGTATAATTTGAAGCAATGTATTTATCCTATTACACTGTATCAATTGTATTAAATGTTTACCAGTAAACATTGTAAGGGACCTGTCGATGAAAATTTCATTTCTTTTTGTTGCCTCTTAGACTGGTCTGAAGTTAATTCTTCTGATCGCGATTTCTTCGGCACTCACAAAAAATCTAGTGGCTGTAACTCATAAGTTCATGTCGCGACGCATTCCTCCGAACTCACCACGATTTGGGAATCGCTCTCTCTTTATACAGCCTGATCTTTTGCTCCAACTCAATCGTAACAACTATACGAATATATTTAAATTGTTTCCAAATACATTTGCTTATTATTGATTATTATTAAATTATATATATTTATTATATTATTGATTACTTAAAAACCATATTAACCATCCTTAATTAATGTATATATTATAAAATGTTATAGAAGTTACATTCTTCGTTCGTAGATAGTTGACAGTAAAAATGATGTGATATGATAGATATAAAAATGTCAACCATACATATAATATTGTCAGATCTATTTAATATCCTAATTCATACATCTTATACATCCAAAATACATATGTACATAACAATGTTTATGTTATTAGATTATGATCATTAGGGATTATGTAAAATGATCTGCTTCTAGATACTACATTCGTGTTTATAATTTTTAATTTTTCCAAAGCATACCTAGATACATTTACCAAGGTTTCAAAGTAATCTAAATCATCTTGATGAATTGCACTAGCTTCTTGTGGAAAGTCCTATGACCATAAGTAGGTACCTACTAACCAGAAGATAGTAATTTTTTTTTAAAACATTAACGTATGTGCATATAGTATTTTACAAATAAGAAAATTAGTTTTGGAAATTTAACTTTGGAGCTTTGAAAGCAGCAGTGTCTTAGTTTTGTTAAATATTGCGCTATCAATCTGGTGTCGTGGGTAAGATTCCTCCATTAGCACTAATTGTGCTTAGGTAGATTATTTAAATAAAATTGTAGTAATATCAAATTATTGGTAGCTCCTTTTTTTAATTAGGTACAATTTCTTGACATAATACTAAAATATTATTAACACAATAATACGCTTAACGTTAACTAAAATATCAATAAAATAATTGGTTTTTTGTTTTTCACAGCCCATATATGACCCACTGCTGGGCACGGGCCTCTTCATTTCTGGAGGATCGGACGTTAACCTGCCACGCTTGTCCAGAGCGGATTGACGGTGTTACCAGACTCGGAATAAATAGTAGACCATACATATATTTATTCCGAGGCCCCGCCACTGAGCCAATCGGTCGTCAAAATTATCGGTTTATTTGTACGAAAATATCTAACAAAGAAATTGATAACCCTGCTTTTTCTAATTTGATATTATTTGTTATATATTCACTATGAACACTCAAATTTAATAAACTTTTTTGGGCTTGGTCTGAGAGAATTCTAAAGCAGTTAATGTATTCATACACCAACTGTAGACTTATGAGGAATTCCTAAAATTGAATACTGAGTTCTTTTTCATTTATCGATGTGAAACATAAAAAACGATCGACCTGTATGTGCGGCGGGGTCCGGTGGCGCCGTCTCTAAATTCTCTGACGGTTGCGATGCCGCGATAGGGGCCTACATGTATTATGTATAACAAATGGGAGACATCGAAAATAAAGCATGGGGAACGGGAGCCTCTACGTTTGGCCCTGAATTCGTGGGGCCACTCCACGTGGGTGCATTCTCGACATTTCGCCGCTGTCGTAGCAGCCGTGTGCCGCCATTTTGTTTTTGCTTATTTTTTAATTTTGTTTTTGGCTCGCGACGTTACTGATTTTAGACGTAACACGGCTCCTTTATGCAGAATAAGCAGCGGTTTGCTTTAGTTAAAAAAATATATTACATACAAGCGGTCTTGTAGTCCTTAAAATTCCTAAAAAACTAATTTAATTATTTTTATTTAATCTTTCTACACGTCTTCTTCATATGAACTCTAACTATGCAAAATCCCTTTATATATATACGTGTAGGTGTAAGAAGTACATATCATTTTTAGTTGTATGAGCTATGCAATAAAGTAAGATATCTCTCTATATCTTACTTTATTGATAGCTCAAACTCAGCTGCTGTCTCTGATAAATATTTACGATTGTTTTTGAATGTCTCAATGATATATTGGTTCTTAAATCACACAGAGTGGTGGTACGTAGAATTTTTTTTCCATAAACACGCAAGATCTCTGCTTATGTAGATGGTAGGGATGAAACTTTCCTTTGCAACAAGTGGTGTTAGAGGAATTTAGCAGTACGAATCAACTCGTTCGTTGTGAAATCAATAATTGATTCAATGTAACCTCTACTAGCTCACGTATTACAGTAAATCACATGCCCTAATATGAAGTCAACTCACGTATATGGAGCAGTAACTCACTGAATGTGTATCGTTGTATTTTGGCTAATTGTTTGCTTTCCACTCGTAATTAATCGTTGTTACCTAATTGGCTTACATCTAAAGTAGTTTTCTACTCGAGTACCGTTCAACCGTGATTTACTCGTAGTAGACAGAACATATGTCGCATCGCTGATCAATTTTGAAATAGGTTGACGCGAACGCATATATTGTACTTGCGAAAAGAACAAGAGTTCACTAAAATATTTTAAATATAAATTTTCTTCTTCAATTCCATCTCCATCCCGCAGGTTAGCGACCGTTAGTCTGTATTTATTTCTATCCTCAGTCATACAAATAAACTTTTCTGTGCTGTCCTTCAATCAGTCTTTTATATTTTAAGTCCAAAAAATTCATCTTCTACCTTCAATTCTATCCTCAACCATGACTTTAATAAATATAAATGTACTGAAGAATGGTTCAACCTTAAAATTAAATAGACAGAATAAATGACCCAAAAATTGAATGGTAGTTACAACGATCAAAAAGAGCAAGATCAAAGTAGCATATTTTGGACATATTTATCGAAAGAAGAAATACAATTTATTAAAAGTCATTAAATATAATGCCATTATACAATTAATTACTGACATGTTTCTCCCTTACGGAGTCGAAACGTGAATACCGCAGTCGATTCACTTCATAAGCTCAAAATCACTTCTCAAATCGTAAAACTATTGAGAGGGCTAAGCTACCAGTGTAATCGACATTGCTCTTCGAGTAAGCAAACTAGTGGCAATGGGTAATCATATTTTCTGGAGAACCCATAACCTTTAGAGTAGAGTAGAGCACGTTTCACATTTGCTAAAAAAATGTTGCGTGGGTAAGTCCCAGACCTCGTCTAGATGAAGGGATCTGCTCATCGGCCACCCTAAGACCGAATGGACCTATGTCCAGCACAGGTCCTTTATAAGCTATTTATGATGACAATTGTGACCAACGCATTGCTACTTTAATTTGCTTACGTTCAAAACTCACGGTTCGGTCACCTTGAGCGAATGGGGGAGGATCGGAGTAAGGATTTGTGTCGACCAAGTGCTCATAAGCCAGTTGGTTGACCTAGATATCACTAGAGGGATCAGATGGATGCTGACCTTCGTGAACTTCAAGCAAAGATTGCCAAGAATTAGCATGGAGAAAGGTGGAAGACTTTCGTTTGGGAGGTCTAACATCTATTTCGGATCACTGAGCCAGTGAACGAAGTACGTTCAAAACTAATTTGACCTTGTATTCTTTCAATTCTTCTTAGACATAGTAACGTAATCGAATAAGTCGAGCCTTTAGAATGATTATTCATTTGTTATCATCGTTCGATCTATTCCCGAATACGTCCATCTCATCGTCGGTGTGACACTCGACATGACGTCGACATCGTGTCGCTGTCGGGTTTTTCTCGCGGCGCTGGCTAATCGACACTTGTCCAACTGGCTGTAGCCTCGCTCGATCAAACGTCCCGCTACATTTTTTTTCTTTACTTTTTAAACCAAGATGACTGATGACAAATCCGAAATGTCAAATTCAGGTTGAACGGAGTATATTCAAAATGTTTACGCGTGTCATCTCGTCGATTTTTTTTTCTATTTTGTTATTCATTATCAAAACAACAGCGACAGTCCAATTCTGAACGTTGGTTTTACTCAAAATTAAGCAATATTATCATAATCCTCACATTTAATTCACCGATACGACATTGGTAACTTCATAAAACAAGCTTGCACATACCTGAAAGGCCGGCAACGCTTCCGCGACTCCTGTGGTGTCGCGGTTGTCTATGGCCGGCGTTGATTGCTTTCCATCGGGCGACCTGCTTGCTCATCATAACAACAATATTAAAACCGGCGGACGGATTAAAGATCGCAGTTTGGCTAAACGCTGTTGCCCAGCTGCTTGTATTTAATGAGATGATGATGATGATACATTGTTTCTAGTTTTATATTATCCACATTTTTATTATAACAAAATGGCTTTAAAATTTGTATTTGCTTTATTGTTATAAAATTACTGAAATTTGTTAATTATAAGCGGTTACTCTTCTATAACATAAATAAATAAGGATTGTTGTGCACAAATCTAAAACAAAATGCTAGTTGTATTTTATATGAGTGTCAGTTTCCAATTGAACTTCATTGAACGTCTACCTACAACTGGAACAGGTCTACGGTTCGTTCGCAAATTGAAATGCCATTGAAATGTTTGTCATTGTAAAATGTGCAAGACGATGCTTTGAATCTTATATAATACGTAATATATAATAATGCTATATTTATTGATCATTAACAAAGTTTACAATTTTGTTTCACTGCCTGTCGAACTAGGGCGAACCCTATGACACATTTATGAATTACATACAGGGTGTCCCAGAACTCAACGTCAAGTCGAAACGGGGTGACTTCTCTGAATCTTTAAAATGATTTACATAGATCACGTGTCGCTTATAAAATCAGGTGTACGTTTTTAATTTTTTTCTGATTTTTCTCATGATAGTTGGATGGTCAATCCTATCACCCCGTTTCGGCTTGAGTTGAGTTGAGTTTTGGGACAACCTGTATATTATTCTAATTTCTACACTTAATATAATTTTACAAAAGACAAACAAACAAAATAAAATAAAAGTTTGCTTTTGTGTCTCACACAAACTCTTTAATTGTCCGTTGACAGACAAAACAAAGAAGAAGCGCTTTAAGTTTGAAACGGTAAACTAGGGAAGGGAGTGCAGTACTAAAGCTACAACTACTCAAAAGTCAGTGTTAATTTATACTGTAGATCAGGAGTAGCAAACTCAATATCTACTATTCAGTAACTACACTCGATTTATACATAATAATTACTCGATTTATACAAATCATTTTTTTAAATTTAATATGGAATCATATTTCACATATAAGTATATTATTAAGTGTATTAAAATTATTATTTTATATTTTCCATGATCGATTAGACTAGTATCAGTCGATCAACCGCAATCGATAGGTCGACCGCGACTGTATCAGTTGGCTACCCCTGCTTTATACAAAAATTTACCAAAAATTTTTGACGGAATTTTACCTGCAAAGATCATCTACAACACAATAATGTAATACTGGTAGAGCCATGATAGCAAGAATGGGCCGGCTCAACTGAGGGAGAAATACCACTCCCTCTCAGAATATCAGTGTAAAATGGATCCAGTAGCCCAATCCCTTTCCCCTTTTTCTTTATTTCTTTTTCCCTCTCCTAACATCTTCCGTCCAATAATTATTCATATCATTACTTTAAATTAGGTGACGTATCCGTAATGTCTGTAGAACTACAGACATTCATGGGTGATGGTTGTTGCTTACCATCAGGTTTAATAAGAATATAATAATAAAAATGAATAAATTTCTTACTTTATTTTTCTACCTTTCTTACCATAGGCGTCCAATCGAACATAGGCTCTCAGCGACACTATAAGAATATTTTATTCTTTGAGATGATATGTTTATATAATGACATTATATTTCAATAATAGATTAACTATTTCGCCATTACATGAATATTACATAAATAATAATTAGTTAAGGCAACGTTGAACAAGGAAGATCTATTTTAAAAACGTACACCTGATTTTATTAGCGACACGTGATCTATGTAAACCGTTTTAAAGATTAGGATACCTTTCCAACAGACGTAATGCGGTGCGAAGGAAGGTTGGAACAAGCCCACCCCGGCTGAGGTGGCGCCGAGGCGAGAGCAACGTTACATCACGTTGTACTTATCTACATCTAACAGCAACGTCTGTGGAGTCGATTAAAATATTTTATTTTAAATAGCAACAACACTGACGGTTTTGTTTGGATTGATTACATCCCAAAAATAGACTAATTACAGTTATTACAATTTGAAATGGAAAATCTTTTCTTTTTGTAACAGTAGCCGTATTATTGCCGTACACTGCTTTACATTGGTATTCCTATGTGGACAGTCAAAAGTTTTACTTAGCTAAGATCCGCGACAAGCAAACAATAACAGAAAATTAATAACGTGAGTTTTCCAGCTAGATTAAGTGGATTTATTTGGAACTTAACCAAAAAACTTACCGAAAAACGGCCAGTCTCTCTCCACCCATCAACCACTATACACAACATCAAACACACATTACCACTTTTCCACATTGCAAACGACACGTGTTTCGCCCCAACACGAGGCATCTTCAGGTATAGTAGATTCTACGGAAGACAACCGAAAACTTTCCTTAAAATTGTTGGTTTCCTTAAAATTGTTGGTTTCCGACGTAATTTCCACACTTTTCATTTGGATGTGCATATACAGGTATTTCCTTACATAGTCTCCACGTCAACATCCACAGGAGGAAATGAAGTAGACCTAGGTATCAAATGACATAATGGAGAAGTCACATTTCTATCATAGAATATATTTACTATTGACTATTGATTTTATATGATAGTGCTGTTAATTTCTATCAAAAATTTTCATTTAGAAAGAAAAGCTAACCCGTCCATTCATCGTGACAAATTTGCTTGCATCGGTTTCGAGAGCTGAAGTCGCAAGTCCTTTTCTTTCATCGGTTACTAAGACATCTGTACCATCTAATGATGCAAGCAACAGGACTTTGACTGGATTTTAGATCTAGAGGTAATATCATTCTCGGTCTCTGATTGCTTTTATCTTTTTCATTAATCTGATCTTATCCTTAGGTAATAGCGCTATGCAATATCTTGCTGTTACAGACGACCACAGATGGCGGTGATTATTACCTAACACTTATATTAAATATATGTATAAAAATCTTTGAAAATTTTTTGAAAGATAAAAAAAATGTGAATCTTACAACTCCTCAGTTTTCTCTGTTGATTAGCCGCGCTACTGTCGACAGGGCGCAGTGTTCTCGCTCCTTCGATAAGAGAAACGAGATGACACCACTTTTTGTTAATCGTTATTTATAGCTTTTTTTCATTATTCGAATCTTTACAGAGAGCGAGCCGACTTTTGTCTTAAATCAAATAGCCCGTAAAACGGGCGGTGTGTTTCAATTAGACAAAAAAAGGCTTTTTTGTACATTTTTGTTCGTTTATTTGAATTCATTAGTAAAATATACACGTAAAATTTCTTTAGAGTTACATAATGAGAAATAACACTTGTAATTCGAACTGGTTACTTTTTAAGAATTAAAATGTTCATGTAACAATCAAATAAAGCAAACGATACTTTTTCGTTTATATCAATACTTTTTCGATCCTGAGTAATTTATAATTTCTAGCAAAAATTTAAACTATCGATGAATATAGGCAATGAAAAATAACAGAAACAGGATTTTGTTATTATTCCAAATCTTAATGGTTTCTTACTTACACAAAGAAAAATTATTATAGTATAATATAATATTTCTTTCGATATGGACCTTGAGCACTGTACGGACGTTTGGGGGATCGGTTTGCACATCGTGCACCTACTTACTTGTTGCCGAAAGACACCAATGTAAACAACACACAGAATGAATAATCAATAACGGCAATGACTAGTCCAATCAATTGAACAGAATGACATTTCTCTTATCTCCTTTCTTCCTTTCTCACGCAATTCTAGAATAGAGACCCAAAAATGCGTTTTGACACAGATTAATAACAGCGCTCAACATCCGTGCTGACAAGAATATTGCATTCAGTAAGTATATCTTAGGAACTGCGGTGTGAAATTTAATATTAATTATTCATAACTCTTTGAATCTCTTCAAATTACTGGAGCCTTTTGTCTAGCCTTATCTTCCCTTCCTAACCTAACCTTTTAACGTACTTGAGCTACCCACGCAAAGCACGAACCTTATATTGCATATGGATGTGATGTGAACATATAAGTCATTTTATTAAGAAGAATTAAGAGGTATGTGTGGGGTAACTTTGAATGATAGAATATGGAATGAAGATATAAGAGAGCAATGTGGAGTTAAAGAAGGTGTCGTGACAAAAGTTGCGAGGAGTACTTAGGTGGTTTGGGCACATAGAGAGGATAGCTGAAAGACGACTAACAAAAGAAACTTATGTTGCGGATGTGGATTGAAGGATCGGTAGGGGAAGACCAATGAAAACATTCCTTGACCAAATTACCGAAAATAAAGCAAAATTTTTAAGAAAGGCCGGGTCAAGGAGAATGATGAGCGTGGAAACAAGGAAAGTATGCCAAGATCGTAGCAGATGGAGATCTGTGGTCTCTGCCTACCCCTACAGGGAAACAGGCGTGACAATATATACGTTTCTAAAATATCCTTATAAAATCCTTTTGTATGTATCTGAGCTATTTTCCTCGACTAAGTTCGCAAATTCTAAGAGATTATCTAGTTGTTGTAACAGTAGTAAAGAATAGTCTAAAGTCTAAACCATTCTTTATAAAGTCTATATTTTTGTGAAAGCACGACCCCAGTATGGACAATTTACCTAATTATCGATTTATGTGGTTTAGTGACTGCAGAGCTAACCATTTTGAATAGAAAACTAGAAGTATCATTACAATTTATTTATTTAAAACATAACACACAGCACATTTTATTGCTGAAACTTATATAAACAATTAAACACTTATGGAGCCAATAACGGACTTACATTTTATTATCTTAACTAAAAATATATACAAATTTGTTGGTCACGGTGTTAATCTATACGATATTTATTTATACATATACATATGTGTGTGTGATATGTGTGAGAGAGGCAAGGTGTATTAATATCAATATCAGCCCGCGGCAGTCCACTGCTGGACATAGGCCTCACCCAAGGCGCACCATCTAGAAGGGTGTATATTTCATAATAATTATTTTCTGATAGGATTTTTAAAATTATAAATATTATTAAAAATGATATTAGACTTATAAAATCAGATATTTAATTTCAAGGGTGGCTTAAAATGTCTTATTGTTTGAAGGTTACGATTAGTTTAACACAAATTTACTTAAAAAAAAAACAAAGTCTGCTTCAATATATTTTACTGCTCACCTTAATTTGGTAAGTGTAAAAGGCTTGATAACAAAAACGCGTGATAATCTAGCAATGGTAACAACGCACGACATTTTTACAAATATTTCTTTGTGAACATTATCGGTGAAAAGGTTTAACTACGTAATTAAATTTTTTAAGTTTTCTCAAGGATTAATTATCTAGAAGTTAAATAAGGAGAATGTAGCAAATTCGTTCTATATTAGGAGTCGTTCATCAAATACGTTCACATATAAGGGGGTAGCGGTATATCGCTTGGTCTAAAATGTGACAAGGAGCACAATTCTACTTTTATTTTTTATAAATGATATTTGTTTCTTGGTTGTTTTAGATTTTTTTTTATGGGATAGGAGGGCAAACGAGCAAGCGTGTCGCCTGATGGAAAGCAATCAACGCCGCCCACGGGCAACCCACCACAAGACACCGCAGGTGTCGCGGAAACGTTGCCGGCCTTTTAGGTATGTATAGGCTTGTTTTTTGAAGGTATAAGATAGGTATAAGGTATAAGATATTTATTTAAATTTATTATTTCAAAGGCCCGGAACGCTTCTGCAATGCCCGTGACCCTGAGTATGTTTATGGGCGGCGTTGTTTGCTTTCTTCGGGCGACACGCCTGCTCGTTTGCCATCCTACCCCATAAAAATAATCATATGACAATAAATTTATATTTGAAAATGGAGGGGGTTTTTATCTTTCGTGACTTGATATTTATCGCAGAAAATACGACACAACGTGATGAAGAAGTCCAAAGAGACATAGTTTAGCGTGACATATTTTGTGAACAACCTTTTACCGTTTTAAACTCTTTACACTTGTTATGTTGGTAATCCATGTATCATGGAAGCCATTGAAATACACCACTGATATGATTATACACGCAAACGCCTCATTCATTATGACATTGGTCTCCCTTGTAATTGAGGAACGAACAATGATGAATCGATGACAAAATCATTGTTTGGCGGAAGGATTAGAATTCGTAGATTGGTTTCAATTCTCACGTAGACACTACGGCTACTCTAATAGTCGTTATTGGTCGCTAGCTTTTTATACGTGATTCTCGTTAGGTTGTAGCTACAGATACAGTTTTCATTGACTTTATTTATTTTTGGGCTCAATATATTAAAAAATAATTGGAGAAGACAATGATATAAAACTGGAAATGTCAATTATTCAGTTACGGATATTTAAGTAATAAGGCAATAATGCCTGCATTTCACACAGAGCGAGTTTCAAGATTTCTCGTCTTGTCACCTGCCACGTGACTCACGACCGCAGCGACAAAGTACTTTTGTTACGTGAGAGGTGACTTACGACTGATATGGGATAGTATTTGCTCCCATATTATCTCGTACCTGCAACACCCACAGGAAGAAATGTAATTAACCTTGTTCTTTGAGAACCATAGAACAATATTTGTTTTTAATTCGAATTCACGACTCTTAACTCCAAAGCCAAATACCTCGATACTGCGCTGTTTGCGTCGTCTTTTGATGTCAAGGGCGCTCACCACAACATAGAATAGAAAACGGTATTCAGTTACTTGCGTTTTAAATTACATTGTAAGAAAAAATAATGCTGAAAATTTGAGCCCTAATTCAAGATACTTCTAACAACATGCAACTTCGACAGGAACACGCTTATTTTTCTTGTTTATCGATCAGTACATATGTATTGTATATAAACAATTGCCGAAACATTTGGGAGCAAAACGTAACATTACATTTTCCTGTGGAGTAATTTCCTGCTAAGTAGACAGCTGGGCCTTACTCAATATTACGTTCTTTGTCCCCTTTTTACACTTTCACTGAAACAAATACTTATCATTAAAACTCACGCGTTCTTGCTACATTTCTATAAAGGTATTTAACTATTTTTATTAATTAGGTAGATGATGTTTGGTAGCGGAATTCGTTAATCTTTATAGTCGATCTTGGCACTATATCACGCGGGTGGGACTTCTATGTGTCCCTCGAGACGGTTAGTTATACCAAGATAACAGTATTCTGGAAGCGTCAATACACGCAAATGGAAACTCCCTGTCTAGACCGTTATTTCTTAATTTGTTTTCTCTAAATACTGATATGAATCAAGCAGACGAATACTGGAGTAAGTCCCCCCCCTTCATCACCTGCAACCCTTCTATATTGATTTGGCCGCGTTGGCGTTGCACAAGCTCAAATTGTTTATAAAATAAATATTATTTTTTTTAAATAATATTAAAATAAATTATGTCCATTTTGTTTTTCATCAGGCGACAGGATTATTCGTTTGTCTTCCCGTTCTATGAATGAAGAGAAAATATCTAAAAAATTTACAAAAAGTTTCGAAACGTTGACCATTGTACCATGAGTCGGCCGGTTCGTACGACAAACACTTTTTCTTCTTCTTAATATCCTCTAGATTACTTACTCTGCGTCATTTCATGACTCAAGAAGAAATCTTAGAAGTCTTAGAAATTAGTGTAAGATAGAAGTTAGAAGTTAGTGTAAGAAGGAAAATCATCATCAATTGATGTTATAGATGATCATGGACAGTGGTGATTACTTACCTTCAAGTGACCCGCCTAATTGTTTGCGCACCTCTTCATTAAAAAAATATTATATAATAACATTGTTTACTTATCAACATACTTCGTACGCACGACGGTGGTGAGTCCAATGCTTTTCATATTTCGCTTTCAATATTTTGAAATTAGCCCAATATTTTTCAGTTTATATTTCGTGGAAATATAGAAAATTTGAATAAAACTTGATTTCAAAGTTACGTAACGTCATTACAAACTTAATAACTTTCTTTCGAACTCATTTGTTGAGTCACAAACGAATATCGTGAACTTTTATTGGCCGCTACGTAAGGTTTGAACGCTGTAATCGTAAAAATAATGTCGTAAACTCCCACGATGCAGTTTCTATTCTCTTTAATTCTTTGTATGCAACCCACGTAAGTATTTGAGGATGTTAATTTAAAATGGATAAACATGATGACCACTTGACTCAGTGGCGGGGCACTCCGCTCACGGAATGGTCGCGGGTTCGGTCCCCGCATCGGAAAAAATATATGTATGGCCTATAAATATTTATTCCGAGTTTGGTAACCCCGCCAATCCGCATTGGACAACCAGTGGGACATATATGGGCTGTGAAAACAAAAACATGCCTCAGTGATTAGAATACCTCACATCTGAATAAAAACTTTCTTTTTTGTGTTCTAATTCTTTCCTTCCCTATGTTTTCCTTTTCCCTTCCAATTCCTGCCTTCTATGTACTACTAGATTACTCTTTGGCCATATTAGGCCTAATTAAATAATATTCTAGAATTCCCTTGTCTGCTAATCTAACGAAACCACGTACCACTCGTGATTAGTTCTAAGCGGCATAGATACTCTATACGATATCTCAATAGTGATGTGCAGCGGAGAAAAGTTCTTTGCATTGCGAGAAATAAAATTCCGTGAATATCTACCTGAAATGTTGCAGTGCAAGCACTATAGTTATATATTGCTGTCCTCGTCTCGAGTGCAGTGTCATGTGACTGTACAGCGATGATTAGCGCAGGCCGCCGTCCAAGTGAGCACATCTTCTTAGTATGTTAACGAGCTAAGTCATAGTTGTCTATTTATAAGAGCAGTTTCATGTACAAGGAGTGGCTGTAAACCGTATTCTATAGATATAAGTTAATTCTTTGTTTGTGATTTGAAAAATAGTAATTTGCTTTTAAGGCAAAAAACAATGTGCTTTCAGCCAATCTATTGCTAGTCCAAGACATCATCAGTCTGCGACAGTTAATTTTTTTATTGAAAAAATGTAAACGAACGATATAATGTTTACACACAATTGATGACTTAAAAACCACTTTATACAGAAAAATGTGAACACTGTCACTTGTCAGGTACTTACATAAAATTTATCGACAGTAAGCGACAAAAAATTTTAAAAAATGATAAATTATCGATATTATATACAATAAAGTATATTGTATATCACTATAGATACATCACTATCGCAAAACGTGCTATAGTGATGCAGTGTCGGCTGATTCGCGTGAAAGGCGAGCTGCGTCAGTCACTGGCGCCCAACCTTACTACTTCGATAATCATAGTTTAATCATCCAACCGTATAAACCGTAAATCAAACCGTATAATATTAACATAAAAATTGAAACGATTTATGTCTTAAAAAGTAAAAGTAAACATATCTAATGAAAAAAAAATATTCTGAAGTTCTGCTTACATCTACTTAGCAGAACTTCAGAATATTTTTTTACATATTTTTTTATATTTTACAAATAAACCGGCATTATTTTATAGAATTTTATTTGCATGTACACATATTTCTTATTGTGTCTAAAACTTTTACCACCTAATTTAAGTATCAAAGCAATGTTAAATACATTTTTGCTAAAATAATTTAAACGTTTGAACTGAATACTGAACTTGAATATTTTCAATGACTACATATAAACAAAAAAAAAACCATAAGATTAATACTGTACAAAAATAAAATAAGATAAACCAGTAATCGTTTGTGATTATGATTCTTAATCACGTTGGTTAACTACTTTATGAAGTTCGCAAATTAAGCCTATTCTGTCAATAAAAACGTGATTCGTATTCATTACTCTACTATTTTTATAACATCCTTATCCTCAGCCTAGGGCAATCCACTGCTTGACAACACGCATTCTAAGATTTTGGAGGCTAACCCTTTGATTTAGTTTAAATTGACGCAATATTGTGATACTGGCCAGTACTCATAGAAGCCACAAGAATGCGTCAACGTGTGAACAGATGCGCTCCCCACCCCTTTGCGAGTCTCCTTCGAGCCCTCTATTATAGCCAAGGTATTTTTCAAGCGATTTTTACACGATGACTTCCAATTAATATTTGAATTTAATGCAAGTAGAAATACTATAATTATAACAATTAACAAGCAATATAAATATTTAAACGATTTCCTTCTATTCATTAAATTTAATTAATGAATTAATATTTAAAAAAAACTATATTAACATCGAGTGTCATCCACTATAAGTTAAAAAGAAAATATTTGAACCTGAGTGGATGCATAAAAAGTATTTTATTAACAATTGAAAATTTGAATAAGATATATATGTAAATATATTGTACAGTATATAAAAGGACTATGAACTAATAGAAGGAATTAAAAATGATCAATTTCTTCAATATTTCCAGCATAAAAGTAGCATTAGTAATTCTTATAAACGATTTATTTAAAAATGTTTTTGAGAGAACCCAGTTCACAGCAGTAATCCAAACTGACCATTTAGTTTCACATTTTACTATTGATTTCGGCATCAACCACTTGCAAAAGTGTTAATCAAATCAGTAATACTTGGCTGCTTGCATTAAATTCATTCCCATTCTTTCGAATTCTCAGTAATTCTGGTATTGGACTATACTTTGGTGCAATTTTTGCCTTTATAAAGAGCTTGTGTGGAAAAACGCGTAAGTTTATTTATTCTTTAATTAATTAGTGCCAGGAAAGGCGTGGAATGCGTTTATTCGTTAGCATTTAACGTTGTTTTGAATGTGTCGGTCTGGCATGTCATTCAAGTTTCAATCTTAATTCGAATTGTATTGAGTCTACATCAGTGTTGTAAGGATGTACTACAACGACATTTTTGTATAGTTTTAATGAAATATGTATTCATTACTAAAGATCACTATCAAAAAAAAAATAATCATGTGTTAAATTGATTGGTAAAAACCAGTCAAGCTAGTTGTGGTATAATTGTGTTTATATCTTTCATTAAGTCAAAGACTATTTCGTATATATATTTAACAAGCTATACCGCACAATTCGACGCATCCACAAAATATTTATTTTGTTCAATTTTCTCTTTATTTTACGAGTTAAAAGATAAACCAGTTAAAAATTTATCTAATATTCTATGTAAGTCACGCCAAAAGTTGTTGTTTAAGAAAAAGTCCGAATGAATAGATAAACAGACAAAAAACAATACAACCAATATTCGCTATCAATTTAAAATACAATCTTTTTTACATCATTACATTATTTATTAACTATTTCAACTAAGCTAAATTATTTTAGTGTCAGGAAAATGCTAAAGGCAGTATTACAACGGTAGATAAAATATACCACTGCTGAACGTAAACCCGAATTTAATTTCCCACTCTTTTAAAAAAACTAATTTTGTATATTGAGGCATATGCCTAGACTTCCTTCTAGTCATCGAGAACTAATCTGAAACGCTTCTTTACTCTATCAAGAATGTCCAAAACATATAACTCTTTACTATATCTATTATTAAAAGAGATAGATTTATAATTCAAACCGATTGTTTTAAAACTATTCAGAACATAAAAGTTAGATGAACTTTTAGTTTTTTATTTTTTTGTTTAATACAGTGAATCTGTTTTGCGTCATAAAATGAATATGTTTTGCGTTGGATGGTAGGTCTCACTAGGCTGGTCTATTGGTTTGTTTTGTTTTTTGTTTGTTTTGTCTCTTCTTGTACATATGTCAATGATATAATTTGGTTAAGTATCTTTATACACATAATTCTTCTTAATTGTTATTATCATATTCAAAATAATTCTTGTAGAATGAACTGATGATTTATTACATACCTTGTTTCTATTAATGTTTCAAATGCTTCCTTAATTTGTGTCCTTAAATATATTAAAAAATAACTTAAAAACTTTGCTATAAACAATTGTTCATTATGTTGCCTATAAGAAACACTTGTATTGCGCATAATTTATAAGAAACATTTGTACCGCGTATAATTTATAAGAAACACTTGTACCGCGTATATTTTACGAGTTCATATTAAAATAACTTAGTTAAGTTAACAAGGGAATGCTTTGAAATGTTGACTAAGGCACTGTGTGATACATGTGATTGGCAATCGAAGCTTATCTCCCATATAATATTTATAAGTAAGCATACATTCCAAGTATATCATGACCCGTGATAAAATGTAAGAAACACGCAACTAAGGTTCTATTTCAACTCGTTAAAATCCAATTTACATTGACCTGCCCAATGTTATAGGGCAAGTTATTCTGGTACGTTTGATTTGAGGATTAGTTGTTGATTGTATTGAATTACTAGGTGAATGATTTTGCGGTTTCAATAGTTTCTTTATTCATTCAATATTTTCTTCTTCATTAATTCACATTCAATACACGATGTAATTTGCCCAGCGGCGACGTTATCGCTCATGCATTCTATCATGGGGAGTGCTCCAAGGAATTGTTTGGGATAATTCCCGCCGCCAAATTCCACAACCGCACAACTCGCCGTAAAGAAAAATTTCATCCCCACCATCTGGATGAGTGGCGATCGACTACGGTGCGTTTCTCCCGTAACTTCTTTCCACGCACCACCAGTTTGTGGAATCAGCTACCCTTGCCAGTTTTTCCGAACCGCTTCGACATTGGAACCTTCAAAAAACAAGCCTATACATACCTAAAAGGCCGGCAACGCTTCCGCGACTCCTGCGGTGTCGCGGTTGTCCATGGGCGACGTTGATTGCTTTCCATCAGGCGACACGCTTGCTCGTTCGCCCTCCTATCCCATAAAAAAAATACATTTAATGGTCACGGGTTCAATCCCTGCATCGAGATAAATATATAATATTAAATGCCTACTTACATATATTTATTCCGCGTCTGGTTACTTCGCCAGTCTGCATTGGACAAGCTTGGTAGGTGAATTAATGTTCGCTCTTCAGAAATGGAGAGGCCAGTGCTCTGTAGTAGGACCTATATAGGTTGCGAAAAAAACTTCCTATATTTGGCCATGAGCTTCCCCATTTCTGGAGGGTTAGACATAAGCCCAGACTCGGAATAAATATCTGTAGGCCATGCATATGAGTATGGGTAGGTATTTATCACGATGCATCTGACACCGAAAGCAAAATAAGATATAAATAACAGAGTAACAAGCAACAACTCATTTTAATATATAATTTTAAATCTAACCGGAAATTTATGCTAGTCTAAAAATACAGATAAAGAATAAATTAATTAAAATTTTATATATGGTAACATCATACGAATTTGGATCATTCGGTAGCGATATTACACAAAATATTTCAAAGATAAAATATTTTCGTGCATCGCATTATCATTTCGATTAACAGAAGCTAGTTTCCAAATGGCCACATTATGAATAGCAATTAAGATTTAATGTCCTTGTAGACGTAACTCACCTGTTCTGATAAGAATTTAAAAACGATCGTGTGCGTTTTTAGTTTTTTGTTTATACTTATTATTAGAAGATGTAATTCGCTTAGTGGCGAAACTACTAAATTACATACATACATATCGTCACGCCTGTTTCCCGTAGGGATAGCCAGAGACCACAAATTTCCATTTGCTACGATCTCGGCATCTACTATAATAAAATATTTTCTCTTATATCCTTTTAATAGTTTTATGTTGCATGTTACCTTAATATACATATATAAATTATATGTGGATGATGTAGTTTGTAGTATAATAATTACTGTTTAGATTATTATAATTTAAGTTACTAATGATTGTGCTACTGTATGTTGTCTTTAATAAAATAAATAATACCTCTTTCGGAATCAACCACTATCGTAGTTGCCGCCAATTAGTGTAGTACGGGAAGGTATATATTATATATGAACTATGACAAAAAATAGCAATCAAAGCTACAAAGAAACTAAAAACTAGAAAAGAAACTAAACTACAAAGAAATTCAGCAAAATAATTATTATCAGTACAATAAATAATATCGTGAATTTATAATAAAGGTAACAAGTCACTATTACAGATTTTAAAGATGTGATTTGTTCTATACACCAATTATATCTATAAATATAAAAATGAAGAATTATTTTGTTAGTCTCGCTAAAACGACTTGACCGATTTGAATATATTTTTTTTATTTTGTTCGATCTAATACAGGGAAGATTCACGAATAAAAAAATATAGGGAGAACATAAAGCTTGAAAAATTAAAAATTATTTTTCTTCCTTTTACTTCCAATTATATTCAATAGATGGCATTTTTGACGGCTTTATATAAATAAAATCATTTATTTTGTCCTCACAAACCGAAACTAAATAAATATGCACGTAGCATATAGTAAGCGAGGTAGGTATGTGAGAGACCGGTAACTGAGATAAGATCATCGGCTCACTAGGATCTCGGACCGCGAAATAGGCAGGTGTAAGAAGAAATTAATTCAAATTTCGTTTTAACTATAGAACTTGCTTTATTTTAACAATTAAATTAACTAGATTCACAGACATTTAGTAAGTTTGTATTATAATTTCGTTTATAGTATTTATGTGGGTGTGTAAAAATCAGCATTGAGGATTGGTATCGATTATTAATGGAGTCAGGCGTTACTTTGCGGAAATCCATCACTATATGGACAGTCAAAAGTTTTACTTAGCTAAGATCCGCGACAAGCAAAACAATAACAGAAAATTAATAATATGTGTTTTTCCGTTGGGTTTAGTGGATTTATTTGGAACTTAAACCAAAACCCTCCCTCCCGGCCATCAACTCTCCACCCACCAACCACTATACACAACGCCAAACACACACTATCACTTTTCCATCTTGTACACGACACGTGTTTCGCCCCAACACGAGGCATCTTCAGGTATAGTAGACTCTACGGAAGACAACCGAAAAGGCGTTGTGTATAGTGGTTGGTGGGTGGAGAGTTGATGGCCGATTTTCGGTAAGTTTTTGGTTTAAGTTCCAAATAAATCCACTAAACCCAACGGAAAAACACACATTATTAATTTTCTGTTATTGTTTTGCTTGTCGCGGATCTTAGCTAAGTAAAACTTTTAATAAAAGCATTTATGACTGCTACGGATTAAGTTCTTTTATAGTATTCTTAGCATACTACAAATAGATTTGAATAATTGATAAGTATTTATTTGTCTTTCAAAAATTAGAATTTGATTAAATTTATTTATTTCTTTGTTACGTAGTTGATCTCCAGAATTTACAAAAGGTAACGCTACAGCCGAATCATATATGAAAATATCATTAGGGATATGTTTTCAACATAATTTCGTTTTCAATCATCATCACCAATCACCAATCACCAAAACAGTAATAACAGCCCATTGCCTGGACATTGATCGTCTTCACATATGTCTCCACTTCACTCGTGGGATTACGGTGAGAGTCACCGTAATACCACGGTTGCCATATTTGGAGTAACCCTATCCTATCTCCAGTAGCATAAAACAAGTATGGTGTTTATGATTTTGCATTACAATGTCGTATTCATAAATTTCATAATGCTTGTAAGCATATTTCTTAAGCCTCTCACACTACATTAAGACTTAATTCTATTATCTGATCTATCGTCATGTTAAACATGTCACATACATATCACATAATTTTCATCATGTCAGCGGACGTCTATTCTTAGTGAAGCGTAAATAAAGGCCGATTCTACACAACCAATAAGAAACTACAACAAAATTTAAAAGAAATGTAGTTATATATAGATAAAGCTGTAATACATTATAGTATAATGCGTTTTTCTCGAATCTTCTTTCAACTAGTTTGTGTAATCAGCTACCTCCAACGGTATCTTCGAACTGATACGACATTGGAACCAAGAACTAATATATTTTATTTTTTTATTTATATGTTCACGCCTATCCCCCGCTGGAGTTGGCAGGGACCACAAAACTCCATCCACTACCTTAATCGCAGCGAAACGGCTCTCCTTTGGTGTCTTCTCGTGAAAAACTAATATAAAATTTCCCAAAGGCCAGCAATGCCTTCTGTGTTGCAAGTGTTATATATTGATGCAGGTGATATATATTGATTGCGGCATTGATGTTTTTCCACCAGATGTGATGTGAAGTATTTCATATTCCAGTGACACGCTTGGTCGTTTGTCGATTTAAAAAATATGTATACACATATATTTTTAATAATATATTCACTAAAGATTAGAACAAGATGTATTGGTGGTCGTCAGGGAGTTAATAGTTCGCTAAATATTGCTAAAACGCATCTCGTTTCATAGAGATTATTTCTTGGAATACAAGGCCACAAAGAGTTAGTTGTATTACCGGATAATTTTGTATGCGCGGGGGCGCTCCGCACGGCACGACATCCATCAGCTTGTCGGCAAATCGCTTCGCGAGTCCATCACGTAGTGCCGATAAATCACCCGTCTAATGAGCCTCGACCTGTGTTCACACCGGCGACTTTACTCGGGAAAATTCCCAATTAATTGTTTACTCAGGATAGGTACTAGTCGGCCCAGTCTTCGTTTAGTCTTCCCCTAGGTACTATGTCACGGCCTTAAATCAAAGATGAAAATTTAAATGTATTAACAGCATGTGGGAGATTTTTGCTTGGATTTAAGCATAACCTAGCCCAAAGGTAAGCTGGTCAAGCCGGCCCATGCTGGTATATGGCTCTCCCATTATAAGTTCATCCTTAACTGTATGATTAATTGAAAACAATTAAAATAACTGAATTATTTTTGACATAATTTGACATTTATGACGGCGACATAGTTCGCCACCCGTGAGGGGTGACGAACTATGGCGAGAAGCGACGAACGGAGAACCGTTTCGCTACGACGAATGTGAGAGGAAAGATGGATGAAAAGATGGATGTGTGTGAAGGAAGTGTAGAAGTGATTCCTGCCTAACCATACAGGGAGACAGGCGTGACTATATGTATGTATGTATGTATATTTTGCCGCACCAAAATGAGTCTTATGTCACGCGTAAGCAAGTAAAGATTTATTCCGTTCCATTGGATTACAACCGCTTCGGCAATATAGGCTTTCTTTAAACGGAACTTGTTTTTATAGGATCGAGTTACAAAACTGTACTACACTTATTCGTTTTAACTTGAGACATCATGTATACATTTGTATGACATCTAAAATGGCGGGTGTGAACAGTCAAAACTTTTACTTAGCTCAGATCCGCGACAAGAAAACAAAAATTGAAAAATCACTTAACGGTTGTCTTAGGTAGAGTCTACTACGCCTGATGATGCCTCGTGTTGAGGCAAAACACGTGTCGTGTGCAAATTGGAAATGTTGTGGTATGTGTTTGGTGTTGTTCATAGTGGTTGAGAAGGGACCGTTTTTTCGGTAAGAAGTTCCCCGTAAATCCACTTTTTCGACTAGAAAACACACATGATTATTTTTTTTGTTTTTGTTAGCTTGTCGCGGACCTTAGCTAAGTAAAAGTTCTGATTGTCCATATAGTAACGGATTTCTGCAAAGTAACGCCTGACTCCATTAATCATCTAAAATGGCGGATATAACCCGTCCACGACAAATTGGCATTTATATGATATTTAATCTTATGCTAAAGTAACAGTATAAATGCTTTCATTGGTATAAAATAGACTCAATTTCTAAGAATGAAATATAATCATCATAATGATTGAAAACGTGTCTGAAATATTTATGACAATTTTTTATTTAAATATTAATAGCCAGATGAAACTTTTTCCTGATTTAAGCATATCTTGCCTTTAATTACATGCACATACACACATAAACAGCAAATTATTATCATGGGTACCAAACGAAGCATTCTCATATTGTTTCTACTTTATTTTCTTATTCACAAAAATTATGTATGTAAGACTATCGAAAGGTTATAGAAAATCTCTTATAACCTACCAGGCAATAGATACAAAACCTGACAGACGAGGTAGATTTTAAAGTAATAGATATTTATATTTATTACAATTTATTCAGCATTATCGTCAGTCTATTAGATATATAAACAAAAAAAAATATTGTTAATCTCAAAAATGCTTTAGTAAACTAAACATGAAACGTTTATAAGGTGCATATTTTAATCATAATTCCTGGTGTAATCCGTTTTATATAATAGTATACGTAATGGACAAAGGTAATTCCAATTTCCAGACAAATGTTCCCACAAATGAAGTTTCGCGTCTCCGGTCTGGACGCGAAAGCGAAATACATCCTCCTGCTGGACATCGTTGCCGCCGATGACTACCGATATAAGTTCCACAACAGGTAGACCCTTGAAATCCATCGCCTGCTGGGATCCACGATTGCCTATATCATCACCTTTTCACCAACCATTGTAATGCGAACGAGAATTTGGTGTCACCAAACCAAATTGTCGGTCCGTCACTGTGTAGCTTACTATGGCACTCATCGTTGATTGGAGATACTCATACGGATTTTATAACGTTACATTCACATTTAGCTTGTGGTTCCGCCTACGCGTTGCACTAGTTCCCATAGAACAACTAATTCTTGTTGCTCTCTTAATTGCGTTCAAACAATTTGTTCGATACATGTCTAATTTAAGGGCAACGACACTACGAACAGCGACCACGCTTGGAATCGACCGGCGATTAAGGATTCAACACGCATCCAATGGGTAATATCATTAAAATATTTTTGTCTCAAATGCCGCAGCGGTTACGTAAAAAGCGGTCCGCGCCAGCTGAGGTGAGAAATGCCAACGCGACACTCGGCGTTTTAGTAAATTAACCAAAATTGAAGCAACAGAGACTGATTGCTTACAGAAAAAGCTGTGACATTCTTCCGGGTCTTGTTTCTTCGGGTTTGTGTTATACAGCTGATCGGTCGCGTTTTATAGTACACATTGTTTGATTTCTGATGACAAGATCCGATTAGGTTCACCACATCGCTTTACGTCCGACCGACGTCCGATGTCTCAGAGACACCGGTGCGCTGGTTTGGCAACATCGAGATGCTCCTGATAAACTTCGATTTAATATCCGTTAATTAATACGAGCCGAGCATTCCGGACGAAGATCCAACTGTGACTCAGACACGAACCGATACAGCCGACAAAGGCACCGACCGTCTAGCGCCGTTAATATGCTAATTAATTATTACAAATCATTCGTACATAAATTATTTGGCAATTACACGATTAAAGATTCCTAAGTTCGTTTCTTTGGATAGTGGCAAAATTTCCTGCAAGTTTCGATTGGATCATAGCTTTTTTTTAAATAAGCAACTCGTACGTTTTCATGCCTAGCAGCTACATTCGTTCGCGTACCCTAAAAACGAAACTGCCAGCTCAACTCAATCGTACAATAGATGTACCACTTAGCTATTCCTTAGAATTGTCTGTGACGATAGGTTCTTTTTGTTCTTCATAAATTATTCTTATGAACCAATCCAATAAACATGATACATTTATATTTCCACCAGTTCCCTCAAACAAAGTGTTAATAATTAGGGACGTGATAGCGTAAAGCAATTAAAACGGGCAGGTGATCACAAGCTAAAACGTTATTTCTTTAAAAATAAAATTTAACATTAAAATAGAAAATTTTCGGATGACGTATCTTACAATCGACATTGTCAAATAGTTGTCGGAAAGAACAAGTCCCAATGTTTTTCTCTCCTGTTGCTTGCAGACGTATGTTTCCTGCCTACAAAGTTCGCGTTTCTGGTCTTGATAAAAAAGCAAAATACATTTTGCTAATGGACATCGTAGCTGCCGACGATTGCAGATACAAATTCCACAACAGGTATAAAAATGAACAACTGGAGACGGAATTAAATTAAAATAAGAAAATAGTGATTATAGTAATGATGAGTTGTACAGCGCGCGCGATGTATCCACTTATTTTAATTTAAATCGGTACATTGAAAGAAACTGAGGCAAGAAGCATGCGTATACTTGTGAAGGCGATAGGGATCTGCGTGATCAGAGGCCATCTTTCGAATTATTTACAGAGTTATCCTTCATTCCGTAATGCATTCCATAACTGCATTATACTCCACTAAAGCATTATTGTTGCGTATTGATTTATCTGATTCAAATTCTTGTATGTTTACATAAGCTTCTCTATGTTTATGGTTGTAATTTGACAAACACAAATAAACATTTGCTGCGCCAATTATGTTCCGTTCAACGCAGATCTCTTTCATTCACATCATTCTTGTTGTGCATTGTTAATAGCGGTGATATAATGTTGAATCGCTTTTAAATCAACATCGCATGATTTTTCGTTGACATTTTAGCAATTATAACGCTTACTAACTAGCTGTTTGCACCTAATTGTATCCGTGCATGCAGTTTTAACCGCTTCTGTACTCTATCGAAGTGTTTCCATTTAGTAATTATACGAATATGTTCACGCTTTATCGTTATTATAAACATTATTATTTATTACGTCATAAACTTTGCTTATTTATGCACACACCTGTCTCACAGCACCGGCGTCTTTTAATTACGATCTTTCTTGATTAATAATTAATTTCAATACATAATGACTTTCTATTATAGATACAGTTAGATAAGAATTCTGGCTCAAAATGAGCGGACATATGGAACTAAATTTTGAAAGTTTGCCAACAGTTGCTGGCACCTTTGTAAACTTTTAAAATTATTACAAACAGCTGAATTGATAAGGGGCGAGGTGATAAATATTTAAAACAAATAAGAACATTTGACTTTATCTCAAACGCTAAGAACCTACTATTAGAGATAGATGAAAATAATTATTAAAAATTCGAATTGATTGATTTATTTATTTATTTATTTATTAGATAATCCAACAGTTTCATTACACAACTTCTTACTTAAAAATAATATAACAAGCAATAAAAACCAAAATAGGATTACACAGTTTGGGCTTAAATATATTACTTTTACAAATTGGAAGACATATCAAATATTGATGATGCCTGAAATAATACACGATTGACGCTTGTCTGGCCTTAATCATGTATTATATATACATATATAATGAAAAAAAGGTGCTCATATGTATTAATAATAATAAAAAATAAATTGTTAATGTGAAATTTATTGCGAGTCATGAAAAATACGTACTGACTCGTGAAAAGTTTCACTAGAAATAATAAATATCGAGAGAATATGATATTGATAGCATCTGTGATTAAAATAACAAAAATTACTGATAATATTCATTTATTTCTAAAGAAGTTTCCTTAAATTTGCTACGATATTACTTAGGCTGCTTATGCTTTATCGTCTGTTTTTATAGCATGTTACTAAACCTTCATCCTCTGTTTCCGGAGCCGGTGGATGGTAGCCGGTAAAGCGGACCCTGAAATGCCCAAGAGGATGTACATCCACCCAGACTCACCGTCAACAGGCGAGCAGTGGATGCAGAAAGTGGTCTCTTTCCACAAACTCAAGCTGACCAATAACATCAGCGACAAACATGGATTCGTGAGTACCTAATTTTTTATAAGGCTTTTTTTCTCATCGAATCGAGTCGATATTTTTTGTAATACACGAACACAAAATACATTAAAAAGAACTTTAGGCTTTATATTTCTGCTGCTTATTTTTAATATTAAACTTTAGTACTGCATTTTAAATAGACAATGAATTTAACAACCAAAAGATTTTCTATGATATATAAATTTCAGGCTTCTTTAAATATTATTTAAAAAAGCAAATATTTATAACCAATAAAATAAGAAAAGAAAATTGGACAAGATTCACTCGTCCAATGTTCTTTTTTATTTTATTGACACCATTTTCATTTAAAAAATAAACAGATTCCAGTCTTTTTCTATTAACCAAATAAAAGAAAAAATCATTGGAAAAAAAACAAATTTTAAATTATTTTTTATTGTACCTAAGTTAAGCATTATATAAGGTTATACAACTTCTGGAGTAAAAACAAACCACAAAGATCATTATTTTTCTTTTTTTCCAAGAAGACTGGCGATGTCTAGTACGACTGGTAATATTAGTAGAATCTTTGTTAACCATTTCCACTCAGATTATAATGCTTGTGCTAGTAAATGGTTGATTCCATCAATAGTCCAATGGAAGATATAAAATCACAACTTCAGAGTGTAAACACGATCCGTAAAACCAACCGAAACATTGCTGATTTTTTGAAACTTGATTAATTAAACATTTTTAACAATTAAAACACATTATTTTGTGCGCAGTAGATATGATTTTTTTCGTCTATTTTTATTTTTTATTCACTATATTGAAGTTAAATAAAAATTATATATAATTAGTTATTTTGCCATGGTGATCGTTGTGTGATTATTTTTAAAAATTCTTCAATCCTAAATACAAATAAATTTAACGTTTTTAAATAAAAAAAAAGAAATTTTAATTATTGTAAATATTAAAAAATAAATTTGTTACCCCATAAATGTTTTAAGTGCGGAAATACGGTTTACAAACGAAGATTCTCGTCATAACTTGATTTAAAAAAAAGAGGCAGTCTTGTCTCTTTTTTTTTGTTCAAAAGCAAAAAGTTTATAATGTGGGTGATATTGTAATTAAAAAGAGGTTGCTGGGTTGAACCCCTGTTGGCGAGCAGCGGGGGCGCATTGTACCCACTACGGTTATTACGGCTATTTACTTTGGGAAACCATCTCACCGTTTAGTAGTTCACAATAGATTATCTTTTCAACGGTACGCTTACGAAAAAAATATACGGACATTACAACGAAATTTATGAACGTTTCGGTAAACACGATTATTTTTTATACGTCCAAAGAGTAATCAATTTTTTAAAAAAAAAAACTCTCGATGCACTCGTCTTTTTTAAGGCAAAAGAGATTTTTCTTTTTTTATGGCAATTAGTTATAACTATTATGCCAGTGTCAAATAAAATACGATAACATCAAAGCTCTTGAAATATAACTAATCAACTTATCACGTTACGTATTGATAAAGTAGTGACTAAAATAGTGACCAAATCTGTCTATATACTTTTTCAGTCAATTTAAAAAGTTCACGATACACGCATTTATTTCATATCACTTCACTTATACACCTTTTTCGAACTATATTGTATAATACGCCACCACATTTAAATAATATAACTGATAATAGTATAAGTTTATAAAAATGAAATAAAAACACAACGTCACTGATGTAATTTGGCGGGAAATTTTTTTGTTTTATAAATATAATTACAAAATTCGTCTTAAATTTATTTATCTTAAAGAGTTTCTATTTTTTTTGCATATACCTATGTACAAACAAATTGATGACTTTTTGAGCTCAGTGGCGAAATTACCACTTTTGGAGTCAGTGGTCACGGGTTCGATTCCTGCATCGATATAAATACATGTAAGACCTAAAAATATGTCTTATATCCCACCAATCCACCTTCAATAAACTTTGTGAGCTTGCGTGAGTCTATTACTTCAGAAATGGGACAGACCCATACCCAGACGTACATGGGCTCTAAAAAATATGTATAAACGTTGGCGATTCATAATGAATGATAAAATGTCTTCCCTTTTCACTTAGCGTTGGAGAAATTTAGTCTAATTTAAATATTTTATAATAAAAATAAATGTGATAAGAACACAAGACCACAGACAGAGACAATAAAAATTAAATTCAGGTTCAATTTCAAAAAACGCTACCGAAAACGAAAGCGGGCTCTTAAGGTAACACAATACACTTGAGTGCATTTACAAGACCGCGATCCAATCATAGATAAGGACGATTGTTTTTTTAATTTCGGCGATGAGCGGCGGTTTCGTTTTTTTTTTTTCACCTTTTTTGTTGTCCTTTTTACCGTGTCAGGTCTTTTGTCTTTGACGAGGGACTCGGGTAATTGAAATAACGATGGTCTCCGCGTGGTATGCGTAGAATTTTTGACAACAGCTGACTCAGGGAACGGCAACACGATGCATAATTTAATCTTTAACTGATTATGTTTTCGTTTTTTTTTATTTATTCAAACCGTGCGTTAGTAAATACCAAATAATAATGTTAGTAGTAACATTCTACATTTCTGTGTTAGTATTATGTATCTACGCGTTAAAAGTTACATCCATCCTCTTTGTGCCCAAGCGGGCACAAAGAGGATGGAGGAGGAGGAGAAAGTCGGGCAGAGGGCGTCCACAGTGCTTTTCCATTCGGGATCGGTTTTGAGCGACGCGCTTCACTTCAGGCCCAAACCATCATACCATATACAAATAAAAATTATGTTAGTAAATCATACACAAATAAAAAGCTTTATATTTTTTTAAAGTACCTTACTCCTAATTATTATCCTTATTTTATTTATAAACAGAATCATAAGATAATCATTTCATAAAAATTATAACTATAATATATTGAAACAAGACCACCTCATTTATTCCAGTGGGTGTCCTGCGAAGCCTTTTTGAGAGAAAATTAAAAAAAAATATATTATTTTTCTCCTAATTTGTAATCAGTATATCATGTTTGTTTTTTAACAGATGTCAAATTATTTGACCATGCTTTTTGTTCATCGTCAAATAAAAAACAGAGGAATCAGTCTTTAATTAACTCAAGTGTTAATAAGTTGAACTGGCATATTTATTCGTTCCACCTGCCAAATAAGTTCACACTATGTTAATCCTTAATATTTTCTAGATAATACGTTCGCATATAATTAAGTGTTATCGTTAATAGAGTTGCCGTATTTAAATAATTACGAGCGTTCGGTATCAATCAAGGTTAATACGCTACTATTCTTGTTGTTATATAATATTTATTTTTATAGAATATCAAATATTTTTTTAAAAATTGGAAACAAACAAAAGGATCACCTGAGAGTAAGCATCCACCGCCGCTTATAATTGTTCTTAATACTTAAGCACTGCAGGTGATAGGGGTAGAGCCACGCTGCAGACGAATACTTTGTCAAGAATGGCATAATATTTGTCTGTAGCACGAATGGGCCGGCTCACCCGGGGAAGTATCACACTCCCGCAGAAAATCGGCGTCTGAGTGGTAACTTAGCTACCGCGCTCCGTACGGTGAGCGGATGAGTTCCAGAAGCCCAACACCCCCCCCCCCTCCTCTTCCACCTCCATAATGACACTTTCCTTTAAGGTCGGTAACGCTTCCGCCCTGACTATGGCGCTGCAGATGTTTATGAGCAGCGTTTATTGCTTTTCATCAGATGACACGCCTGCTTGTTTGCTTTCCTATCCCATAAAAAATTGCATTGAGATAAAGGGAAACGAAGAAGAATTTACTGGCGGAAGAAATAGAGGTTACATGAGAAAATGTTACAATTTAACGCCGATATTCCATGAGAGTAGGTATGTTACTTCCCCAGTCAAGCCGCCCCATTCGAACGACCGTGGTTCTACCGCTGTTATACCAGTTTATATATCGTTATCCATAACCTAGTTACTGTTTATTATTTAGAACGTTGTTCCAGTTATCGAATTAATAAATACCTTTTACAAATGGCAATTCGATTTTTTTTTTAAAACAAAAATAACAAAACTATTCGATGTTAGCAACCGTCGATAATATCGATCGTTATGAAAAATCGATGGTCATTCAAAAATCGGCATGTCGCGTCGGAACGAACGGCGCGAGACAAAAAATTATAAAATAAATATTACGTTTCTATCTGTTTTTATCTAGCAACCTGTCTGTCGGGTGCCTATAATATATCTGTTTCGGAACCATTCTGATGAATATTTTTTACAGCTTATATATATATATATATATATATATATATATATATATATATATATATATACATATATATATATATATATATATATATATATATATATATATATATATATATATATATATATATATATACATATTGCACTGCTGGACAAGGAGTCTTCCCATTTTCAGACAAATTGGCCACTAATCAACCACACTTTGCGGAATGGCGGGATACCCAGACTCGGAATACTCAGATGCGGAGATATAATTAAAGAACAATCGACTCTGAATTGGTCATAGAATAGTGATGCTCTTTTTACACTCATTTTCGAATTTTTACAACTTTATTAATGGTTGAAAGGTCTGACAGTTCAGTGCTAGAATTTTATGGCCTATTAATCCAATACTCAAAGTTTAGCTATTTTTACTGGTACATATATGTTCCAGTGCTGGGCACAGGCCTCCTCTTTTCTGAAGGAATCAAATACCACTCTTGTCCAAACGCATCAAGAAAAGTTTACTTCCAACCATCTGATTTAGCCGTGATCCAGTAGGTACGGTGCGTTTTTTCCCAAAACTTATTTCCACGTACCACCAGCTGCCTGTGGAACCAGCTATCTTTAGCAGTATTTGATACGACAAAAAACAAAAGCTTCACGATCGTCAAAGGCCACTCATGCAATGCGTGTGGTATTGAAGATGTTTATGGGTGAATTGCTTTCCATTAGACGACCAGCATGTTAGTTTGCTCTACTATATGGAAAAAAAAATATTTCTGTTCCCACACTTTCAACTGGCTACCACCACACATTAAGAAATTCTTCGATAATTTCTCATAGGTCACTTTGTGCACCGCTTTATTAGTGGGCAATAAACACAGATAAAAAGGGAGACCACTAATAATTATTAAACGCCTTTGGCGGCCGTTAAAGACACAGATATGTCATTATAATTGACGACACGCCAATTCGTACACCAGTTAGCGTCACTATAAAACGTCGCAACTTGTCCGAAACTGAGGGAGTTGTAAATAACCACGATTGCCGCCAATATATCCACTCAGCCGGCCGTTTGATTCATTACCGTGAACGCGTAGAGGTTTTTAACGTTTTATTATCGACGACGCGTCTAAATAGCGAGTTATTGCGAGAGCGAAAAAAATGTATTCGTAGTTCGTAATAGCTCGAAGACAAATAATTAAATAAGACCTATTGTCCCTTAGTAAACTTAAGGTTGTAGAAAGCCTTAAAATATCTATTGTTAACTGTTAGTAAAACAACAGTTAACAACAGATATTTTTAAGGCTTAACGCTTTCTAAGGCTTTTACGAGGTTCATTTAATTACATATTAAAGTATTTGTACTTATTTACTTCAGGATATCAATAGAACTACACGTGGGAGGTTATGGGTGTAAAAAATAAAAATATATAATAAAAACAAATAAACTTTAAGATTAACTTATGAAACTTAACCTTGTACGAGTGAGTTCGTCATGCTGTACACGAAACTACGTGAAACTTCTACTTAAGGAGAAACCGGTCTAATTTATAAACACTTAACTAAGGCAAAGAGACAGTTAACTGCATAATATGGGTCCCAGGTTTGGTATGCGACAACCAGAAGCATTCAGCGGGTTATTAAGTAAGCAATAGACGAACTCGCCTGGGAATCGGCCGCTTGACAAGCAATAACGTCCACGAACTGATAACATCTGAAACATAGAGTATGTATTCCTACATTATTTATGTAGGGAACTGTAACGTCTACATCGACTGCAAACAACTCACGATACAGACAGGCATGAAATCATCCATCGTAACTACAGCCTTACACCCGTTTTTGAATTAAAAACATCTTGAGCTCATAATAATGCCATTCTCTGCCGGGGGTATTTTCTTTAATACGTCAAAGATGGCAAAAAGTGCCGTCTGTTTTAATTGTAAAGGGCTTATCTCCCGAATTCTTTCGAGCATCTAATTCGTTTCAAGTAGCGCATTGTGGCCATACTGCGGGTGCCTCAACACAGCTGCACAGTTATAGAGAAAAAAAATCGCATCAAATTTGTCGAACTGCCGCCCAAACTATGGGGATATTAGCTACTTTTGGAAGTACCTAATATAACTAAAATATTTACTTTAGTATTAATTTCGTATATTACATACAATGTATACTTTAATTCATGTATTTACAATTCCATTTTAAATTTCACTTTAAAAAAATTTCGCAATACTAGTCACCTGATTTGTGAACATATGACGTAATGCGACTTAATTGGCGATTGCCATCACGTGACTTGAAAGTGATGTGAACACATTTTGATTATTAAAAAATAAATTTCTTAAAAAAAAAGAAAAACGTATTTTTTACGATCATACTACTTTTGGTATAAATACAATCAACACCCCTATTACGTCATTATTCAGTGTAGGTCTTTATTAATTCCAGCCTCCGATTGAACCTTGAAAACTCTGAAAAATTTGCCAGTATTCCCTCAGATTACGCCACTGAACTCTTTAAAAGTTACGTAACTGCAAACTTTCGCACGGGTTCGCCGATACCTACAAAAACATAGATACAAAGGCCGGCAAACTGGTACGGTTGCTGAACAGGAAAGGGCATATGCTCCGTAATTTATATACAGTTATTGATCAAAAGGTGATGTCCTTTGGGAGGCACCGAGGCGTCCTCCTGATCGGTGAGCCCTTCACAAATTGTTCTCTACAAAACGGAGGGTGATAAAATCTTCCTGCCAAGAGAAGAGTGCGGCCTTCATCTTAGCCCTTTCATAGGGTTGTGATGACTCGATTATCGATTATTGTATTACTACGGCTTTTACATCCCTACTCGGCAAGTCGTATCTAAGAAATTAATCTTAATTATTCTAGTATTACTAGTGTAATATTTTAATGATTGTAATCCATAAATGTTTCAAATAACTTTATTAAGTAATACTCCTGTTCACAAACATGACAGGCCACGCCTCACCACAGACAACATACTCTTTAGTACAACTAATTTACTAAAGTTTATTATAATATGTCGCATGATGAGAAAAAATTTAACCAAAAATTATAGAACGGTACTCGCGAAAGGGAAAAGGACGTAGAAGAGGGCAGGTAAAAAGGTGACAAGACGACCACACTACACCGAAACAAGTGGAGGGAAATAGAAGAAGGGTATGCCACAAGATAGTATAGCCCTATAGATAGCTAAGTTGATTAGGTAAGACTAAATATAAAGATATTATTTTAATAATTTAACGAAATTTATATATATATAAGAAAGAAATAAAGATTTTTATTTAAAGTAATATTTTTATTTAATGTAATATTATATATTGTTTGTTATATTATATCAAAATTATATATTAGATGATCTATTTTATGATATATAATTGATTGTTTCTTTCTACTTAAATCCCAAATTCTAAAGATAGTTGAGAAAATTAGAGTTAAATAAATATTAAAATTATTTATAATACATTTTACCAATACAACACATTTCAACACATAATGTAGGTAGAAAATATTATATTAAATGCTAATTTTTTGTCGATTATACAAGGGTCTTTCCATCATTGTTAACGATTGAGGTGTAAACTTTAATCCTTTTTACGCTCTTGACTGCAAGATTGTTAACATTTTTTGTGTAACTCGTAATTGCATATCGGCGCCAAAAGTCTTAAACTGAGTAAAAAAGGTATTCAGTTTAAGACTTTATGTTTTAATTTTTGAATAACAAGTCAATGTTTTACTCAAAGAAAAATATTTAAAAAAGCCGGCAATGCTTAACTGGGTACCTCTAGTATTATAGATTGGCAGCGTTGATTGCTTTCCATCAAAATTACTTGTTTGTTTTCCTATCTTTTAAAAAGTAAATTCTAACCTATTACACTATTTTATTCATAACATTATTAAAATCAACTTTTTGATTCGATTGATAATATAAAACCTTCATGAATTATAATAAATAGTTACACGCAACGTAGCTAAAAAGTTTAATAAGTTGTACGCGGGGCTGAGAGGGCTGGCAATGGGTCCCAATCATCTTGTTCACCAATAAAACATCTGTCAATCTTATGCATATATAAAAATAAATGTATGGATGTTAGTTGCCTATGCCTTCACTAGTTTCCATAGTAACGATTGCTATAAATAAAATTCGCTCAGTATACGAAGAAGGAAATAAGAAAAATACACATTAATTGTAAAAGTATTAGTTTACATTAAATTATTTTAAAATAAATCCCCCACAGTAAGGACAGCTAGTTTTGATATAAATTTCAGTCATAATATATTATAAATATTATGCATAGAGCTGATCACAATAACGCATAACAGTTATAAATGTATGACATTAAAATTTTATACACAACAAATCACTAATAAACAAAAAGATGTTTGAACGATTGTACTATATTTTCTTTCACGTTTATACTCTACACAAGCCTGTTTCATTTACGGAATCCCACATTACGTACGGACTCAAGCAATGTGGCGCTGCATCGACAAGGCGCATAGTTTGCGGTTCACACGACCGCAGAGCATTAATATTGGCTGTCATCAATGCATCGGCAGGTGAGCATTAAATACGCAATTCGCGTATTAAATGCTTTGTCTCAAAAAATAACCCTCGCGTACAACGAACTTGAAACAAAGCACTATCGCTTTGTTGTAAGGCAACTTCCACGCTTGAATATTTTGTACTATCTGTACACTTTTTTATTAATAAAAAATGAAAGAGCTTTTGGACTTTTTGCACCAACTTACATCAGTGATGTTGTGTTTTTATTTCATTTTCATAATCTTATATTATTATCAGTTGTATATTATTTAATAGTGGCGGTGTATTGTTCATTATAGTTCGATTAAGCCGTATAAGTGAAGTGATATGAAATAAATGCGTATATCGTAACTTTTAAATTTGACTGAAAGAGTCTATAGAAGTTAATAGAGCAGCTACCATTTTATCAAGACGTGATGTGATGGGCTGACTGGTTATATTTCAACAAATTTGATGTTATCGTATTTACTTACGTAACTAATTGCCATCAAAGAAAAGAAGAAAAAGAGCTTTTCCCGCCAATTTACATCAGTTCTTATTTCATTTACATTTATATTATATAAAGCTAATATTAGTAATGGTATTATTTAACTCTGGTAGTTTTTTGTACAGTACAATTCAATTAAAACGTATAAGTAGAGTGAAATAATATAAATGCGTGTATCGTGCCTTTTTAAGTTGACGATAAAAGTATGTAGTGGAAGGTTTTGACAGAATGGCCACCATTTTATCAAGATGTAGTGCGACAAGCTGACTAGTACATTTCAAAAAACGTGTTTTAATTGTATTGTTCTTTTCTTATGGTTACTATAAGTTTGTATGGATATTGATCTTCTTTATTGTTTCCTAAAATTGTGATTACCCTCCAATTTATATATATTTTTGTTAGTTATATATATGTGTCGTCATCGAATCGTCTATTCTCTACTATTCAACAATAAAATCCAATAACTTATCCGTCCAAATCTTTGAAATTTACGTAACAAATTATGGTTTTATAAATTAGCAGTTAAGATACATTTAATTCATCATATGGTAAATTTTTAAACAATTTTAAAAATTCATCATATGGTATTTAGAGAAAAATGTTACAAATACGAAATTTTCTCCTATTTTAACGTTTATTAAAACCTCTGTTTTATTTTTTTCATGGTATGCACGTTGTCGTGAAAGTAGGGATATTAAAAATCTTACGTGGATTTAAAAAATAAATATGACATTTACAACTTTACTTCCGAGCATTTTTAATTTTTTGTTGCAAAATTTCTCTTCATAGCTCTGAGTTTGTGGAATCGAAACAAATGCACGATTTCCCACGAGAGGCAAGAGCACAAATATTTGCCACACATCAAGTTGGGATAAAATGCATTTGTTGTAGCACTCCAGATTCACTACCATAGGATCTCGAATAAACATTTAAAATTAGTGGATTCCATCATATTTTATGTTTAAATTATAACCTAACAATTTAAAACTACCTACGCAACAAATAATTGTTAAAATCAAATATAACTCTCATTTGGTATTTTGTCTACCTATTGAAAATACAAATAAAAATAAAAATCTACATTTATTGAATTTAAATTGGAATACTTAATTTTAAATGCTGGACCGAAGCGAAAAAATTCGAAATAGTTGTCAAAATGTGGCAATAATAAATAATATAATAAGCCCGAGCATTACTGACTGAGCTACTAGGTACTGTTTTTAAATATTTAGTAAAATAGTCAACTCTCAAATCGAGATAGTATCGAGATACAATAGTAGTGTTACTAATCTATTTGTTTGGTATTATTTGCGATCGGCCCTTCCCATGTTGCGGAAAGTGTCAAGCGGCGGAGTGGCCTTGTAACACAGCAGATACAAAGCAAATATTTGATATTCGCACTTGCCGAGTTGTGAGACGAAACATCTGAGCTATTATTATTAACTAAGAATTATTAAATTTTTCCGAGACATTTACGCCTAGCCTTTCTACGTGATGACCTATAGTTTTTCTATGGTAAGAATACACATAACCGCCTGTGTAGAACAAGCGTGGTGGGTTAATGTCTATTCCTCCAGAAATAGGGAGGCCCTTTCCCAACTGCAGGTCGTATATGAGTCGTGAACATAAAAAAAACACTATTAATCAATTTTCTCCCCCGTTCATGTTATTTAAGTTCTTTGAATTCTTACATGTCTCATTAGGTTAAGTTGTTTTTAAGAAACTTCTTTCCACGCACCACTACTCTATGGAACCGCTAGCTCCAGTGGTATTTCCGAACCATACAACAACCTTCAAAAAACAAGCCTACACTTTCCTTAAAGGCCGGCAATGCTTCTGCAGTTCCCCGTTGGCACTGCGGATGTCTATGGGCGGCGTTGATTGCTTTCCATCGGGTGACACGCCTGATCCTTTGCCTTCCTCCCATAAAAAAGCATTACTAAAGAAAAGGCTATTACTTCGATACAACATTTTTTTTAACAGCCCATATATGTCCCACTGCTGAGCACGGGCCCCTCCGTTTCTGGACGAACGGACACTTACCATGCTTGCCCAATGCGGATTGGCGGGGTTACCAGACTCGGAATAAATATTTGTAATCCATACATATATTTATTCTGATGCGGGGATCGAACCCGCGACCATTGACTTCGCGGGTGGAGGGTCAGTGGCGATACAACATACAGATACGTTATAATATATATTTAGGTAGAAATATTAATTATGATTAATTTTGTTAAAACCCTGTAAACGATATGAGTCATAAGCCTTGTTTATGCATATGACTTGCTCACGTTGAGGTTTTATTGGATACTAAAACATTGTATAAATAATTGCTTATTAAGATCGGGCTTTGTCGGAGTTCTGAAATTAGTTTTCAAGCAGTTTACGTTTAAGCTTTAACACCACTCCTAATTTATTATTGTGTACATACATACGAGTATATTTTGTTAGAAATTGGATGAAACATGTGAAGTATTTATTGTTGAGCGTCTAATCTGACGACCTATATGGCTTAGTGAAAAAAGTTACCTGTTTTCAGATTCATTGCCCGCAAGGTCGATTCCCATATCGGGATTAATATATAATATTTATAGCCTACAGGTACCCTATTTATTATGATTTCTGATATCACACTAATTCACCTAGACATGCATCGTGGGTTAATGTATGCTATACCAAAAAAAAGAGTACAGGCCTCGTGCCCAGTCGTGGGTCACTTTCTGGGTATAAAAACAAATTAAATGAACGAATCTTACATTATATTATACGCAGAAGTATATTTCATTTCAGAATTCCTCTTTTAACTATTGTTACAAAACAACACAAAGCATGTGTGATGTCTCTGATGTTGCAGTCTATGGACGGTGTTATTTGCTTACCATCAAGTGACACGCCTGCTCGTTTGCCTCCATATCCAATAAAAAAAACAAAAAGCTCTATCTTCACGTTTATCTTTCCTTGACTATATTTAAAGAAAGCTCACGACTTTGTTGCGTGTGTCAACTCGCGTGACAATACGTGCCTGAGCAGCGGCCATTTTGTGGACCGAAAATTGCGCGGGAAAATTGAGAGAACAACACTTCGCAACTAAACGTCAAGTTTATTCAAACTATACTTCGACCCCCTTCCCTCACTTTCGAAAGCCTTTAAAAGCGAAGATAAGCTTATATTCAAAATATTTTAGAAATGGTTTCACGGGAGCTCATAATGATCTCGATTTTATAGCATTTGTTGTGGAAGTTTCTATTTTGACGTGTCTATTACATTCTTTGCATTTCAATCGTAACACTGTTCTTTTGCCACTAACGTATTCTATTTCTTATATAGATAAAATTGGCATAATAACGGGGATGTTTAAAACTTCGTAGTAATAAATAATAACTTAGTGACATTTAAATATATTTATTTAGTAATACTATTGTTAAATTTGCATTTCTTGATAATCTTTCAAATAACTGAAATAGTAAAACAGGCTTTATTCCTATTCATATATTTAGCTTACATCCTATGTTTTTTAATGTTAATGGTTAAAGTTAAAAAGATTAATTTTTCAAACAAAACTCATCTGCATTTATTCCGTCATTATTTTAGTTCATTTAATGTACTTAATAGTCCGTTAGAATAAAATCAGTTGGAATTTAATGCATATAGCCGGAGATTGGGCTGACTGTTTTGTCTTGGGAGAGACATACATGTATATCCAGTAGCAGACTGACATAGGCTGATGATGTTTTAGTTTCAAATTATTAATGTGCTGAAGCTGTAATGCCCTTTATTAAACCTAAATGGTTCAAAAGCGAAATGTTGGTTACGGAGTAAAGAGTCACGAGTGAGTTTCCCGCACTAGTATAAATATTTGTATGACCTACAATTATCTGTGCTGAGTTTGGATAACTTGTCTATATCATTATGTTATGATAGCACCCAAGAAACAAAATGTTCTTAATGTCAGACTATGTGTATAAAACCTTTTTTGATTTTTTTTTCAAAATGTAAAATTATTTTTGTTCCGTTTATTTAATGAATGGTTTATAGCCAGCGTCGTAAACCTAATCGAAAATTCCGACCGAAATTACACCGCAAATTTAGATACACTCAAACTTCACTCCTATTCAGCCTTTAGGGCCAATAAAAATGTCACCGGCGACATACTTTCTGAATTTCGAACGTCACAACTCACGAAAACTGCGAGCGTGTGACAATAAAATGTCCGATACAAGTGGCATTAGGCTGAAACCATCAAGATGGGCAGAAGACACGCATGCATCAACTAAACCAGAAACTAGCCAACTCCCTTGCCCTTTACGGCCGAGTGTTACACTTTGGAATAGGGAACGTTTGTTTCTTTATTTATAGATCAACATACACTGGTCATTACTAACTCCCTATAGACGAGGGCAAGGGGGTAAATCACCTATCATTAATGGGGGTGCTAAACTAACGGCTTCACGTGTTGTTCTTTTTATGTGTAGCGTTTGAATGGCACGCCTTGTAGTGTAATTAAGGTGTTAGAAATTTGGACTCTACACGAACTGCTTTTTATGTTATAACGTAGGAAGGCAAACAAGCGCATATATTAATAGATGTCCGGAATAACGTAGGCATCGCAGTTTTGCTAGCCTTTTTAAAATATTAAGACTGGTTTTTGATGGTTCCAATGTCGTAAAGGTTAAGAATTATCGCTAAAGGTAGCCGAGTTCCTGTGGTATCAGAAGAAAGATAAAAGAAATTTCAGGAAAAACCTAACATAGGTACTAGATCGATACCAATCCAGATGATAGGAATTTTTAAAAATATCCGAGAACGAGTATGTGAAATTGCAGCCTGATTTAGGAACTACATCTGGACAAAACATTAAATATATATTCAGTATATTAACATTTTATTGTGTTTCCCGATAATAAAAATTGAATGTAAAAAATCAACACCTAGTGATTAGAGATCATCACCGCTCATGGATATATAGCGTGGATCTACCATTATGCCTCATATCCGAGGACAACAATTCAATAAAAAACGAATCTACATATTATTTTGTGAATTCTATAATAGAACAGAACTACGTTATGTAAACAACAACTAGGTATATATTATTAGCTATATTTAAAATCCTATCTCAAAAATCGTAAAAAGTGACAGTGGAATAGATAAATATTTCTTCTCGGCTCATGATCCGCTCCGATGAAACATTAATGTTTGTTTTGACAAACGGTTGTATGGCGTGAGATTTTCCACCGATATACATGGAAATTTGTGACAAGCATGTTACCTTCCGAATGGCTCAGTTCACGCCATACAAACCCATTCGAAACACACACGAGCGATAATTCATAGCGCGCTGGGGACATTCACAACGTTTTCGACAGGAAGTAGTATCTACGATAAAAGATATGTTTTCCATTTTTATAGACGTACGTCTATTTGGCTGTAGCACAAAATGTTTTGCAATAGGCACACGAGAAAACGAGACACCTGATGAAACAATTCACTTTACGAGAAACCTGCACCTGATGAAACAATTTACTTTAAATATGATAAATGGGAAGAAAAACGGATTTGCTGGAAAGGGAAGAAAAAATTAATTGATCAAGTCAAAACTCACTATAGAGGTGATAATGATAAAGAAAATAAAATTAATTGGACCTCCAGATCCAAAATGTTGCAACTTAACGCTGATGTCTGTCAGGTCGTGGTACGAGCAGACCCATTCATGCATCACTTTACTATAATACTATTTTATGAATGATGTGAGATTAACTATCCTTAAAGCAAGGCTTGTGATGAACATCTGGCTCTCAATGGTCACCGAACGAAAGTAGCAAAGCTTCCACTTTAGGTAGTTGGTCTTCTTCGTAAGTGTGTTCAATTGCGGAAACAGGTAACACTGTTTCCGCAATTGAACTGTTCCATCTATACTCCAGATATAAACATTTGACAAAATCTGGTGTATAATTTGTTCTCAAATTATCTTGATACAAAATCTGCAACAAAGTTCTGCAACGTAGAAAAACCATAAGGTGTTTTTTTTTCGAGCTCAGAAAATGTTAAACATTTTTATCAGACGTTATAAACCTAAATATTAAATATGTGTTCAAATTTATTGACGTACATTGACACAATTCGAAATATCAAATATAAAAAGAAACAATATTCTCTCCGCTAAATAAACGAGCGAGACAGTTCTAACATTTCAAAGAATTTCAATTTCGACCTGCCTTAACGTGAATCTAATATTTCTTGGTGCTACATTTTCAATTTTTGTAAACAACGATATATTACCATTACACGAACACGCCACTCATATATTTATTACCTTGTAAACGATATGTAAACTCATACGAATTTATTATCCTGCACGTTTATGCTATTTGCGATATAATTGCCTATATATTAAGAACAAATTCACTTTATTGTTAATGTTGGAGTTATAACGTTCTTGTGTAACAAAACAATTCGGAGTCCGCTTGTGAGGAATTCATCTCGTTTCTTTCAATACTTTTATTGTACAGTCACCATCAAAAATGTGTAAAGATACCTGAGATAAAGTTTATCACTAATTCAGGCACTAAACCGCCATAAAAGAATGAGTTACTTAGATTGTAATTAACTAGCATAGTGGAGGAACACCAATCTCGGAATAACTAGCCAGACCATACATTTATTTATCCCGATGTGGGAATTCGATAATGAACCGCCGACCATTGACTACGAATGCGGTAACTTAGCCACGGAGCTATTTAGGTCATGAATAAAAAATATATTGAATATTAAAATAGAAAATTAAAAGTTTATTTTATATTAATATAAAAACGAGATACGATTTGTACTTCTTTTAATAGCAGTTAGAAGTAATTTTTGCGCTAACAGTACAGAGTCCTGGGGCCCTCACACCTGTGTCGTGAGTCGTGAAAACGACAATTTTACATTTTCCGCATTTCCCAACAAGCGTGCTTGATATTCTGAGTCTCTCGCAGCTACTTTGAGGTGTAAGAGACAAAAGTAAATGCTTTATAAAGTGGAATAACAAGAATATTTCATATTCGATCCACTGACGGAGAAGTCTTTCTTTTCCTTACGTCTTGTTTTCTCTGTGACAAATAGAATACTCAGTTTTTTAACACTGTGTTATCTATGTTCTTTTAAGGTACAATGTAATTTTATTATTAACATTAATTCAAGAGTTGTTGCAGATAAAATGAGCGTGTTTTGTACCTACTATAATTACTACTAATGATTAACCATCAGAAAATGCTAGTTTTTATACATTAAAGAATGAAACGAGATGAGTTCTTATTTTTTAAAAAATTGGTTTGTTTAATTGGTTATAATATTGTTTATATACGTAGGGCTGTCTTATCGCTATCTTATCGATTTCTTTCAGATAACCGTCTAGACAAATATTTGTTTTTTGATTTTCAAATCGGTAGTTAGGTTGATATATATTTTAGATATGAAATTCAATATTGTAGTGGTATTAAAATAAGCTTTTACTCACGGTTATCTTTAGTGAATAGAACTACAAAAAATCATGCTTATTATAAATAGATCTCGCGACTTTATTGCGCCCACAGTTCTAAATTTGTTTTATTTTTGACGTAACTACACTAAAATTTAACTTGGCCAAAAATAGCATAAATCATCCTATAGAGAAAATAGAGGATTATTAACAAACTATATACTTTTTTATTTTCTCGCGCTACAAAATCTATTTAGCTGTTTCCAAGATGAGCATAAAAAAAGAAAATAGGCAGACATTTGAGAAGCAGGGATTGAGTATTATGGCTATTATTAAAATAAACATAGACTTACGCAGAGTGTATACTAAGTGCATATTTCGGTTAAATTTATACAAGTACAATTTACTAAAACATGTTCCCTGCGCAAAACATTCGGCGGGCGTTTCTGGGCGGCGCCCAGTGTGACAAATAACATTGGAATCAGGGCGGGCGAGATCGACTGGAGGCTCCTCCGATCTGATGTGACCCGGCCAAAGGTCGAGGGTTTGAACTTTGTTAGAATTTATGAAATAATGCCTCCTTTTGATATTCTGCAGATAGGTACGATGTGAATTATTTTTAGAAATATGACGTCAGCTTTTATAGAAATATTATAGTTTAAATAAGTAATATAACTTACAAGCCAAGACAAGAGTTGTGGGTTAAAATCGTAATCTAAACTAAAGTGAGTTTTAAACATATAACGTATAATGTATGGATCTTATATTTTTTTATTGGATAGGAAAGAAAACAAGCAGGCGTTGAGGAAGAGCAATCAACTTGGTCCATAGATATCCACAGCGCCATAGACATAGCAGAAGCATTGCCAGCCTTTAAGAAATATATAGGATTGTTTCTTTAAAGTTCAAAGTGAGAGTACTTTCTTGAAAGTACAAACTGAGAGTATTTTCAGTCCATCTAAAGTATGAAGTCAATTTGGAAGTTTTATTACTTAATAATATTTTATGGATATAATGTATAGACAAAAAAAATACCCTAATTAATATAACTTAAGATATGTGCAATCCTACGTAGCTTTGCTCGATAATATACCTACTTGGCCAATCAATAAAAAGCACTTTGAAATTAATCAAGATTTCATTGCGCCATAAACACACGGTGAAGCGACATAGAAAGACAGGTAGCTTCAATACCGTTAAGATAAAACTGGCGGCGATAACTTTAACAGCTACGGGCCGGTATTAAGCCGAGTAGCATTCCGTGTTTCGGTACACGCTGTAAAGTGGACGAAGATATGAGCCGAGCTCCTTGACAGCTCCAAGGTGGTCTTATTAAACGACCCCCGTGCATATTACCCTTAAATTACTGATATTAGCGTCGAAGATTAAGCCAATAATGTTGAAAGAAATTAAAGCAAACTTCGGAAAAAATGTAATTTCTTTTAATACCCATTAACTGACGCGGGTATGTTGTAGAATAAGACAGTTTTATTGTGACGACCAATTGGCTCAGATGAGACAGTGATGCTTAGATGGCTTGGGCACATAGTGGGGATGGTGTGGTGGTAATGAAAGACGACTGATAAAAGGAATTTACGTTGCAGATGTAGATAAAAACATCGGTAGAAGAAGACCACGAAAAACATACCTAAATGCGATTCGCTCTTTTTAATATCTGAATAATACATCCCACGCACATACTCCAACACACAACTTGTCCGCTCCGAAATAACAAACAGCTTGGTGTTTAAAAAACAAAAACTTTATCAACATAGCTATCTAAATCGCCGTCAAAATTTATTAACGACATAAAACACTCATTCTTCGCAACTCATAATGCATTAAACTGATAAAAAAAAATCAGTAAATATCGGAATATTTGCTGAGCTCCGAGTTTTCGTAAAACCTTGAGAAATACCTCGTTTTCAAAATAAGACCTAGAAAAGGACATCATTCCGAGCTGTCTTAATATAATGTATTAAAGTACACATTCGTATAATCGTTTTGTTATCGGATCGCAGGGGTAATTATGTCAATTAACGTACCCGTGTGGGAGTGTGTACAAATAGACTGAAATAAAATAATAAAAAGGTCGATGTGTGAGTAAGTAAGCTTTAACCCGTTGATAAAGCTCAATAAAAAGTTGAATTTAAACACCTTATCGCCGTATCGGTGGAGCTATTGGTGGTCGGACCTTTTGGCACACAAAAGTCCGTGGAGTAGGCGTAAGTGATCGAAATTTTAAAATACAAAATAAGTAGCTTCGTAGTATTAAACACTTTAATGTTAAAACAATTAAACGTATTAGGCCTTTAATTAACGCTGACATGACTCAAAAGGTTTTAGTGTTCTAAATTGGCATCGCCAATTAGGAAAAGTCATTATTACATTGCTGCCTTATATTAAAAATGTAATTAACGCAACGTTTTGATTAAGAAGGTTCCAACAAAGTCCGCCTACATATTATATATATAGATTTTATCGGAATCTAATTATTAAAAAAAACTTGCATTGCAACAAACATGTGTTCTTTTCTTTGGAACTTAATCATTAACTCTATTAGATTATCAACTTCCATTTCATTTCAAATATATTCATCAACTTATACCCCTAAGATACATAAAGTTGTGCTTTTTAAATTCTTTATACCTGAATTTATTTTGAAACAAATCTTTGTAACTTTAAAGGAATTGATAATATTAGTGTAATTGTTATAATTCATCATGTTCACGAAAAAGTCATGTAATAAAAAAGTCATATTTTTTTACGTAGTACATATATCAAAAAAACATAAAAAATCAATTATCATAATAAAAAATAAAAATTATATATTGTATATATAATATAAAAGTTCATTGTGGCGTGCTAATCGAACTAATGCTTTTGTTTTATAACAATTTATTTATTTTTCACTTTAAATTAGAATATTACGAATGTAAAAAAATAAAATAATATAAAAGGTTTAATTACATTTATGAATGTATGTAAAAATGCACTACAGTATATAAGATACAAACATTGTGTTTGTACACACTTTTATACACTTTTCATTAATATCGATTTGTTTAGATTATAATAAACTTAATAAATAAATAATCAATATAGTAACTATATTAAAGTACAAAATATTATTATAAGTAATCATATGTAACAAAAATAACTGGATTTTTCACATTGCATCAATTAGTGTGATGCTGATAATAGGACAGTCAAATATGAACTTATATGTATAAACTATACAATCTAATCCATTACCAACTTATTAATTACAATGTTTAATATTTTTTTGTAATAAATGAAGCAATAACTATTCTATATAAATCACGAACAGTACCTAGGTTTTAGACTAGACACTAAGAATTTTGGGTAATATATTGAATATATTTATTGCACTTATTTATAAGTCCCTCTGCCGCGTCAAACGGTGTTTAGTGTCCAGCAGAACATAATACAAATACAGGAGATAATATTGAGAGGTCGGTACCTACGCGGCTACTGCACGCGGTGGCACGGCGGCGAGATGAAAGCGGACCGAGATAGCGCTAAAACACTCATTTGTTTTGTCACCCGACCACCGCCACCGACTAATGCGCTCCCGCCTCTCACTGAGCCGCCATTCACGTACGAATTACAACGACTTGCGTAGATGCGGGAATTTATGCCCTTACAAATTTTATTTGTACTCAAGTTAAATAACGTATCAGAACATCTATTCGGGTGGAAATTTTTTGAACTTGCCTCATTATCATCATCAGTAAGCTCTGATATTTTTTCTTCACAGTCCTTATATGTTCCATTAAGCACCTACAGACCTAACAATTTCTGGTGGAATACATATAAAACCCACACGCTTGTGCAAGGTAGATTAATCCACCACACTTGTCAAATGCGGATTGGTAGGGTTACCAGACTCGGAATAAATATTTGTTATCCATATATATATTTATTCCGATGCAGGGATCGAACCCGCCACCATTGACTCCGCGGGTAGAGGGCTCCGCCTCTGAGCCAACTAGTTGTCGATTTATTTTATGATATTTATCGATTTTATTTATGAGGAGAACGGAAAATAAGTTGCAAATATTAAAAATCTATATATTATAAAAAATGCAGTTATTAAATCTTATAACATTATTGAATTGAATATAGTTGTCACATGAAAAATACAATATTTGTTATCATCCAAATTGTTAATCCATGGTAAACTATTCAGACATGTGAAACGCGTTTCAAAGAATCTTAAGGATGGAGCGTAAATACATATGTACCTATGTATATAGCGTCCATGTCTTCAGTTAATCCGAAGGCTCTTATTTTTATTTATAAGCGATAGTTGTTAAAGGCGATAGCAAATTGCTGATTTCATTCGTGTGGACAACGACTAGTAGGCGCATGTAATTGAAGATAAAAGGTGTGCAGCCATTTTTTACACTTTTACATGTAAGGTACACGTTGTGTTGAATCAAAAGTGGTTTTAACAAATTTTTTTCCAATTATTTTTTTTTATGGGATGGAAGGCAAACGAGCAGGCGCGTCACCTGATGGAAAGCAATCAGCGACGCCCATAGACATCCGCAGTGCCATAGGCAGTGCGGAAGCGTTGCCAACCTTTAAGGAACGTGACATTATGGGAGTGGGAGGGGGAGGGTGTTGGGCCTCCGGAACTCAGACCGCTCACCGCACGAAGCGCGGTAGCTAAGCTACCACTCATTAAATCTTTTTATATTCAACGCTCAGTTAAATATAGGTTTTTATATTGGGATTTTAGTGTATTATAAATAGACCTTCCTTTCTCTTGGCTGCAAAAAGTGTTAACAAGGAAAAATTATTACGCGTCCGCAAGACTTTCGGTGAAGAAACTAAATATATTTTGAGAAATAATCACGTTTTGTATATATAGTATAAAGCATAAACCCATAGGATAGATGCCTAAATGGATTTCGGCAATTTTATGTCGTATCAACGTGTCTGCACTGTCTATGGCACTGTTATGTCTATGAGCGGTGTTGTTTGCCTTCCTAACCCATAAAAAAAAGAAATAGTTGTCCGTTCTTCGACACACATGATTAGACATTGCAACTAAAAAACTTCAGTTTTCTTATTCAAAAACATCTCGGTGACTTTGGTTCTCCGGCAGATTTTTTCATTTCAAATCCACCGGTGAAACTCCTTTTCAAAAATCGAAATTCGACATTCAAAAATCAGTTGAAACTCCAAATAGCTTCAAGTAATGACCACGCACTGTATCTCGGATACCGTAGAGCGAATGGATAAAGAGATAACGCCAGGCGGCCGAGTGTGTTTTTATGTAAAGGACGGATTATAACGGGGAGTTTATTGAAGGGGTTATTTGCGCCGAATACCGGTAGCCGTTTGATGCCATCGACCACTTACAATTCGAAAGGATACGACGCTTTTATGTCAAATTAAAGTAAGGAGATGCTGCCATATCTTGTCTGTACTGTCATTTCTCCCGTGCGGTGCATCCTTCTAAATAAATGGCGACGCTCGCAATATCTACATGTTGACATATTTATCAATACAAACAAGACCAATAATGTTCGCTTGACTCAATAATTAGAGTACTACCTGACTTCCGAGCGAAGGTTTCTGGGTTTAATACACGGTCAAAAATGATATAAGTTGTAAAAAAAAAATCGGATCTGCATATCAACGTAACAAAGCGAAAACGCTGCGAATGTTTGTTGCATATTCGGATAAAAAAAATACCGCGTCGAATGGTCTGAGTTTTCGTTTTCGCTTTTTTACGTCGATATTGAAAAATATTCTTTTCGGATCTCTGCATATATTCATGAAATTAGAGATTTATTTGTCTCGAAGACATTGGCGTGATTAGAGCCATGGACGGGCCGATTGACCGGAAAAGTGGACACCAGATTCTCATAGAATATTGGGGTGAAATAGTTGTACTTTACTGTAATACCGAGTTGTGTATATTGAGTGGTTGAATTCGAAAGCTCAATTCTTTTCCCCATTCTTTATTTCCTTCATACGCTTCATCTTTCCATTAAATCCTTCTTCTTCTCCCATTAATCATGACTTACCTTATTCTAAAATACTTTACCACAGTTAGTATTAAAATAGTATTTACGCATCAGATACTGTTTGCTCGTTTGTGTATTAATTCCATGAAAAATCCGCCCTTCCAAATATTCTCCTATCGTCTCAAACATAAACATAATATTTTTTTAGGTTTTGAATAAATAACGCTTGAGATGAAACAATAGGTACCTTCTATTTTTACACACACACTTAAGGCATTTCAATATGTACATATGTATATATTTTGTGAAATCAACACTTCTAGAATTTCTCAGAAGTCACCGTACAAGTCTTTTTATACACCAAAATGAAAGTTATACAATTATTGATTGTAATATTTATATACAAATGGCGGTCTCACCGCTTATAGCGATTTCTTCCAGACACCCGTAAGATGGACACGAGTGTTAAAAATATATTTTTAAAGCCTTTCTCTAAGCTTATTTTATTATTTGTACGAATAAATAAGCAAAATTGCCATCTTCGCTTGGACCGAAGATCATTCAATATTTTATTAGCTACCCAAAATTATACCACAACCAATACCAAACACGAATGACTTCGGAGTTAGAGCCCACCATTATTTGCGACGGACGATAAAGAAAATGTTATAAGACATTTCATATGCGACGTACTCGTAAAATGAAACGGAATCTCACCAAACACAGATTTCTACCAGACTGCACTAAAGCGGCGAAACCCGATCGAACATTGTGTTCCGTTAATTGAATTGCAATAATAACCGCGAGAATAAATTCTCGTAAGGCCGATATAGACGGACCTCTAAAGAGCTCTTTATGCCAAACAAATCGGCCTCCTTTGAGAGCTTCAAACGCACCGCTCCGCGAATAAACGCGATATTTTTTTTTATTTGTCGTCATTTTGTTTATCGAGATCATTGCGCAACGGCACAGACGCGCCAATCTTTTCATCCGTCTCTGAGAGACCTTTTAATTTAATCCGCTGCAAATTAAGTGGTTTTTGTGTTGATCATGTGATTGACTCACCGCATTTTGCTTATTACTTTATATATGTATCTATTTTACTAAACGCGATAAAATATCACTCCTTTAAAGTACAATAGCTTTATTTCTTTTGGTATAGAATTACTACAAAAATATAAACAAAACAATGATAATGCTTTAAATTAGTATTTGGCTTAAAAGAAATATTTATTTAGTTTTAATTATTTAGTACCTTTAACCGGCGAGTTTCTATGACAAGAGTAATGAGTGTGATGAAGCAAAGAAAGTGTGCCGAGATCGTGGGATCGAATGAGATATGTGGTCTCTGCCTATCCTTACGGGAAACAGGTGTGATCAAATGTTTGTATGTATGTAGAATAGAATGAAGCAATGAATGTTTTTTTTAAACAGTACAGATTGATTTCTAGTTAATAATTTCATTATTTTATAGAATATAAATTATAATTTGTATTGTTTATATTTAATTTCAAATTACCTTATTTTATTTAAATTTGGCCTTTTTTCATGATAGAATTTCCTTTAATTTACTATTAAATTAAATGCTATACTAAACTATGTTAAAATATTGTTAATAATGGACCGCATCTATATTTTTTTCAATCTATGATTGAAAGCCTTTTGTTTTCAGAAAGACTTTCGTTAACAGTGCGATTGGCGATCTTATCGTAGATATTTATTTGATTATTACAATCATCTTTAAAAAGAAATTTACTCTTTCGAATTTCCCCTAATTATTTTAAATATAAATACTTATTATCTTTCAGCATTAAATTTTTTTAGGTAGTACAATTTCCTTGCAGCAAAATTATGTCAAAAATTTTACATATTTCTACTTCTTTTTTTTTTCTTCTATGTCTATTGACCAGCTTGTCCCGGAAAATAAAATACACACTACACTCTAGTTATAGTAATACTACACTCTCGCAATGAACCGTCGTCTGAGTATGCTTTGCTACTGTAGTTCGTTTTTTGACCGTTGAGAACCAAAGCTCACTGCTCTCCCCTTCCGTGAGCGAGATAGAAGTAAGTTGTGGGCACCAAGTCCCTCAAAAGGCTGTAGTGCCGAAAAAAGTAACTCACTAGGAATATAGGTGTTATTTCCCTCTTCTCGATGTAGAAGATAAAAGTTCATACTAAAGACCAGAGAAGGTACTGCTCGCGAATCTTTTATCTGTCATCCATTTCAAATCATCTTTGTTGGTGTGACGTGTACGTTGGTATTTTTTTAAAATGGTGTCACAGTTTTGACAATAGTCAACTAAAATAAGTCAAGACTTGTCCTAAAAAAAAGAAAAAGGGACTTAATAAAACATAAAATATACTTAGACGTGCCATATTTGTTATGAAAGTGACCATTTTTAAAATAAAATCAGTTTTCGAATAAAAATATATGTAACTACTGCATAGCCGCGCTTCTTAACTTTTCCACTCGTAACCCTTTCTCTGTCGAGAAATTCTCAACGACCCCTTTCTCCTCCTGTCATTGTAATGGGGTTACATGCAGGGCAAAGACTTTGTGACAAATGTATCAATGATACATTTTTTATTTCACTTAGGGATGGTACCGGTGTAAATATATATGTATTATATATGCATAATGTATATTTTATATAATGCCGTCAGCTATTAAATTTTATAAGTTTCAAAGTCAAAAAATTAATATGTTAAAATATTTCTAGATTACTTATAACATTAATTTATTGAAAACATTCATCGGTAGCCCTGAGACCTTTATAACTTCATCTCAAAGCCTTGCAAACAGAAAATTATATAATACAGAATACATTCATTTAGTTTTACAACATACTGTAACAAAACAACCTTAACAACTGTACTTAGGTACATGAATACTATATTTTATATAAGGTAGGTACTTTTTGGTGACCACCAATTGGCTCAGTGGTGCGGGTCACCCATGGAGTGAATGGTCGCGGGTTCGATACCCGCATCGGAATAAACATCGCAAATCGCATTGGACAAGCGCGGTGGGTTAACGTCCGTTCCTCCAGAAATGGGGAGGCCCGTGCTCAGCAGTGGGACATATAATATAAAGGCTGTAAAAGAAAGAAAGAAGGTACTTTTACATAATTCTAAGTTGATAGTTCTTTTCGCAAACAATAACACTAGCTCGAATTAGGTCTCTAAAAATGACATGGAATTGGACAGTCATTCGTACTTCTTCGAAATGATGAAGTGCATGAAATATAATGTTTGTAATATATACATGCTTTTAGCTAGAAATATAATTGCTTCTTTTTTAAAATACAGTGCAGCATGAAGCGAGATCACTAATCAATCGTCAGTACACCATCTCATAAGCGAAGTAGGTATGTAGGTAAATTGTAAGCTTGTGTGTGGGTGTAGCTTCGATAAAACAAATTATCCGTCAGCCTGCAAGCACCGCGGGGACCACCAGAAGCGAAGTTTTATCTATTTAATTGTCGAGCTTTGAACACGCTCTAAAGTTAATTGAGGCGCTCCTGAGACCGCCCCGGTCTCTAGATTATCGCGCCCCGATACACGATTTACGACCAACTGGCGACAGATAGCGTGCTCAAAACTTCACTTTGATCGTTTAATGTGAAATGGCCTTTATCTGTTTATCAAAACCACTTAGTTGCTGCAAAGCGCTTATCGCTTACACAGTCTGATATACTTTTTGATATAGCTCATTCGCAAAATTGCAAACGGAATACTTTATACAGTTTCTCGTCATATATCTCATGAATCTAGAATCACAATACTCTATTACATATACACTAACGCATACATAACAACATAATTGTCAAGGGAAAACTATATATATAAAAACTATATTTATCGACCTATATAGTTTTTATATAAAAACTATAAGCAAAGATGTCTGCAAGGTGACTGCCAAAAACTGGATGCGTGAAACCAAGGGTAGGCTAGGTGTTGCACTTTAGAGAACCTAATATCCAGTAGTGGACTGACCCGGCTATATATATATATATATATATATATATATATATATATATATATATATATATATATATATATATATATATATATATATACACTTCGATATTTTGTGGCAGATATTTCAGTGGCATGAAGCCAATGAATGATACGTTAGGAATATATATTATTATATTGCACTATGACCCCCGACTAACAAGTTTACATATTATTATTTTATTTTACAGTTGAACAAACCAGTATCGAATAAATCTACGCCTTGTTTATTTGTAATACGAGTTATATTCTATGATATCTGGTTGCAAATAAGTTTAAAAAGCTAGGGCGACAGAACTAGGGTGGTTTCACAATAGCATAGGATTAGTTGCGACGCCGCGGTCTGCTAGGGGCTTAAGTTATTACGTCACATCCGTAATGGCTGCCGGGCCTAACTCTTTATTATATATAAATTGTATTAATATTCATATTCCCTTAGCAATATTTTGCGTAATGAATTAATTATCTAAGCCTGCAGGTAAACGCTGATGGGGCGCTATCAAACACCGAAATATTTTATTCTATTTTTTATTAATTTTAAGTGTTATAATTTAAGTAAATATAAAAACACACACAAATTATAGTATTTTGAACCCAATTTGTAACAGTTTTTTTAATTGGTATTCACAAACTTGTATTGTATAATTTTGACGGCATTTCATTTAATGTAATATGATAATTTGTTTTATGATAATTCTAAATCTTGATGTTTTTAGCGCCAAACATTATCATATTATGATATTTTTTGCAGTCAAACATTATTATAATAATTAAGGTTGAAAACATGTAATACGTCATGAATGAATGCGGTCATCACGTAATTTTGGCAACGAATATTTGAAACAATTTTTTTTTAACAGCCCATATATGTCTTACCGCTAAGCACTTCACATTTCTGTAGAAACGGACGTTAACTCACCACGCTTGTCCAATGCGGATTAGCGGGGTTACCAAACTCGGAATAAATATTTTTAGTCCAGTGTGTTATTATATAAGTATATTTAATTGCGGGAATCGACCCCGCGACCATTGACTCCGCGGAGGGAGGGCCCCGCCACTGAGCCAATTGGTCGTCTTGGAAAAATTTATTGTTACTAAAATAGCTACCAATATTGAATTTGGCATAGATATAAAGTTTGACATAAAAAAGAATTTTATTATTATTTAAGTTCATAGTTTTCGTAGACATAGAGCCTAACAATACACACTCGAATAGTTACTGTATTCATCTATCGATACTTATCAATAAGGCGTCGAGGGTGACAATGAGCTCACGGCGTGCCGCTGCCATTGGCCGGCGCGTGTGACGTCACAGGGCGCGTCGGTCACGCCCCGCTGGAATTACCGGATTAGAATGTCCAGTACTACAATAATACACACGTTGGGGCCAATACACTCAAACGTAGGCCAAACTCTGAACAGTGGTTGGATTAAGATTGGTCTTTAGTTTCCACTATTGACTTTTGGTTTATTGGGCTTAATAGCCAAGCGTTGGAAGAATGCAACTCACTCTCAGATACTGTTGTGAGCTTGCTAAGTAAATAATAAACGTGTAGAATTTTATGACTGTAATGCACAAATACTTTATATTCACCAAAATAAAATCCTTAAAACTCATTTTTATTTTAATTTTTGTTTAGTATGTAATAGAAAAGAAATCAAAAAGTTAATTCTTTAAACACTGAAAAGGGGTGAGAGTGTTTCTTACGCCGTTTCTTCTGCCTGAGAATGCCACTTCGTTCCCAAAACAGCGGTAGTATATTCATAGTAATAGTAAAAAATCTGTGAATTTATTTTTAAGATTTTAGACTTTATGACTTTATTAAAGATAGTTGATACTCTTACGCGAAAATTTAATAAATGTTATGAATATGGATGAGGTAGTGGAAAATATAGTACTTGCTGTTAAAATATTAATTACAAAGGTACAAATAACATTAATTAGAAATAACGTTTTTAACTTGCAACTTATTAATATACGTATTGCAATAAAAAAAAAATCTGTTCTGAATTTTGTCCGATCAACTTATATTTTATTTCGATAGACCAATATTAAGGCAATGGGACTCGTGTCATTGGTGTTTGACCAGTTTCTTCGTTCTAGGAACTCAAGTTACACCGCGAAAAATGTAGACCTTTTAAAAAATCGGCGACTAGAAAGCAGAGCGAATTCCTGTCATTGAAACATGAATTCGCGCGCATTGTCAACGCATATAATGTCAATATAGCACTGCTATTAGTAAAATACATTACCCGATCTTTTTTCTTTCAGTATAAAATATAATAATTTAGAAGTATTTTGAAATGTACAGACTAATCACGTTGATCATCGATTCATACTTACTTAAATAGCTACAAAATAACGTCAATCGCATAATATAACTCTTAATATTAAATCATTATCAAATAAAATCATAACGTAACTTATTATATTATTATTATTATTAAAAACGTTATATAAGTCTCAGTTTGTGATTTGTGGCTACCCCATCCCATTAAAGAGGGGCTTATTTTTCTAAATAACGTCCCTAAAAGTAACGTTATTTTTTAACGTTTTAAGTATTACAGACTTTACGCCCGGAAAACGTTATAGTTGGCATAAAGCATAAAATTTGCATTGCAATGAAAAAAGTGCTATTATACAGTTTAAACTTTAATATAATTAGTTTTTTGTGAAAAAACTCAAACTAGTATAAGTTTGTTAAAAACACGTTGATTTGACATCTTTTTTTTATTTTTATTTATGACTATTGGCTTTAACAGCTTTATTGAATACTGGGCCCGCGGGCAAAAATAAAACTGTGGGTTAAGGCCCACAGTTTTATTTTAGATCGTGATTAAAAAATATTATGTGTGGAAAAGAAATAATACATGATAATCATATAACTATCATAATAAAATGAGTGAATATAATCATATATTCACTCAGACTGGTTTCCGTGCAATAAGTTCTTTTTCCCACGTAGGTTCAACTTTCTAATTTTTTGACTTTATTATATTTAGTACTTAAGAGGAAAACTAGTTAGATTTTTTTGTAATATTAAATGATCAAATTTAAATACAGGTAATTATTAAATTGAATTATAAATTTAATAATAAATAAATAGTATTAAATTGTACACAAACACTGTTTTTATTTAAAAATCACAAAACCTTCCTTTCATAAAACTAATATTAAACTCATCACAATAACACGTTTTGCAAAACGTAATTAAAATAGCATTTTCAATAGCACGCTATATAAGCAGCTATTATTCCCATGTCTCGATCGACGTCCGCGGCCCGCGTAATTGCCCCATGGCGCCCGTCTGCTCATCTCATTTTTGTTCCTTTTTCGCTTCGGCCCATCGTCCGGCGTTTTGTTCGTCGCTTGTTGGTTTTGGGAATTAGCATGGCTTATTAGCATAACTGTCCGATAAAACGTGATTGTTGTTTTAACAGCTTCAGGGAGTTGGATGTGCTGATATTATGAACATATCAAATGCTGAAATGAGAATAACTTACTTTAAAGAGTTATTCTTATATCCTTATACCATTTATTAATATTAATAAATGTAAGTAATATACTGACTACTTATAAATACCCATACTATTTAATACATGTACCTATATCCACATTTCAATACAACACAAACAAGAACTAAGTGGTTATTTAAAAGTGTTTAAATATAATATGATAAAATTTCTTCGAATCACAATGAAAATCTCAATCTTATTTTGATTAGAAGCAAAGTCAGAATATATATACTCTTTGTCTTCCATAAATTTAACTACACCCGTATTATGAATGTTTTTCAATTTCGAAAATCAAATGTTTTGAGAATAAAAAGTAACGTCCCTGTCTTTTCTTGAAAGTTCCATCAAACTCGGTCCGACCGCTTTGACGATATGAGAAATATGATTTTACGATACGACATTTAGGAAATATTTTTAGGCTATTGACAGGGAGTCGGCCTTTATGCTTCTAAAACAATTAAAAATGGTCTGATACATTAAAAAGATTGAATAGTTTTGCATATTTTGGAGTTCTGGTTATCTATTTATATATTCTAGTTTCGTAACTCTATGAAGAAATTTAAATCTTATGTATGACATAGGTATTTGGCTGAAGGCATAGCAGACATTACGCACACAGTAAACTATTAAACAACAACAAACAAATAGCAATAATACGTACTTTATTCTATAAAAGAATGTCATTCGCGCCCATTGGCTCCAAAAATGGACCACCCTGCCGCTAATCTATTCGTGTGAGTTTAAATTATTTATACCCAGTTTAGATTATAGATTACTAGTTATTAACTGTTCTTGGAAAAAAATATTTGGCCCTTAACAATTAATAAAAATGTTTACTTACTTGTATAAAATAAAGGTGTATTTTAGTATTTTTTAACAACTATAACTCACTTGGTACGAAGTGCGTTTAAAATCTAAGGCTGTAGTTTCGATCCTTCCAGAAGACTTTATGTGAACAATACATATTTTTTAAGCACATACGTTGTAAGCTTAATTGGAATTTTTAACAAGAATTCTAGTAAGTACTATCAAAACATTTCTAGTATTCGATAATACTGACCATTTTACCACATACCATATTTATGACATTCGTCATCAATAAATAAACAATAACATTGTCTCAGTCGAACTTAACATTCATCGAATTAGCGTAATTTAGAAATAATCAAAAGCCCAACGAACCGTAACACGAGTCCAAAGGGGGCGATGTTTTTCGATAAAATATGTGTCTGCGAGTCGGGTCACCGAAATGGTAATATTGTTAACAGGGAGTAAAATAACTACAGAGGAAAGCAAAAGGAGAATTATGTATCGTCTTGAGAATTTCTCAATAAGACGCGTCGTGCGCGTGGGGCCGCGCGAGCGCCGCCCCGTGGCGCGCCACCGGCGCCTCGATCGATTATTTGGCCGTCTCACTCTATTGTAAGGCGACGTCTCGCCCCCACGCGCGCGGGTGGCGATCGCCGCATCATTACCAACAGCGCGGCCACCTCATACACACCGCGATCTCGTCTTTAAGGCTTTGTTTAAGAGCTCGCAGGCCATATCATTAATCTATTACGATCGTATGGTGGGCTCGTACATGTACGGCTATTTTTCTTTTTTTTTTCCTCGTCGATGTAAGCAACGGCTGTAAGAGAACGATTTTCAGTTTTATGGTTGTTAATAAGGGTCCAACTTCGACTTTTGACCAATTACCGACTTCCTCAATGATGGGTTGAATGTAAAGCCGCTTTCGTTGTCGCATGAAAGACATAAACACTGGTTCAATAGCTCAATTTATAAGATTTGTCCTTTTGAGGCGGACTACTGAAATAAGCTTAGGTGGAACAGTTAACAAGAATTCTACTATTATCGAAAAACTTCCAGTTTTCTTAATAAAAATCTTTAAAGAAACCATGAGGTGAACCATCGTAGATACTCAAAAAATCCTATTTTAAAAATCAGAACTGGTTTATAATTTTTTGCAGCAAAGTCATGACCATTTTGATATTAGACCAAATGTATTATTCACAAATACTTACCTTCATTCTTTTTTATTTTTAATTTGTGCATTATTTAATTAATGTTAAATATGGTGGATGCCATAATTATTATTTTTTATCTTTTTAGTTAAATATTTTACTGTGGCATTATTTATCCAAATAAATATATAAAAATAAATTTGTTACATTTGTTAATTTCAAGTATCTATAATAAGTACTAAAATGAATAGAGTGACAATCAGCTCAGGGCAGCTGGCAGATTGGTTGCGAGTAGTCAAAAATCGGGCCAGGTTGCGCGCTTTGAAAGCGGAGAATGTCCCTGTGAAGTACTTAAAAAAGAATTCAAGTCCAGAGCTAAGATGGTACACTATCGTTTAGTTACAATTTTTAATCTCTTTAATAGTAACAAATTACTTTGTTTAAATATCTATTTGGCCATCTTCGTTTTGGAACAGGCTTGTCACTATAACGAACTCAAAAATAATAAAAATCCTACATATTATCATTTGGTTGCAATTTATTTGTTTTTAATAGTTAAAATATTACTTGTGTAAATATCTTTTAGGCCATGTCTATTTTATTCTTACTTAAGCGTATGATAGATACTAAATAAACGAGTTTGCGTCTTGTGGGTTTTTGCTGACTACTACTAAGACATTTAAATGTGTTCAGTGCCATTCCTAAGGGTAAAAAAAGAAGTTTTACTTTATGGGAGTATTCCAGTCCGCCCTCCGGCGTCGAGGTGTATCTGCGCGGGCGCCGGTGCCCCATTCATATTTGTACAACTCGCCACTAATTACACCTTTGAACGAACGGCCCGCGATCTTCTCCTGATTAAGTTCTTGAAATATTATATTTCTGTCCTTGTAATAACAAGTTTCTCCCTTATTCACAAAAAAAGCAAAGCTTAAAACACATCTGCGGACTATTTAAAATTTGTGAGGAATAAAAACGAATTTAAGTTTGATACAAACGTTTCACTTTACTGAGTGTATTTAGTCAAATCTTTTTTATTATGAACATGGATTTCCTTCTTGTTGATGACAATCAGTTAGTTACAAATTAAATAAGCTTTTCTCATAATATCTTTATCAAATGGCGGCAGTTGTATCAAAATTTACAGTGGACTTTTATAGTCAAATGAAAAGTCACGATACATGATACGAAATTAATATGCATATAGTTAGTTATATAGTTTTTATTTAATCATAAGAGTACATACTACATTACTAGGTTTTTTTTTATTTAAACAGACTCTAAAATTATAAGAGATCGTAACAATTCACAGATAGTAAATCCAATGGTATAACAACAATATTAACAATCGTCTAAAATTTAATCACTTAACTATTTTATACAACACGGCGAAAGACTTCTCCGATGATTTATGAACTGTGCGGGTAATTTAGAACCGGTCTAAAAAAGATATAACTCGCGGCTGCACCTCTGACAGCTGTATTATGCAAGATAAATATTGTTTATTGGTATAATTTTACACATGGCCATACATGTCCTACTTACCTGTCAATTGCCATAGACAAATTAATGATTTAATATGTTAAGTACACTTTAGAGTCTACAGTCATCCGGTGATGATTGTCAAGTTGAAACACATGTTAAGTTTTCTAAATATTTATGCTTTTATTTAGGAATTAATATATCTAATAGTTTATATTTATTTATAAGATAGCGTTTCCCTCTATTACATATAATAAAATTTTTAAGTCACATATTTGACTGTACGATATCCAAGTTACAATATAAACACTTTTTGTGTTTATGTGCATCTGCGTGTCCAGATTTATTGAAAATTGGCTTTCTTAAAATTCAAGATTACTTGTTCTTTTACGAATTTTGTTCGTATGAGAAGAAATGATCATTATCGTCTCATCATCTCTTCATCGTTAACTTGTAAACTTCGATTATGTTTTTCACCGATAATCCATTTCTTTCTGTTGGTGTTGTGCCCGGTAAATATGGGCACAAATACCAAAGAACGTAATAATACATTCAGTGATCACCAATAAGAAGAACCTCATTACGAAACCCTAGAACAAACCTTGATCGCAACCATACTGACGTTTGACAAATGATATATTATTTTTTATATTTTAAAAAATTAAAGAGATCAATATTAAGCTTAAGAATGGTCGTTCTTTCCATAACGAGGTACATCCCTACCATCTGAATGAACGGCGATCCAGTATGGTGCGTTTTATCGGAACTTTTTCCATGCGCCACCTCTCTGTGGAACAAGCTACCATGTGTGGTATATCCGATACGACTTTAAAACTATAAAAAAGGTTACTTATTTCCCAAAGGCTAGCTGTGCTTCTACGATGCCTAAGTGAGTTGCAGATGCTTATTTGCCTTCCTATCCATTAATAAATGTGTTTTTTTTTAGTATGTTACATTACAGGCAAATCAAAAAAGCTATAAAATGCTGCTTGATGTAAAAAGCTATAAGAAAAGTATAAATCAAAAATAAATCAATAAAAGGAACCCTAGCACAAGTTGTGACAGTATAAATCAAGTTGGAACAATATTCAGTCAGTCAGAATAAGTCTCAAGCGAACCCCGCCAGCGCCGCGCCGTTATTAAAGTAATTTAGCACTCTGACCATTGCGCCTGCTCTGTCGACTCTGTTTGTTTTGCGGGCGAGAACTTTGCTCAACCCATTATTACCGTCTCGTTATACTTTTTATGGCCAGGAGTGGCCAACACTCGGCTATTCACGGCTAAAATATGCTTTCTGCATTACGAAAATAAGCTTTTGACGGACAATTTTACTTGTTTTTTTTTTCACTCCTTTTTCATTTAGTTGCACAGGCCTCAATGTTGGTAGAATTTTCCAATAAATTATTACTTTGTATCATGAGTAAAAACTTATAAAACTTTCACTTTGTAACACTGAAGACCTGCTACATGACTTAACTTTAAGAAAACATTTGTATGGGATAGAAGGGAAAACAAGTAAGCAATAGATAAGTAAGTAATAGATATTAACACCGATGGCATTAGAGAAGCGTTGCCGATCTTAAAACAATTCCTATACGTTTATCTGTCAATCCTAAGAATCAAGTGAACTGCAATGGTACCTATATGTCTTGACTCTAGTCGTCCCTTTCTCTGCATGGATATCTGTATAGTGCCAGTTATTTGATCTGGTCATAGCGTCAGTCTTCAACTACGAAGTCTTGCCCCATCTAATCTATCATTCCAAGTAATATGATAATAATGATTTGGCTAAAGTACATATCTTAGAGCGCGAAGATTTTTACATATAAGCATAGGAATACGTAAAATTGAATTTTTTAATATTTCTCTTACTTAAATAATTGCATTTCTTTAAACGTAGAATAATTCGAATATTTTAAAGAAGGCAATAAACTAATTGCGACTTTGTTTCAGCTGACAAAATAATTATCTTCATTCAAACATATCTTTTAATTAAAAAAATGTAATTAACAAGACTAAGACAAGGCTTCAAAAACAGGCCTACATATTTCTTAAAAGCCAGTTTTCTTCTGCAATACTATTGGCTCAGTGGGGCGGCCCTCCGCTCACGGAGTCAATGGTCGCGGGTTCGATTCCCGCATCGGAATAAATATTTATTCCGAATTTTAAATGTTTATTCCGAATCTAGTAACCCCCCCAATCCCCATTTCCTTTCCTGCCCCTTCCTTTCTTCTCTATCCTTTCCCTTCCTCTTCGCCAATCCACGGTCTGCCGTGCCAATGGATGCGTGGCTAGAGGCGAGCCTAGTCGTAAGCCCACCGATCGTCCCGGTGACTATGGTGCCTTACCTCAGCATGCAGGGCTCTGCTGGGGCTGACCTCCATCCTCCCTTGCGGCTCGTAGGATTCGCTAAAGACGAATTTAATATACCTAATTTGTCGAAAATGACGGCGACCTGTTTCGCCACCCGTCACGTCCTGATTCTCACGAGGGCGAAAAGCGACCAATGCGCGAGTCGTTTCGCTGCGATGAATGGCAGCAGATGGAGCTCTGTGGTCTCTGCCAACCCCTGCGGGGAATAGGCCTGAATATATAAAAAAATATAAAAAAAATACTATTGGCAACATTAATTGCTTTCCATACCAAAATGCAGTTTGCTTTCTTATCTCATAAAAAATCAAATTATTTAATATAGGATACTAAACCATCAACTTTATTTTAAAATAACTTGTGTTCATATAAAACTGTGAATTATACAAAACGTTGGTAACCTGCGTTTGCAGTATTACCTCAGATCTCGCCGGAGGCGCGGGCGCATGGCCGGTAAAAACGTGTTATTATTAATAATAATCTCACTCACTCACCTCGTTTCAATGCTAACTATCGATGTTTGCTTATTGGCGATTTGTTCTTAGATATAAATGACCAATTCGATATAGTAAAGAGTTGCAATGTATTTTAAAGGCAAATGAAAATGTTTGCATTCCGACCATGTCAGGGGTATTTACAAATAGGTTTGGATTTACTTCAAAAATGATCATTTATTGTATGGCATTACTGGGCTTCCTTTATTCCTAATATTATCCATTATCCTCGTCAGGCTTCTCCTGCCTTTATTCTTATCATACTAAAGTTCGTTTTTCTCACCTTCGTAGGAGCTCATCTATAACCAAAGCCAACGGATGTTGTCAAAGTTGCTGTGGCCCAACCCAGTGCCTAGTCCGCCCAGAGATCCCCACTCTGATCATTTGGTTAGTAGAATTTTTTTTTGTTTTCATATAAATAACTAGTAATTTAAAAGTTATACCTAAGATTAAATACCGAGAGACTAAAATTATAGAAAAAAACTGATATAAGTTCATTTCATATTTTTTTAATGCGCCTAGGTTTCATTATAAATGCCTTTAAAAAATTATCTCTACTAAGTAATTTAAAAACGAATTTAACAAAAAATTCAATCAATGTTTTCTACAAGTAATATAATATTTGTACCTAAATGTACAATTATTATAATTTTTTGCCTATGAATTACAATAAAATATAATAAATCGGTAATGTTTTATGTTAATCTATTAAGATTCTGAATATAGTATTAATCTAAATAATTAAATAAACAAAACAAAAATATATTTTGAATACCTCAGGATTGTGTCATTTGCATGGCAAGTATGAAGACTAAAAACTACGAAATTGTATTAAAATCCTACTAGTATTAGACTCAAAAGCGTTTGTGGAAAGCGTACCATGTAACGACAGACGTTTTATTTAATAAATGTGTAGATTAGACAAGAAAATTAAAAAATAATGCATCCAAACAACCGTCAAAATAACTCGTGTTCCGCTGACGCCCCTAACTAGGCCTCTTAAGCATCGTTTGTATAACTTTTTTTGGCGCCAAAAAAATTGATGGTCGAAATCATAGCGGCAGATGTTAATGATTCTATTATTTATGGTCGAGCCTCAACCATTATACCTTTTTTTGTATTTTACTGCTTACCTACCGGTAACTGGATGCCTTGAACGGGAGATCGGTCATGCGTGTAATTTTCTGTATTATGGATAACAATTATTCACAAATAAACATGCTTGCAGTTTACATTTAAGGTGATCGGATGCTTATGTATGTCTATGGTATGTTAAGTTCTTAAAGGATCTTTTAATATATAATTAGTAGATATATCAATTGGTTAAAGTATGTCAGTTCATAGAACGTGTAATAGGTCACACAAAATTTTTCCTATAGGTACATTATTGACAACGATTTACTATAAATAGTTCATTACAATCTTTAATCTTGTGGATTCCATATCCTATTTCTATTAGTTCTTCTACCCGCTGCAAAAAATGTAATAATAGAATACTAACATATTTCTGTGTATATCTTTCAACGTATATCACGGTCTGCCGTGCCAAAGGATGCGTGGCTAAGGGCGAGCTAGTCGCAAGCCCCGTCCCCGGCTCGGGCTCCCCCGGGTACTATGTTGCCTTATCTCAGCATGCAGGGCCCTGCTGGAGCTGACCTCCATCCTCCCTTGCGGCTCGTGGGATTCACTAAGGCGAATTGAATATACCTAATTTGTTAAAAAATGACAGCGACGTGGTTCGCCACCCGTCACGTCCTGATTCTCACGAGGGCGAGAAGCGACCAATGGAGAGCCGTTTCGCTGTGATGAATGGAAGCGGATGGAGCTGTGTGGTCTGCCAACCCCTGCGGGGAGTAGACGTGAATATATAAAAAAATTATATACAAAAAATAACGTATTTTCTCTAGGATTTCGCCAGTTACCGGTAGGTAAACAGTAAAATACAAAAAAGGTATAATGGTCAAGACTCGACCATAAATAATAGAATAATTAACATCTGCCGCAATTACGCATGTAATGATCAATAAAAAATTATCGTGACCCTGTAACGTCGTTTTATAAGTACCTTCAAATATAAAAAAGTCCCATCATCATCACCGTGCTACCTAACCTGATATTTAATTGCACACACCCGTTTTCTGCCAGTCGTCTTGTGAAGATTTGCTCCGTTGAGCAGGAGCGTGTCCCACTCTACGTTTTCCGCGTCGCGTTCTCCACACCAGCACTCGTCTTCTCCCTCGTTTGTCGGTTCTCCAATGAACGTGACCAGTCCATTGCCAATTCAGTTTACTAATTCAAGATCTATATCGATTCTCCGGTTCACTAGCAGTGGATTGCCGTTGACTAGAGATGATGATGATGTACTCTTCAGTTTTTAAATACCGCCAATCCTTGGCGGTATTAAATAAAGAACAAAGATTATAAAACAAAATTATTCTATTTATACATTACCAGCTTTAAATTATCGCGTATAACCAAAGGAGGAAAAAAAGGATTGTAACAAAGTGTGTTACATTTACTAAATTGATTAAAAACGTAATTTCTATAGCGTTTTTATTATAAATTCTAAAAAGGCGGTCTCTCGTACGTTGCTGATACCATTTAAGAATAATAAACATGAAGTTATGGTTGCTACTTAAGAAATTAAGGTCAAATATGAAATATAAAAGAGAAAATGACTTTGGCTGGTTTATATCAGAAAGCTGTTAGCCGGCATGCTTTGCTACTTCTTTTTGTATGGGATAGGAAGGCAAACGACCAGGCGTGTCACCTGATGGAAAGCAATCAAAGCCGCCCATAGACATCCGCAGCGCTATAGATAAGGCGGAAGCGTTGCCATCCTTTTAGAAAAGTGTCATTATGGGAAAGGGAGAGGGAGTGGAATAGGGAGGAGGAGGGAGAGGGTGTTGGGCCTCCGAAACGCAGACGCTCACTGTACAAAGCGCAGTAGCTAAGCTACCACTCAGACGTCGGATTTCTGCGAAGGTATGGTGCTTCCCAGGTGAGCCGGTCCATTCATGCTACAGATAAATATTATGCCATTCTTTAGTTCGTGAAACTTGCAAGTATCAAGAAATATTAAAGATTCCCGATTGTACTTATTGAAAGCATTGTGTTATGCTTTAAAAATATTGATGCATTATTGCCCACTAGTGGGACATATGTATATGGACAGGGGAATATGCTACCATCATCAAAGGCACTCATCATGAAGAGTGATACGATAATTCCCACGCTTAACAGATAACTTGGGGTTGTAGATTGTTTTTTATTACTTGAGTTACTTAGGTACATTCTCAATTAGATACCCGTTTAAATCCTTTGATAGTTCGATCACCGCATCGCTCCAACAATATCTGAATTTACCGACCGAACATTCACGAGACGGTAATACCATGTATACCCTTTTAGCGGTGTGTACTTCTCCCATTCTGTTTAGGTGTCTATCTAGGCCAACGATGTCTATGTGCCTTCATTCGTATCTGGAGAAAAGCGCTCCAGGAATAACCGCAAAGGAATTTCACCTAACAGAAAAAAGTGCAATGCTACAAGAAATATCCGCACGTGAATTAAATCACACACAGAGAAACCTTACATGTATAAATGCACGCATAGATAGAGAACCAATCGCCTTTGTTTCTTTATTGGCATCGATTATATTGGCATCGCTTCTGGAATGATGCAGATTTCTATAAACGGCATTGATTGCTTTCCATCAGGCGCCACGCTTGCTCGTTTGCCTTCCTATCCCATAAAAAAATGTAAGGAAATTCGATAAACGCCACGTGGAAACCCTATATATAAAGAGACGCGATAATTACTATAAACGGATAAGAATAATTGCGTCTAGAATTACGCACTATCAGACGAGGTGCACAGCTAATTTATTAGCAATCTCACTAATGGGCAAATACCTAACACATGTTTCCACGACTTGTTACTTGCAATGATTTACGTTGCATCGAATAAGGTCGGCAAGCAATCGAGTTAACACTCATTTGTACAATTTATTTGATCGATATGGCGTTTAGCGCTAACAAGAATGATTACGTGAATTAACTATGACTTACTTCGGCAGACGCAGTGACCAAAATGAGTCTTGGTCTCCACCAATAAGAGTCACTATTTGGATCGATCTTGCGTCACCGTCTTGGAAAGTCCGGAACAATCCGGAGATCAAAGAACTAGTGGCCGAACCCAACATCATAGGCGAGATTAAAGCAGCGATCTGAATGTCACGAGTTCGTATCTTCCATTGGATTAGTGATGTGAACTATAACTTACTAGCAATATTAACTTAGTTAGATTGGTTAATAAAATTTCTAGTAATATTAAAAACATTGTTAGTCTTATTTTTAAAAAAAAAATTAAGACACAAAGACCGCTGGCTGGGTCACGTTATACGCATGAGAAAGGGTCGAGCCATGACACGCACCTACCTGGTACGGCCTAAGGGCCGTCACCTGGTCGGCCGTCCTAGGTAGCACTGGTGTAATGCCGTGGAGGGTGACCTAAAGGAAGTCCAAGTAGAGAATTAGCAGCCGGTGGTACTGTGACACTGTTAAACTCTGAACCATTTTATTTAATACTGGTAGAGTGGTGGTACGAACAGACTACTTGACCGTCAAACTACCACACCCTTATTGTATTTCGACGTAAAGTGGTAGCATTGTTACGGCATTTTGTAATCCTTTTACGTCTTTATTTCCTTCTCCTCCTACTATTACTTCTTGCTTCTCCACCCATTATTCACATTCACAACACATTTCTCAAATACCAGCAATGCTACTGCAATGCGTCCAGTGTTGCAGATGTCTATGGGCTGTATTGATTGCTGACACACTTGCTTGTTTGCCTTCCTACTCCATAAAATATGTGTATGTTTATATGTATGTACGTATATCTTTACACATATGTATGTATTTAATTTACATATTATTATTGTTTTTGTAGGTACTACGTAAAAATCTTTTCCATCAACCCAAAAATTGACTGGTAGAGAATGCCTTCCGGCATTCAGTCGGGCTTTCTATTAGAAATTGTAAAAAGAAAACATAAATACATAAATTAATAAAATTGTTTATAATTTTAATATTGTTAAGCAAGTTTACTTTTACTTCTTTTAGCGCCTCTCTACATGGCAAAGGTTGGCAGTCAATTCAGCAAAATCATTTCTGTCTTTGCGAATCAATTCGGTAGCACTTACTACTTACATCTTGTAATATTGCGTAGCCAAAACTTCTTCTTCACATCAAAACGTCTTTTGTCCGCGATTTTCCTCATCGTGATTAATAATACATAACTAAAAGCAAGTCAATCTTTTTCATTACACGTACAAAAACATAAAATCATTAGAAACATAGATTCTTCTACTTATATATCTGTATAATAAAAAAGTTTTCTATGCCTCCTTAGTCGAGACGGCCTGAGGCGCCAGCGTTCATCACATCAAGGTGTCTGCAGACTAATCATATAGGAGAAAAACACCTCACCGGACCAAATATTTGTACGTCTCACACTTCAATCAAAATCACACCCAATTACAATAACAATAAACGCAAATTTTCTATAAACACAAACGTGCTCGTTACGAGATCATCTGCTAGAAAAAAAAGCGGTCTTTGAGAATTGGCGTAAAAGCGACTTAATTACGATATGATTACGGGTTTGTTCTCGACAAAACTAACAAGCGTTTGTGTTTCATAATTAAGGTAATAAATAGTTATATTGCCGTTAGACAGCTGGTGTTTCCGTCTGTTTGTTTATTGCACCTCTATTTTGACATATGCCTTTTGTATTGACGGGGCTGTTGTTCTGGGAATAGTTTAATTTGGGACTAATTTTGATAGAGAACTACGATTTAAATAGACGTTGCAAAGGGCATGAACCATATATATGTAGATCTAATAGGTGCGATTCAGTATAAGAAGGAAAGCGTATATTTAATACTACAAACAAATAATAATGAAAATATTAGTTAGAAAATATTAAGAAAGTATGAAGTAACATTCGTAATTAACGTAATTTCCATTTTGATTGACATCGAAATTAGCTGCACACAAAGTAATATTAAATATATAGATTATAGATATATGGATAGATTGTCTATATGTTTGTATTGTTGTATTGTATACATAAAATGGACAAAAAAGATTTTAAGTGGACTGTATTTCCAATTTATCTTATTAGAAAATGAAGAGATGATTTCAATAATGCTTCCAGCATCAATCATATTAATACGTAAGTGGTTTAATAAAAAATAAATAATATATATATATATATATATATATATATATATATATATATATATATATATATATATATATATATATATATATATATACGTCGTAAGTAAGACGTATATGTCTTTACATATAATTAAAGACACATTTATTATCATTATGTATAGATAATAAAAAGTCTTGTTTTCTAGTCATTAAGAAAATAGGAACTTCAACGTTCTTATTCCGAGCTTGGCCAATCCGCCCTGAATAATCGTGATGGGTTGATGTCCATTCCTTTAGAGATTGGAAAGTCACTTTCCCTAGATACATACATGGGCTTAATATATTTTCATAAACGTCTGTTTAAAGTATATTAAAATAGTGAAAGTGTTCCAATCTAAAAGAATATTACTTAACCTAAATAAATTGTTTTAATTTTTTATGGAAAGACACGATATTATGAGCAGGAAAAATAAGGCCGAACTACCCTTCCGATAAACCCATCAATATCGGGAGCCAATCAATTACTGGCACGACGTAAGCCTATTGCCTTCACCCTCGCCCTCACAACCCCCTGCCGCACCATGGATAACCCATGGGATTTGTTTGTTATGTTATACTTAAAACCTCTTTGCTTGCTTATGATAGCGATGGTCAATAAATTATATTTCTTTTTTAATCCACTATAGGGGTTACGGATTCGGATTGTGTATTGGTATTAGATCGTTTATATTTAAGTTTCATATCCTAATAGGTAATATACCTTAAGGATTTATAGTTTGTAAATTATTATAACTCGCAAAATCGCAAATATATTATTATTTATAAAAAACAGAACAAAATTATTAAAAAATGGTATGATTTACCACACACAAAATTTTAACCTATTAATAATTTAAATATATATTCTCCTTTTATTAGGCTGTGTAAAAATACATATGTAAAGTATATAAGGCTCGTAAACACAGTGGGACATATACTCTTGGCTTGTATCGTTTAAAGGGATATTTTATTTTTTATTTTATTTAATTTTCAAAAAATATTCCTATACACATAATGATGAAATTATATAATTAAATAGCTATAATCAAAAAAATGTTGGTATACAAGCGGATAGAAAGAATGTACTATTAGTTTTAATGCAATGGCATAAACAGAAGAATAAAATATATAACAAAAATGCGTACAGTAGGCTGTGTCAATTATAAAGGAAAATATGAGTTTTCTTTGCCAACATATCCTTTAGGAATTTTCCGTAGGTATCCAATCAAAGTCATTAAAGGGTAAGGCGATTCCTAGTTACCAAGGTATCCCTCTTCACCAACCGCCGCATTCCAGCTGATAGTAATGTGAGAAACATCTCGTATAAAACTTGCCAAGCGCAACCGTTGCCCGTAAGCAGCTAAAAATCTTAGTAACTGCATTCCTCACGCACGCGAACATGGTGATACAAGTAAAGATTCTGTTCAAGCCCAATTTGTTCTTCCATTACAACATTTACCAGATCGAACTCAAGACGTCGAGTAATACTTACAAGACGATTTAATAATAATAATAACCGATTTAATAATAATAATAATTCTTTATTTGCGTAATGTGAGTAAAGATGAAAAAAGACGTTTAAGAGCTCCATCACATTGTCACTTGTGGAGTACAAATTTCATTAATTATTACATACATAGAGAGCTATATACATAATTCGCTTATGGTTACAAAGCATTTAATTATTAATAAATTAATTAATTAAATTAAGAATTAATCAATTTAATTTATATATCAATACAAGTAAAATGTTTTAATTGGTTTTTATGTGTTCATATATAATTCGGGTCAATTTTTCTAAACCTACCTAATATATTTATAAAAAGAAGAATCAGATAAACGATAACGAAGATTTTGTTTTGATTTATTAGGCAAACGCGCGGATTACAATAAAGAAGGACGCTTATAAATTACGTGACTGTGGTAAAAAAAAACATAAGTTTGTACGCGCATTACATTTACATACATTTTATTACAATCGTTTCAGATCGATATAGTTATGAAGAAATATTAATAATTCTCTCGTCTTATAAATCTTAACAATATTCGATTCTTCCACTGAATTTTACAGCCCATATATGCATAGGTACCATATACTCGTATATTAAACGATAGGTTCCAGGCCTCTCCAAAAAAATGATTATAGCTGAACAGCTAACGCCATCTAGTGCTGATAGATAATTCGGTGAGGTTCGAATAATTTAAAAATAAAAGAAAATTCTTTTGTCAGAATTTCATCTTTAAAATATGCTTGAATGCAACAATTTACGAATTTCTATATAAAGTTTTATAGCATCAAAATAACTAACGCCATCTAGTGTTGAACAGGAAAAATCATATCACATCAAGGAAAAATCATCTTACATGCATTTAATAAAATTGTACCGTTTATTGATAATATATGAGATATTAAATAATTATATTATATAATTATAAATTTAATATATATTAAACTAAACCGATTTTAACATTTTATGGATAAGATAGGCAAATGAGAAAGGGTTTTTTTTAAAGGAAGTAAGGGAAGGGGTAAGAATTGAAGCCTCTTTACTTACCGTAAGAAACGCGGTAATACAGAAAAATGCTACCGATAAATACTACTACCGCCAATACTCTGTGAAGATGTAGTACTTTCCAAGCCCAACCATTCATGTTTTTTTATAAGATAAGGCGAACGAGCAAGCGTGTCGCCTGATGAAAAGCAATTAACGCCGTCAATAGACATTTGCGACACCATAAGCAATTAAATGGGTTGTCAGCCTTTGAGATATGAGACGGCTTGTCATGTATGATTTTTTATGGGATAGGAAGTCAAACGCGCGGGTGCCATTTGATGGAAAACAATCAATGCCACCCATAGGATTCTTAGTGCTACAGAAATTGCATGACGACCGATTGGCTCAGTGGCGGGGCCCTCCGCCCGCAGAGTCAATGGTCACGGGTTCGATTCCCGCATTGGAATAAATATTTATATGGATTTATAAATGTTTATTCCGAGTCTGGTAACCCCCCCCCCAATCCGCATTTCCTTTCCCGCCCCTTCCTTTCTTCTCTATTCCTTCCCTTCCTCTCCGCCAATCCACGGTCTGTCATGCCAATGGATGCGTGGCTAGGGGCGAGTCTAGTCGCAAGCGTGCCGATCGTCCCGGGATCGGGCTCCCCCGGATACTATGGTGCCTTACCTCAGCATCCAGGGCTCTGCTGGGGCTGACCTCCATCCTCCCTTGCGGCTCGTGGGATTCACTAAGACGAATTTAATATACCTAATTTGTCGAAAATGACGGCGACGTGGTTCGCCACCCGTCACGTCCTGATTCTCACGAGGACGAAAAGCGACCAATGACGAGCCGTTTCGCTGCGATGAATGGCAGCGGATGGAGGTCTGTGGTCTCTCCAACCCCTGCGGGGGATAGGCGTGAATATATAAAAAAAAATACAAATTGCAGTATTGTTGCCGCCCTTTAAGAAATGTGACTTATGATTCTATCACTATTCATTTTATTACTCACTTATTTACTCCACTGGTTCAACCATCCAAATCCCTCTTGTATCTTGTCCTCCGATACTAGAACTTGCCACTGCTATGCGGCTTCGCCTCTCCAATTATTTTGGTATCGATCACGACCTCCTCGATATCAAGTCTCTACAACTTGTACCTGGTTTCCACTTAAATTTATTACCATAAATATAACTAATATACTGATATAACGAGTCAGTTAAGTTGGACATTGTTTAAATTACTTCAAGTGAAGAATACAAAATACATATAAATTATTTCAGGAGTAAGTAAAAAGCTTTTCAATTGTAACGAACACACTTACCCTGCGATTATTATTTAGGGTGTCCTCCCTTTGCGAAATCTACACAAATTATTTTCAAATGGAAATGACACGGAAACGCATTATTTTGCAAAGTATGTCATCACTCCAAAGAGACCAAGTTCCACTTCACGGGCATTTCATTTCACGTTAGCGTAAAACGCATTAAAATATAGAGCAGAAAATCTATCATAATGACAGTCGCGGCACAAGCAATTACTACTGGCATAAAACTATCAAACATCCAATCCACGAGAACTGTACTCGAGAACTAAACACTTTATGATACAGGTCTTTTAAATCGGTCAAAATAATGCCCCGGTAATTTTCTACTTCAGTGATGACGTTGAAGAACTAAGCGGCTCAGATAAAAGGTTTTTATAGTTTATACCTTCATCTGTCTGCGCTCACTTCGTTTGCGTCTGTACAATATATCTTTATTAATAAATTTGATGAGTTTTGTTGTGCTCTTTAATTTCATTTCAATCAGGTAAGACCGGTTTGATTCAAGTCAAAATTAAACCGTGAAGCGCCATTTAAGTTCATTCCTCTGTTTGGTAACTATAAAAATATCAAATACACATAATCCCACACTAAAGTTCCTTGTGGTTACCAATATAAACACACAAACAACGAGGACAAACCCTCCAGACTTACAATAAATACCTATAGGCCATTTTGACGCGGGAATAAAACCGACTTCGAAGTCGGTGGCGTTGCACTGAACCTATTAGATTGTCATTTAATTTTCTTTTAAATATTTATTTTATGGGACAGTGTAGTAAACGAAATAGCGTGTCACCTTATGGAAAGCAATCAGGGCCATCCATAGACATCTGTAATACTATAGGTATTGCAGATGCATTGCCGATCTTTGAGAAATATGTAGGCGTATTTCAGTTTGAAAACCCTAAAGGTAGCTGAATACGTAGAGTGGTGGTACGTGATACTAGACGTACAACAGTTGGTGGGGATGAAACGTTTCTTAAATTATCGACACCCGTTATAAATAACATCGTAACATTATTTATAATGATATTCAAGTATAAGCTATATGAAATTCTACTACATAGCATATATTGGAGTTGTAGGGGAAGGACGGGTAATAACCAACACCTAAGGGAGAATTACTTATTATTTGAAAAGATTACTTTTTATAAGATTTAATTTGAAATAAATTAAGAAACGAATGAAAACAAAAGACGAACTTTAGGTCTTCTTCTTCACCCAATCATCGATCACACGCTACAGCTCAGAACTCGGCCACTGACCCCGCATCATCCGTTGTCATCATAAGGTCATCTGGTGAGCAGGTGATAGGGCACAGGAAGCAGGATGACAAGTGTGCCATTGTTTGTGTGCCTTTCCCACAGCCTCCACAAATTTAGGTAACTTTAATAATTTCTCCTGTAAGGCATATTAACATACTATACAATATTACAATATAATTAAAAAATAAAATTATCAATTTGTCTTTATATAATAATTTTAATAGCAAAAACAAAACCCTTAGTATTCGTATTTATCCGATACTGATCGGACAATCACAGACACCTAGTGAGGCTATTACAACCGTTCGCTATTGACTGACTATTGACCAGACTAACCTAAAAATGAGAGATTTGTCACAATTTAAAATAAATTTGCGATCGCCTTGTGTGCGGCAAAGATCACAATAGTAGCCACAGGAAGATGATTGCCTGTCTATACATTTTTCATGAACGTAATTTTTACAAAAATCGTTCGATATTCCCCGACTATCCCCAACATCACTGTTAGCAAAGTTACAATGTTTTTTTTATATATCCACGCCTATCCCCGCAAGGGGTTGGCAAAGACAGACATCCACAGACCTCCATCCGCTACCATTCATCGCAGCAAAACGGCTCTCCATTAGTCGCTTTTCACCCTCGTGAGAATCAGGACGTGACGGGTGGCGAACCACGTCGCCGTCATTTTCAACAAATTAGGTATATTAAATTCGTCTAAGTGAATCCCACGAGCCGCAAGGGAAGATGGAGGTCAGCCCCAATAGAGCCCTGCATGCTGAGATAAGGCACCATTGTACCCGGAGGAGCCCGATCCCGGGACGGTCGGCATGCTTACGACTAAGCTCGCCCCCGGCCACGCATCTATTGGCACGGCAGACCGTGGATTGGCGGACAGGAAAGGAAAGGATAGAAAAGAAAAGGGCAGGAAATGAAATGCGGATTGGGGGGCTTACCAGATTCGTAATAAGTATTATAGTATGATTCGAAGATGTTAATGCTGGTAGCCTGTTAGACTTTTACAGCTTTATCGTATTCGGGACCCGCGAACTTGGGGACCCGCGGGCAAGATGATGATTTGGTGAATGATATTTATAAATCCATACATATATTTATTCCGATGCGGGGATCGAACCCGCAACCATTGTCTCCGCGGGCGGAAGGCCACGCCACTGAGCCAATCGGTGGTCATTCATATCGGGTGTCGATATAATGAATAATACATGAATATTATTATAATTGATGTCTCAAAACAATCGGAAAGTAGTTGTGAAATCCTCACGGCCGTGACGGTGGGTATTGATTTCATACGGCGCGGCCGGTAAAAGGATCCTTGTGTGCACGGCGGTGTGTGTACGCGACGATGTTTGCGTTGCACAGAGTAAACATTAACACTTCTGTTCTGTGCACCAGCCGATCCACGATGCCTTGCCACCACCTTTTGGTGCCTTTTGATGCCTGGCCACCACGTTTTATAACTATCTGACATGTCAATTATAATAATATTTTTTTAAAAATTAAGCTTTGGCTAGCTAGAGTGGGCCGGCTCGGCTGTACATTCGGAAATACATTCTCTTTTTGGTATGGGATAGGAAAAAATGAGCAAGTGTTTCGCCTGATGGAAAGCAATCAATGCCGCCCATAGGCATCTGCAACACCAGAGGCATTGCAAATTCGTCGCCGACCTTTGATATATGAGTCAGCTTGTTTTTTGAAGGTTCTAATATCGTATTAGCTCGTAAATACCGCTGAAGGTAGTTGGTTCCACAGAGTGGTGGAGCGTGGAAATAAGTTTCGAAAAAAAATATAGTGGGAATAAAACTTTTCACAAACACCCTCGGAGATAATTGGCATTAAATAGTAGCATTTTCTTGTGTTACTAAGTTTCGTGTGGTGGGTGTAGGAATGTGGAGGCCTTTCTACATCCTTCTCCCTCTCTTTAACTCTCTTATTATTCACATCCTAATCCTAAAGTAAACAACACATCTCTTGATTTGCTTACCAATCAGGTGACCCGATTACTTGCGATGTAATCGGTCCTCCAAAATAAAAGGAATGTACGAAGTTGAGATAATTTTGTAATCAAGCAAAACTCACTTTTTGTACATATTGGTTGATGGAGTCAGACATTACTTTGCGGAAATCCATTACTATTTAGACAGGCGGATTTTTTACTTAGCTAAGATCCGTGAACAAGCAAACATACATATTGGTTATTAATGTATTGAAGAAAATTATTAATAGTCAGAAATTGTAACAGCGCCCTCTGCTGTGAAATCTTTACACTTCTATCAACTTACATAAAGAAATCATTTAAAACAATGCCTTCCAATTGAAATATAAAATACTACTACCACTTACAGAGTCATTCTTGATTGTATTTAATATTTTACAAATTGGACAAGCGCTTTGGATTAATGTCCATTCCTCCAGGAATGGAGAGGAACAAAAATATTAAATAAAATTAAAAATTACTAGTTATTAACTTAACAGTAACATTAAATAAAAGTAAAAATTCTAATCAATTAACGGCCGTCAGATAACAACCGCTTCACGAAATTTTTTTATGGAAGTGATAAGGAATCAAGTAAGCCCATCACATGATGGTAAGTAAGAATAAAAAAGAATGAGAACTCTAGATGTGCCTTAGGTAATAATATGAATAAAAATAAGAGAAAAAGGACTTATTGGGAGAAGAGAAAGAAACAAAGGCATGGAAAAGTATAAACAAAACGCGTCAACAGAGTAGTGTTAAAAAATTGACACCGATATTTTGTGAGTAATGGGTCAGCCATTCTTAAACGATTATGAAAGTATTACATTGAGAATGCATGGCGGTCCAAAAAGTTTAAACTACGTAAGATTATTTATAAAAAGTACATTAGAATATAATCAAATCGAATAGTTTGCTCTTTCGACAAAAGGCGTTTTGTATCTCGGGTTACTACATAATTTACTAGTTTAAAAAAGCTAAAGAGAAACATTGTATTTTTGAAATTCAAAATACATCAGTCACAAATATATTATTCTGTTTGCCTCTGATTGTCTTTAGTCTATTAATTAACTAGGTAAAAATGGACTGCATCGGGTAGTTATGAACCATGGCTCAAACTATCGAATGTCAGTGATTGCTTTGATTGCCAACAAAAACCCGAAAATGCTTTAAATGGAGGCCCTCTATTTACCAACCGGTATTGTGTTCTTTTTAGGTATCGTTGACTACTTACGGCTTCCTGTTCTCACTCCGGGTTTTAATATACATATGTGTTGTGTAACAACGGCGTGGTGAAATACAGTTCTTAAAATGATTTTCCTTACGCATTAAAAAATAATAATTGTTACCGGACATGCTTTGCAATGTTAGTTTTTTTCATAGCCCATATATGTCCCACTGCTTGGCACTGGCCTCCTCATTTCGGAGAAGTGGAACCACCATGCTTGTCTAAGACGGACGGAACGATTCAGACCCGGAATAAATATCTGTAGGCCAAACATATATTTCTGCCGATGCGAGAATCCAACCTGCGGCCATTGACTCCGTAAGTGGTAGCTTTGGTGTTGATCCAATTACATCGTCAATGTCAATTTTTACATATATATGTTATTTGTATGGAACACATGTATGTATTTATCCCGATAGATATTTATTTTATTTATTATATTTATTTATGAAATCGAACCCGCAATTCTCGACTAGAAAAGTCGTAGCTTCGCCACTAACTTAACCAATTAAAGGAAAAAAATGTTCTCATACCTACGCAGTTAACAAATGGAATGCGCTAAAACGAGCTACGAACTCGCGTGTTACTTTTTGTAACGTGGTCATATTAATTGAAAAAGTTTAGACAAGTGTGCGCTTAATGAACGTATACGAGCGTATATGAGCATATTTTATAGAATTTATTATAAATATTGTACGCGATGAACTCGTTAATAGAACGTATTGCAAGTAATCTTTATCCCCGTGGGCTCGTGCGTGCGACAGTACCGCAGGGCTGTGTCGGCACCTGTGTCGGCGGAGTTGAAAGCGGCGTCGCTTTGTGCGCGGGCGCCGACGCTGACGGCAAATATTTATTTTAATTTAGTGCCCGCTCGCCGATCTCTCGTTAATCGCTAATGGATCTGCTCCCGCGCGTCCGCGCACCGCCGTCTTCGCAAATCGATTGTTTTGAACTTCCAAATCGGTACAAACGTAAATGTGAGGCGATTGGGTATTTGGAACCTTTTTAATCGATTCGTTTCGGTGTTTATGGCAAGTTTGTATGTAGATTATAAAAATAAAAAGAGGAGACATTTGGCACTCTATGTTTTAATATAGTACTGATAACTCACACATCCAACTTCAGTCACACGCCCTACGCTGATAATCGCTCCTTCTGCATGCGAGTCGAAGGGGTTGGCTTATGTCCAGTAAACTGTCCCAGCTAGTTTATGATGATGTGAATTGATTATTTATTTTTTACCTTAATTAAACTTTTTGCACAAAAACTACATCAGGCAGACTAAATGCCATTGGGCATTCTCTACCAATGAAACTGCGGGCGAAACTAAAAAGATTAGTTTGATGTGGTGCAGCTTGAACAAAAGAAAACTAAAAACTAATGTTATACATACATATCTTCACGCCTACCTCCCGTAGGGGTTGGCAGAGACCACAGAACTCCATTCGCTACGATCCTGGCACACTCTCCCTGCTTTCTCCGCACTCATCCATCATTTCATCCATCCTTTCTCTCACATTCATCGTAGCGAAACGGCTCTCCGTTAGTTGCTTCTCGCCCTCGTGGGAATCAGGATGTGACGAATGGCAAATCACGTCGCCATCATTTTTCAACAAAAGTAAATCTCACTAATTTTATAAATTATATACTTACACACATACACACACACACACACACATACACACACACATATATATATATATATATATATATATATATATAAATGGTAGTACCTACTCTCTTATGAACAGGGCTTTAAAAATTGTCGGACTTCGACTTTAAAAATGAATTTATTTGAGGCAATTCTAATGTGAAGAGGAATGTCGTTCCAGAGCTTTATAGCCGTTAAGGCGAAAAATGTAGAGATAAGCGGTAAGAAGGAGTAAGAAGTTTTAGATTATCCGTGGAACGGAAATGGATGTTATTAGAAACCACCAGGGATCGGAACTTTGATTACACTGGAGCATAAGGATACTTTAAAATTATGAAAAGGGTGCAGGGTATTCTAACAAGTAAAAAGTCAAGTTGAGATCGATAGTGAGATACGTGATCAATAATTCATCATTACAATTTTTTATGGGATAGAAAGGCCATCGAACAAGCGTGTCACCTGATGGAAAACAATCAACGCCGCCCATAGACATTTTGAAAGGTTCTAATGTTGTATCTGTTTAGAAATTGTGCTGAAGGTAGCTGATTCCGCAGAATGATGATATAACTCATCCCCAAGGTAAAGAATAAATCTTTCAGTTCTCAGAAAAATTATTTATATTTAGAACATTCATATTTAAAAATAACTGTTTAAACTAAAAAGAAAACTTTTAAATAGATATTCTTTTTTCACTTGCCTCCTGTGTCCTGGTAGAAAGAAAGCGTTAAAATTCCTAAAAATACACTTCATTCGTCTAAAGTTTTTGTTGGGTTTCAAAAACTTTAATTTTATATTTAATTGTAGTTGGTAAACTTTCGGATATAAACAGAGTTCAAAATAAATTTAAATATTGTCACACTCATTATTTTGCCCACACCTATATATACCTTTCCTGGGCACGGAGCCAAACTATTTCTGGTACATTGGACATTGATCCACCACACTTGAACAAGGAAGTTTAGCTGGCAACCCAGACTCGGAATAAAAGTCTTTAGGCGTTACATATATGTACCTACTCGTAATTATATTGATAAGAGAATTGAACCCTTGACTATTGACTGCAAAGACGGTAGCTTCGCTGTTAAGCCAATTAGGTCGTCTCGCACTTATTATAGTTTTTTTATATGTGTGTTCCATAAGGAAATGTAGGTAAGGCAGTTATAATTATTGCCCCATTCATCCGCGGCAATCGTTGGCGCTGTGCGCGCGTGTTTGCCCCAATATTTGCCCAAGCTTTTTGTGGTAAAAAGCGCATTAGTGAACCCTTTTGTTGACACACAACTAAGACGGTTTGCGTGTCAACAGCCAACACAAATATTGGTGCATCGGCGGCTTCTCTGGCCAACATAATCTGGTTTAACGTAAATGCTTCGCTTTTTTTATTCATTTCTTTACACTCAAGTCGAGTTAAGTCAAGTAGGTTAACGGATCGACTTCCATGGGAAGTTGTTTGAACGTTGATTTAAAAAGACTTTTTTAACAATATACAAAGGTAATAATAATTTATTTATTGTATTTCAAAATAATTTTGTATTTTTACATATCTTTATTAATGGAGTCAGGCGTTACTTTGCGGAAATACATTACTATCCGAAAAGTTTTAACCGAAAAATAGTAGACTCTACGGAAGAAAAAGAAAACAAACTTTTCGGTTGTCTTCCGTAGAGTCTATTATACCTGAAGATACCTCGTGTTGGGGCGAAACACGTGTCGTTTACAAGATGGAAAAGTGGTAATGTGTGTTTGGTGTTGTGCATAGTTGTTGGTGGGTGGAGAATTGATGGCCGAGTTTCGGTAACTCTTTGGTTTAAGTTCCAAATAAATCCACTTCATCCAGCAGAAAAAACACACATTATTAATTTTCTGTTATTGTTTTGCTTGTCGCGGATCTTAGCTAAGTAAAACTTTTGACTGTCCATATTTTTACATATCGCTTTTGTTTTTGAGTCCATTATCATAACATTAAATATGGATAAAAAATTGACCCGAATAATTGGTCCAGTGGCTTTTCAGTTACTTATTCCACCTTGGACAAGCGTAGTAGGTTAACCTTCATTAATTACAGCAATGGGACATATATATACGATAATGTCCATAAGATTTCTAGCATTACATATGTGCTAAACATATATGTATAGTTTAGCAATCAAATGCAGATAACTTACAAAATATTTACGACAAAGAATTTCAAAAAGTTGCCTAATATAAAGTAAATAAATGTATCTTATAAATAAATAAACCTTTATTCACTAACTTTTAAATATTAATAATATATTTATTGTTCATTGATAAAATATGCTGTCAGATTTCATTTGTTAACTGATTGCATAGACACTACCAATTTAACAACAATAATAGATATTTAATTTTAAAGTATAATATAAATGATTAATAATAAACTTAAAATAATTACCTACAACTTGAGTTAATTACATATTAACATAGAGACCGTGAAAAGTGATACATTTTTGTAGGTATAAATTTTTCAGTTATCTAATTTTAAGAACCGTAATAATTATATAGATAAAAGATAAATTTGTGCTGTATATAATATAAAAAAAGGCTTTCAAAACGTCAAGGAACTCGGCGGTGTAACAGCCGTTTAAATAGTCTTAAGTAATGCATTTTATGACGCAATATGACCCTCGTATTCATATCGAAGACATGAAATTTTTCACATCTCAAGAACGTTCGTGACATCGGATGAGACGATATTCGAATTCAATCGATACTGCATAATCACCCTCCGCTTTGCCGAAATCCCGTCTTTGCTCCAGCAAATTCCGAACATTTGCAATAAAAAAGTTCTATAAACTCAAATCACGTTCTGATGCCGTTCTGCGAATTAAAATCACAAAAAGCGAGACAGGGACGGTCGTGGCGCCCGTACGAAAGAACGAGCAACAAAATATGCAACATCGCATCCACGCCCCTATAGGAATAAAATTCAAAATAAGATTTCAAAGGAAGTAAAAGGAAAAATGACATCGCGTTGGGTTTCTCTAGTTTGTTAGAGCGGGAGAGATATACTTAAGTCTGGTCTCTCTTTTGAGTTAGTTGATATGAGTTATGGCGCGTGTGTTTGCCGCGCGAATTAGCCATTTGGCGCGAATGTATGGGGCGACGCCCGTCGGCGACAAGCGACTGCGTTCGGAAACGTGCAACTGCAATCGAATGAGCTCTGCATCTAATAACAATTATGTTTAATTTCTCATAGAAAAAGCATATAGGTACAATTTTTTCAATGCGTAGTTAGAAAACGACTTTAATTGTGAATAAGAGTCCTACAGTTTCTATAACAAGAATGCTTGAATGATTTTGTATTTAAAACCTACATTTTATAGAAATAAAGTTAATTTAATGTATCTTATAAAAATCTAGTTTGTCACATTATAAAACAACATAACCTACATATCTTCTCAAAACTTATATGTAGCGCCATCTAGAGGTGAATAGAACATTATTAAATTTACTGTACAAAATATTTTTCATGACGCAAATTGTAAAATTTTACTTACATAAAATTTACTAGTAAAAATGAATTATGAAAATTTACCATATTTGTATTGATTTAAAGATAATTTTAAACTATTGATATTTCTTCAAAATTCAAATTAATTCTGGTTACTTACACCAAACTTGTCCCAAATCAATAAAGAAAAAATACATATTTAAAAAATCCTGCTAACGTCGATATTATTTCCAGTAAACTTTCTCTGCGTTACCGTAATGCCGTTAAAGAACTCAAAAATACTTATAACACTACGCACAAAAGAAATGATAGTTAACAACTCAATTAAATATAAAGAAAGAACCAAACAATTTCTTTATTATCTATGACCGTATCGAAGCGATTGTATCACGCGAACCCGTAGCGCCATCTATCGACAGTTATAAGCACTTGAACTTTTAATAGAGATAAGCCGTGACCACTAACTCAATCCCAAAGTTATCGATAAACTAGTTTTAATATTAACATCTTCATATTTATGTCTAATAATCCGTAAAAAAAGTAATAATGATTAATAATGCGTTAGAATATTTACAAGAATTTATTGATTAACTGAAAGAAGCTAAAAAGACTTAGCTCTCCAGTTAATACTCGAACCTACATAAAGATATACCGACTTATTACCATTAACTTAAAAACATAGTAAAAGGTTATTTATTTTGTTGGTTTATAATAGAATAATATGTAGTTATTTTTCATAAATAAAATTGTAGATTTAATCTTAAGTTGATTACACTTCTTGTACTTAGAGTTGTATATACTAGTACGACGGAATTAATATGAATAGGCATTCTCTGCCAGTCATCGTTTGGGTTGAAGGGAGATATTTTGTAGAAGTAAAACACATAACACACCTTAATTATAATATTAAATATATAAATGAGTATACATAAATGCATTATATTTTATAGCATATTATATTATTTAATATTGTTGATTTATTAAAGCGCACGTAATTTCATGCATATAAATTAGTCAGTTTTTTATTTCTTTCACAGCCCATACATTTCTTTATGGGCAGAGACCTCGCCATTTATAGAAGAATGAACATTAAACAATCACGCTCGCACCCAGACTCGGAATAATACGAATCTGCGGATGTCCATGCCTGGCGTTGATTGCTATCCATCGGGTGACACGCCTGTTCGATTGACTTTCTATCCTATAAAATAATATTAATAACTTGTATATACATATAGGTAACCCGCGGCAATTGACTTCGAAAGCTATAGCTTCGCCACTGATCCAATTAGTTCTCCCGTATAGACAATTATTTTTCATGAACAAGTGAAATCATCGATACGGACCACCGTGCCGCCCGATTTACATATTAATTTGTTGTCCAGCCGTAAAATAAAGAAATTGGACGGATGGATAAAAGTTCCATAATTAAAGCCGACGCTCACGATACAACTATAATTTCATTTTAATGTTATCGTTTTCGGAACGACCTTCCTTGTCTTAGCCGCACCGCTTCGTTAGTTTATACACAAAAAGAGGTTTTATGTCGTTATTTAGTATTCTCCGGAACAACGATGACGTCTCTGACATCAAAACAGAATTATTTTATTTTATTTTACAATCAGCAGCGGATGGAGCTCTGTGGTCTCTGCCAACCCCTGCGGGGGATAGGCGTGAATATATAATAATATAATAATAATATTTTACAATCTTTTGGATATAAATACGACACGACATTAGAACCTTCAAAAAACAAGCCTACATATATCCTAAAGGCCAGCAACGCTTCCGTAATACCTATTGTATCGTGATTGTCTATGAGTGGCGTTGATTGTTGTCCATCAGGCTTACCCTTGCTCGTTTGCCCTGTTATCCCATAAAAAAATATCAATCGTATCACTTATGCAGAAAGGGGCTTCTTACTATTCCCAAACATTAATATCAGAATAAGTGATTATTACAACTTACATTATAAAGTAAATTAAGTTATTTTTAGTTAAATTTTAAGTTCATATACTGACATATCCACCCTGCTGTTATTGTAGAATAGATCTATCTCGTTATCCCCGTAACGTAACTCCGTTTGTTAAGTGCTGACTCGGAGATGGATCGCACTCTGCTCATAGTGTGTTCTCGTGGAAAAAATATGATCGAATGATGTAATGAATATTTGTGCGGTGCTTTAAGCGTGAGCTTTGAAAGCAGCTGAGGGTCGTCCACAGAAGCCTACGCTAATTTGAAGATAAAACTGGCGTCCGATTGTATCACAATGAGCTGTAGTTCTTACAAACGAATTGACATGTATAACCTTATAAAAACATACATACATACATATCGTCAGGCAGAGACCACAGATCTCCATCTTCTACGATCTCAGTATACTTTCCTCGCTTCCTCAACTCCTTGTTTTCCTCAACTTACATTATTCTCCTCATGCAACCGTATAAAAAGATTATGAGATCTGTAACCTAACATCCAATATTTTGGGTTGTGTTTAAAGTAATCTCTAATAAGCATTTCTAAACTACGACTGGGTAGCTGTCCTTTCCGTGTGTGTGCCTGTAGTACATCAATTATTTCTTTAATTCCGTATTGTGATGAACCATATGTGTAAATTTAGGAATATTAAATTTGTAATATACCCATTAAATGTTATTTTTATTATACATTTTTATCGACAAAATATTAAAAGTTAAATATACCAGATATAGACAGACCAACCGGGAGAATACAGAACGTTTATAGATCTCTCATGTGGAAATATATTTATGCATTCTTATGTAAATCTCCGTAATACCAAAGACAAAATCATCCCATCCATAACTAAAGTGCTTAGCACTTGTCTGTGTAGCAATTTCCATTTTACTTACGCATCTCCGCCATTGCCTTGTAATTTATATGTAACTTTTTTACTTTCTTCTTGTTCTTTCTCTTGTCTTTTTCTCTTCTGTGTCATTCACACGGACCAATTTAAATAGTTATACAATTTAATAAACACTAAATCTAGTAATCTATAAATTTAATGTTTTTTTATTTTATATTATATTTATTTCAATCTTATCCACTCGAAGGGACAAACGACTCGACAAAAGCCCGTATGCTCAAATGACAAATTTAATCATTTACGTGAAAGAATTGACGCGAAACACAATCCCCGACATTAAATCAGGATCCCGGCGGAAGTTGGCGTCATCAAGTCATTAAATCAAATTAAACCAAGTTAAGCTAACCGTACGAGTGGCGAGATTCGTGCGGGGGGAATGCAATTAGTTAATAAACTTTATTTGTTTTATTGCATTTGATATTTGTGCTCTTTTGTCCCACGGTGCGTTTAAAGCTTAAGTTAGTTTAAAGAAGGAACGCTGCACAATAGTAAACATACTTGAATCTTATAGCGAACAACGAGCAAGCTGGTCGCCTGAGGCTAAGCAACCAGGGCCGCCCATAGAGATCTGCAATACTAAAGGCATTGCAATTGCCTACCTTAGGTACGAATGTGAATAATGAAAAGAAAAGAAAGGAGTAATGAGGGAGATTGATGAATGTATGAATTTGCTATGTGGAATTTGCAGTATTCTTTTAGACTATAGATGTCGTAACTTCTTCGATCGAATTATCGGGTCGGGATGTGAAAAATGTGAGGGGAAGAAGGATTTAATACATAAATACATTGTCAAATAGGTAGAGACCACAGATCTCCATCTGCTATCTGCTGATCTCGGCATACATCCCTTGCTTCCTCCACATTCATCATTCTTTTCATGCAAGCTGGTCGGTTAACTCTTGATCTGGGCTTTCTTAAAAACTTCGGCAATTTTGTCAAAGTATGGTTTTTTTTTGGTCTTCCCCTACCGACCCTTCCATCCACATCCGCAACGTAAATGTCTTTTGCCAGTCGTCTTTCATTCATTCTCTCTATGTGCCCAAACCATGTAAACATTCCTTTCTCAGCCTAAGTCATAACTTGAGTATGAATCTTTATTCCTTATTCTATCATTCAAAGTTATCCCGCACATACTTCTTAATGCTCTCATTTCCAGCGCATTCAGTCTGCTTTTATGACTCTTCTGCCAAACCCTACTTTTACTACCGTACATCAGAGTCGAAACAAGCACTCCCTGATAAAACGCCAGTCGGACTATTTTAGACACATTCTGACTTTTCATAAAGGAGTGCAGGGCTCCATTGACCTGATTACCAGCTTTCGCTCTCCTTCACATTTAATGGAGGATTTAATGGAAAGGGGAAAAAGTAATGGGATGGGAAGAAGAAAAGAAAAACAATCACTTAACGCTGATATTCTATGAAATGAATTTGACTTTTGTTGCCTTAAGCCAAATCAAACGAATCAATGCCCAGAATCGAAATAATATGAATAAGACCTAACCAACATGAGTTCCGATGCGGAAACTGAATCAGCAAAAAAAGCTCTAACCATTGTAAAGATTTTTTTAACAAAAGTCAAGCCGTGCATAATATGTACATTCAAAGTCCTGTTCTTATTAAAATTTGATTTGTTCATTATAGAATCATAGACACAACTCTATAAACTTTATGTATCTATATAATATTTTATAATCAAAACGCACATCTTTCTAACAACACGTACAAGTCTCCCACATGAAATCAACGGGAAAGTACTACTTTGTATGTGCATTTTCTCGTCTGCTTTCCCAGCCCTCGCTTGAGGAAGATCTTGAATATTAATTAATCAGATGATTTCCCTAATGCTCGACCAAACCAATTTGTTTTATTACATATGTAATATATACAAAGGTATGCGACAACTGTGTGGTTTATTGATTAGTTTTGCTATATTCAAAAACAAATCTTTTAAAATCACTCATACTTTTTTTTTAAATGATATGTAATGAATGTTACTTTTTATACCATATAATTACATATGGAAATATAATTACATATGGAAATATAATTACATATGGAAATATAATTACATAGGAAACCTGCAAAACTCGAACAAACTACAAAAATCGTAGAAATTTCGATTAAAATTGACGATAAGAACGACATATTTTACTGATTTCTTTTTTTTTTGTTTAGTTGGTTATATTTCCGGATGGAAAAATCTCAACTGAGCGTTTACAATCGAAAAGAATCTGAATGATTACAAAACGATCACAAACAAATTTGTTGAAAGTTGGACATAAACGTCGTCTATTAATCTAATTGATTCAGTGGAAAAATGATTGCTTTTGAAGTCGATGCTATAGTAAGCATATCGAGAAACGCACACATTCAAAATCTAGATATCCCGCTTATTCACCTTGGACAAGCGTGGTGCATTAGCGGTCATCCTTAAAAACAGTGAGACATATAAAATATTTAGTATTAGATCTTATCCAAACAATACATCCCATAAAAATCCCATGGTACGGATTTGTCGCCTATGCGCCTATATATTTATTGAAAACGGTACGTAAACGTTCGTTATTTTCCATATCAATTAAAGCGGTCGCTCCAATTGGCAGCCGATAGATCAGAAATTTATTGTCATCCTTCTTGTTTATATTTCTTATTTTTTTTTATTTAATTTTATAGTTATTTAATTACATACATAAGTAACCCTATTGTTAAAATGTAGCCATGCTGTGCGCAAATTTAAAGAGTTACAGTCCGGGCGTTGTTAAGTTTATATTATATAGTATTCTTTAAGATTGTAACTTGTGTTTGTGCCTAATAAATAAATAAACATATAGTTGACTCGGAAGAATTTGTTTTATATAGCTCATATATAAAATTCTGACGCGTCAACTCATGCGTCTGTTCTCATCTATTGAATAAATGTGCTGTACTTGTATGTCTATTGTATAGACATAAATTTAGATGAAATCTAATTTAACATTCCCTTAGAGAAGTAGCTGCTTGTAACTGGAAAGTCTTATATCTGTAGGTTTTCACGCATACGAGCCTTTGTTTGTGGACACAGTGCCGACTTATTTACACCATGCTAGAACAAACGGTCAGCTCATTTAAAACAAACAGCGACCGCCTTGAATATTGATTTATCGGGTGCATACAGCTCGCCCGAGAGCGCCCGAGGAATTCTAATGACAGTTTTGCATACAAACAGATTATTTCTGCAACGAACCGTCGGCACATACAATAGAGACACATATCTAGATTACATTTATATGCACTGCCAACATCAAAAGCGCTCACTTGACGCGTATCTTCATTAATGTGCCATGTATTGACGTATTAAATATATACGTGGACTGGATATAGTAATGACTAGGTACTTACTAGCTTTACATTCTTTTATTTTATAAATATTCATTATTGTCATCCTGAGGCAATCCATTGCTAAAGGCACTAAGTTGTACTACATAGTACATATTAAACTTATTTTTTTATGGGATAGGAAGGCAAACGAGCAAGCGTGTCGCCTGATGAAAAGCAATCAACGCCGCCCATAGACATCTGCAACACCTAAGCAATGTAAATGCGTTGCCGGCCTTTGAGATAAGAGTAAGTTTGTTTTTTGAAGGTTTCAATGTTCGAAAAGGTTCGAAAATACCGCTGAAGGTAGCTGCTTACATAGAGTTGTGGTGTGTGAAATGAAGTTTAGAGAAAAACTGTACTAGATCTGCACTGTATTAGATCGCTATTCATCCAAATGGTGAGGATGAAACTTTCCTTTTTGGTGAGTTGTGCAGCGGTACAAATTATTCCGAACAATTTCCCGAAGCAGACTCCATGGTAAAAGCCATAAACGATGCTGAGAGACACGACATTCCTCCACAATGCCGCAATCAAACCGTTGGAGAAGATCCCGGTTATCGACAATTCGAACCACACGACTTTATATACGATTAAGAGGAAGCAGTTGGTATTGTTGGTATTGTTTTCGTAGTGGATAGTCCGATGATGGCACAGATGGTATGATGTAGAACAATTAAGATCTTCAGCAAACAATTTCCATTGATACAAAGGTTTAAACTCACATTAAAACTACTTAAATAATAAAGCTATTCACGGAGTCAGGCGTTATATTACATAAATATATTAATCAGAGATTCAATAACCACCTTGCTGTAACTGCGAAAAAACAAATACGAATTAAACTAGAACCCAACAAAATAGACTCGGTTCTCTTCGGTAGAGTATATAACACCTGGGAATGTCTCGTGTTGAGTCGGAATACCCATCTTGTACCTACGTTATCTAAATGGTGTTGTGTGTATACCGGTTTATATGCACAAAATATTATTTTGAGAATTTGTTCCCAGGTGTTAGCAGGGTAATTTTTGAATTTACATTCATAAAGTGAGGTTAGTAAAGGTTAAACGAAGTTTTATAGTACCTATCGCAGAAGGTATAGTATTAGACAATAGTGGTAGAGCCACGCTGCAGACGAATACTTTGTCAAGAATAGCATAAAATTTGTCTGTAGCACGAATGGGCCGACTCGCCTGGGGAAGTACCACACTCCCGCAAAAAACCGGCGTCTGAGTGGTAGCTTACCTACCGCGCTTCGCACGGTGAGCGGCCGAGTTCTGGAGGCCCAACACCCCCCCTCCTCCCCCTCCCATTCCCACTACCATAATGACACTTTCCTTAAAAGTCGACAACGCTTCCGCACTGCCTATGGCGCTGCGGAAGTCTATTGGCGGCGTTGGTTGCTTCCCATCAGGTGACACGCCTGCTCGTTTGCCTTCCTATCCCATAAAAAAAATAAAAAAGTAAAGGTTATAATAATATTATACATGAATACGTATATGAAAATGATTATGAGGCAAACTTTAATAGTTCGAGGGACATAGTTAAGTTGAACGCCCAATACCATAATTTGGACGACGTAGCAGGGTCACAGTAACGTGTCATTATTGCGAACAAGCCGAGTTCGTGCGCGCCCCGCCGAGTAATATTTTAACGTGTAATGAATGGTTTTGACATTTTTTTTTACTTTCAATAACATCGGTAAATGGCCATCGTTTTATTATGCCCATTTTATTGATTATCTTCATTCGGGTCGTTGGTTATAAATGTTGCAATATAATATAATTAATCTCTTTACTTTTTGTAACAATTTCAATAAAAATGATTAAATAAAAAAAAATATATAGTCTTGTCGAACGTAGTGTGGAACGTCCCCAAGCTAGATGGAGCGATGATCTGCGCATAGCTGGCTGGCAGAAACCTTGCTCGAGGTACAAAGCACTGTTATAACTCTTTGAGTTAGCAAACTGGAGTACGGGACTAGTTACGTTTGTCGGACAACCGATAACTATTGTGGCAGCCGAGTGCTGGAGTAAAGACCGTGTCTTAGTAAATTTAGTGTCGGACGTTCCCAGGCTGATGAGGACCAAAACTGGATGCGTGTAGGCGAAAATCGGTGTAAATGACTTGCCTCGAAGGTCCATGTTGAAGGATTTTAATTTGACTTCGAAGCTGCTTTCAAATGAAAAAAAAACCATTTAAATACTGGGATATAAGGTATATAATTCTCCCTCATTTGTGAGATTGACAATGGTTATTTTTTAACAAGATATATATAAAAATTTATTTATAATTAAATATGGTATTAGATTTGGAATATCGTGTGACTACTATATATATATTATATAAATAAAAACTGAAAACACGACATAATATTTATACATACATATATTGAAATGAGTCAAAGTAGAAACAAAATGAACACTATTCTCAGTTGTTTCAAAATGTGTAGAGAATGAATGAAAGTGTTCTTAAAAAAGGGCATACGAAGCGAAACGAGTGGCATGAGAGGGTCGATCTAGACACGCTTTTGTAGATCAAATAGAAGACGTAGTCAAAGGCGAGGTGCCAACTATGCGAAACTAACATTCATCAGATAAAACAAACTTGAATAACTACAGTGGATAAAATTATAGTATAATAATAATAATAATACTATATTTATTGATCCTTAACAAATTTACAATTTTGTTTCACTGCCTGCTGAACTACGGCAGACAGTTCTCTTCTATGACACTATATCTATATTACATATATTATTCTAATTGCCATTCTTAATATATTTTTACAAAAGACTGAAATATTTTTTTTTTTATTAAATTGATATAAAGTATAATTTTTTAATATATGTATATGAGCCTAATAAGCCTTATTGGGCTCATATATATTATAATATAACATTATACTTTATATCGACAGTTAGATCTAAATATGTTTTGAACGATCGGCCATAACTACTTAATCCATAGGACATTATGTACCATTACTTTATACATAGATAATAAAATTCAATAAGGTATTATATTCTTCAGATAAATAGAATCTGCTCACTATAGATCTCTATAGATCAATGAAGAACTATAAACGAAATTATAAAAACAAAGAACTATAGTTTACAAAAAAAATTAAAAATAAAATGCTTATGTGTGTATGAAACGATAATTTCTATGCGTATTGGATAGTGATTTATATTTTAAAGAATATATATTTTTTTAAATAATGTACTGTCTCCAATTAGCATAGAAATTATCTATTCGCATTATATAGAAAATATCTATCGCAAACGTTACGTTGATTTTTTTACAACATTAGTAAAATACTTAAATATCTCTCTTAAGATATAAGGTCGTATCATTCCTTTTATTAACATAAACCATATTTATCTTACAAGCGTTAGCTAAAATACTTATTTAACGATTCTAGTAGTATTAAAACATAAAAATAACAATCATCAGCAATAGATCAGTTGGTAAATGTCGGCCTTATATCATTACGTCGTGAGTTCGTATCTTCCATTTAACTATTGACGTAAACCTAATCCTAGCACAAGCATTATAAGCTCTCGTTGAAATGATTAACAAAAATGCTAGTAATATTAAAAAGGCTGTTAATCTTCTTATACACCGTAATCACTCGGTGTAAAATACTCTATAAAATTATTGAGAAAGTTTACAATAAGAAGTATACCAGATGCATTATAAGCTAGTTGGATTGTCAAACATTAGTGCTAGTAATATTTAAAACAATATTATATATATATTGTAATGTTCTGTTTAAAAAAAAAGAAAAATCATTGCTAGTCTTCTATTCATTCACATAATAACGCAAACGTAAATGTTAAGTGTAAAGTCTCCTTTAATTTAATATCCAAAATTTTCTTTTCATAAATTTTAATAATACTCGTATATATAATGTAAATCCTTCTTTGGCAGTATGATATGTAAATATTTTTTGTAATGTTGTCTTGTAAAAATAAAAAAAAACATTGAGAATGTTAACAATAAGAAGTATACCGGTCAAGTTCCTAAGCTGTCTAAAGTGTGTTACGCAGACGATCCTGAACTCGATGCACAAGTACCAGCCGAGGTTTCACCTTGTTCGCGCCAACGACATCCTCAAGCTGCCGTACTCCACCTTCAGGACTTATGTGTTCAAGGAGACGGAGTTCATAGCAGTCACGGCCTACCAAAATGAGAAGGTATACTTCAAATCATATTCTGACATGTTTTTATTTATTAATCTATCATCATTACGTTAAGTTATTATTGTATTTTATTACACATCAACGCAAAAAAATCAAACTGCTGTAAATGAAACAGATGTCAAAAAATTTATTACATATTCGGATCAGAAAATACTGCGTCGAATAGTCTAAATCTCACATCTCTACGACCAATAGAAAATGTTGTAGAGCATCGAAACAGAGAATTTTGAGATATCAAATACAATTTTTTCAGAAATATTAAAAGTAGTTTCGGAAAGAATTTTCATTTTGCGGTTTACTCCATTTTCGCTTTTTTACGTCTATATAAAACTATATGTAAAACAAATATGGAAAATATATATAAAAATGTCTTATTTAGCAACGCATACTGAATAAATATGCACTATAAGTAAAATTCGATTGTAATTCCTTCATTCATGGAAAAACATACATTTTATCTTTCTACACTCCTGTTCCATATGAACTGTGCCAAAACTTTTTCCGCCTTGTGTGCAATGCACTAAAAAAGGAATAGACACACAAGTTGTTATGTAGACATAATTGTTAAGAACCATTTTACCACATTCCCCAAAAAAAATAACTTATGTTAAAGGATTCTTAGGCTTAGTTTTCGTGTAAATAAGTATTGAATAATACGTCGGTGGAGTGAGTAGCTTGATAGGTATTAAAAAAACAATTTATTTTTCAGATAACACAGTTGAAAATCGACAACAACCCTTTCGCCAAAGGTTTTCGAGACACGGGCGCTGGCAAAAGAGAGAAGAAGTAAGTATCTAACCTCTGACATTTGGAAAAACTTATAATCTCACCGAATTTTTAGATGAATCAATAAATTTCTATATAATTAAAATAACTGTTGTAGTAGAAGGTTCACGACAAATATTTTACAGAAGAATTCCATTAATTTGACGAGAAATATTTTTCATTTCATCTAAATTTTACAAATCCTTTACCAAAACATGTTAAATCAAAAAAGAAAATAATCATTTTTATACCTGAATATTAAGTAAATATATCATTATGCAAAAAACGACTTAATTCTCAAAAAATTGATTATTTTTCAATTAAAAGTTATTAAAGCTACTATAGTACAAGCAAGACTTAAAGATGAATAAAACCAGCATATTTCTTTCCGTGGGTTTAATGCGAGGTAATTATAGAAGCAAATATCAACAGATCCCCCATCTATAGTATCTACCTATGTAATAAAAATTCATGTGCAATCCCTAATCCTCCTCTCAAATATGGGTTTACAACACCACCTTTGTGAGGATCAAATGGCCGATGACCAACACTATTATGATGACTGTTATGAACAGCTTTTATGTAGACGTTATACGAGGTGACTATGGAAGCACAAACTAATAATAAAGCTACAATTACCCAATCTGCCTACCAAGCGTGGGTATTTCGACAACATCCCTCTTTTGTGAGGTAGGACAATCTCCAGCAGCGACAACATCCCTCTTTGTGAGGTAAGAAAATCTCCAGCAGCAGTGGATTGTTATGACTGTATTGATTGATTTACTGATACTAGTGGCCGTCCAGTGGTTGGCCAAATATTCGACCACTACCTATTTATTATATTTTTTTTATTTAATCTTTCTGCACGCCTCCTTCACATGACTTCTCTCGCCAAATCTCTTATTCCTCCGTGCACGAAATGTGCTTAAAAAGGTGTGGAAAGTTTTTCCTTCGGGTATTAATACATAGATAAAAATTTAAATACATAACGCGAACAGCAAAAGATTAATGACAAGGCAAACCCGACTATATTTTAGTGAAGTGAGCAGCTAACAGAATTAGTACGCTATCTGTGAATCTCTCCAAATTAATTAGGGCATGAGCACCAAAGCGGTCGAATGCAGTCGACAGGCGGGGGTCACCACGCGATCCGGCTTCTACGGACTATTAGAGTAGTAGTTCTTTATTTATGAAATAACAAAGCAAACGAGCAACGGTGTCGCTTGATGGAAAGCAATCAACACTATACATAGACATTTGTTACACCTTAGATTAAACTTTGCAGAAGTGTGGCAGACTTTGAACAAGTATTAGTATCATTATCATCAAAGCATTACAACCGCGGATGGGCCTTAGCCTGGTCCAGTAAATTTTTCTAGTCAGATCTTCGTTTAGCTGTTTCCTTCAACCACGTAGTGATGTGCAGGCACGCCGTACTAGGATCGTTTGGAGGTTCTTCAAATAAAATTCAATCATAAACTTTCTCAATTTATTACTTGATCACACAGATATATTTAATTTTTCGAGACAGAATTACTGTTATCTTATGTTACTCTTATCTTATATACACAGGTTATATAAAAGAACATACCCTTCAATATATTGAAAAAAAATTAATAATTCAAATTAATGAATTACCGAACATTAAAAAAATATGTTTATTTAAAAAGGTTTTATGAATTTAAATTAAAGGTTTTATTACTTTACAATAATAATTCATTACAGTAGGTACCAATATTGTACGGAAAAACCGCTGAATCTAGCTGGTTCCACAGAAATGGAATGAAATTATAAAAAAATGCACCACACTGGACCGCCACTCATACAGATGGTAGCGATGAAACATTTCTTTGTAGAGTTGTGCGGTAGTGGAATTCAGCGGCAGAAATTATTCTAAACTATTCCACGAAGCACATTCCGTGATAAATTATATTGTATAAAAAAATTATAGCTTAAACCTAATGAAGTTGCAATAATTTGCAATGTATAAAATGAAATAAATTTATAAATACGGAGTTAATTTCTTCCCCTAAGTTGTTTTTACGTCAGGATAAGATTTAAAAGAAATGATTTAGCGAAGTATTTGACGTTTTCTTAATGAGCTAATTTAACGAATCATCTTACTTTTTAATTATAAATAAAGTTAACGATAAGGGTTTTATTTTTACTTTTCATTTTCCGTAACATAACACGATGGATTTAATTTATTAGTACCGATATACGAATTAAACAGATATTAAGTAAAGACGGCCGAATTGGTGTGATGAAGATACCACCTTCGGAATCTATTATTACGATTACTACATTGGAAGAAATATACATACACTCCTTTGCAAAAAAACGGGCGGTTTTGATTTTTCTATATTATTGCTAATAATTTAGTTCTAAAGACGATTTAAAAGCCAAACTATGTTCCTAGCACTTAACAAAGAGTCTGGATATGAAAAAAAGTTAATCCCAAACTCGAAGCTTTTGTTTTTTTTAAGAAATAATCCGCGATATATAAGCGACTTTTTACTTTTCGAGGATTTGTTGTTAGAAGGTTATCAGACAACTTAAACTAACTTCTTGTTATTTTTAATAGAATAATTTGTTTGTCGCATCATCCTGCCTTATTGTGACTTAAATCTTTGTGTCTATTGTAATGGCAAAAAAGCTAGTAAAATAATTGCGCTGCTAGAAGAGGGATGTAGCCAATGTTATGTCTTATAGCAGTTAAACATGAATCGTTCACCCGGTCAAATAACCTGTACCTGACACCAAGAGACAGGTTCCATTAAAATAAAGCAAGGTTCTGGGAGAAAACATTGCACACAACTACAAAACGATCGCTTTTTAGTGACTCAGAAGCCCAGACCTTAACCTCATTTAGCAAGTCTGGGACCTCCTAAAAAGGCGAGTATGATCTCTCCAACCACCTCCATAAAACATCAGAGAGCGTAAACGAATGAACTCAGCTGAGGCGTGTTCCCACACATTCCACAGGACACCATCAAAAACCTGGTGGAAAGAACGCCAAGACGATTACACGCCGTAATTGCTAGAAGGGGAGATACTCGTTATTAGTTTTGTTTTTTAAATTAATGTACCATAAAAATACTCGTAGTCTTAATTTCACTATACTCACACAAATGTCCATTTTTACAAGAATCTCTGTTTACATTGCCTAAAACATCGAATGTAGGTTTTAAGTGTTAAAAAATTCTAAAAAAGAAATATCTAGTAATCTAAGCTAATGATATACTAAAAATATTAATATTATGCATAGAAATGCCAATAACTGTAAGGTGCCCGTTTTTTTTGCAAAGGAGTGTATATGTATATGACCTACATGTATAGATTCCAAGTCTGTGTGCCCCGTCAATCCGTCTTGGACAAATATTCATTCCTTATCAAGAATCAACCTTTCAGCCACATTTTGAGCCACAGTTGTGAAAAATGAATTAATTAACATTTTTAGTAAAACGTATAAATATATATTACTAACAATTAAAACTATATTTAATAATCGTATATATACGTACATACAGGTTCGTTAGTAATACACTTTCGGTCCTTTAATATACAGGTTTAACTCATTGTCGTAGATTTGCGATTATGGTGCCCCTAGTCGACACCCAACACGGCCGGGCGTCGTTGAAAATTCAAATTAACCAATCCGGCGCCTCCTTATCCATGTTCTGCTTAAACATGGCGGGGTGCCGCTGGAAACGGCGGAGTCATTGGACTTGGCGCGTTTTTCCTAACGTCTTTAGCGTGCAAGGAAGAAAATTGGATTTCCGCGATAAAATCGACTCAAGTTTTTTCCGGAGCGTAATTTGCTCTAACTACCGCAGGGGACGGTGGTTTCAAGTTTATTTCAAATTCAAGCTCAAACTCAATTAATGGAGAGACAATGAACGAATACAGAGAGAAAATCGCATTCGTTGTACGAGATATCGATGTTCTGTATCAAATACAAATTACAGTATATTTATCATACAAATAGCGATTACTTGTTTATACAATTAACATATTAGACAGATGTATATCATGGATCCAATATTGTTAATTTAGTAATATATCGTAGTTCTGTTCTCGCTTATACTTAATTATTACGCACAGAATTAAAAAGAAGCTAATCAGATAAAAAAATCATTTCCAAAAAGGGATATGATTTTGATAGTGGTTATTGTTTATCCAAATATGACTGTAATATGAAATAATGATTTAAAATGATAAAATGATAATCTCGAATATCTTTAGGATTAAGATAAACTGTAATCAACATATTTTAGAAAAAATTACGTAACCAAAAACAAAATATAATTTTTCTTTCTCATTCCTTCATAACAATATAATAGTTACGATTTTTATAATTTTAATATATTACCCAATTTAAGAAAAAACCTGAAAGAGGCAACTTAAATGCGTTTATTCGATAAAAGTTAAAAGGAAACGCAAAGTAAATGATTATTATTATAGATATGTATATTAAACGAGAAACATTTATTATTTCCAGTTACTTACTGTGTCATCTTTCTACACGTGGTAATTTAAAAACACACGTCAGAGACAATCTTTAATTCGCTTATTTAGCATTTTGCGCCGGAACCGGCCATGTCGCAGCTTCCGAATTACAGGGCGCCGCGATAACCGGACGGCGGAAACTCATCTTTTCAAAATGGCCGCCGACCGGAAGCTTGGGAAACGTGAGCGTTTTGACAAATGCCGCGCTCGTGAAAAGCGAGGACACATGCCGCGCATATCTCATCGTTTCCTTTTGTCCCATGTAGGCACAACACACGTTATAAAATTTTAAACGAGATAATTCTACGCAAATATATTTCGGAAAATATTTAACGAAATAGAAAACTGTAATATATTTATGTTTCAATTAAAGTCAGCATAGAATTATTGTTTTTATAACATTAGGTAAATGACTTGAATAGGCCTGCCATTTTTACATCCATTTTTATATAGTAGGTTTATCGAACAAATAAAAAAAAGAAAAATTTTGAAAGAACAAAATATACTTTGCATTCCTGTAATAATTACTGACAACAAATCCATATAAGTGCAAAAAGTATGGGGCGTGCATAAAGTAGAAACTAGATACGTCAGGCATACGGCAGGCACTAAGATCAGGTAGGCTAGATGGCCAATATTGCTGCAGGCGCAGATTTTAATGTTAATTATTAACGAATATAAACATGATTTGTTCATACTATTTGTTATTTTTGAATTATATTTATTACAATTTCTCATAATGACTTTACTAATAGCATTTTAGTCTATATTCTTTTTTTTCTTTTATTTCTATATTCTTATATAAGAAAAACAGTGGGGAAGAAATAATATACCTACAAGGGGCATAGTACGCAATTTTAAGTACTGAAACATACACTTGTGTATTAAGCTAATAGGATGAAAACAATAAACACACACTCTGGGAACGGATACATCAATATCCTATTGCGGATTATAAATAGTATTATGTTATTACACAGAAATGTCAAGCAAATATATACAGTTAATAACTTGAAAAAATGTAGGTACTTATCTACTTTCAAGGTTTTTAGTTATTCTGAACGATCGTTCATTTACGTATCTCATGAATCTTAACTAATTATATTGTAGATTGTTTTGTTCTTGTTGTAACCTTTCAATTAAAACTTTACACCCTGATGAGCAAACTGTCGCACGTATGAGTGACAGAGATGACGCTCTACAAAGCCAAAGACCATGACCGTTAATCTCTTTCTAAAGCTCTATATGTAATTTTTATATCATAGGAAGGCATACAAACAAGCGTGTCTGCTGTTGGAAAGCAAATAACGCCACCCATGGACATTTTAATACTATTGGCAATGCAGAAGCGTTGTAAGCCTTTGAGATATGCGTACGCTCATTTTTTCAAGGTTCCAATATCGTACAGTTCCACAGAGCGGTGATGCATGGAAAAAAGTTTCAAGAAAAACGTATAGTAATAGCACCATCCATCCAGATGCGCGATGATACTTTTCTTGAAATGTACATATATTTATCCTATAAAATGTGGTGAACCTACTGTTGAGTTATTGTCTACTCTGTGGCATTCGGTCCGAGACCGCGTCTACATTCGCAAAGGTCAACTTTGTGGATGCCCACCGCACCGTGAAGCCGTCACAGACACAGCCGCACCATAATTGAGCGTTTTAACACAATTTTTCGCAATTTTACGAATAAAATTTTTAATGAAAATAAAATGCGTATACTGAAAATGTAAAGATACTAAGGAGCTGAATAATAATCAGTGCGCCCTTTTATCTGTAAGTATAATGCAATCTTCTTCTACTTGACTTGCGAAGGTTGGCAGCCAATTCAGCACAACTGTCCTCCTCCTTCGCGAGATGCAGCAGTTCTGGAGCACTTGCTATCACGGTCCACTCCCTGATATTACGTAGCTAAGTCTTTCTTTTTCGACCAAATTGTCTTTTGACCGCAATTTTTCCCATCATGATCAGTTGCAGCAACTTGTACCTGTCATGTCTCATGATATGATCCAGGTAAACAAATAATATAATACATACATCGCATTAATTTTATATTTTTGGGCCGACACTGAGCATGTAGCCTTTCCATTTTTGGGAAATGGACATTAACTTACCACGCTCGGACTCGGAATAAATAACTATACGTCACACATATATTTATCCCAATATTTCCTATATTTTAAACCTGACTTGGCATTCCATAACTCACATTCTTTAACTGGTAATCTTGGACTGAACAGACATTGACAGAATGTCTCAATGTGTACTGATTATAATAATATAGGTTATCGTAGAAACAGCTTAATGATTTTTCTAATTTTTCCAATATATCCTATATTTCTGCAATTTGGCGAGATCTCCCGTTTTTACGTAAATCAAGCTATAATACTTCACATTCAAAACAAAAAGTTAAAACGGAACCATTTCTTGGGTTAAGCTATCATATAACTGATGAATTTTCAAACTGCGTATAAAATTAGTCTCATATATAAATCAATACTAATCAATGGTATTTTTTATTTGTTTGCATATTCGCACTGGTATAAATTTCGTTCGAACAAATGAAGGAAAATAAAGAAAGATGTACAGTCAAACTTACATTGTTAAGATCCGCGAACACAAATCAGAAAAATAATATTATTTGTTTACGAAGCAGTGTATAGAGAATGACAAGTCTAATTCTTACCGAGAAACTGCCGACATCGAATCTTTCACTTCATTATGGTTGGCAACTTAAACAACGTCAAACATTCACAACCATTTTTCACTATAAATACAACCAACGCATTTCGCCTCACACTAGGCATCCTTAGTTGTAGTGGACTCTTAAAAGATATAATTTACGAATTCTTCATGTTTTAGTGCTTACCTAACTAACGAAGGGTGACAGAAAATTCAGGACAACTGACTCCGCCTTAAGCGAGATGAAACTGCGACAGAACTCGCAATCTCTGTCCACGCCCTGATATTTCATTCTCCGATTTAACAATAAAAATCTAAAGTACGAAGAACATAAAAACTATTACAGTAGAAATTTTAAAAACGTCGGTGAAATCGCCCCGCACAATCCAACCACAACTTTGCGATTTTTACTGCATCCTAGATATTCAACAAAGCTATTTCGATTTTATGAACTCCCGGTGTTTGGCAGCAATTTCATTTGTTGTCGGAAAATTCCACTGTTATTCCGTATAAATACTAGTAAGGTATCTAAGATTTGTTATAAATAAAGTAATTGTATGGTCAACACTCTTTTACCGTATAACTTATATTAGGAAAACAAGGAAAATGTGTATTTTTATGTCTGTCCGACATATATAAAAGTAAGTTTTGGTAACTATTTAAGTAACAATATGTCACGCACAATTTTCTTTTCCCGACTCAGTGTGATCACTCGCCAATCATTTGCTAGGACATCATCAATCAGTAAATTTAGCGTCATTTCGTATATATAAATAGAAAGAGACCAAATGATGCTGAAGTTTTTAAGAAAGGCCAAGTCAAGAGTACCCTTAATCGGCGGGCTTCATGAGGAGAATAATGAGTGTGAAGAAAGCAAGGGAAGTATGCCGAGATCTCTGCCTACCCCTACAGAAGACTACGGAAAATATGTATGTAGATAAAGACAAATAGTAAACCGAAATGACAATACACTAATCACGTTTATCAAAGAATCCACAATAGTTGAAGTATCGTTACAGTAGAGATCGTGTCTTGGCAAATATAGTCTGGGACATCCTCCGGCTAAGTGTAGCGAGGATCTGCTTAACTGGCAAAGATGCGTGTAATTGAAGATCGGCTAGGTGGCGCGCCTTGGGCGGCCTTTGTCCAGCAGTGGACTGCGTGGGTTGGTAATGATGCCTTACATTTGGAAATTATTGAAATTATTGGTTATGACATGTTACAGATGATGAATCTTTCTTATCGTTTTTTATATAGCTTATATGCTTCTAGAGGAATGGACATTACCGCTTTATAAAGTTTGATTTCACAGGAAATTTATTAACTTGCCCAATTTTTTTGAAAACATGCTTTAGAAGACTAGGGCACGGGAATCAAAACACCTTTTTAATACACTGCCCTTGTCTTCCCGACGACAATAGATTCAATAAAAAGCTTCCTCTCTGAGGGGTCTCCGGCTAACTGCATCGCTTTAGGGATAAAAATTTGGTGAAATTACAAGGCGAGCTACCCCAGCGTCGTACAGTTTACGTTGTAACACGAACACCCTAATACACGCGGTTTAACTAAGGGCTGTCAAATTTATATATGATTAATTTTTATCTCTGACTTATAATTGATACTCTTTCCATTCAAATGGAAGAAATGTCTTGGGAAAATAAAGTTACCAACAAAGAAGAAATAAACAGAATTAAAGAAAAACTACTATATTAACTATATATACAGAGATAATATACGCAACAGGCAATTTTAACAGCACATTTATCGTGACAGCATTATTTTAAATATCATACAAAAAACAAGCCTAAAAGACCTATGTCACTGCGGATGTCTATGGGTGGCGTTGATTGCTGTCCATCAGGTGGCACGCCTGCTCGTTTGCCTTCCTATCTCAAAAAAAAGCATAACTTAACGAAGAAGGAAAAAGGAGAAACAAGAAGAAAGATTCACAAAGAAACAGCAAGGAAGAAAGATTCACAGGAAACGGCAAGTCATATAGACAATTGAAATTGGGGAAATTTACTAATTGCTACATTGATAAGTGCTGAGCACTGAAGTTATAAACTTTTTCTTGTTAGCATAACTACTAATAAATACTAATAAATATAATCTAGGAGTACATAATATACTCATAATTGGTTGACAAGTTCTAAAATTATCGACTACGATGATATAGCCATATTTGAAGTTCAAATATGTCGAAAACACATCTTCAGAAAAAATTATTAAGTTAGATTGCTCGAAGATATGGCCGCACCTTCCTAATTATTTGACTCCACTAATTATAAATATTTCATCAAATTGTGAACCATATCGCAAAATATTTTCCAATTAGAGATAAACTATATATAGATTATAGTGAGATAAACATCAATACAACAATAATATTCCCTGCTTGACATTGGATTTCCTCAATAATCACTGATGTTGCCTGATCATTAGATTGTGGAGATTACACAAGTTTGAAGAGAAGTAGGGGATCAAAGAGTAATTATTATGTTTATTACTCAGGTAGACGCTGTTCCAAATCTACTGATACTTGCTTCCAAATAAAAAAATCGCCTCATACGATATCCACAAGAAAAATAATAAATTGGGCGTATTGTTCTATGCCGAAAACTAAACAGCATTTAATTATTGTTAAATGTTATAAATTATAACAAAAGTGCTTGTTTTGATTTTAATTTCTTTAAATTCTTCATAAATTATTGCCACCCCTACATTAAACAGGGATGGAGAAAATTAAATTCTATCAGTCGGCGATGAGACAAGTTAATAAAATAAATTTAGCACTGGGCCCCGGTAATCAGAGGCCCCGGTTCTGTGGGACGAAGATGCGACCGTATTTAGGGGTCTGTAAAACAATGCCTACTATAAAGAGTTGTTTGTTTTTCGCGGCGACAGAAGGCAAATAATTGCCCTCGCTTTGTGGCTTTAGGGGTGACTGTATTAAATCTTTCGAACGTTTAACTTTCACATATCTCTTTTGTTTCTTGTCTTTATTGATATATATGTATGTAAGTAAAATTATAAGATAAAACTAGATTGCGTTTTCATTACTTTCGTGGCTTTCCTAGCGGCACATTGAGTGGCGATCCAGTACCGTGTTTTTTTTTTCTTGAAACTTCATTCCGCGCATCACGTCTCCGTGGTACCAGCTACCTTCTAACAGCGACAATTTCGTATAAAAACAAACCTACACGTTTCTCAAAAATGGGCAACGATTCTGCTACGGTGCTATTCTGGTGTTGTGGAAGTCTATGGGCGGCCCAGTATTTTTCCATTTGTCGACACGTTCTTATGTTCATTAAATTTTGTTTCATTAAATTTACTCGGTAATTTACTCGACATTGTTATAATATTTTTCATCGCCCATATTTTTAAACTTAATATATTTTACTTATTATGCTTGGTACATGGACTTTCCATATCTAGAGAAACAAATAATAACAAAAAACGCTTGTTCAAGGCGGATGTGTATCCAACCTCGAAATAAATATCTATATACCATACATATGTATATTTATCCCAACGGGGATAAATATACATATGTATTAAAATCCGAGACCATTGACTCCGTAAGCAGCAGCCCCGCTAGTCAATCAGTCATTCAATTATATGGTAGGAAATAGACGTCATACAATTCTAGATTTCGGTGGCAAATTTTTAGTGGTAGAGCCACGCTGCAGACGAATACTTTGTCAAGAATAGCATATTATTTGTCAGTAGCATGAATGGGCCGGCTCGCCCGGGAAATACCGCAATAAACCGACGTCTGAGTGGTAGCTTAGCTTAGCACTTCGTACCGCTGCTCGGCTTGAGTTCCGGGGACCCAACACCCTGCCCCTCCCACTCCCATAATGTCAGTGCCTACCTATGGCGCTACGGATGTCTTTAGGCGGCGTTGATTGCTTTCCATCAGATGACACGCCTACTCGTTTGCCTTTCTATCCCATAAAAAAAGATATTGAAACCAGTAAAACTCTTTCCTTTAAATCGGATATTCACCGAAAACATATTTTTCACTTTTCACCCGGTTTAAAGTCCATGCGTCTGCAAAAGGGCGCCGATTCGAGCTACGGCACTATCATTAGGAAATGATTAACCTTTCGGCGGTCGGGGGTGGCGTCGGTCCATTACCCGAAATGTCAAACGTTTGACGCCCTCAAAGAAACGCTGTAGTCCAAACGGTTATTTTAAATTCAAAAGGTCCGGAATGTGTAACAATATAACTTAAAAATAAAGAGTTGTATTTGATATTTTAAATTATATCTTCTGGGGATAAATTGTTTCAACTGATCATGATGGGAAAAGTCGCGTAAAACTTGAGAATATAAAACTAGAGATTGCCTTTATGTCTCTGAAAGCGGTTGGCCGTTATAGGCGACTTCTTTATATACAGATTTCACTGTATTTTAACAACTGAATGTTGTATATAGAGTAACTATGTATGTAAGAGCAATGCTTTAATAAGTCGACGCAAATTGAGTAGCGAATGCTCTCGATTCGTACCGATGCACAATTGACAATTGATCACTTATGTGTACAAACATTATGTAGTCTTTATGTACCGCAGTATATAATCGATCCGATTGTGAGACGTTTCATAAATGGTTTATGTAAAACACGGCACAACAATTATTCATATATTTGTAAATACGTAAATAATCTAATCTATATAAAAGGACTATTTTTTCACAGTCCATATACCTCTGTTGGACACAGACATTTCTAGATAAATCAACATGAATCCACTATGCTTGTTCACGGTGGAGTGGCAGGGCGTTCAGACTCTGAATAAGTACTTGAAGTCTTATACATACATATATTTCCCCCGATGCCGAAATAACTCTACACGTACCTAAAAGGTCGGCAACGCTTCCGTGACTCCTGCGGTGTCGCGGTTGACTGTGGGCGGCGTTGATTGCTTTCCATCAGGCGACACGCTTCCTCGTTTGCCCTCCATCCCATAAAAAAATTAAATAAATAAAAAATAGAATCTGCGACTATTAATTCTGAAAGTAGCAGCTGAAAGCCAATTATATCATTTATTTTGAATACAGTGTAATGGTTTTATGTTGCTCTACATACATATACCCACATATTCATGTATTTATTTTACGCAATAAGTAGGTAGTCGGTTAAATAAGTAATCTAATAATAAGTGACTAAAGCCACCTATCTAATCTGGAAAATCTATCTAGAAAATCCATCGTTACATTCCTTGGAGTCAAATGTGAACAATAGAAAAGGGGAGGGAGTTAAAAATAGTTACAGCCAACGGGCTTCCGGCTTTCAACACTAACTAAACAAAACGTTGTATGAAGCTATCAGTTAGAAGTCAATTTTCTGTGAGACTGGTAAGTCCCCATACCAACCAGCCCTTTCTCTCTGTGAATACAGACAAAAATTTACAAAAGTTTCTTAATATTTTGAAAATTTCGCGTGTAGATCACACGCTGTGCTTTGCTTTGCTGTTGCGCTGACTGTGCTTTCTTCGTGTTTGTAAACTTTCTCTTTCAATATATATTTTTAATAAGCTTAGATGATCCCATGATTTAAAGCAATCAACGTCGCCCATAGGTATATGCAATACCTGCTAGAGACTTAATAAAAGCGTTCATGGCTTTTGAGAAATGTGCAGGCTAGCTTTTTGAAGATTCCAATATCGAAACGGTTTGAAAATGTCGCTGAAAGTAGCTGATAACTTGCCACGAGTCTCTTATTAAAAAATGTATAGTGAAATCGAACTAAACAGAAATATTTCTCTCCGTTGCCCTATTTCAATAACTTTACTTGCATTTCTTGAAAAAATTAACCAAAAAGGCCCGTTAAATGAATTACCCAAAAATAGAGATTTCTGTTCTTGGTTCTGCAAACCTATATTTTAGCGAAATAATACCACATTTCAATCAAACAATAATTGTTGTGAACCGTCTATTTTCACTAAATTTGTAAAAATTATTATATATAGTATTATTAATTATAATTGTAATAATTGTAATATTAAATTTATATATGTACCATACATATCTTTTTTTACTTAATACTCACTTTTTTGCATTATGTATATAATTATCAAGAATTATAAATTATCTAGTGTTATATTATTTAATATTAATATATTATTATATAAATATTTTATTTAATATTAAAATTAAATAACCTACACAACAACAATATTTATACATATTATTTTTCTGCAAATATTTTTGTCCAATGTTATGTATAAAATTTCTTAAAGATAACACGAGTAGTCTGTCCGTGTATCGCAGGCAGGCGCTCCTGACGGCACGCACTGACACCCGGGAGGATGACGACGAGAGGCCGCTGGACGTTGGAGGACCCTCCAGCCCCCCACCGGCACCGTCCACTCAGCACACCTCCAGCTGTTAGTACATTAATTATCCAGATTAGTTAAACAACATAAATTTCGCTGTTTTTTTTTTTGATAAATTATTCTCGTCTGACCTGGAGATGGAAAAGGTCACACGGAAACCCACCGCTAAGACGTCTAAGTGGACAGGAATTAGCCCGAAATGTAAAGAAATTGGCGGACAATACAGCCAATATCGAGGAGAATTACTTTCTGTATATACTTTCAGTGAGCATACATGCCAATCACCTCAAGTGTGAGGTCCAGATATATATTATTCTTGTTTCGAGATTCTCGTCATACGAAACTTTCTTATGTCTCTTAATATCCACCATAAATATCCACTATTATAAAGGAGATATTAAGTAATATGATCTCCCATCAATCAGCCAAGATTGACAAGTGTAATAAATCTTCTACGTATTATATACGTGTTAACCTGATCAATTATATTATAGATACGATATACTTGACTAGAATATTTAATTATTATAAACTAGCTTATCAAAATGAAGAAAACTCAAGGAATCTCGTTATGATAAAATTCAATACACATCGTATAATTTTTATTAAAACTTGTTCATTAAATAATAAAATTTTGTAATGATTGTGAAGATACATAAATTTAAAATTTCTTATTCTTTTGCAGCTTGGTTCAGCTCGGGAGGTGGTGGGGACTCTGGTGCAGAGGAAGCCGGATCTGACTCATCGTGTTCGGGCGGCGCACGCGCTTCCTCACCTCCTGCGGGACCTTCGCGCCCCTCCCCTGCACCTGACGTATCCCTCGGCCCGCCGGTTCAACCTCCTCTACTTCCTTACCTCTATCCCCCCTCACTGTATCCTCCACCGTTCTTCCCGCCTCACCAAATGCCACCGGGACTATTGTTCAATCTTCATCCACTACTACAACAGTACTCCTTGCCGCCACCGCCTGCGCCACCTGCCCCTGCCCCTGCACCTTCGTTAAGCAAAACCCATAGGTTTGCTCCTTACGCATTGCCCGGACTAGGATCGGCATTCGAACAAGTCGCCCCGCGAGCGAGGAGTCTTAGCTCGTCACCGGCCCGTCCTCGAGTGGGATCTCCCCCTACGCGGGCAGCATCCGCGGACCCACCGCCTGATGCGCCAACATCCACCACGACATCCACCGCCGCGATTCCCCCAGCGTCCGATCTCAAAAGCATCGAGCGCATGGTGAACGGCCTGGACGTCGAGACTCAGGACTGACTGAGTTGCCGCACTGTACATAGCGTGTATTTATATCTTTGTGGCGCCGACCGCTTCGCACCAAAAAAGGACACTGGAGCGGCCGCGGCGCCCTTTTGTATCGTTCCTATTTTGTTTTTTCTGTCAAGTTCAATTCGGGTCGATATTCGTATTGATTGTAAATAATTAAGCTTAACCCTAGGAGGTGGGTGCCACGCCACGAGGCGGCATCCACACTCAGTTGCTCACAGCACTCGTCGAGTGCACCCTCGCCCGAAACGTGGTTCTATTTCAGCCATCAATATTTATCTTTACTTTAAACATTAATAAGTATTGATTGTTATATAAAGAAATATTATTTTCCAATTTTCAATTAATCGTTAGATTTATTGTTACTATTGTTTAGCTATGGTCTATTAAGATTGTTGTTATAAAAATATAACTAGAGAACATTTAAATCATGCTTATTTTTATTTCAGTCATCAAAATATATTTTTTATTTACAAAATAAATAAACTATAGTTAAACAACATGTATAAAATATTATGTTTATTATTATTATTATTTTATTAAATCAGTTATTGTCTATGGTTGTTGTAGAAGCACTTCGGTAAATCTGTTCACTGCAAATTCGCCTACACAATTGCACCCAATCGAATTGAGAGTTAAATTAAAAATAATTTGTTGGTTTGTGAAATTTTTTTATGACCGGCTCTAACAACCATAGTGAGATTATAAAATTACATACTTGTCTTTTCGTTGTTGTGTACACATAACTATTATTCGAAAAATAATTTCAAGTGTCTTGAAATTTACAAGTCAGCTTATAACACTATGTTTTGAAAATATAATGACTTTTCTACAAAAACTTGCTATGGACAATTACAATCTGTAATATTGCTATTACAGTCAATTTATAAAGTCACGATACACATTTTTATTTCATTTCATTTCACTTGTACGCCTTACTAAACAATATACAGATAATAACATAATGACATTATGAAAATGCAATAAAAATACAGCGTCATTGTGTAAATTGGCGGGAAAAATCCATTTACATACATAGCTATATCTCTAAATAGGTCACAAAAATTATTAATTTCACAAACTTTAACAAAATACATAATTTTTTAATGGTTGCCTATAAAACATCATTACGTACTATGCTCTCTTGCGTTCTTTAGAGCAAACGCGGGAATATTTTTACACTTTTACATTTATCAGTGGCCATATTGCAGTGTTCGGACTTCGGTGTTGATTGTCCCCGTGACACACGTAGTATGACTCTAGTATTCACATTAGATTCCACTCCAATAGCAATAGGTATAACACATTTTCCGGCGTGATGGGTATGTTAACGCGTCATTTAAAAATATCGTCATTTATAAAACTGTATAAGTAGTCAAATAAGTATCATGCTTGTTTCCTTAGCCATCTTTTAAACTTATGATTGATGGGTAAATTAGTATTTTTTAATATAAGTGCATATTATTTAATTAAATTTACCTAATTGATAAATAATTCGAAACATTCTTCCGAAAAAAAATTACTTTTTCATAAAGCTGTGGCCAATTTACCAATACTTGCTTTTGTATATATTTCCTAAATATTATATAAAAGATCCAACTTAAATCTTTAAGTTCTCCTTGGAGCTGAAATAAGAGTACTAAATAAAATAAAACTGTTTAAAGTGCGGATTATGCAGCCAGCATTTTAAACATTAAAGTTTGAAAACGCAGCGCATTATATGACCACGAGTCTACTCGCTGTAAGTTTGTATAAACTTGCATATCGTTGACCGCCTTTGAGGAAGTTGATAAAGTGCGGAATAATTGAGAGTACTTCCAGAAAAGCCGCCTCTGACGTCACTACACACCCATTCCGCCGGACGGAACTAATTGATTCGTTTCATTCCCCACTTTCATAGAATAATAAAGTAATTAAATAATAATCGCTTTATTTTGTAAATACAATTTGTAAGGTATATTTACGTATTTACTAATAGACATATTTTGAAAATATGTTTTGTCAATTGTGCTGTGAGGTACGCGTGCGTTTAATTGATGCATTCAGATACAATAACAATTATAAAACTCACTTCAATTGGTCTCTTACATCTTACAGTTATTATTCGCCATTATATAAAATTGTTAAAAACAAAATTTTAACATTCAATATTGAGAATGCAGAAACTGAACGCACCTAAACGATTGATAAAAGTCTAACTCTAAGTTAAAAGTTTGTAATATATAGTTGATAAATATGTAGTTAAAATACAAAATATATAATTATAAATGAATATAATTTTCCATGGAATTCATTAAATTTAAGCACATTAAAAGTTTAACTCGAAATAGATATACGTAAAACGCAGTTAAATGTTTTTCTTTCCTCTGTGGATCTAACACGGTGACTCAAGTCGCGATAAAAGTATGTTAATTTGGCACTTTTCTACAAGAAAGTCAGGCAAAATTGTTGCTTCTTGGTATTACCAAAAGACTGTACATTTGACAGCTGTAATTGAGAACTATTCAATAAAATATATAGATAAATCTATTGACAAAATGAATAATTGTTTCATTTCTTTGAAACCCTTTCACCAGGTGTAAACAGTCGTTACAAGTAAGAAAAAATAGTGTATGAAAGCTAATTAAAAATTAAAATGATGAAGATTTTCCTCAAAGTAGAAGAATAGAATAGAAGATATAGAAGATTTTCCACAAGTAACGCAAGCAGTAAAGTAAGCAGAACTTAGCTAAGATCCGCGACAAGCAAATTCCTCGTAAATCCACTTCTTCCAGTATAAAACACGCATTATTATTTTTCTGTTTTAATTTGCTTGTCGTAGATCTAGCTTAGTAAAAGTTCTGACTGTCCACATAATTAAGGTGATCTATTTTTTTTACTTTTACTAGCGGTAATCCGCTAGTAAAAGTAAACTTTTTACTAGCGGAAATTAAAACTGATAATCACAAAACACACAACGAATTAAATACATATTCAATTCTCTGGTCAAAATTAGCCACAAAATTTAAAAATCACCAAGTAAAAGACAAATGACCGAATTGTGGCAATGATCGCGGGTTCGATTTCCGCATCGAGATAAGTACACATATTTTTTTCAACAAAATAATGGAAGGTTAAGAAGGAGGTAACAGAAGGGCAAAGAACCAACTTCTTTGCCTTCGCGTCTCAATAACGTAAGCGAATAAAAAACAGGACCATTAATGATACAGACAAAAATTTGTCAAACAGAAGTTGGCATTTTGATTTTTTTTATTCAGGAGCTTTACTCTACCACAAAAGTTTTATACAAAATATCATTAACAAGCTTTATTTTTTTTTTAGTAATTATAACAGAATACAACAATTTAAATGACATAATTCCTGTTAAAATATACGAGTATGTATTCTTAAACTAGTTAATATAGTAAGTTATCTTCGGTTTCAAGATGTCAATTTGTTCCCCAAAAAGAAATGTATAGAAACGAAGAAAAGGGTCACCTGATAACAAGCAATAATCGCTGCCCATGGGTATCTGCAATATGAAGGATGGAATACCTCAGGATAAGGGTGTGATTAAATGGGAGGGGAAAGAATCAAACGGTAAGGGAAGACAAGAGATAGAAATCCGGATGCCAGCTTTCTATTCCGGAGCCGGCCTATTCATACATGGATTTCCCACTATTAAGCTTTCTTGAAGTGCTTGCACAACCCTATAATAGCTAGCATATTACAGTTAAGAAACAACATGTCGCATTGAATAAGAGCCAATGGCAGATGCCAACTTTTGCGGCTATACCCAGTATAGCATACTCGCCAGTAAAGCGTAAATACTAGGACACTGCAGAAATACAACTGAATTTAATATACTAATAACGTCTGATCTGATTTTATAAAACCTTTGAATATTTATGAAATAAAAAGGAATTTATTCTTAAGAACTTACAAGAATGACCTAAAAATTAATTTTTAGTAGGTGTGAAATGTTATTGCCTGCTTGAAAATCGCTCGCCCTGAGAATTACTGGCAAAACCTCGATAGTTTCTTCACAAATTTCAAAGTTTAAAAAACATTTTTGGGTATAGTTTTAGAAGTAGGTAGTCCGAATCGATCATCTTATTATATTTCCTAGGATTCATCGTCTTTATATAGCCATAACAATCCACAAATGAACATTAGCCTCTCTCAACATTGGAAGGTATCGACGTGATCCCTACGCTTAGCGAGCGGAGTGGGGATTATAGTTATTTTTTTATTCTCAGGTAAACGCAGCTCATTAATATTTGCTTACTTGTTATAATTTATTTATTATTAAATAAATAACAATATATTAAAACACACGAGTAGATTACTGAATTAATTTATAATGATTTCAGTCTCTTCATTTTATGCGATCTTTATGGACCCGCCATGACGTAAGTAGGTGTAAGATTTTTCAATAAAAACGCAACAAAAGGCAAACTTTACTATCTAGCCTCTTCGATCGAGGCCGTGACAGAAGTACAGAACATAAAAGCCTTTTTTTCCCCCTACAATTACCGTACATAACAAGCTTCATGATCCAAACAACAATAATTGGAGGCGCTCCCAACACTAAAGCCGTGGACACACAGATGTAATCTCGGCGTGCGCTCGCAAGGTGTCACGTACGTAATTGCGTTCGCTATCAGATCTCAAACGCGCTATTCGCCCACTTTGTGTATTTGTATGCTAAACTAGTTTTTCGTGGCGACTAGGCGAGTGATAACGTTGAATAAGGTGCAACGCAAAACTCCGCAGATGTACGATAAAAAGTAAGTAAGGACCAGTGTCACAAGTGGCGCGCTGCTAGATTGATTAACTACTAAGATTGGGAGCTGGTTTGAGGTTCATTCATACCCGACGAGATTTGGGTGTGTAATGAGGACTATTTTGTTAGAGTTCCGATCTTTATCAAATCCCAGATTTTAAAACGAAGGTATAATATGTTTGTTATCTGTGACGGAATTTGAGATTGAAATATAAAAGTATTAGACCATACATACATTTAAAACGTTAAGAATTTTAAAAATTAAATTTACATATTTTAGTAGATCATAATTGAAAGAAAACAAAAAATTACAAATATTTTTGTGACGGGTTTAAAACTTTTATCTACTTATGTATAATCAATTATTACCTCTCCAAAAATATCCCTCAAATTCAAATTTTCTTGCCGTTTAACACGAAAACTAATGAAGTATTATGTTTATACGCTACGTAAAAACATGCATTTGATTAAACCAGCGATAACAGTATTATAAATAATAAAAAATACTTTAAATACACATACTTAAAATGCGTGTAGTGTAAAATGACTTCATTTAATTTTATCTATTTCAATTCAGTTGATTATGAAAAGTGATATTTAATGACAATAAAATTTCCTTTAAAAAAAATTGAAGCATATATTCACAACCTTCCAAAGAAGTATCCGATATAAATTCGGCTAGTGTGCGCAGGCTTATTATTTATTTTTGTGCCAAAAGAAATAGAAATAATAAACAAAAGAAAAAATAAAATATAATACAAAGTCACTACTTAGTTATGTTACGAAAAAATATTATATCTTTCTTCAATCATATCTTTCAGCAATCCTGTTATTGAAGACTAACATGGAGAAACAATTTTTCCTAACTTTGTAACAGCCAACTTATTTAATTATCTATACTTATCTCAATAAAATATGAAAATTTACTTTAAATACAAAAATCCGAAATGTATTTTAAACGGTAATAATGTAATTAGTTAGACGTTGTACTTTAATCATTATAAGATCGTTGCATCAATTCTATATACCATTAAATTAGCCCGACCGTATTTTCCTAATACATACGTTTATTAATTTAATATGGTTATTAATTTGATAAAGTTTAAGTTTAAAGCATTTAAAATCTTTCTTTTAAAATATGTTTACAAGAGAATAAATGTGAATAAAGTGAACGCACGCTGAATAAAGTGTTAATAGTATAACACATGCGTTAAACCCACGCATCATTCATATTACTTAAAACAGGAAATATAAACATTCAAGAAACTCGCACGCAAATCACAAGAATCTCATGATGCAGTAGTAAACCTCTCGACTAGTTAGCACGTCACAACGTCCAGTACATAATCCACATTATCGCAGCGTTATCGCTCGCACGTGTGTACAACTCTCAACTTACAGCTCCAAGGAGAGAATTATCACGATCGAAGCGATAATCGCGCTGAGAGGATTGCGTAGGATACTGATAGGGTACACTTTGTAATTTTGTCATCATTTTTCTTAAGTGTTTTTCTTTGTACTTTAAAGTGCTGTTTTTCAATACATATTCAATTGCAAAACATACAATAATATTGACAACAACCTGTCTTCGACCTTTGTCCTATCTGTACTCTCTTACGGCGCCGAAACGTGGACTTTGACAGTCGGTCTGCTTCACAAGCTCAGAGTCGCTCAGAGAGGTATGGAAAAAGCTATACTCGGAGTTTCTCTGATAGATATGATTCGGAATCAACAAATCCGCCAGAGAACGTTTGGCGGAAGGCCGAGAATGGTTGGAGCAAACGAGTGCTGGAGTGGAGACCGCGTCTCGGTAAACGTAGTGTGGGACGCCCCCCGGTTAGATGGTGCGACGATCTGCGTAGGAAGTCTGGCAGAAACTGGATGCGTGAAGCCGAAGATCTGACTAGGTGGCGCTTCATGGAGGAGGCCTAGTCCAGAGCAAAAGTTTGATGACGACCTGAACTGACTAGTATTACGTAATGTGTTTTTCTTTTGGAGCTAGAGGGCCAAAGCATGATTTATAATTATCTTGTTTCCTATAATTTGGAAGTTCGTCTATGATAATGATTAAAAATTTTCCTTATATTGCGAAAATGGATCCTCCAAATGATATTTCAAAAAGTTACTCCATTATTAGAGTGGATTACTTTTGAAGGCAAATATTTTGTAAGTTATCATATTGAAGTGAATTATTTTTAAAAAAAAACGCATTGATCATGAAAAAAGTGTATGGTACTTTCCTGGATTTATTTTATATTTTCTGTGCCAATAAAATTAAAAGTCGTAGTTACAATATGCTTTGCTTGGAATAAATCTTAATATAGCGGTAGATATACATCGTAATATAGCGGTAGGTATACAAATTTCCCCGCAAAAGATTTCAAAGGCTCGATTACCAGAGTTCAGCTACCAGGAGCATCTGTCTTCTCATTGTCTCCAGTGATTTGTGGAGCCGCGGCATTTTCAAGTGAAAAAGAGACAGATTTTAATCGACCCTAGACTGATAGAGACAAAAACTAACAAGTTGGACTTAACGATTAATTATTACGGGTCACACCGCCTGTCGGTTGTTAAGATACTTCTCCATTTTTATTCTCACACGGATTCTAAATTCTTGAAATAAAAGTTCACGCCGAATTCGAAAAGGACATCTGAGTTACGGACATTGTTATTTTTAGTTAGTAGATTTATAATATAGAATGTGTGCAAAAATATTTTTTGCTTTATTTTTTGTTAGAAAAAGAACGGGAGTCATCGACAGAGCTCTTCAAATTAAAAAATTAAAGTGACAATGAACTGGACATATCTGTCAAAGAAACGACGACGGTTAGAGTAGACGAATCTTGGACTGGTGACTGATTATCGGCAAACGCAGTGTGGGACTACACCTGCTTAATGGGGAGGCTTACAAAGACTTGATAAGTGAAACCGATGATCGAGCCAGCTGGCGTGCCTTGAAGGAAGCCTATGTCCAGCAGTAGACTATACGCTGGTGATAATCATGTTTTTTGTCGCTATATTTTTTTATATAAAAAAAGTGAGAGACTAGTCAACACGCAAATCACTTGATCTTCAGTGATTGCTTGTGAACTCTTGCAAAAAGAAGGGATTGCCAAAAGATGCTAAATAATATAAGGAAAAAGGCTACGTAAGGAAATTGAAGAACTATTCCGGACGAGCTATACAAATTATGCTACAGATAAAATATTACCACATTAAAAATAATTTAATTAAATTTTATTTTGCAGCTCATAAACGTCCCATTTGCTGGGTTCGAGGCCACTTCATTGCTAATGAGAACCCTACCACATCCCGCAGAAAACCGGCGTCTGAGTGGTAGCTTAGCTACCGCGCTTCGTTCGGTGAGCGGCTGAGTACCAAAGGCCCAACACCCTCCTTTCACTCCCCCTCCCACTTCCACTCCCATAATGACACTTTCCTTAAAGGTCGGTAACGCTTTCGTTCTGCCTATGGCGCTGCAGATGTTTATGGGCGGCGTTGATTGCGGCTTTCCATCAGATGACACGCCTGCTCGTTTGCCTTCTTATCGCATAAAAAAACCTATTGCTCTGCTCCTTCCCTAGTCCTCTGCTGGACAAAAGTCTCCACTTACATGTACCTACCTACCTGCCTAGCCCAATCTTTGCCTTCACACATAGAGTTTCTGCTAGATGCCCTGTGTAGATTGTCGCTCCTTCTGACCGAAAGGCATACGCACCTTCTTATCTTATGTAATTTGTCAACAATGTATTGTGTATCTTTAACTACTTAAACTGTCCCAAAAACAACCATAAATAAATCTAACCACGTAATTTCTATGAAACTAATCTATCTTGTAATCGCTTCAAAACTTTAAATAGTTTTTACTACGTACGCTTCAAATGTTTAACGTACTCACGCTGGTATAGATAAAGTCATAATTTGTTTAAAAAATTCAGAAAACGTCCGTTACACGTAATTTAAATAATTAATTAGTAACTATCGGCAATTAAATACACAGCATGGACTTAAAAATCTAGGTTATAGCAATTACCAACTTAATTAAGCGTGTATGGAAAGGGCTAGAAAAGTACCATTAGCAAATCAGAGAAACGGTCTAGGTATCCGTTGTTCACGGTGAATAATGAATATTGAAAATCGAACCAATTTGTTGAAATCGAATCGTTATGGCGCAGAAAAAATATCGGGGAATGTAAGAGCGGACGGTAACAAAAATCCCTCGACGAATATATCAGAGAAGCGATCATACGTTACGCTTTTTTTTAGGCCCGTACTGAGGACTCGGCTCAATTGTGCTCCGGCAAAAAAAAATGACAGTTATTCGACCATTTTCGCGACGACGAATTGGGACCGGGCAAAAACTTATGAATTTTTCGACGTTTCCACAAAATCGTACGAGGCGCCGCAGAATTTTAACGAATGTCCATTGAGGGGGACGTGCGCTGTGTCAACTTTTTGTCATTTTAGGGATATTTATTGGTAAAGCCCCTCACAGTGACGTCTCGTCGTGTAACTTCAGGGTTACCGGGGTTTCTTGTGGCTGGCCAGCGTAATGACTCGTGAAATTAGGGATTGGTAGTACACGCCGTTGCAAATGCTAACGAAATGTCTCGCAGTTATTACTTCACGTTTCTGATACTCTGGTACTTAGATCGTGATGTATGCGTATCAACAAACGAAAACATACCAACATAAAAACTTCGTAATCAACAAAAGAAAACATACCAACATATAGAAGTAATTATGTTCGTGAATAGTTGTAAATCAAAGTAATCGGTAATAAAGTTAAAAATTGTGTGCCGCTTTAAATAAACCGTATTTAACATCGGTACGATCAAAGCACGACGGGTAGAAGCGTGACGTTCTAAGGCTATCTGCTCGCTTGTACTGGCAAACAAAACTAATGATATTTTATTGAAACGGTTGCTTGATTCGGCGATAAAAATACCAGACTTGAACCAGGGGTTAGGATTCAAACTCGATTGAAACTATTTTTTTTTAATAAACAAAAAATAGTTTTGGTTGTTCATCATTTGGTTGTATCATATAAAAATCTTTAATGGTCTAATAAAAATCGTTTCAGTGGATTCGACAGACGAATTCTGCTGTGTTAAAGTCTGCTGTGTTCGCATCACCAGTACTTTAAAATTACATATTCCGCGTAATTGATACTATAGAGTTTTCACAAAAAGACGGTGTCACTATAGTCGAATCGGCTTCGACAGTGGTCCCCAAACTTTTTATAGCTGCGGACTGTATACAGCTTTATGATTACTATACCACATAACGCTGGGGATGAGACGTCGATTGCTTCTATTTTATTGTTATGACCTTACTTTTCTTTCTTTTCTTTGATGGCAATTAGTTACAACTATTATGCCAGTGTCAAATAATATACAATAATATCCAATCTCTTAAAATGTAACAAGTCAGTTCATCACGTTACGTCTTGATAAAATGGTGGCAATTTTACCAAAAACCTTCTATTCTTCTTTTCCGGTCAACTTAAAAAGTTACAATACACGCATTTATTTCATATCACTTCATTTATACACCTTAATCGAACTATACTGCATAATACGCCACCACAATTAAACAATATAAATGATAATAATATAAGATTATGAAAATGAAATAAAAACACAACGTCACTAATGTAAATTGGCAAGAAAAGACCTTACCTTTATATCAATTATACAACGCAACTGTTTGGCTTACGTTGATTTCTCATCTATGGAAAGTCACACAATACCGAGACAAATAGTCAATTACGATTTATCGATATTTATTAAATTATTGTCAATTTCGTCGTTCGTTTTTTAAAACGTAAATAATTTCAAGTATCTTGTGCAGCCTGGTAACACTTGAACCAGGAGGTCATGGTAGCTCAGAGGTTGGGAACTGATAGGCTAGGATATAAAAATCGATTTAAATGAAATAAAATACAAAATCATTATCTGAACTTTATAAAGAACTGATTCGTTATAAGAAATACTACTTTTTTTCGAATCGGTCTTGTTAGGTAAACGAAATTAAAATGCAAACACCTTTTAAGATATTTACACGAACATGTTAGAAAAGATATACGTATAATACGTTTTCTTATGGGACAGTAATGCAAACGAGCAAGAGTATATATCACTTGACGGAAAACAATAAACGCCGACCATAGACATCTATAACACCATAAGCATTGTAGAAGCGATGTCAAGTTTAAAACTATGTTATTATATCACAAGGTTAAGTGTAGCCAACATAACAGATACGCGTAGGTACTATAATCATGGTATACCTATCACGTATGTACTATAATATAGGCCAGCGCCTGGCTTACGCTGAGCTAGAGCCATTTTGTGGTAAATTTTAGGTTTAAATTGTTTTTATTGTTGTTTTTTCTTTTTGATTGTTAAATTCAGTATCTTTACTAAAATTCAGTTTCAGTACTTTTAATTTTAACATTAAGTTTCTATAAAAAAATGTTACGAATAAACATTGCTATTTCTATTTCTACGTATATTATGTATCTACAAGTTGATAATTTGGATTGAATTGAAATTCTTTTTTATTACATTTCAACGCATCGATCACTTAATTATTCAAAATGATTTTTAAATACATATAATCATGTTTCAATGCTGGTAGCATTCAACACCAATACAAATTATCAAATTGCATCCGCCGTTTTTTGTGTATTCTGTCGCATCCCAATTGTTTTTGTGAAGGAATTCGCGTCTATGGTGCATACGAAACGTTTCCCCAGAAACTAATCGCCCGGTAATTTAGGCAGACATCCTGCTTCCCCAGAAACACTACATATTAGCATGCATTATGCTGCATGCATATCTTACTACTGAGTTTGGAAATACTGCAATGCCTTTCAATGACTGTTTACACTGTTCACATAAGTTTTTAGCGTTAATAGTCATAAATTTGACATATTAAAATTACAATACACGCATCTCGTCGACATGTCGTCGACCTAATTATCAAAATTCATACATCCATACGAGTAAATTTTACGGGAACAACAATAAACTAAGTTTTCTTCATAGTCGAGAAATATTTCTAAAACCATTTGATATGCTTTATGGTTATGAGTGAGAAATATCCGTTAGGTGTTATGAGTGAGAAATAAAAAAAAAGTTGGAATTTTGAGAATAAGTCCGACGATATAACCCACCGCAACGTACCCACCAAAAAAGTGTAGTAGCGGTAACTAAGTATAAAAACAAAGTGTAATGTAGTAACTATTTCGAAGAAGTCTATTTTCTGTAAGAGTGTGCTCGTTTCCCTATATGAAACGCTTTGCATGAAAGCCATAATTCAAGCAAAGCAAGTAGCCGAAATTCGTTAAGAACTTTTGAATATGTTTTAGTCAAAATTGTTGATAGAAATATGCATTTGTAAGGTGTTATATTGATATTTAAATTATATTGTATTATAATAAAGTATTGTCTATATTGATGTATGTATGTCCGTCTTAGAAATATCCGTGATAACTAGAGGACATTTATATAAGCATCGACAAAATTATTAAAACGTTTGGCAGCGATGACGGGTGGGCCGATCTATTTCCGACAGTTACCAAGAAGCTACTGAACGCGTCAGATTACCAACCGCGATATACAAAATTAATGACTGTTAAGTCCCCGATATATGTCTCTCAGCGTATGTTAATGCGATACGTAGATTTATCTTATCCGAAGCTCTAAAAAGTCAATCCGTCCGACTACAGCCGCCCCGCACCGCGCCAAAGTAAATCGACATGACGTCGTCGGTGTCGGGAGGGAAAAGAAAAGTAATTTTTACTCCAATCAATCACCCGAAAAAACGGGCCATGTTCGTCGGGGTAATTCGCTAGAATTCCAACGGAGATTTAGTATCGGGTCGCGTGCTAAACCAGCGGCGATATAATGAGCGGCGGTCGGCTCATTGTCTGCGGCGAAAAAAGAGGAGATAAATAACCAAATGAGAATGGAAAAACGGCAAAAATGGCGAAATAAAGGAAGCTTCAATTGGACAAAGGCGCCGAAGAGGGATAATTCGTCGGGGATATGCACCAATTGTCGCGGTTTTGTTTGCCTTTTTGGCGGGCTCGGACCGCGAACGCTGTGAAGACGGCGAAGCGTGAGGTGCTATCAAATTGTCACTCACAGAACTCGGTAGCTATATCCTTCGGATGTTTGTTTAATTAGCCAATTGTGATCGTAACAAGACATATAAATTTAATTTTAGTGTCCCTCTGTGATGTTAACTGCCTTTATCTAATCACATAATTGTTTTTATTGGTTAGGAAGGTAACCGAGTAAAAGCCCGATAAAAGTTATGAACAACGTCACAGGCATTGCAGGGTTTTATGAAACGTGTAGGCTTGTTTATTTAGCTTCCAATATCTTATATACTGACAAGTTGTATAAAAAATATTTTTGTATAAACAATGACAATAATAGAAATTGACTTTTTTTATTAGTTAGGAAGGCAAACGAGCAGGCGTGTACCCTGATGGAAAGCAATCAAAGCCGCCCATAGACATCCGCAGTGCCATAGGCAGTGCGGAAGCGTTGTCGTCCTTTAAGGAAGGTGCCATTATGGGAAAGGGAGTGGGAGGGGGAGGGTGTTGGGCCTCCGGAATTCAGCCGCTCACCGTACGAAACGCGGTAACTATCACTCAGACGCCGGTTTTCTGCGGGAGTGTGGTACTTCCCCGGGCGAGCCGACGCATTCATGCTACAAACAAATATTATGCCATTATTGATAAAGCATTCGTCTACAGCGTGGCTCTGCCTCTATAAAAATACAGATAACTGACCCAAAACAGATAATTTGTAAAAAAGTTGTTTTCTTATAACCCTTTATATGATGAATGAATTATTTGGAATACTTAATTGTACCCAATTTTAAGTCATACTATTTTTAATTAACATTACAATCCCCCGCCAAGTGTGGCAATTACGGTAATACCCCTCAATTTTGGGTAAGCCGATATACAGCAATGAACAATTAAAGATGTATCAATGACGGTATTGATTGATGGAAAGTATTTTGACACATGATAATTTTTCATGTGCTCTAGGATTCGCACTTTTTGATTCGAAGGTGTTAATGCTGGTAGCTTATTGGCTTTAACAGCTTTATCGAATTCAGGGCCCAAGTAAACTATACTACTTTTTTTCGAATCGGTCTTGTTAGGTAAACGAAATTCAAATGCAAACACCTTTTAAGATATTTACACGAACGTGTTAGAAAAGATATACGTATAATACGTTTTCTTATGGGACAGTAATGCAAAGGCTTTAACAGCTTTATCGAATTCAGGGCCCAAGTAAAATATAATTAGGAATCTGCGCAAATCGCAGACTCCATCGGCTCGACGCCGTTTCGGAGGTACACATATGTGTGTGGATTCGGACTTTTTACAACCACAAATTTAGCATAAGTGAAAATAAGTATTTACAAATTGCAAATTACTTTATTACATAATTTACAATAATCTTACTTATTCTCATATTTATATTTGGGAACAGTACATTGCCTCGTTATGAATAGGTTTACATTTATATTTAGGGAGAACTTGTAGAAGTTGATCATCAAAAAATTTTGAAATTAAACAAATGATTAATTGAATTAAACGTTCTTTTTAACAGTCTATATATGTCCCACTGCTGAGCACGGCCCTCTCCGGGTTTACGAGACTCGGAATAAATATTTGTAATCGATATATTTATGATCCGATACGGGGATCGAACCCGCGACCATTGACTCCGCAGGCGGAGGGCCCCGCCACTGAGTCGAATTTGGTCGAATCAAGCGTTACTTTGCGGAAATCCATTATTACTCACAGATCTTAGCAAAGTAAAATTGTGACTGCCCACAAAATAAATATATTTAACCAACAATAAACAGCTGCTACGGTTAGACTGATATCAATACGATCTATTTGCTTTTGCGTAGCCCTATTGCCTGTGGTTTCGTCCCAAGTCGTTCAGCAAATCGAAATGTCGGCCGTGACCAATCCTCCGAGATACAGAGCGGATGAAATGTTTAATATTCGACACCAGTCCTTACAGCAATAAATGTCCAAATATTTGTCGCGGCGAATTCTCGTGAATTCAAATAAAACCGTGACTAAACGCCCCTAGACAAATCCCTGGAGATGGGTCAAGCGGGACAATCGATCAAAAATATACCATATATATAGATACAATACCGTTCATTTTTTACTACCACAAACCGGCATATTCGTTACTTTGATCACGTTGATATCGAATGTTCAAATATCATACGCAGGTTCAACATTTTTAGGATATAATTTGCTTTGTCATATTTTCCAAAACGCATGTGCACCAACAATTAAATGTAGACCTTAACGCAGTGTACTATAGTGCAATTCACGATGATCTTTGATATGATAGTGATAAAGTGGACATATCCTTATTGTTAGAATTCGCCATAGCTAATATTTCGCGGTGATATTGGCTAGTTGATGCCGGATAAGATTTATTCGAGCTGCGATCCCGTCACAGTGGTTTTCGTATCAAAATTAAATATCTCCGTGTGGGGAGAGGGCTGACAATAACAAATAAATCCCTTTATCCTTATTGTCACTCTAAATTACATTTTTTTTAGAATAGTGATCGTCTAGTGGTCGAAATTCGAACGTAATTTTAAACAAAATATATTTTTTCTTTCAGCATTTCTGCATATGAACTATAACTATGCCAATCACAATCTTTCTTGCAGGCAATGTACTTTAAGAGGGGCAAAGTTTTTCGAATTTTTTGACTAATAGATTATTATCTATTATCATATATTTTTATGGGATAGCGAGGTAAACAAGCAAGTGTATCGCCTCCTAACACGCTAGGCATTGCAAATGCGTTGCAGAACTTTGAGATAAAAGTAGGTTTGTTTTTTTAAGGTTTTTCATATCGGTTCGGCAATACCGCAGAAAGTAGGTGATTCCTGTCCGTCTATCTAAATAAAATACTATTTCTTCAAAATTTACGAAAGTTACGGAACTAGGACTTTCGAAGACAATGGTTGTGGGTCCGATTCCCTCACCGAGATACATCTATACATTACAGGGAGCTATTTTGGGCCGAGTCTGAGTACCCCACGAATCCGCCATGGACAAGCGTTGTGGGTTAATGTCCATTCCTCAGGAAATGGGCAGCTCCGTGTCTACCAGTGAGATATTATATGAGCTGTGTAAAAATGGACAAAGATTTATAATTATCATAAATTATAGAGACGGATCACAATTTAGTCAAAATAGCATTAGAAGTTAATGAAATTAACGTTAATTTCTACCAAAACTTATGAAGCCGGACCGCAAATACAAAAATTACGCAAGCAATACGACCTTCTCATTTAAATTTACATAACTAAGTTAGTAAAACAACTTAAAACTTAAAAACAAATTTATTACGAAATGTTCCCAAGACTTCATTCGCGCCTATAATTGTTTAAAACTTTTGATTTTCGCATAAGAAATTTTCATTCTTGTACCCTACTGTGGTGCTCAAACATTAATACAAGACCGTTTCTGTACACTATCAAATTGAATTTAAAATTATTGCTATTAAAGTAGCCTTAATTATTTAGTGCATTGTTCTTTGACTTTTCGTGAAACTTTTATCAATATCGGTTTAGCCGTATTAGTCCGTACAATGTGTCAGACAAAATTAAGAAATATATCTAAAAAAATGAGTACACTAAGTCCGGAAGTCCTAGTTCTTGTGCTAAGCTAGTGACATATCAGATATCTAAAGGCATTAAAAATAATGTCATCATCCTATTTAATTCCACTACCGCTCAACTCGCTCAAAGTAATGTTCCATCAGACCATCTGGATGAATGACCGTCCAGTACGGTGCGTTTTTCCCGAAATATTCTTTCCATGCACCATTACTCTGTGGAACCTCCAACGGTGTTTCCGATACAACATTGAAACCTTCAAAAAACAAGGCTAGATATTTCTTAAATGCCAATAAATGCCTATGCCTATGGTGCTGCGGTTGCCTGTGTACGGAGTTGATTACTTTCCATCAGGTGACACGCCCGCTCGATTACCTTCCTATCCCATAAAAAATGAAGACACTTTTGCTTAGAAATTTTAAGTATTCAAACAATCAAAGATATTTTTACACTTATACACTTACAACAAATAAACTTATTGTATTTCATTTCAATTTTAAATTAAACACTATCATATCCTTCATTTTTAGTGATAGGTTGATGTACATTGTTACTTTTAAAAAATACTACCAATGTTTGTATCATCAATTATCAACAGACTGCGGCAGTCCACTGCTGGACATAGGCCTCCACCATGGAGCGTCACCTAGCCCGATCTTCGGCTACACGCATCCAGTTTAATAATAATGTTTTTAATACTTCTAGAATTCTTGTTTAGTGCTTGAAATGGTTCCAACTAAGCTTATAATTCTTGGGCTGGGAAACTGACATCACGTCAATGCATCCTTTAGAATCTTTATCCAATGGAAGAACAAAAGAACGAACGCACGACGTCAGATCGTCAGCCCGATGTTTACAAACTGAAATATTGCTGCTTAAATTCATACATAGTTCTAAATATTGGGGCGTCATTAGAAACATGTGAGTGACACTGCTACGTGAATGTATACTTCAAATAATTGCTTTGAATGTTGCAAATAATGACAAATTACGTGCTCTTGTCACTTATTGTAACACGTTACTTGAGTGGGTACAGCGCCCAACTGACACTTGGATAATTATACTCGTATATGTCGGCGTATCTATTAGAATTAATATCATTATTTAATTATTTCATACAATAGACAAAACTTAATTTTATATGTCTTCTGGCGCCATCTATTGGAAGATGATAAAAGAATAATGTTGGTTTATATAATATATAATAATTATAATAATTGTAATTTGTGTAAAATAAATTATATAAAATTATGTAAAATTCATGTAAATATGTATTTTAAATATTAAGCTGTACTGTAAGAATTGTTGTGCAGTAATTTCATTTGTTTATTATAAAAGATATTGTTGCTACATACACACATACATATCGTCACGCCTATCTCCCGTAGGGGTAGGCAGAGATCACAAATCTCCATCCGCTACGTTCCCGGCATACCCTCCCTGCTTCCTCCACACTCATCCATCTTTTCATCCATCCTTCCTCTCACATTCATCGTAGCGAAACGGCTCTCCGTTCGTCGATTCTCTCCCTCGTGGGAATCAGGACTTGACGGGTGGCGAACCACGTCGCCGTCATTTTTAACAAATAAGATATATTAAAATTCGTCAGAGTGAATCCCAGTAGCCGCAAGGGAGGATGAATATTGTTGCTATTTTGAAGCAAATCTATTTTTATATGAAGTCTTTCTATGTCTTCTCGATTTTGTTTATAAAAGCCGAAATTCAGTCGGTGCGATGTTCATTCTACTTCCAACCGTCGCCGCAGAAATATACATAGAGAAAAGCATACATATACTACCGCACATGGGGGTCTTCTTGGTGCAGTGCAAGCGATCAAGCATACTGGTCACCTGATTGTAAATAATCATAGCCGTCCGCAGCGCCGGAAGTGTCAAATGCGTTACTTACCATTCGTGGACACATACGCACGTCTCTTGAATACGCCAATGTCATACATTGGCGTGAAGTGGTTCTAAATCAATGGATCAATGAGCTGACGATAGGCCACAAGGCGCGGCCAACCGTCACGGCTGTCGCGGCTCGACAATACCACTGTTCACGCGTCACCGGCCCGACCCGCTCGACTCGACCGCATTGTAACAAAGTTATTTATGCCGTTCTCCTTATGAAACGAAATGAATTAGCTGCCCATGTTTTGTGATAAAACAGATTCTGTATATTCGCAAACGAAAACTATACTTCTACAAACAACTAGATTACTCCAATAGCGGTAGAACCCCACGTGAATGGGTCAGGGAAACCTTTTTTTATGGGATAGGAAGGCAAACGAACAGACGTGTCACCTGATGCAAAACAATCAACGCCGCCCATAGACATCGGCAGTGCAGAATCCTGCCTCCGGAACTCAATCGCTCACCTCACGCTCAACGACGAATCGCGGTAGCTAAGATACCACTCAGACTCACCGGTTTTCTGCGGGAGTATGGGTAATATCTACAGACAACTAATATGCCATTCTTGAATAGTATTCGTCTGCAGCGTGGCTCTACCACTACCGAAAGTAATGTAATATCACCGTATTAACACAGTGACCCGGGATCTTAACGGGACTTCCTCAAATAAAACTCTCTTTCAAATATGTTGTTTTTGTTCTTGCATACACATATCATTACTTTAACAGAAAATACCAATCATATGTGCACGGAAGGGCAAGAGGTTCTACCTTGATCTGTATGTTCTATATGAATAAATCGTAATCCGAAAAAACACAAATTTTAAAATTGCGAACGTTAAGAAAAATATGTTTATCAAAAAAGATTTTATATATTCAAATAAAAAGTTTTTTATATATTTAAATACACTAGTCAATCTAAAAATGTACCTCCAGCGAACACAAAATATCTGCATTAAGTGGTAGCATTTTTATGTCATCTCTTCCTTTACTTTCCTTCTCCACTTCCTTCTTTACCAGCCATTATTTACATCATATCAATGTTACTAGAACTATGGAAGCACGAATGGGCCGAGTCGACCAGGGATAAATCACATCCTACCAGAACATTGGCGTTAAATGATAGCATTTACCGTTTTATTGCATTTCACACGGTTAGTGCAAGGATAAGTATCTCTCTTTCTCAGACTTTATTTCCTATTTCCACTCCCACCTCTTCCTTCATTTACTATAAAGTCAACCGTCTATCCCCTTACTCTAAGGTAGTGGATGCCTCTGCAGTATCCTAATATTGTAGATGTCTATGCATAACGGCAATAAGTCACCATCAGGTAACCCATTTCAACGGTCACCTATTTCTTCCATTTAAAAGTTTATGGATGGATGACTATGACTTGGTTTCGACCTCGATTACAAAGAATATCGTTTTAAAAACAATATTGAACTTTTATTATGATATAAGCATTTTTTATGGGATAAAAAGATAATAGAGCAGGCATGTCAAATGATCGAAAGCAATCAACGCCGATCATAGACATCCGCAAGAATGCCATAGGAATTCCAGAAGCATTGCCGGCCTTTCAAAATGTGGAAGCTTGTTTTTATTTCTACAACATTAAATTTTTATTTTTTGATAAGATACTAGTTTCGCTTTTATACCCATAAAACAATTTTAAAACAATTTTTAACAATCACATTTTTTTCTCTAGGTGTGACCAAATTGCTCTCTCGCTTACATTGCAAGGGACTGGCGACACAAGGGTTAGCGTTGGACATTAAATTATAGGAGCATTAGGCACAGGAAGCGATTTCGAGTGTTATTTATTTATTGGCGTTTGATTTATGCATCGACCATCAATAGGCCTAAAGGCGCGGTCATATGGCTGTGTCGCGCTTCGACAATTACGCAAGCTATAAAATAAACATACTGGAAGCGACAGCAAAAATATTTTACTTCTTCTATTTTATATCTTTCTATCAAGACTAATTTACAAGCAGCTCAATTAGAAACTTAATTATCTCAGTGGCAAAACTACCACTTTCTGAATCAATGGTCTCAGTTTCAAATCGTTTCCCGTATTGGAATACATATATGTAATGAATAAGGGTTTTGAGCCTGAATATGACTGTCCCGCCACTTACTCGAGACAAGCTTCGTATGAACATATACATTGCTCCAGAAATGGGAAAGCCTCTGCCTAGAAGTGAGACAAACATCTGTATATGGTTTGTGAAAAATTAATACATATTTCAATTGTGAAGACTGCAATTAAGATTTAAATCGTGGATACAATTTTACCATTGAATTATTGATTTGAACCATATTATTTTCGTGCAAAGACTATAATTAGTTTAGTCTATATTTATATCTATAGATATTAACAATACTAAACTATGTATTGTTGATATATCTATGAATAATATTTGATAAAATCAACGTTATTTTAGCAAAAACTTCTATGAAATTTTCAACCAACTCTATATAAACAATTAGTAGGTTAATATCTTTTAAATAGATTTGACATCTTTTGCAAAGCAAGTATGGAGATTACAGCGACACCCTGGTTCTAAAGTAGACCAATGTTATTTGGCCAATTAATGATGATGAAAAATATTATTATACGTCATAATAGATTGAACACAAGAAACAATAAATTATTACAATGTGTGTATTCTTTCTTTTCGCTAATAACGTTTTCTTTCACATTGGATACTCAACAACAACATTGGATAGTCATGATGGTAAAACAGATCTTTGGTGTGGGTTATCAAATAAAAACCGTTACATCACTTCCAGTAAGAAGCCATCTTTAGCCCCCACAGAGTCAGTTTTTACGCATCGTTGCCGCTATTAATATTCAAATTAGTGCGATCTGTCGCCGCTTTACGGACGAGTGTGGACGCGCCACTATAATTTATTCGTGAACAAAGCGAAGAATGCAACAGAATAACGTGGAAACTGTTTTGTAATTGTCGTGTAAGCGAGCTGTCGTAACGTGAATGCGCCGCAAACAATCGATGGGAAGCGATAATAGATGTTTTCAAAATCTGGATTAGGTCCACAGTTAATGATGATACAAATCTGACTATAAGATTGGTATAATTTCTTTATTAATGATTTTGTTTTGTTTTCTTAGATTAATATTTGTTGCGTCACGCTAAAGATATGAAAAGATATGAAGTTGTGCAGAATTATTGTAGCTTTCAACCGTCAATAGTCGGAGAGGTGTTACAGAAAGAATTTTTTCTTGTTCTTTATTTATTTGTAGCAGAGATATAGTTGCATGAATGAATCGGCTCATCCAACGAGAGAACCACATCCCTATTTTGATATATCCATCCTCATTATATATAGACTGTGTTACCGCGTCTCTTACGGTGATTGCAAGGAACAAAAAGTCTAATTCCTTTACGTCTCTAAAGCCTAATTCCTTCTTTCCCTTCCTTAATTTCCTCCCCTCCTCATTACTTATTTATTCACATTAAAATATTTCACATCCATCATTCACATTCTTATGACAAGGTAGCCAACGGATCTGCGACACCCTTGGTCTTGCAGAAGTCCATGACAGAAAAAATATTTTTTGGAATTACAAATTCTCATCCAATCCAATATCCAATATCAGCCCGCGGCAGTCCACTGCTGGACATAGGCCTCACCCAAGGCGCGCCACCTAGTATAATTTCCTATAAATTCTCATAACTATGTTAAAATATTAAGATTAAATTTTGGAAATTAGATAACCCAGGTCTATTGCTAACTACCTATAACAGTTTCATCATAAAATGCAACATTTTTTTAAAACGTAGCAATTTTTCTAAAAGGCAACAAATTTTTTAAAATGCAACAAATTTTCCGTGTTGCGTAGACTTATGATGGGCAATATCGATATATGGGCAAGATTGATATATGGGCAATATTAATATATGGGCAAGTGCGAGTGCCCACGACCGTGCACAGTTCACGTTTTGCGTCGAATACGTTTTTGTTGATCCCCATTTAACGCTAACCGACAACGGAGAACGTTTTATAACCTCTAATTGTACTGTATTTATTACTGTTGCACCGAATAGAGAAATGCATTGAGTCGCGCGGGGAATAATATAAAATATATAAGAGAGTCTCTTGTATCTTATATTATTTTGTGTGATTAAATGAATTGTATGAAACTCTTATATTTTAATAACCCCCTATTTGTATTCTCTTTTTATTTAATTTATTATATTATGAAAACAAAAAAGTAAAAGCAGAATGAAAGCAGCAAAATCTCTTATATTCCAAAGATTCCTTAACTCTATAACGACAGTACTTGAAAAGCTAAAAAATAATACTATATTGTAATAAACTCATAAAAATAAGTAATACAGTGAAATAAATATACACTGTAGAATCAAATTCTAAATCATATTTAATATTTTAATTAAAGGATTTATTTAATTAAAGAATTGCTTATTTTTCATTTCATTTTTAAGTAAATTAAATTCATTTCAAATTCAGGACATACAAAAATGAAAATAGGAATGTTTTTGTTCCTATTAACAATTAAAAATCCAATAAAAACATAAGTTATACTAATCAGAAGAAATATTTGCTCATATAGTTTTTATCTTTTCCTTTTAAATGTTAGCCAAGCCATACGGTTAATTACAAACAACGATCGTATTTAACGCCTTTAACGTGACGTTGGTTATTACCAAATTTTCATGATTTTCTTTAGAGATTGTTAGAGATCTCTGCCTACCACTACGGGCGTGATGATATATACGTATGTATGAGATTATAAAACGGACACAAATTATATTAATAGTATGAATACACAAAATAATAAATATAAAGTCACATTTTAGTATCAGTTAACTTTCTGTATGGGATATTAAAAGACATCTCGTTTTTTCGAAGCTGCTTTCGTAAACCAAAACAATTCGTACACTCAACACCAAACACACACTACCACTTTCACACCTTGCAAACGACACGTGTTTCGCCTCAACACGAGGCATCATCAGGTTTTATAGACTCTACGGAAGACAACCGTTAACTTAACTTCCCTTTAACTTAACGGTTGTATTTCGAAGAGTCTACTATACCTGATGATGCCTCGTGTTGAGGCGAAACATGTGTCGTTTGCAAGGTGGAAAAGTGGTAGTGTGTGTTTGGTGTTGTGTGTAGTGGTTGGTAGGTGGAGAGTTGCTGACGGCCGTTTTTCGATAAGATTTAGTTCAAGTTCCCAGTAAATCCACTTCATCCAGCAGGAAAACACACATTATTAATTTGCTTGTCATTGCACAATAATAGAAAATTAATGGATTGGATCTTGGATCTTAGCTAAGTAAAAGTCATCTTAAACCTATTATATTATTCTGTATCCGTATGATAATTATAAAAATTTCAAAGCTTGACCTGACTTCCCCTACGTTCTTGAGTAATTATATATATATATATATATATATATATATATATATATATATATATATATATATATATATATATATATATATATATATATATATATATATATATATATATATATATATATACATTTAATATAATTAAAACGGACGAAATTAACTGCATTATTTTATTTGCCTGCCCTACTTTATATACAAATTTATGCTGGAAAAGTATGCGCTCCAGCGATTCCCTGTGCCACGGAACGGGTCCACTGGACCATAAAAACATCATTCATATATTTAAGTGTGAAACAGCCTGGACCTACACAATCGAAAAAGTAAGCATTACATTGCGTGCTTTAATTAATTTAATCGTCCCTATCTATAACATATTTATCTACAACAGTCCTTAAGGGCTAAGAAATGTTGTTGGATACGTTGTTTCTTTAGATCTACCTCAGTTTTTTGTTAGCTCTAAGTTACCTGCATAGAGTTTGAGTAAGAATAATATAATTAGAATTACACAAATACCTACCTACGCTGTAACTATTTCTATGCTGTTGTGAACTACGATTGGAACCTGAACGTGGTCCCTGATACGTAGTCCCTAGTTGTAATTCAAATTCAACATCCAAACACGTCACAAACCAAGTTAAAGATTGCGAGGTCGCCGTCTCCAATATTCCGGTTGATTCGGCGCCCTGAAACGTTAAGGAGGGAGAAGGATACGCTTCGGGCGCACCTAGTACCCTATCAACGGCCTCTCCATCCAACGAAAACGACAATGCGTCAACTCGAACCAAACCATACCCGAATACGAGGTCAAGGCTGTTGCACGTACTACCCACATACACAACATATTCGAACATCATGGTGATATGATACAATGAGATACATTTTATAAAATCATCTAAATTATCGTCAACATCGGCAAGATCTCCACTCCAATATGCATGCATCTATTCCCAATGCAACAACCCATTGTTGAAACTCTGGAAGATTTCTTCGTTTTGGATCTTGGATTCTGCAGAGACTCCAAATATTATTTACAAAATATATGATCTTCCCTTGTCAATTACTATGTTCCTATCTTATCGTATTTTTATGACGACGTTTCGTATCTAACGTACGTAACGGATTTTATTTACATAACGTAACTTTATTTGAAGAACTGTTATAGTTTCTTCTTTGTCCTTCTCAACGATTTTCCTCTATTTTACTCTGCATCTGGGCCTTCCTTTTAAGTTAGAAGAATTCTTTTACTGTCTTGTACTCCTAAGACCTTCATTTCCGAAAGAAAGGATAAATAAGAGGTGACAAAACTATATTCAAAAGACCCTGCAACAAAAGTGATTCAAAAAACGGTGGGACATTATCGAGAAAGATGTTAGGAAATTTTGTTAGTGCCGTATCATTTATTAAGAATCAAGTTGCAATTATATAAGGATATACAACGTCCAGTTCATTATACTTAAGAAGAAATAGATAGCTTTTTATAAAGATCTTCAAGATTCAATCAATTAATACTCACCAAATTACATGTTTCTAAAAGTCATAATTTTAATGCTTAGGTTGGAAAATAAAATGGCTGGAAGTTATGTTTTTTTTGACTTACAATGGCAAAAAACGGACAGACTCCATCTAATACTGTATTACCAAATATATTTCGATTTAACATATTAACATTTAATTATTAAATATTCCCTTAAAAACATGAATGGAATAAATAATGCTTATATATTATTTATTATTATTATTATACTCAAAAGTGGATGACATGAAGAGTCTAATAATCAATAATAGTTTCTGTCATACAAGACAACTACTTTATTAACATAAACATCGTTGAAAAAGTACAATTTAGTACAGTTTTTTGATACGCAAAGTTTCTTTGCTCAAATCTATAATAATCCGAACAAAAACAATCTAGGCTAGATTATTATGCATAAAACTATGGGAATAGAACTCAGAACATCGCCTGTGTAATTTAGACCTATGGTAACTAAACAATTAGAATTACAAAGAATTTGAGCTAAACACATCATTATCGGCGCGCGCAAAAAGGTGTCTAAGTACACGGTCGCTGTTTGCTAACGTCAGTAATTAGTTAGCTTATTGGAATTACAAAGTACGAGATGCAAAATTAACGTTAATAACGTAATTAAAATGGCGTGACCAACGATTAATCTTTGGAGGTTAACATGCAAGTTAAATATACGAAACAATTATATCCGAAGAAAAATATTGAATGAATATTAAGCATATTCTTAAGTTAATATTCATTCAATATTTTTGACGAGACAATTTTTTCTTAAGAACGTTGGTTGAACAGAATATACATATTTTTAAGTGCGTACAATTGCGCACGTGCGTAAACGTGCGTGTACCCGTACCTGTGTGCATGTGCACACATGCATGTACCCGTACCTGTGTGTATGTAAGAAGAGAATACCCTGCCCGAATTCTCTTTAACTTACTGGAACGAATTGACTAAGAATTTGAACAATTATACTCGGATATCCAATCCTCTGGCAACTACCTATATGTGAGGGGCGCCAATTTCTAACTGTGAACTAATTCGTCTGAAATACTCGAGTAATTGAAGTGGAAGTTAAATATAATAATAAAAACATTGATTGAAAAAGAACGATGTGAGCATTTCTGCCGTATCGGTAACATAATACCTTATTGATGTGAAACATCTTATCGCGGGGTATGGGACTTAAAAGTGCATTTTCATAATTCAGAAACAGCATAGTGAACCAAACAGCAAATAAAGAGACCTGGACAAATTATAACAAGTAACTGCAAATGTTTCAACAGCGTAAATTATATGGGCAATAATTTTTCACTAACACATTATGCAAAGGGTCAAACTTTTGACACGTCACGAGTGTAATGACCTGCAAACACTTCCGTGTGTGAACGAATGAATGAAATCACACGCCCACCTCACGAGGGTAACCGCCATGACATTCATTACACACGCTCATTACTTACCAACAATTGAAACAAAGGTTTAGGGATCAATCGCAGATTTTAATTTTAAAACATACACATAAAAATACTTAAATTTAAAAAAATACAAACATTTAAAAAATAATTCATCTTGCCTGATATAGACTTTAAAACATGGCTTTTTTTACCACTCAGAGACCGGTTTTCTGCGGGAGTGCGGTATTTCCCCGGGTGAGTCGTGCTACAGACAAATATTATGCAATTCTTGACAAAGTATTCGTCTGCAGCGTGGCTCCACCACTAAATAATAATGGATGTATGAAAGCTATATTTTTTTGAGTCAAAGAGCAACTTAATAATTTAGAAAAGTAATTTTGCTATATATTAACTAATCCCTATATTTTGCACGGCTTATTTAAAATATAACGATCCAAATTTTTTCGAAAAGTAAAAAATGTATTGTTAATACATGCATGAGGTAGTTCTCATAGCAAGCTGACAATGAGCCGATCACGTTTATTGGAAAACCAACAACCGCTAGAGTAGACGAATGCTGGAGTGGAGACCGCTTCTTAGCAGGCAGGGCGAGTGACAGAAACCACAACCGATAATCGGCCTAGGTGGAGCTTCTTGAGAGAGGCCTATATCCAGCAGTAGACTATCGAAGGCCGTCGATGATGATGATGTTTAAATTTATTTATTTATCATTTCTTTTTAGATGTCATGTTTAGCTAAAGCCATTGTCATAAAAAAGGATTAAATAAATAATAATCCTACTTGTTACAAAATATTTAAAAAAATCTTATTCATTTAATTAAATGTTTATATTTATACTGCTTCACATCCTTTACACAACTTGTTCTTAAAATCGGTGATTTTGAAGTTCAAATCATTTACTCTTTTGTTCATTTTCTTGCGAACTCCTATTTCACACTACTTGGTCAATAAACGTGTTATTTGCTTGACAACCTGTCATTTAACTATTATTTCTTCACGCGTACTTGACTCCTACATCCTGCAAATAGCGTTATCACATAACATATGATTACTTACACGATACTCATGTGATTACTTATACAAAAGAAACTGCTCTTATACATTTTTTGTCTATCTCGTTGTACACGTTTTTTCTGTACGTTTTTCTGTTCCGTACTAATTATACGATCGATTTTAATCTAACTTCTCAATAAGCTAGAGATGGAAAATAATTATTCAAATAATTACTTTTGATATGCTATGGATAACTTCCTACCTACTTTATTATGGCATACGCCCCACACTTTACGTTATTTCACATATTTAGGCCCGTTCTAAACCGTGGTATATCGTGTGACATAGAACAAACATCATAGCATAAATTTTAAAATTTATTTTAAATCGATGTAGCCTATGTATTATCGATATAAGTCTATATTTCCAACGTTTCATGTTAATTTTTATACATCTAGTACATATAAAATATGGGTAAACTTACGATTTATATTAACCACAACATCAGTATTACAACTGTACAAATCCCATAACATAAGAGCAATAAAGCATTTGAAATAATGATAAGATCAGGCGAGAGTCCAGAGTCGCGCAACCGCTGATCCCGGAATCAATATTGGGGATCAAACGACTGGTCAGGGGACGGTACATCTCTAGAGACGACAGATTTAAATTTTTTCACTTCTTTAACTATTATATATAACGTATTTTTAGTTTGATTGTCAGTTAATGCTGATTTTAATTAAGGTTAGACAAAACTAAAAATCTCTTCAAAATTTTATAATACAAGCGCACAAAATTATTACTTTTTAAACATACTAAATTTAAAAAGAATATATTAAAAAAATTCTTACAACTCTCTGTCCTTTTTTTAACCACTAATTTAAGTAATAATTCATTTTATGGTAAAATCATCGAACTATTGTAAATTATGGACATCCAAATGGAAATCAATAAATTTATTTGAATTTTCTAAAGACGCAAAATACAATATATTTTCTTCTCATATCAATTTCAAGAGTTGACATTAACTAAATGCCTCACATATAATTTACTAGAATGAAAAATGTATGAGCAACTCTAGAAATATCTGTATACGGAAAAGTTGCCCCTATAAGGAACGCGTCCGTCTCAGGAGATAAATATGTAATCTTAATATAATTGAGCGGACCGGGATCCAAGCCCCGTTCATTCCCAGCCCTTATTGACTCTCTCGCTCGGGTGCCCGTTGACGCACGTTAGCGGCAGACGCGAGCTGAAACGAATGGTTCGGGGTCTGTGATGGAGCGCCCGGCGCGTGGAACTGACGGCGCGAAGGACCCGAGGTAATTGTCGTTCAATAAAATTTGGTTTGTTTTTCATGATGTCCTAAAACAAGCCTTAGAGTGTTTAATATCATATTCAAGTTACATTACAGTTTTTTTATGGGATAGAAAGGCAAACGTGCAGGCGTGTCACCTGATGGAAAGCAAACAACGCCACCCATAGACATCTGCAGCGCCATAGGTGACTACACACACAAACATATATATATATATATATATATATATATATATATATATATATATATATATACATATATATATATATATATATATATATATATATATATATATATATATATATATATATATATATATGTATATGCACAATATGCTCAGAAACCAAACGGTAAAAACATAACTCTTCCGAAATCGCATTTATCTTTGTACTACGGATATCGGCTCATAAAATATTTATTTCCGAAACAAAATGAGCTATACGTTACTATGAACGATCCCCTGTTAGACCCATTGTACTATAAGCCACGAAAGAGGGATGTATCAGGTTATGGTGGTCGGACAAGTGGCAGACGGTCAATGTTCAATTGATATTAATGGCATTACAACACCTGGTCACAGTTGGTAGTGTGATATCTGCTTAGCTCACATGAATACACGTATTATATCTTTCATAATATTTTTCATACACATTTATATATTTGAAAATTATATAATAAAAATTGAAAATTATATAGGTAACTTTGACTGATAGAATATGGAATGAAATTATAACAGAGCGATGCGAAGTAAAAGAAGGTGTCGTGGCAAAAGTAAATGAAAGGGATGCTTAGATGGTTTAGGCACACAGAGAGGATAGATGAAAGACAACTGTGAAAAGAAAATTACGTTGTGGCTGTGGGCGGAAGGGTCGGCAGGGGAAAACCAATGACAACATACCTTAACCAAATTGCCGATGTTCTTAAGAAATGCCAAGTCAAAAGTAGCCTTAACCGTTCAGCTTGTTTGAAGAGAGCGATGAGTATGGATGAGGCAAAGAAAGTGTGCCAAGATCGTAATAGATTAAGAATCTGCCTACCTCTACGAGACACAGACAATAAGAATAATATCCTATCATCCCTTTGATAGATATGTAGTAAGTCCTAGTATTAGTCTTTGAGTTTACAGGTTAAACTATGTGGTGCGTTCTACTTCAAATTGTGTACAATGTAAAATAACAGAGTCAGTTATTGCAAGTTCTAGTATTGCATCGAATAAATATTCTATTGGCTTATAGAGATACAGATGTTCCTAGTATGACGGTTTGTATATGTGGTGTGTAATGAAAATGGTACACATGAAACATAAAATTATAATAGTGCTACCCTAATACTTGTTATAATATATGCCTCATATATTATATATACTAGAATGCACTACATCATGAATGTAAAGCATTTCATTATTCTCTAAAGCAAAATCAATTTTTTATATTTTTATAAACATCAACGACCAATGTGGCTAGGACTTGCATTTACAATCAAAGATTTTGGTTTGATTTTTCCTACTGTTGAACTATTGACGTTACTTTTTATTCATAAGCAATATTAATTGAAATTGTTCACAACAATTATAGTAATGATAAAAAACAACAACACCAGTCTGCCTTTCTTAAAATAAAAACACTAAAATCTTAACAGTTTTTTATATTTTGTAATAATTTTAAAAAAATGGAAGAAAATTAATATATCTACATATAAAAATGGAAGAAAATGTTTTGGTATGGGATAAAATTGTTTCCATGTAAACCATCCCTATTAACGATTACAGTAAAACCTGCAATAATGGCGTGTTAACATCTCCATTGCCAACTGATGCTCCACTACTTGGAGTCGCCCTCGCGACATTTGTAAGAGCATTCGTCTCGCCTTCATCTTCGTTAACTTTTTTACACCGCCCGTTCCGTTTAAACATCTGTTTATTGCTTCCCAGTACAACGTCTGTGTGATATATCTATAAGCAAAAAACATAACAACTATACCTACAATTAGTTTGATGCATCTTGCAGAAAAAGCCTTAAATATGAAACGTCCGTTATTCGAAAACCTGTTCCTAGCACCTGGGTCAAAAAGTTTGAAATATTCATTGTTATAGCCCACCTAAATAGCTGAACGGTGAATTATCCGAGTTTTGTCTGTAAAACTTGTCAAAAATCATTATCTATCGTTATAAATATCTATGTATATTTTTAGTTATTCGTTCATTAATAACGGTTAAGTCATATTTTTATATACCTACTTATATATATTGTTATGGCTATTAACTTTGTATATTAATAATTTTTTTCTATCAACCTGACTATAATGTATCACCAACCTACAACAAATCATCTTTTTAACACTATGTCTATCCTTTGGTTATTTGGAAGAAATCGCTCTTAGCGATAAGACTGCCATTTGTATATAAATATTACAATCAATAATTGTATAACTTTGTTTTTGGTGTACAATAAAGAATATATCTGTCTATCTAAAATGAAACACGTTTATAAATGTTCTTCTAAATTAAAAAAAAATTAGACATAAATTCACACTGTAACAATAGTTACAAATATATAAACGGACAAAACAAACAAAAAGATTTTTTTCACATCCCATATTTGTCCCATAGCTTGGCACGGGCCACTCTGTTTCTGGAGCAACGGACATAACCCAGCACACTTCTTCAATGCGGTTTGGTGGGGTAACCAGACTCGGAATAAATATCTGTAGGTCATACATACATTTATCCCCATGCGGGGATCAAACCTACGACCGTTGACTCCATAGGCGGCAGCCCTGCCACTGATTCAATCGGACAATACATACATATATACATACATACAACATAGATATAACTACATTCATACAATATTACATAGAATGGTATAACTGTGTAGTAGTGTGACGTCTCTAAAAAGATCAGCATTAGCCGTAGCGATCTAGACAGATTTCTTTAATAAGTTACATTTTCTGTATCAACTCTCCGGGATATAATATCTTAATAATATATTATTCCACACACGGCCCCGTGTTTAGACAAAGCGTGAACCTTCCGTGACATTCACCAATAAAACCATGTGATCCTGAGCCGTCAATGTAATGGGTTTCCGATTGCGACCCGACTGTAGCGGACATTAGTCCTGCACAATGGTAGGGTGGCTTAAAATATTGGTGCCATTTAGAAAACCAAAATAACACTTGGATGCTAAGAGCCCATATCGACAATATACACCACAGTTTCCAAAATAATGTAGTAATTTTTTTTTCTGTAATAAATGGCCTTTAACTCTGTGCTTGTGACACATTTTTTTTCTATATTTCACATACATTTTTTGTTCACTGTGTCGCATAATTTTTTTTTAACAGCTGGACATATATAAAAAATTTTTTTTTTCCTCCAGCCCCTATGTATCCCACTGCTGAGCACAGGCCGTCCCATTTGTGGAGGAACGACTTCGAACAACGAAATTCAGCTCCCACTCAGACGCCGGTTTTCTGCGGGAGTGTTGTACTTCGACCCGGCCCATTCATGCTACAGACAAGTAATATACCCATTCTTGACAAATTTGTCTGCTGCGTGGATCTACCACTTTTAATTTAATTACATATATATCCTTAAAAAACATTTTTGAGTTTCATTCGTTTTACACGGTTTTGTTGGTAATGGTTTGGTACTTTTCAGTGAAAATCGGGGGATAGTTTTATTATTTTGTATTTTAGTATTTTATTATTTTGTATTTTTGTATCGATGTTTAGTACATCATTATAAATTTACTACGTTTGATAATGATCGTCATTTGTTTTATTGCTTTCGTTTCCAGAGGAGGTCGAAAACCATTGTTTGTCCTGTTTGAATTTAAGTCAATTGTACGCGTCCTGTCCGATATCCACACTATTGATACGCAATGGAATTGTGTACGAATAATAGATCAGTTTCTTTGTAATTTAAATATCGATTAATTTCATTGATTCCTCTTAATCGTTGCTATAGATGTAAGACTTTGCAGCTATCATCATCCACATCATCTTCTCGGAGTCCCTTGATGGTCATATGTGTAGCCTAAAATCTGGCTAGGTGATGCATTTTAGGAGGGGTCTAGTCCATCCGTGGACTGCCGTCAGCTGATGATGATGATACGTCGACCTTATTAGCTCCTAATATAAAAAGACACGTTACAAAGTCCCGCAATAAAGGTAATAAATCGCCGCAGCCCAACAACACGTTATGAAACCTGCTGACGAAAAAAAAACAAAGCTGTAAACACAAAAATTGTCAAAAATGACAGAACGACTCGCGTGTGCTGACACGCTTAGCATAATGAGCTTGTGATTGTCTTCAGCTGTTTTCCACGAGGGCGGACTCATTTGAGATTTATTTTCCGAAAAAAATGACAGTGATCATTCAAGCGAGGGAAAGTTGGTTTTGGTGAAAAATTATTTCCTAGAAATATTCGTGTCAGACGCAGGGGGTAACGAGGCGTGTCACGCCGGCGGTTTTTTCCACAAATAAGATGAAGAAAGCATCGGTTATTGCTTCTGATAATCTTTTAATGACTATCAGTGGTTTTGTAGTCAATACAATTTTGGTTTTCACCCATCTCATTTGGTAACAGTGATATCAGTAACTTTAAAACCCTTTTTTTAATTAAAACGAGCTGTTGTTATCCACGATTTTATTGTCCTTATTTTTAAGATATTGCAGATTTAACGATATTTCCTGAATACATCATAATTACTTAAATTACTCTTTATAAAGTTTGCTAACATGATTTAGTACATAGAAATAATACAGAAACACATACGGAAACAGATATACTACAAATGATTTTTCAGGGTTTGGTATGGCCAAAGGTGATTTTATTAATTTAATACGTTTCGTAATTTAATAATAACACAATTTTATTTACATCTATTAGTTTCCATCCCACTACTGTATGCCAGCTTTATATGCCTGGAACAATACGTATACAATATATATACATTATACAATGCAATGTATTTTAGCATCAAAATTGCCAATAATTAATGCATCTAATTTTTTTCTCTCTGGACTGTTCTTTATCACCTCTACTAAGTTACTATCATTATCATGTGGGTAGAAATACTGTGGAAATATGATCAACTGATTGTTTAATGACATTTATTACTTTTGATATTTTGATGCATGCCAATCAACATAGAAGCTATTACCGTCTTAATTGTATATTTCTCTTCCTCAGCCTATACAAAAGTAATATATTAACTGTTGAAAGTATTGAATTTCTGACACTGAAAGTGTGATAAAAAAATTCAAACTTCCTGTTCAAACTCTCCCTTATTTTCAAGTTCTACGATGCGGGCTTCTTACTTGAAGTTCAAAAACTACCTTGATATAACAAATGTAATTTTTGTACTTTTGAATAGTTATGTAGAATAATTGGTAGGCATTTTGTATTATATTTTGTTGGCATTTTGTATCATATTTATTCGTATTTTTGAATTTTGTCAAAACGCACATTGTCACCTACATACTGTTTGAATGCACAAAAAAAATGTATGGTGTATAGGTAATAATTAAGCCTGATTGTTTGCATTTATAATGGAGAAGTCTAGTGTGCGGCTATGAGTGAAGTGTTTTATTTATATATTTGAGATGATATGGAATTATTAAATATAGAATGACAATCACATATTGAATTAATATATCGGAATAAGTGAAGTAAGTAATATAACGTAACTGGCGCTGGGCCATACCATAGCACCCACCACCACCCTAACACCTTAATTGGGAAGCTGATGTAAGGTTGGCCAAGACAAGAAGCCATAAATTTCGTAATGACAAAGCCGTGTTAATACGTAGGTAAAGTGTGTGCAGAAACCAGAGGCCCAATTCCTTTCCCCTTTTTATTTTCTTCTTTCCTCCCCATTATTCACAACCTAACCCTAAGGTAAGCAATGGATCTGCAGTGCCTTTAGTGTTACGGATTATCAGATCCAACGCATTGATGAAAATGATGCTTACCATTTGCAATGAGCAACCATTTGCATTTGCAACGGTTCTCCTTGGTGTTGCAACAAAGAACCGATGGCTCATTTGCCTACCTATGACATTATGAAAAATAATGACCAAAAAAGAAAAGAGGGCTTAAATTTTTCTCTTCGAATGGCTACAAAATAAATGCAAATGCATGTAAAAAAACATACAGAATATACATAAGGGGAGAGTAGTCGTCACCAAAATGTTTTGATGGTCCCGTAGGTATGCATGAAAAACGAGACTACGAGACTTGTGCACATAAAAATTTATTTAATCAATTATCTGCCTAGTTAACAACAAGGCATTACCATAAATGTCTTTTAGAAAAATTTATATAAGTGATAAAATATTTTCACGCACCGAATAAGAAAAGTTGTGTAGTATTTAAATTAGTCTACCGTAAAAACAATTAAAAGCGGCACAAAAAGTTGATACTTGATATATGACAATGCTCGTCATATATTTCACACATAGAAACTGTATGTTTCCGATAAATACTGTGGCGGTGGACGGTGACCTGCATCAACGGCAGGTGTAGGATGCCGCTCGAGTTTCTGCAAACACGTCCGGTACAGCATATTTCGTGCCTCGCTTGTCATTTCTCCATCTTTTTAGCACTACTGGGAACTAAAGTTACAAGCATTGCCGCCCAGAGTCGACTTTTTTAGTCCATAACACGTATTGATGCAAGCCATTTATTGTTAAGGCATGTTCCAAATTTCAAAATAATATACTTTTAAACAGAATAGTGTCATTGACCTTACACAACATGGCACTTTTTTTCAAAAACATCTTTTCAAGCTCCAGCACTTTATGAAATCAGCTACTTTCAGTGATATTTCCATTCAGGTTCGAAATTGGGATATTGAAAAAAAATTTACACATACCTCAAAGTCCATGGCGTTTCTACTTCTAAAATACTATGTCGATTGCATTGCCATCAGCCAACAGATCTGCTCATTTCTTTATCCCACTGCCGGCCTTTGAGATATGTGTAGATTTGCTTTATGAAATTTCCAATGACGTCTCAGTACGGAAATTCCGCTGAAGGTTTCATAGAGTGGTTGTGCATAGAAAAACCTTTCGGATAATACTAACCGTACCGTAAATGATGGCATGAAACTTTCTTTGTAGTGAGTTAAAACATTACCTAAAATCAGGTATGCTTACCACTATATACTCGACTAAATTACACTTATAAAAACAAATATATGAAGAATTTTGAAACATACTGTATATCCACACTATCTAGATCACGTTCCTTTACAATAACACCTGTATAAATGCCACTTGCGATAATTGCTCGTAAATATGTGTAATGGATTGCGTGACGATATGTCTAGTAACTATTGATGAATGTGTGTCATCAAAGAAACACCTCTGTCGTACTTTAACTGCTTATTAATAAAACAACTTCGAATTTATAGCACATTCTGTTATGAGTATAAGCCATAAAATATTAACAAATGTAGCATGTGCGTGAATTGTGCGTTCAATTATAAAAAAAAAGTTCAATTATGAAAATATATTAAGACTTTTAACCCGACAGGTCAGATGTTTTTGAAGTGTATATACGTCAATTTCTTTGGCATACTCTGCAGGCTAAACAGCTAGTTGAAATTGAACATATGACGTTTCTTTATATTCGTTTTAACTGTGAGAGTGATATTGACTATGTTAATTAAATATGACGCCAATGAATCGAGAAAAAAAGAGGTATATAATAAAAATATGTTTTTAAAAAACTGGTTTTCAATCTAGCTGCTGCTCCTCTCCTAGTATTTGCTGCCATAGTTACTTCGTAAGACCTAAAAAGATGAGAAAGCCTAAGAACTAAGCTAAGAACCTAAGAACTAAGGCTAAGCTTAAAGACCTAAGAAGGAGGAAGAATCGTACGACCTAAGGGATATGGGATGGCTCTATTCTATGTCAGGAACCGCACAGTAAAGGATTTCATCAAATAGAAATTTTGCTAAATTTGTTAAAAATATTTATAATTTACAATATTTTGACTTGAGTCTGTACATTAATTTTTATTATTCGATAACTAATAAGTCCAGTAAGTGTCTTTGCCATATTGTAGTGTTAGAAAACAAAACAAAATAAAAAGATTAAGCAAGATCACACAATTGCAACGAGGGGAATGAAAGCTAGGGAGTGTATGCTCGGATGCGCAAACTGAATTGACTGATTACAGGCCGAAAATGTCGAATGCGGTGATCACATGTTCCTCTGCATGTTAACGGGGTGTGGGGTTCTCTTCTGCGAGTATTTAACGAGCAAAAATGTGAAATTCTACGGATCAATTTTGAAAATACAGGCAATTCTAAACAATCTTTACTTTAATATACACATGTAAATAGGATGCAACATGGAAGGTAGATGACACAAGACTTCGTACTGAAGGCCGGTGCGTTGGGCAGACCAAATAATCGACACACTATAGATGTCAATGCAAAAAGTTGTGCGGGCGACATATGAAAGAGACGACTCGATTTGAGTTCACAGTAATTCACGAAAAGACAACTTCACGTCACGGTCACGATCCTCAGCATTGAGAGAACGAATGAAAGGAAATTTCAAATATCACACCTTGTATTGGAGTAATTCGACAATAGGCAAACCTACTCCAAACTTTTTTTAAAGCATTGTAGTTCCCGGCTTTGAACAGAGCATCCTCATCTCTTTCCTTGGGTGTTTTACGAGGCGACTATGAGAGCAAATATCAGTAAATGAGCAGCCATGCTTACTGAGTATTAAAAACCAATGTACGATTCCCATTCCGTCGTCAAACGTGGGGATTACCGTACTACTCCGTAATTTTGAGATTCAGCAATGCAGTTTTAGAGCTGTGCTGTTGATAATATGCTACGGCTAATAAAAAACAAAATAAATAGATCAGCTGTGCTAAAATTTTGCATGCATTAACAGTAATCAATTAATAAAAATAAGGAATTACCCACAAGTATTTATTTAAAATTGTATTTCTGAACTTATTTCAATCATATTATTTCGCAGTTTTCAAGTAATTTTCTTTACGAGTAAGATTGATTGCGAAGTTAACAGATACTTTAGAAATTATCTTATGTCCAGCACAATAAAATGTGTATAGAACAACAAAAACACATTTCACTCCTTAAGATATCAATCTTAGAGACGCATTGAGGGTCCGAATTCCGCGCGAACCCCTACTGGTAATGTCTGGTATAAATGAGTTCGATACTAGAACTTTTGCCATCAAATTAAGTAGAAACGCAACTATTTTCTGACTACATATCTCGATACATCGACAAACATCGTTAAGTTGACGGTATACGAATCAAATTCCAACGCACAGATGAAAAATTGAATTTGATTGTAGTATCAGGCAAAGCGACATACGTTGATAAAAGCGCGCCTTCGATAAAGGAAGCGTAATAAAGCATGTCAATAATTGGTAGGGAAGCGTCGCTGTTTGGACGCCAAACTTTGTAGAGGCCACACTTGTTTACTTTTGTAAATGTACAAATAAACTTAACAATAATACATTATGGAATATACTGTTCATAGCATATAACATTACAATACTTGTAGAATCTTACGCAATAAAATTTTTATTTAATGAAAATTTTGATTTAATGGGAATGGCCCCATTAAATCAAAATAGTGCAACAGACTCGTTGCAAATAAATTTAACGACCCCATTGGCGCAGTATTGGCATACAGGTACTCATTCTTAGTTTGTTTGTCTCATTTGTGTGATTATAGTGGTATTTAATACATAGAGATTTGTGGTCTATGAGTGTAAATTTTAATAAATAAAAGACTAGTCGATCATAATAATTATAATTAAAAACAATCTAATTTTATTTACGATTTATGAAACAAACGTGTAAAAATCCTTTAAGTTAATAATATAATGAAATAAACTTTATTTCATTATACAGAAGATGACTGATGACTGAAACTAGATCATAGCTAGAGATCAGGATAGGTGACGCGTTTTGGAGGAAACCTACATTTAGTAACGGATGACCGCTAACTCTTAATACTAATGCTGACACAAAATTTCAACGTAATATTCTCACGTAATGTAACGCTGATTATAATATCAGTACAAGCCTGCGAGTTGGAAAATGGAACACCGCGGCACACTGTTCTTTACATTTCAAGGTATTGATTAATGGAGTCAGGCGTTACTTTGCGGAAATCCATTACTATGTGGACAGTTAAAACTTTTACTTAGCTAAGATCCGCGACAAGCAAACAACAATAGAAAATTAATAGGGATATATATACATAACAATAGATAATAAACACGGAAGATACTTACACTTAACGGTTGTCTTCCGTAGAGTCTACTATAACTGATAATGCCTCGTGTTGAGGCGAAACATGTGTCATTTGCAAGGTGGGAAAGTGGTGGTGGGTGTTTGGTGTTATCTATAGTGGTTGGTAGGTGGAGATTTGATGGTCGTTTTTCGGTAAGATTTAGTTTAAGTTCCCTGTAAATCCACTTCATCCAGCAGGATAACAAATATTAACACATTATTAATATTCTATTGTTGTCTGCTTGTCGCGGATCTTAGCTAAGTAAAAGCTTTAACTGTCCACATTCCAAGGTATTGCTTTAATTTATTTTCTATTTTTCACAATCTTCTAAAAACATAGTATCGTTTCAATACAAAATAACTTGTGTCAACGCTTACGCTCGTCTAAGCGTGCTCTAATATTCGTTTCCCTAAATGTAAAAGGGGAGGAAGCGTCTTTACACTATAATTTATGACATACACCAATTTGTTGGAGTCGAATTAAAAGGCGGACGTAAAATGTTGAATGACCCGAAAAAAAGGGTGCCATCCATGAATACTGTTTTAAAATATTTTGATATGCTTGTAGCTAGATACTTTTTGCAGTTTAAAACGTAGGTAGTTACGATTTTTGAACAATTTATAAGACGATGGGAAATTTAAGAGCAGCAGTGAAAACTGCGCCTTGGGTGAGGCCTATGTCCAGCAGTGGACTGCCGCGGGCTGATATTGATATTGATAATGAAAGCACATTATGTATTAACTTAAAATACGTAATTTTCGAAAAAAAAACTTACTTTGTCCTTCGGCGTTTAAGGCTCCTCAATGATTCTCCCTACTCCCATTTAAGGCTCCTCAACGATTCTCCTCTATTTCGCTGCCTCTTGCCTCTTTTTGCAAAAATATTTTATTAAGATTTTCCTAAATACCACCCTTCTATCGCTTCCTGGATGTTTCTCTGAATCTATCCTAATATTGAACATAAATTGCCTTAATTATAAAAATTTCTGTGAATATTATAAAATTCAAAAATCAAAGTACAGAAATTACACTTTATTTAAATAATAAATTACAATTCAAAGAAACATTGTCCACCAATAAAAAGGAAAACAAGAGCTATACCGTCTTAATTTCAGGAGGAACGCACAATAACCTTTCACTCTTGTCCAAGTCGGGTTAATAAGACATATGTATAATCATCCCGATGCTGGAATTAAACCGCAGACTATTCACTCCAAAAGCGGAAGCTTTGCCTCTGAGCCAATTAAGTCGTCATCCAATACTTAAAGGAAAGCAAGTGTCGAGAAAACTTAAATAAGTAACACAGCCGTTAAAGATACCTTTATCGAGCTATTGCTGGTTTATAGAATGACACTCAAGTAAGGATTATACGCGATTAGAAGGCACCTTCTTAAATTTCCCAAAAGTATTAGACGACTGCTAGAATGATATCAACCGTAATAGGCCAAACCGTATAAGTCGATAAGGCTGATTGGGTTACAATTGACCAATATTTTTTTTAAAAATAAGCAATGGCTTCGTACACATCAACTTAAAGAAATAATCTTTAATCTTTTACTGTCTTTTTGATAATCCAATACATATATTGTTAGAAATTAATAAATATTATATATTTATCTATACAGATACGCAATTTAATAGTAATATTAATTTTATTTATAGTATTAATCGCTTGTTTATGAAAAGTAAAAAAATAACATCTTAAAAATTAAAAATAAATTCATTTCCATTCGCAATATTCTAGGTATTCTGCGATATAGTACCTACTGTATTGCTATAGTATTCACCTAGAATACTATCGCAATACGGTAGGTACTATAGGGTGCCAGCCGTACTGATACAACGACACACAGGATCTTTAGGGGGTTTTTATCTTCGTTTATAATTAAACTCGTCCAAATGAAATTGATTTATTAATGTATCATTGTACATTTTATATTAATTAATATAAATTATTAATAATATTCTAATTACATTTTATGTTTTATATTAATGAATATCATTTTTCATTTTACATTTTATATTCAATCTCAATTTCTTATGCCGGAATTATTTTTTTGGAAAACAATTTATTTTCTATTTGAAATTACAAATGTAAAAATAAGTAATATAATATAAAAGTTATTAATATATTCAAATAAAAAGTTTTATTACATTAGTGGTATATTTATCAATGTATCACTACAGTATCTGACGCTAAATGTCGTATCTTCGGCATAATTACCCGAATTAGGTCTTCAAGGCATGGCATTCGTAACTTCATGAGTTGATGAGATTTAAAAGAACAACAAAAAATTATTTTCTTTCTTAGTTTGAAATATTTTCATAAAACCATTCTTATTTAATATGTTACTTATGGTATAAAAGAAGTATTTTTTAGCTAATCACGAAGTATTTCTATTTGATGAAAAACAATTAGCACTTTAAAATTAGCTATTTAATGGCATCAAAAATAAGACATAAAACAATATATTTCTGGAGTTTGGAATTTTAAAAATTACATCACAGATATTTTAATTACGTTTACAGCGCGATATCTCTAAATTGTGAACACTGCAAAGTCTTCCGATACTGATGATTTCTAGATTCAACAACACTATTCCACTCAAAAAACAATAGAAATAGATAATCGTTTTTTAAATACCTTCCTTTATAAGAAGTATGTGTGGGGGTAACTGTGAATGATTGAACAAGGAAGAAAGATATTAGAGAGAGAGCGATGTGGAGTAAAAGAAGGTGTCGTGACAAAAGTTGAGAAAAGGGTACTTGAATGGTTTGGGCGCATAGAGAGAATAGATAAAAGACGAATGGCAAAAGAAAAATACGTTGCAGATGTGGACGGAAGGGTCGGTAGGGGAAGATCAAGGAAAACATAGCTTGACCAAATACCCAAAGTTTTTAGGAAAGGCCACGTCAAGAGCACTCTAAATCAACGAGCTTGCATGAGGAGAGTGATTTAGCAGAAGATATGTGGTCTATGCCTACCCCTACAGGAAACAGGCGTGACGATATATATCTTTAACTTGACAAACTCATTAATGCTAATGCTCAAAGTATTTAATAAACATGTTAGTAAAGTTTGCTTACAAACTCATCTTACTATATTTACTAATCTCGCTTACACGGAGTGCTCTACTGAATTACAAACGAAGCTTTGACAGCTGACAGTTGGCAATAAATTTAGTCTAAGAACAAGGCTTACACTCAAATTTTACCAGAAATTTTTCCAACTCGGAAAAGAATTTCTTTGTCCAACAGTAGACTACTATTATAATACATGATTTTTCATGATGTACGATACCCAAATAATAAATTGAACCTTGTGCAATACACTTGTTCTAATTGCGTTGGCTAAACAGCGTTGGGTTATAAACCAAATTATAACGCGCCATAACCTCTGGTGACAACTCACTCGTGTAATGGCGCTCCGTTTTGGCGGGAGATTGCAATAGGGACACTACTCATCCAGACGTTTGACTAATGCCAAAGAATTAATGATGGGTGAATAATAAAACACATTTACACATTTAGTCATATTATTTTATTAAATAACCACACGGATTTGAAAGTATTTAGCTGGTTAAATGTAACGAACAGAGGGTCAGAAAATGACATTTGGTTTTATTTTAATATGCATAGAACGTTGAAGTATCAAGTGTTTAATTATATCATATTTTCTTTTTTTATTTTCTCTATAAACATTCAGAGGTATTTTTGAATAAATTATTTTATATTTTATTGATTTAATTTTTAACTATTCACTGTGCAGGTTATATGTATGTATTATGTATATTATTTTAAGGTTTCTACTAAGTGGCCATCGACTAGTAATGTCTAATATCTGTCAATACGTCATGAATAAAATATAAACTGTGTGATATATTTAAAATATTTCTAACATAGAAACTTCACAAAAAATGTGTTGGATAGCATGGGCTTTGGCGTTTTCTATGTTATCTTATGTATTTGTAAAACCTAATCCATAAAAACCTATTCATAAATTTATTATTTCTTCGAAACTAGGTAATAAAGGAAAATATATAAATTAATATGTTAGAAATGAATGCGATAGTAAGTTATTTTATTTATATAATTTTTTGATATAAATATATACATTGATTCACGAAGTTACTTTTATTTCAGCAAAATTATGAAGAGTTATATATAAATGTATGAATATATGAAGAAAAACCGTTACAGAACAATTAGGATTTATTAATAATGATTTAAACGTGTGTTGCTTAAAAGTTCAGAATATAATATTGTGATAAAATATATTAAAGATAACTAACTATGCATATGTTATTTAAGCATTTTATCTTGTAACAAAAAATATGAAATATAACCATATATACATTTTTTAAACATTACACTTTCCAACATTCAACATTTTAATCGGTATCTCAATTTCAGAACGATATCTGTCATTTTAATGTCACAACATCAACAATACTCAAATAAATTTACAACTGAACGTTTAATAAATTTTAATCGCGATGTCTTTAAACTAAAAATGACTGAACTGAAAAAGGAAGATATATAATTTAGTTTATATACAGGTGTTAAAAAACTAGGTCTGTTCTATTTCTCTTACAAACTACATTCAAAGAAGACGATAAAACTCAAATACGACCGCTTTTAAGCATTTTATTGACAGTAATACAGTTTTAAAACAGTTTTACTGATCAGCATAATGTCAGTAAACAATATTTCCGACGACGATGATAGCTTTACACAGAATAATAAGATAAAAACAAATGTATGTGCTGCTGAAGTAAGTCCTATTGCTATAAGCAGTGACGAAGATGGTCCGGAAATTCTATATGAACTCACGTCTGATGAAGACGATCTACCAAAAGTTTCGATTAATGCTAAAAAGCAAGCTTTAATAAGGAATTTATTTCCCACGGCTAAACCTAAGCCCAACCATAAATGTAACACTATAAATGACATTCATAGTAATAATATAACAGCAACAACGTCAACTCATATACCTAAATCTAAAGGATTTGAAAAAATGATTGGTGGTATCAAAGTAAATCTGC